>CM068824.1:14424558-15083308 GCA_028554795.2 Sinohyriopsis cumingii
TTCTAGAGGAGCGCTTTTCCGTCTCTCGAATGGAATAGTACTTTTCAGGGTTGACTAAGGGTGGTGAACTTGGTTTAGAGGGTTCGGATTCTGGTTCACTCATGTCCTCTTCAAAATCACTGGCATGAATTTGTGCCAAAATTTCAGCCCTGGTACGAGGCGATAGATCACGTTTCTGCCTCTTACTTTCTTCTTCTTTCTTCTCGAATGAATGGGATCGTTTCATCTTGAAAGCAAAAAGTCAAATGACTCAAGTTCAAACACCATAAACTACTTTATAGTCATAGCAGACCAGCGTATATAAAAGGGTGTGTGTCTTGTCCTTTCACTATTCATTTCACTCTCAAGCCGAGCACAACGATGGAAGAGACTAACCAGATGGAACGTTTCGTCAGAGCTTTGCGAGGGGTCATTAGAAAATTCTCTTCAGACCAGCCTACGGACTACTCTCCTTCCTTTAGAGATAAAAGTCAAGATACTTGCTATATCTGTCAGAAGAAAGGGCATTGGTCTTCAGAGTGTCCAGACCGTGAAAAAAGAACAAAAACAGGGGATAAAAAAGACAAAAGTCAAGATACCTGTTATTATTGTAAAGAAAAAGGACATTGGTCTCCAGATTGCCCAAAAAAGAAACAAGAGGAGTCAGAAGAAAAGAGGGATTCTTCAGAGGAAGAGAGGGATTCTTCTGAGGAAGAAAGAAGACAGGTGAAGAAAAAGAAACAAGAGAAAAAAAGAAGAAGGGAAGAAAGCGAGGAGAAAGAAGAAGAAGAGGAAAAGAGTGTGACGGTGAAGAAATTCAAAAAACAGAGAGACTAAACAAGGAGACAGAAGAAATCAATGAACTTTTTATTAAAGTGTTGTGTTGTGAATTGGATTGCAAAAAATGGAGAAAAGAATAAATGAATGATATAAGGTAAGAGTCTTTGAGTTTTGATTTTAAAATAAGAAGCTACACTCACGCACTCATACACAGACACGTACTATAAGGGTAAAATGGGTGGGTTTTTTTTTGAGTTATTGGCAAATTGAAATTGTATTTCTTTTCGAGAAATGTGGGTGGCCCTGAAAAGGGCCTTTTTTTCTTTATGGTGCAGGGGTGAGTTTAACCAATCAATTTTAACTGCCTTATGCCTTTGCCACGGCCAAGGCCTACTTCTGGACTGCGTAATGATGATAATGATTGGGTTGAAATCACTAAGGGTGGTACGGTAGGCTTAGTCACAGGGTTGACGTGTTTGGCTCGGGAAGGTCGTATTCTCTTCGGTCGTAATAAAGAAGTCTGATACATTTGTTTCAGACTTCTTAACTCCGCTAAAATGTCCAACAGTACCGTGACCGTTTGATTTTCACCCTCTTGTTTCTTTGCTGCTACTACTTCTTCTTGCTGTTGCTGCTGTTGTTTTTTTCTTACCTCTTCTTCTTGCTGCTGTTGCTGTAGGAGAAAAACTTGTTCGGCTTCCTTTTGTCGTTGTATAAATTTCTCCAATTCTTCTTTCTGTCTCTGTCTAAAATTCTCCACTTGCGGTAATGAAGAAGGTAACGAAGGTTCCGGAACAAATTCTTGCGAGGAGAGAAAATCCACAAAATCCCAATTCACCTCTTCTGAAAGTAAGTCCGAGTTCCCTTGGGCGGTCTCCCCTGCTGGTGCACCCCAATGGATCGTTTTCTGAGTTTCCGTCATGTTGAATCACTGTCGCATAGATTGACTGCACACAAGCGCTAGCGAATCTATATTGACTACGTGACGTCACAGACTGCTCTCTTCGGATTGGATGCGGGCTGACTGAATTCTGTAACGCGTGTTTGGATTGGTGAATGAACTCAATCCGTTTCAATCCTTTCTGTCCCTATAAATAAGTGCCGTTCAATGCATTGATTCACCTGTTCTCGTCGCTTCAAGATGTGGACTACAGTTGAGTCATCCACCCTTGTGTCTTCCATGATGTTTCGGACAGACTTGCTCATGTATGTCCGATCCAAGTGGACCGTTGTCCACAGGACAAACACCAGCCTGTGGATACGTAGGATCTACGTCGAAAGACAAGGATGCCTGAAAAGAGTGCTGATGTACGGACCAACAGTAAGACGCAGCCTAAGGACAAGAAGAAGACCAATGCGGTGCCATTTATGTTAATGAATACATTAACATAAAACCCAAAGGCCCTTTTCAGGGCCAGCCATATATCTCGAAAAGAGATAATTTTTGAATTGCCTACCCCTTTTTTAAAAATTTTTTAAAAAAAATCCCATGTTAAATTCCCCTTGTCCGTAGATTGTCCCACTATTTATTCCCATGTTAAATTCCCCTTGTCCGTAGATTGTCCCACGATTTATTCCCATGTTAAATTCCCCTTGTCCGTAGATTGTCCCACGATTTATTCCCATGTTAAATTCCCCTTGTCCGTAGATTGTCCCACGATTTTTCGCCATGTTAAATTTCCCTTGTCCGTAGAGTGTCCCAGAGGTGTTTTGACTGGAATTTCCATTGTCCGTAGGGTATCCCACTTCACTACTTAAGACCCTCTACCAACTGAGATCCTGTAGCTCTCTTATATCCTAGTAACCTAAATTAAGAGCCCGACATGATTTGTATGGTTTTGTTGTAGGAAACATCTTGCCACGTGAAAGAGGAGGCCAACGTAATAATAGCCTATCCAATGTATACACGGTCATAAATCGATCTCAGTGAAGGTTCGAACAAAATTACATCACCTGCATGATTTTGGGACATACCTATCTTAGTCTCGAGGCGTTGCTTCGCACCGTTGGCCTACCGACATAGCACATGAACCAAATGTCTGAGCCTGCGTCTTGGACCGAACTGAGCAGGATTACTGGTGCAACGACGGCGGTCAACGATAGGGTAAAATTAACCCGTATCACGACGGCCTAAACCCAGATCTCATTCCCTGCTAGTCCCACATTATAGCTAAATCCATTATAACTTATATAACTTATTACATTATTATCTGTTAGCATGAATAATATTGTTTATGAAAGGCAAAATAAAAACCAGATGTCCTTGACCTCTCTCTCTCTCTCTCTCTCTCTCTCTCAATAATGTGCTATCTAAGTGATTATTGACGAATTCTGGCACAGGTAGCAATTTCATTCACTACCTCAAGCCGTGAAGTGAGTATATTCAAAAAAAGTTCCCGATGACAAATTCTGACAAAAAAATATTAACAACAGAGAATACTTTTATCAGTAGGATTCCAAATTTGAAGAAAAGGGGCCAATGTGCGGCTTTTATTTCTTATAGCCTCCGCATGGACAGCTCTCTCTTCTCAACGGCGACGATATAAGTGCACATTAAAGCAACCCAAAGAGGTTGTTGTTGAAACAGAATATTTAAATAATAAGTTAAACTAGTAAGATTTAGGCAAAATAGCATGATTGTTGCACAACTAAGAATAAAACAAACAAAAAACAAACCAAATAAAAAACAAGTATACACTACCAATAGCATGGTTAAATATTTTATCAAATCCTGGGTGTAAACAGTTCGCATATACCGTGGACATTTGCTTAACAATTGGTGCCAGTGTTTGCCTATCGGTTCCAGTATAATCCGGCGAACACAGTGTACCCATTACTTATACCACCATTTTATTTCTTACATAGACCGCTCCGGTAGCCTAGTGGTTAGAGTGTCCGCCTCGGATGCGAGAGGTCGTGGGTTCGATCCCCTGCCGAGTCATACCAAAGACTAACACAACGGGTACTAACAGCTGCCTCGCTTAGCACTCAGGATTAAGAGATTAGTGTTAGGACTTGTCGGCCTGGTGTCAGGATAATGTGACTGGGTGGGACATCATGTTACATGTCTGCGGCATGATGTCCCAGTGCTAGATATCACTATAAACTGTCACACCGCAGACATCGTAGCGATATGACTGAAAAATTGTTAAAGCTACGTTAAAAAAGTCACACACACACACACATACACATACACACATTTCTTACATATACTTAAAAGCACGCGAGTCTGAGGCAGCCAATGCTGGATATGCGCATAGTCATGTACATGTCTATGGTTCTTATTTTTAAAGATCAAAACTAGTTTTTCTGCGAAAACATATTCTTTAAGAATTTATCAAACAATCGCGTTTCGATATTTTTTTTTTTAACCATTGCTGTTAATATCTCAGTTAATCTAATCGGCGCAAGTCTGTATTTGCTCACGAAGGATTATTATTCCAGACATCATCCTGTGAGATGGGTATTAGTACCAAATTACATTTACCTCTCTAAATGAAGAAATAGCTGAAGGTGAAGAAAGGTTTCAACCTGCGCTTGTGTTTTAATGGCTGGATTATCGAAACATTTCCGTCAGTAATCAAATCCACAGAGTTCGCTTCGGTGGTTTGACCTCTGTTTAATATCAGTTACAAAATCCCTAGATAGATTAACGCCCGGTTGGTCTTCGTTACGGTAAAAATGAGAGGAGGAAAATGTTTGATAGGTAATGCAGCAATATGAACTATGAAATCCAATTAAAATTCTTTTTAATAATTTCGGCTACATGGAACTAGAATTATTGTTTCTGAAGAAACCTTTGCAATTCTTCTGTTTTGACTTGCTCTTTTTAAAGCATAGTACAAAATTGTTAGATTTGCTATTTTAAAATTTATAATTATCAGTGATATCAAAAGTTACATAAGGAGTCAGCTCTGTTGGATATTAAATGGCATGTTTGGAACTTGTATGTCTATGGCAGGAAGCTGTGATTATCTCAACGTCTTCTTGTTACATGCATCATTCGATAGCATCATTATATTCATATGTATTTTCATTTTTGATTTCCATTCCCATCACTTGCAGCTTTTTCCATCTCTTGCTATTTATGTCACGAACAACGTTCTGAAGCAAAACAGATTTCACGTCATGGACTATTAATCTTTAAGAACACGGTACATTGTGTCTTCAATTTTCGTGCACTCCAGAGGTCTGGTAAGAGACATCTAACAGAGACATTCTTTTTGCCCCGAAATGCGTTCAGTAATGATGTATCTGTTGGGAAGGTCTTGGACTTTTCGAAGAGTACGGTTAATATAAAACATTGACTTTGCAATTGAAGCATGTTACCCTTTTGGGGTCATTTTTCTTAGGGGGTGAGGGCGATGTGTACCTACGTTTGTTTGGCACTAAATGGCCGGGATTCCAACATTTTGTGGCTGTGCAGCTAAATTATATACATACATGTAGACATACTGTCTTGCATATTTTATCATTCTGATCATTAACACAATACCTCAGTTCTGACAATCATAATAATAATAATATACTAATTAATGTTGCTGCCATGTTGGTTTATATTTATCCTGTTTGCCCAATACTTAATAATACATTCCTTTGCAGATTTACAAAGAATGCTACAAAGGTAAACCAGAAACCTATACCATCTAAGCCAGTCTATTCCACATATTACTGTAAATATACAGTGCTTTACAAATTCGATAAAAGTCAGCTTGACTAGGGTCTAGCTAACTACCAAAGGAGGGCTAGGCTAATTTTGAAAAATCATCCAATCGCAGATACGTAAAAATATCACTAATCAAATGGAACTGATATGTTAAAATATGAATATTTTTTTTTTGTTTTTACAAATTTTTGCGTTGAAAGTAAATATTCATATTATCACGTCTGCACGAGAAAATGTGGGACTGATCTTTACACAAACTACAATGTGGAATGGCAGACTGACAGTAAATATCGTTGAAGTAAAGGATTGATAGATGGAAGGAATTGTGGCCAGTTAGTTAATAAAAGAATGCGATACATTTAGACACTATATAAAGGTGTTGATATATGTATTGTGGCCAGACTGCATTTTATACAGAACATGAAGCATTACTAACTGTTCTCT
The DNA here is from genome assembly GCA_028554795.2 of Sinohyriopsis cumingii. NCBI lineage: Eukaryota > Metazoa > Mollusca > Bivalvia > Unionida > Unionidae > Sinohyriopsis > Sinohyriopsis cumingii. Next base: position 14,430,428 of record CM068824.1, read on the forward strand.
CTCTCTCTCTCTCTCTCTCTCTCTCTCGTAGCAATTTGTGAACCAAAATAGTTGAGCAAAGGTAATTCCTAACCTCATGACCTTCATCGCTATCCAGATATAACGGTTTATGTGACCTTGCATGACATTATAACGTAACTTTGATTCTTATGCAAGAGCCAAACTAGTGTCCTGTTGGAATTAAGATTTTACGATACATGCTTAATTTACTCAACTGGTTCTAACATGAAAACGCCACAAATCAGAGTGACCTCGAGACGTTATGTAACGTCTGAAGTCGAGTCTCAGATGGAAACACACTGCATGCCACGATTCCAGACTGATCTTCATTCGATGTCGACCATTCTTTATTTGCATCAACGTGCCTTTCAATTATTTCTTAGTTCCACCGGATTATCTTGTATGATATTTTCAGATTGTATGATATTTTCAGATTGTGAAATATTGATCTCAGAATCTGGGTGGGGATGAGAATTGCATTTCAATGGTGACTTTCTTGTGCAAGTAAACCACTTTGTACCAGTGTGTTATAACACAACTAGTAAACCACTTTGTACCAGTGTGATATAACACAACTAGTAAACCACTTTGTACCAATGTGATATAACACAACTAGTAAACCACTTTGTACCAGTGTGTTATAACACAACTAGTAAACCACTTTGTACCAGTGTAATATAACACTACTCGTAAAAGACAACTAATTTTCATATTACAAACATACTTAAAATCCCACTTCTTGCAAACGGCGCTATTTACACCCCCATATATATATATATATATATATATATATATATATATATATATATATATATATATATATAACAACATATATGGATTGATGTGTGTGTTGTCAAAAAATATATATGCAACAATTCAGAACATATGAGACAGAACTGTGATCATGCCAAATATTAAAACAATCAAAAATGTTACACAAAGTTAGGAGAGGTAAGTCACTTCGAAATGACCCATGATGAAACCATCCTGTTTATCTTATCTAGGTCAGGGATAATCTATGAACACATACGTCCTTTTTGCAACTGAACTTCACATCTAAATTTGGAAAGCATTTTATAATAAATGGGTACATTTCTTGGCATACATGTTTAGTATTCAGCCCAAACGCCATACCCTAAACTATATTTCAACACGGTCAAGTAGTATAGTCTTCCATTTTTCTTTCTGAACAAAATGCTTCAACATATTAAAACGCCAATTAGAAACCTTGACAACACTCGAGTTCAGCATTTAATCAATCACGTTGCAATGTTACTGAATAGGAGTGTGAGACCTAAAGAGATCTGGTTTGATATTTACTAAAATCAATACTAGCTAACGGTAGATGAAGAGGGTGGGGGAGGCTGCACAGATAATATGACAAGGAAGTAATTATGTCAAGCAAGCAGGACAAAGAGATGAAAATAAACCTCAAACTGAATAGAAGCTTAACGTTTCAAGGCAAACAATAATGCTGTTGAATAAGTAAATGTTCTCATTTAATCAAAACCAGAACACGCATTCCTAAAACAATATAAGAAATATACAAAAGCTACATGTTCTACTACATGAAGGGTTACACCGATATAAAGTGAATGTTGCCGCAATGAGCGAAACAAGAATGCTCGAAGGATTTGAAGGCGATATAATGAGAACGTTGTCGATTTACGCAACAGGAAGAGACGCAAAATCCTATCGCAAGGAAAATAATAAATAGCTTAAGGAAGGGATGGTTAAAGGCATGTTTCTTTATTTGTGGTGTCTATATGCAAACCATCTCTAGTTTTAATGAATTATAATCAAAGATAATTTAAAAAAGATATTTTTATCGGATGTTTTCTATCATGTGAATTTTTTTTTTCATCAGATAGGAAACAAAAGTCAATCGTCAGAAACGACAACCTGTTCGTTTACTTACTACTTTTAATAGTTAGTTCATCTGGCCATCAAATCACAAGAGACAGAAAAAATCCTCACCTAAATGACGACGGTCAATTATAGAGATACATGTGATTTTGAAACCAATATCCCTTTCATCCGAGAAGCAGACATTGCTACATGAAATGATTTTCCTTTCAAAAGCACAGGCTAGCATCATAGTATCGGATCGTGATCGATATTCGGTAATCTAAAACCTCGTATTAGGATTAATCAGAACTGCTGTAAGAATACTGACGTGTACACTATCAAGGCAGACACAATATGACATGTCTAACAGACAAACGGAAATGCATGGTCATAACTGGTAAAGAAACTATTAAATACCATCGCTCAAAATGCCCTCTTTAATGATAACTTTTTTAATCAAGAAAGCACGTGTCTTAAATATCTGATATTTACAAGATCCTTTGACCTAAGCTTACATTTAAAAATGAAACCGTGTCATGCATGCATCCAAATTTTCATTTCCACAGGTGGCTGCTGACGCAAGGTTTGATTTTATATCTGATTTGTGAGCATCGTGTCTAGACATCTTTCTGCTTAACTATTCTTATTGGTGTTTTTGCAGTAGTTCCTAAGGTTCAAAACCATTATGTTTTGGTATATAATAATTTCAGACTAGGTGATACGCGTTAGGCTATGAATCAAGTGACTACAACTGTTACGCAGCTGTGCAAGGTCGTGACATAAATGTTTATTTGGTAATTCGAGAGATTCCAAGATTTTGTTTAGTTAAGAAATATACACTGATAGCAATGTAACAGAAGATTTCGAAGTTTTTGTCTATTTTAAAAATGTATATTATTTTTTTGTGCTTCGCAAATAGAATCACGCAGGACATGACGAAATATTACAATTTAAGGAAGAGTTCTTTCAGTCATTTTAGAACATATATTTTTTAAATTATGTAGGGCCTATTATATTTTAAAATTAAGCTTAAATTATTCTTCAAAGTGCATTTAAAAACTATGAAATCTCTCATTATCTAAAAGGAGGAAGCAATTAAAGTCATCGGATAATTTGACAAAAACTGCTGTCCATTCCTTTGACTTTTTCGCACACGTAAGCAGAGTTCTCTCAATAATAATTAAAAAAAACACTCAATGAAAATCATATAGAAGGCATTTTTTTCTTCTTCAAATTTCCTGACCTTTAAAAAAAAGTTATTATTAGCCCCTTTTACGGTTTAGCCCTTTAATTTGACCGAAATCTACAAACAAATCTGAGTTAGTTTCGAACTAAATGAAACCGGCTTCATGGAATTCAGACAAATGCGAATCGAGGTCTGACTGTTATATGAGCATATTCATGAATAAAATGTGACATTCTGAAAATTGCTTTAGATCGACTAAATGAAGCAAGTATTAAACTTTAATAAAACTAATACTAACTTCTAACATGAATTGAAATTATTATATATTTATTAATAGTTGACAATACCTTTTGACGCATTTGCACAGGTATTATATGGCAAAATTTAGTTATTTAAGGTGGTATGGTATTTATCATGGTTTAGAAGGGAAGTTACATTTGTATATAAATGTTATAAATTCTCTTAATAAATTTAATATCTATGTATATGAAAGAGAAAAAGTACATCATTGTTTGCTGTAAAAGTATGGGGTTTCTCTTGATACATTTGATAACTGTATGTCTATGATAGAGAAGTACATCTTTATTTACTGTTAAAGTAAGGGGTTATGATTCCTGCTAAAATATATTATTATCTGCAGTACTCAGAAGCAATGGTATTACGCTACAGCGTAGGCTGAGGCGATTTAAAGAAAGAAGCCATTATAGTGGTTTAATTGTGTTTGTAGACTTACTATAAAATCAATGAAAACAAGTTTCCCTTAAAAGTCAAACATTTAGTTTAATGATCAATTGGAGTGGAATTCGAACCTCTCTTAGTAGATATAAAATGCTTACAAAAGCTAGGTGTTTACAGTTGAATTTGGAACTACTCCGCTCATAAGGATAACTTTTTCAAGTCATCTCCAACTAAATATAATATTTTTGGAAATTCTACTATACATTAACGTTTGCAAGAGAGGATTTGTGGAGAGTGGTTATATGGCTATAAGTTGTTTATATAACCTTAGGTTTTGTGTGCTTTGGTACATATAGTTAGAATAAGTCTGAAGTTAGCACAATCAGACCGTAAGTTTAGTTCTAGAAAAGTTCTTCAGGGAATGCTTCCTCTGAAGTCCGCTAGGGTCAAACATAATGCGGGACTGAGCATGCAGAACTAGGAACATAGAGTTTAATTAAATATGGAAAACAAAAACCCTCTCTCTGATTAGGAGCTGTAACATAGGCTTGGGTCTCCTTGGATGACTTAATAGAAATTTCTTACAGGATAGCTTAGGTAATGAACAGGTAGATAATTTATCAATTTTTCTAGACTATATCAATTATATACCCATTTAGCATGTTTATTTCATCATTATTGACATCAATGTAATGCCAGGTAATCCTTAGCGTCTTTCCAGAAGATGAGGGTACGGTATGATTCCAGAAGATGAGGGTACGGTATGATTCCAGAAGATGAGAGTACGGTATGATTCCAGAAGATGAGGGTACGGTATGATGCAAAGTTTGTTTAGTTCAGACTTGCCTACAAGGCTAAAATATGGTTTTAGTACGCCTTTGAGAAAGCAAGCAAAAACAAAAATCGTTTTCTATATTGGCTATAAAACTTGTATAGCAATAAAAGGTTCCCTGTTTAGCAGATAAGAAAGGTCATTCGAACAAATGACATTTCTGAGCTAATTATTGGCGGTGAGATTTAATACAGGAACTAATAAACATGGGAGGTAAAACTGTCTTGCCCTTAAAACGCTCGTCATTTTAGACGAAACTAAACTCAGTTCGATCTGAAAGCCATTCGATATTGTGTGGAACAATTTTTGATTGCTCCATTAGACTGAGTCTGTACGTGATCAGTGCGGATGATTAGACTGGCTCTCTGTCTGATCAATGCGGATGATGCTTAGTAATACGAAAAACTTGCCCTAAAAGTACCTAAAGTGTTAAAAACCTCCGAGAATGGTCGCAGGACTCGATAATCGGTACAGACTGGTCAGGATCTAAGATGCAGAGTGAATCTGTATGTTTCACTATGTCTTAGATTTTGCCTGGAAAGGGCCAGTTTGTTTGATTAAAAAGAGAATATAGAACCATATTGTTCCATTAATTTTCAATGTAAACATTCATACACAATAAATGACAATGGTAAACCTGGAAAGAAAGAGTCGATTTAAAAAACAGAGTATGTGGAAAATACCTGCATTCGACAATAAGTGTTGACGTCAATAGAAGCGTGTATGGAAAACAAGCGTATGTGGAAAGTAAGCATCTATATGAAAATCAGCGTTTACGGAAAATAAGCGTCAAAATAAAGAATAAGCGTATGCATAAAGTAAGCGTATGCGTCAAAATAAGCGTAAGTGTATACTGAAAAAATAAGCGAAGACGGAAAATAAACTGTTAAAATCAAACAGGATGGGGATAACTCTGTCTTTTTTTGCTCCATTCCATGTGATCATGTGACAACGTTTTGCTAAATTCCCTGTGATCATGTGATAACGTTTTGCAAGATATTATGGGATTGTATGCAAAGCAGATACCAAAAGCAGGTATCTTGCGTATATGTCATCATTATAATTTTAGCGCGTTTTAAGGTGAGTAAAAGAACAATGAAATCTTCAAATTACATTTAAACCTCTTAATCGGCCAAAATGGGCGTTCCGCACACGTATTTTAAAAAAAGCAAGATATTAAACCTTTTCAACAAATTAAAAAATTAACTGCTGCACCTTGTTTGAAAACTAATCTTCATTTAATTGTTTAAGACTGTCATTCAAGGAGGCAGAGGCAATGACCGACAACATACCGGAAGTAGCATCTAAATATATTAATGCTGCACAATCGCCGTTTATTTTGGCATATCATATATGCATTTGGTGGCGAGCACGAAACAAGCGCTGAAGAAAATAGCCAAGTATAATTTTTGGGGAACTTGCCAATGCCAAGGTTTGACATCGAAAATATGATGTGTCTGATTATGTAGTGTACCTAAGTAAGACTGCACCATGAACATTTCCGCCCCTGATCTGCCTCCTATTCAAATATAGTCATAACACATCATTTAACATTGTTGTTGAAAAATGTATAAGCTTCCACTGAAACTTACGTTTCCAAAGAAAAAGACAGTTAAATTTATTGTTAAGTTTTGAAGCAGCGGGGGGGGGGGGGGGGAGAATCATACAAGGTTTTTTCGCCAGAAATCATCTCTATCAATAGTATTATAAATACTAAGACTTATTTTGGAAAACAAACCCTTTATTTTGGCAACAATGACAATAAAGGTGTCTATTTACCAAAATAACAGGTTTAAACGTGTAATCTAGTCTTGGAAACGTTATTGCTGCACCGATTACATAATAAAACCAACTTGGGTTAGCGCCCTCCCTGCTGCTCTTAACAAAATAACGTAACCGCGGAATTAAAAATTCACGTAAACAATAATGGCCAACATCGGAGAAGCACGTTCTGCTAGACTAGCTCGAGAGCGACTAGAAGCAATCAAAAAATTTATTCCTGTGCGAGATAGTGTCAGAGAAAAATTACAACAACGACAGCAAGCACAGGAAGGTTTCGCAACGACCACAGGGGAATTATTTAAACCTATCACTGCAGTCACTGGAAAGGTTTTAACTGCTATCAAAGGACGAACTGAAGAAGAGGCTGCAATTGAGGGTGGAAAACCAGAGCAGGGTTTGCTTCAAGCAATAAAACAACTTAGTGAACAACAAGTAGCAGCCGCAGCTGATCCAGGTGCAGTAGGTCCACTTGCAACTGTCAAGGAAACATTTATAAACAAATTTACCGAAGATGGCATCAGCGAAATAAGAAATATCCCACTGAGTAACGTAGAGGAACTTCGGCAATTTTCTGTTTGGATCGTCGAAAATTATCGTCGCAGACATGAATTTCTAAAACCAGAAGCTGCCAAGGGTATGTCTCAAGCTGAGTGGGGTGATTATGTGTATAAAATAAATCGAGGCCTTCCCCGAATATTAAAAGGTGATGATACCTATAATTTCATAAAAACAGGAATAATTGGGTATAATAAAGAACTGAGAGATCAAGCAAAAAAAATAAAGGAAGAAAAAAAAATCGCGAAAATGCAAGCGAAGGAGGTGCAAAAGAAAGTTACCGCAGAGAGAGATCAATCACCGCCACCTGAACCACCTAAACGAAAAGGGAGACCTAAAAAAGAGAAACCAGCGCCGTCTTACTCTGATCTTCCGGAGGGGGATATTCTTGAAGAATTGGGGCTGCTTGAACCTAAAACTGGATCGGGTTTTATTTCCTGCCCTGATAGCATTATCAACGACGTATCTCGGCTAGAAGTTCTCATCGGAGGAAAACGTGCCGGAAATAACTCTCCGGAAATAATTAATGAAGCTGCTGATATCTGTCAGCGATTATTTCGTGGTGGCATCATGGATGTTCGTACCTATCGGGGGCTCATTGATGAACTCGTAGACGGTTACTACAGCGACTAGTAATTTTAATTAGAGAAACAGCAATTGAATAACATGATTATACACAACGCCCAACCCATTCCAGTCAGAGTAGTAAATTCACGATTACCGGTCTACAGAGCAATCTACGGAGATGGTCTCGGTGATGTTGTTACGGGTTTGTTTTCAAGGATAGCCCCTAAGGCGTTACCGATTGCGAAACAATTGGCGATGAAAGCGATTGATGTTGTTAAGGATAAAGCCCTTGGAGCTGTTGGTAATCTTGCCGGAAAAGCATTCTCGTCAGTCAAAGGTAGACTGTCACGGTTAGTACGTAAACCAAAGGCGGTTAAACCACCACCAGTAACATTACCGAGCACTGAACTTATGTCCGCGGATGTCAGTAAAGTAATAAATGAGGCCGCAAATCAAAAACTCGTATCTCTTGTGACTCAACAACCCGAACAAATAAATACGAGCCTGATATCAGGAAGTGGTCTTCGTTTTAGACGTCGATAATTTATATAAAATGTTCAAACGAGTATCAGATCCAGCGTTCGATATGGATGCACCAATACTCAAAGATGAGTCTGTGCGTGATTATCAGTATTATTCCTACGAAGCAAGATCACCCAATCAGCGCGGACGAACTGAGTTACAAGTACATGATACAAGCAGATATTTCTTACCCGCTGAAGCATTCCTTGAAGTCACGGGTGAAGTTGTAACAGATGTTGTCGCTAATACAGCATATGGAGAGAATGTCCGAGTTGGTCTTGTCAACAACGGCATCATGGCACTATTCAGAAGTGCTTCATATAGCATCGATGGAAAGGAAATTGAAACGATTCAGGATAACGTTGACGTTGCCACAACAATCGTGGGATTAGCACGATACTCAGATGATTACACTAGATCGGCTGGTCCGACTATGATGTTCGCTAAGGATAATGCTGATCATCCTGAATAGAGATCTGTTATTCCGGTACAAACAGCACGAGACACTGCTGTGGACCCACAACCAGCTGGATTTGCGGATAGACCAGCTGCTGCATTTCCAATATTAAGACCTAGTCCAAATTACAATCTTGGTTTTGCTACACGTAAATTAATGCTATCAGGTGATCGTAGAAGATTTTCATGTGCAATTCCGCTGTCTCACATCTTTGGGTTCTGCAGAAATGTCAGAAAGGTTATTTTTGGAGCCAAGCATACAGTTGTACTTGTTAGAAAGGGTGACGACAACGACGCTATCTGGCGAGACGATGCTGCTGGTATTGCTGCCGGTAAGGTAATATTATTCAAGCTTGCTTTGTGGATGCCAGTAATGTCCCCATCGTTAGCTGAAGAGCAACGGTTACTCTCTTTCATGGACACAGGTGGTAAATCATTGATATCATGGTTGACAACATCTACAGATTCCATTCAGGGTGCCGGTGCTGGGCAGTTCATGTGGCACATAGCATCACAGCAGGGGGTGTCAGCACCACGACATATTTTCGTGGCACTCCAGGCTAACGCAAGAGTAAATAGTCAAACACATTCGCATATGATATTTGACAAACTTGCTGTCTCTGAAGTTTCGCTGCGAATAAACGGGCATCAAGAACCATCCGAGGATATAGTGATAGATTTTGGAAATAATCAAGTTGCACGTGCGTATCATCGTCTGATGACATTTATGGGACGTGATCAAAATATTGATACCGGCTTGCAGATATCACAGTTGGATTTCACAACGTTGTATCCGATTTATTACTTTTCACTGCAACATCTTGATCTAACCAAACAATCGGTCGTTGATATACACTTCAAGGCTAACGTTGGCGATTTTCTCGCTGGTGGTTTTAGAGCAATCGCTGTCATACTCTCCGATAAAGCAATGTTGCTTGAAGGTGTTGGCGGCCGAATGAGATTCATTGATGCGCCAGTAGAAAACCTGTAGTTTTCCGAAAACCTTCAGGTTTCCACTTGCAGCGCTGTTTTAACAATGCAATTAGATCAATCTCGTATTAAATAAAATGTCATACAGTTATGTTAATGTGACTCTGACTCCCGGTCAGGTAAAAAAATTACAGTCGAAAAACGCGAGCACATGTGGGACATCAATAACGTTAAAACACGATCAGCTAGCGGGCGGCCCAAACAAACTGTCGCTGACTAAAACTCAGCTAAAACATTTCAGCAGCGCGAAGCAGGGTAAGACTGGAGTTCGAACTGATTTCTCTCCGGCCGCGATCAAAGATATGATTAAGTCCGGTGGAATACTTCCATTTATTCCAATAATTGCCGCCACGTTAGCATCAGCAGCAGCCGCCGCGGCAAAGGCGGCCGCGTTAGGAGCTGTTGGAACCGCAGCTGGATTAGCTGTCAAGAAAATGACCGGAAATGGTTACAATAAACGAGGAGGAAATATACCAGCACTTATGGCGAGCATGATGCCTGCTGTTGGATCATTACCAAATGCTAGGAGATATTCTTCGCTGACGGTAACACCTGTGGAACAGATCGCTTCGAACCTAATAAAAGCGGCGACATCAGACCTAATATAAATAGCTGGACCAGCCATGGCAAAAGCATTAGCATCAAGACGGCCACAAACAGGATCAGGTTATAAAAAAACAGGCCGCGGTCTCAGACTCCCAGGAACTCCGGCGGCATGGTACCCAAAACGATTTTAAAAACGCTCCCGGCTTCTAACTTTGATCTACTTGACGCAGTCAAAAAATTACGTATAAAAAATTTCAGAGGTGTATTTATGCGAGATGAACTACCGCTGACGCCGAATAATCCAGAAACAGGAATTATTAACCTTGACAACCGCGATGGCCCTGGAACTCACTGGGTTGCTTACGCGATCGATCCACGTGGAATTGTATATTTCGATTCGTACGGGTTAGCACCGCCAGTTGAGTTTCTCAGGTACGTTCAAAGGCTTCCAATTCCAGTTTGGCAGTCAACGCTGCCAACACAAACACTAACTGATCCTCCGATATGCGGTCGTGAAGTATTAAATGTTCTTTCCGCGATAACAAAACATCCAGCGATTCCTCCTCACAAAGTCGTGCACGAATACACCACATTTGAAAACAGCGGTAACAAATAATGGTTGACATTTACGGAAGATCAAGCAGAACCAAAGAAAAAAAGAAGATATTGACTTATCGAAGTATGCAACCAAAGATGACGTTGATAATCTTTTAAATCTGTCCCTGGTCGACCCAGATGAGGTTGCTGTTTTCCAGGACAAACACGGCAAACTAAAAACTAGTAACGTTCCGTTGGGTGACATAATTGTCAAAGTTTCTGGAGCTACCGCAGGCAACATCGTTGTATTCGCTGACGGCGGCAAAATCAGAGACTCTTTGATATCAATTGCAATGCTCCGAGATGATGCACGAAAAGTCGCAGCGACGCGTGTAGTGAAGACCGGCGACATAATGACAGGTGAACTCAGCATGAATGGCAACAAAATAACTGTGTTAGCGGATCCGATAGGTCCCGAGGATGCCACAAATAAACAGTATGTTGACGCGCAATACAGACTCGTTGTTGGCTTAGTCAATGACAGAGTAATAAAATCCGGCGACACAATGACGGGCGAACTCCGCATGAGCGGCAACAAAATAACCGCGTTAAAAGATCCCGAATCTCCCGAAGATGCCACAAACAAACAATACGTAGACGTCGTTGGTGGTAGACTAGCCACGTTGCGGGCAGAGTATGATGTTCACGTGGGCGCCTTTACAAGATTTCGAAGAAACCTTCAAAAAAAAACTGAGGTCGTGGATAAGTTCTTTGGGGATCCTCCAGTCGTCGATGTGAAACTCGCCGATGTAAAGACCGACATTGACACGATCAAACAAACACAGCAGGATATCGTATCGGGTATTCCTGATATCGTTAACAAAACCAGTCTGATTAAAGTCCCCACTGGAATTACCCCCGGGCATATCACCAACATCGTATATACGGTATCATCCGGATTCGCAACATGGTCTCGAGAAAATAATTCACTCAAACATACAGCAACAGTCACTGGCGTGTACAGGTTGTCCGTGTTTTCAGCCGCTAAATTTGAAATCTTCACAACATATCCCTGGAGACATTCCACCGATAAGTATTCCGGGGTTGTAACCGTAATACTAAACAGCGGAACCGAAGAAATATTTATACTTGAAGCCGAAGACGAGACATTAACCGCAGCATCCTACTGGTGGTGTTTGGAATTCGTCGCAGAAACACCTCAGTTGGTTACCGCGTAATTGAAAATCGGCAGCGATTTTAAATAATGTCAACGACGACACCAGATGCTCAGCAATACCGGTATGATCAGGTACGCGAGTGGCAATCAACGTTGAAAAACACCATCGACAGATGCGCAATAAAAATAAAAAAATATAAACGCCGCGTCACCGCGTTAGATATAACTGTGTACTCGGTATCCGCCGTGGTTGCATCCACGGGTGTGCTATTATCAGCGCTAACTTCGGTAACGACCGCAATCGCTATCACAATCACAATTTCAGCATCAACGACGATCGCAGGAGTCGCCAATATCATCGCGAAAAAAATATCCTCGTGCGCGACAGCAAAATTGCACGAGTATCAACAATTAGCCAACGCGGCCAACAGCGCCTACTCGAAACTGTCCTCGTTGATATCATCTAGTGTAGACGACAACAACATATCAGATCTTGAGTTCACTCTGATGTCTGCGTGCTACAGCGACTATGAGCGCGCAACAAGCACTGAACCTGCAAATAGTTTTCATTTAAAAACGATAAAGTTAAATAACGATGGAACGACAAGCTCTACTTGACATAGTCGCGAATACAACTCCGGTAAGGACCACAATGATATCAATATCGTCGACGCAACCAGAGTTCAACATTAATTTTCCAACTGCAATTCCGGTAAAGGAAATCGCGCTAGCACAGCTACGATACGAGTATATCACAGCTGGACCAATATCAGGTCGACATCATTTCACGGACAATCGCCGAATAACTCATTTGTTTTTTCGTATCAGAATAACGCTGATGGAACTCCAGATTGGAACGTCATTGCGTTACCCACTGGGAATTATCAGATAGAAGAAATCAGCAAGGAAATACAGCGTCAAATAAAACGTGTCACCGGAAAAGAATCAAAAATATCAATCACTGCACACGAGCCAACGCTGTCAACGGTCATCGAGGTTGCTACACCGGGTTACGCCGTTGACATCTACAACAGTTCAATCAGAACAGTATTAGGATGGCCAGCGGACCCCCCGATGTAAAACCGCGTCTACCAGAACCTGTAAAATCCGATTATTACACGGATACTATGATGTATCATGACATCTCCCCGACATTCACGACAGCTATTTCACAAATGAAAAATCCAAAATATAACGCAGCTTATATTGATTGGAGTGCGAATTATGGAGCAATAAGGTGGGAATTCCAACCCCCCTTCAATGAAGACCCTTCTCTCCCCCCCCTTGGCGAGGATAATTGCCCGTACCTTTGCATTAGCAAACTCTCTGTTTATACCTTTTCCTAGTGTCGAAACATATTTTGATGAAATGAACAAATTATTTAAAGAACAACTTAAACTTCTACAACAATCCTTTCAGGAGCATATTTCTGACCTGTATAGCCCACGTGATAAAATCATAAAACACATTGAAATAATAAATCAAATAATCGACGACGTAAGATATTTTAACCGGCGGTTGGTTCAGATGGTAATTGATTCTCCGGATAAACAAAAATTTTTGGAGGAGTTTAACATAACGGAGGCTGAATTACAAAATTTTAGATTTCCCGGATATAAAGTACCTGAGATGTTAACGTCGTTGTCTGCGCTGTTGGATCAATCCTTTGAGAATATTCTTGCCGCGCACAAGCGATCATTCCCGGAACCTGATGTGTTGGGACACGACAATTCCACATCAGGTGATGGCCGGCATATTTCTCCGGGCATAGTGAATATCACCGACGTGGTCGCGGTCAATCTTGTGTGTGATGTCATCGATGGCAGCTACAGCATAAACACGGGCGAATCAAATCGGGCCCAGCAAGGGTTTATATTGTACTCGTTTACTCCCACACAACCGCCTGGGTTTTTAATCGTGCAAGAGCCAATTAATCCAGTATTTCTGCGGTGTCATAATCCGACGCTGACAAGGATAAATTTTAAAGTTACTGACCAGCAACAGCGACTGTTGGACCTGCGTGGGGAAACAATTAGTGTGAACTTGCTAGTGAAATCGTCCAATTAGCGATATCCATAACATAATAACATGTCATCGTGCAGTGATTTCACCGACAGTGATTGTGAATCTGAATTCGAATCTGAATCTGAAACCGAATCGCTTTGCGATTCCAGTGTTTCCCGTGATTCCAGCGATTCCAGTGATTCCGATGATAGCCCGGTGGGAAACGCTAACATTTCAATCAACAACAGCAACGTCGTGATAAATTATGTTAAATAAACACAACAAATTTTACCAGCATGTTCGCGTGCACATATTTGACCGAAAAGAACTTGCCGACGCGATCAGAGCCGCATTCACACGAGCTTATGATGAAAACACTTTGCCATACCCGCTGAAAGATACCCGGATACGCGTGGGAAATAATGGCACCGACAAGATGTTGCTGAGCAGCGACGATATCGAACGTCTGCGCGACCACGATTACGTTTACGTGTTCTTCAGCGATGACGAGCTTCTGAATTATGCGCACTCGTGTTTGACCAGGGCGCAGTTAGATGACATTCTCGCGGGGGGAAATGTTTAAACAAATATATTTTGCCTAAATATAGTAATGAGATTTTCACATATACGCGCCAAAAATATACACTATCCCGAAGATATGAGAATTGTTTCTGTGGGACGCAAATACAACTCAGTTTTTGACAAACTATCTCAGTGTGTGCGCGCTTCCGATGATCTCTCCGATGACGATCTGCGTCGGCTTGGTGCCATCATCAGCGGGAAAACTCAGGAGTTTTCATCGTCCAGCGACGACGAAATCTATGAGGTTGTTCATGACGAACTATTTATCGACTATAACAGTTTCTTGTGCGAGTACAATAACGCCAGTAAATCTTTGTTTGTAAGAATTACTTATGACACTTTCCAACGCGATAAGGGGTTTCAAATGGATTATCAAGAAACTAAATTCCGCCCCCGTCGCGACATTGAAGCACTCAAATTTCTTGAACGAATTATGATAATCGTGGTATCAAGTTAGTCCCTGGTGTTTCCGCGCAATCTCTTTTTTTACTTTGGGTTTCGACGGACGGTAAAAAAAATTTTACTGTGAAAATTATCGAAATAATTATTCGTCGATGAGTAATTTATCGAGTTTATCAGAAAGAACCCTCGAGAGTTTTTCTTGCTCGAAGATCTGTCCGATGTCGTCAAGGATCTTCTTTATAGTCCGAGCCACCGGTACGAAGACTTTAATTTGATCTTTGTGCTGAGGAATGATTTTGTATCGTTATTAAGCATTTTTATAGTCCTGTATTCGCGCCGGTGAGTTTTGTAGCCTTGCTCGCGAGACTCATAGATAGAATCGTACTGATCCTGCAGCCACTCGGAATTAAAAATTTCACTTGAGGTCGCAAATTTCTTTACCGCGTTAAGTTCGCCGGTAAGGGTTGCAACTGATGTCTCATCCATTATATCTATAGCGGGTTTGTCTCTCTAATATAATGTCAAGCTTAAGCAGGCTCATAGAAGGATATAAATTTATTGTATTTTTTCGAGTACACCGTCTTTGTCACAAGATTAATATTTAGATAAATTGATTTCGCATGCATATCAAAATATTTAGCGGCGGAATTCATTGACACAAAATCTATTTCATCAGAGTCCATGACAGCAACGACTGGCCTCGGAGGAAGCTTTTGAAAAACCCTTGTTGTGTTACGAGAGTTTTCGCTCGGAGTAACAGCTCTTAGGTTTTCTATGCGATTATCTAGTTTATTTCTGTTGATATGGTCAATAACTAAACCCTGCTTGATCGGTCCATGGAAACATTCAAAAACAAACCTATGGAGAAGATAATTTTTCCTTTCGCTGGATTTACAGACCTTAATGTGTTTATAACCATGTTTGCCCACAGCACCGACAGGTTTTTTTAGTCTGTGGTTTCTAACTGTTCCGTCTGAGGAAGCTTCGTAGTGGTCGTAGACTGGGTGTCTTCTAAATTCCATTTGTTTATACTAGATGACATTTGCTTGTCTAAATAGTATATCGGGTGGCTGTTGATATACTCTTGTTCGGTAAACTCGCGATTGTGTTTGCGCCGATAATATCTGGCGAGCTCACGAAATCTTTTGCCGCCACACCTCGAGCACAATTTTGTTTTTCCCGCGGGTTGCCACGTCACATACTAAACAGTTGACTCCGCCGTTGGATCCTCGCTTGAAATTCTGACTATGAGAAACACAATATTCTCTGACACACTTTCGTTGACATCGTTTTTTAGTTCCGGCAATTTTCCAATTGCAATAGTTTTCAGGCATATATATTTGGCTTTTTTTAATTAAACAATATTTGTCCTATTGTTATAGCATGGAAGAATTTGACAGATTGTCATCGATAAGACCAACCGGCGGCCGGTTTGATCTTGACAGGTTAACCGGCAACACGAAACGAAAAAATTTAACAACGTTAAATAGCATCATCGGACAGGCGAAACAGGAATTTCGTGCCGACGGTGCATCCCACGTATTCTCTACTTATAAAGTTATCAGCGAGAGCTCTGATGATATCTTTGAAGAATTATTCGGAGAAAGCGATTTTTTCAATGATGTTATTGACGGCACAATGACCGATACGCGCGCCAGTAGCATCATTGAGTATCTCGATGATACCAATCACAGCGTGTTAATAAAATTTATAACCGGAGTCGTCGATGAGAACGGCGACAAGAAGTGGATTACCCGTGATAAACGTGATCCTGTTCTTGCCAACGGGAAAACAGTTTTATTAAGTCGTGTTAGCAGACCAGGAATGCTAGTTGGAATTGATAGTCCGTACTATGTCAGAGCGTATCCTGTAACTGCGGTTGTTTACGGAATATATCCGCTGAAGAAACCAAAAATTGATAAACTTGCT
Organism: Sinohyriopsis cumingii; assembly: GCA_028554795.2. Taxonomy (NCBI): domain Eukaryota; kingdom Metazoa; phylum Mollusca; class Bivalvia; order Unionida; family Unionidae; genus Sinohyriopsis; species Sinohyriopsis cumingii. The sequence continues at coordinate 14,447,021 of CM068824.1, forward strand.
CCGATGCGGATGACTGGAAATGCGAGCATTTCTGCGTTGAACTGTGTAGCCGAGCGGGTAATGGAACACTTCAGCAACGCAGTGCGGGGCAACGGTTTAACTCCGTCGAGAAAATCCAAGATAACAACGTGGGCCAATCGAGTCAGCGACAACGGAGCATCAATAGCTGATGTTGCTGCGTTGGAACGTTTGCTGAGATTTCCTATAACTGTGAAATCGCTGACCGGAGAACAACTATACAAATCAAAATACAACTGTTACGGATCGCCGATAACAATTATTGATCATAACAGTCACGCGTGGACTGAATCAGTTAGGATATTTCCGCGAGATCGTGTTGTAAGGTTTTACGACGGAAACATATTCGACTGTATTTATGAGGCAAGCAAAACAGATCCTGTGTCGGTGTGGTTATTTAAAAGCGATGAGGAGTCCGAGTATGATCAGTTCGTGAGACCAAACGGAGAGGTATACAGAACTGAGTCGTTACAACGCGATATGAGAAAACTCGCGGAAAACTACTCAGTTCCCGCAGACTCGTTAGATCAGCTGTTGACGCGATGTTTCACCGTTCCTAGTGTTGCCGCGCACATAGCCAGAGAACGAAAGTCGTGGAAACCAACCAGCGACAGATTCCTCGAGGATATCAAACTGAGCTGTGTCGAATACGGCCATGGCGGTCTTTGGAATATTCCTTATGATTACCGCGACATGATATCCGTAGATATGACCACGTGCTACCCAGGAAGTTTCCTTGGTTACGGAGAGTGCAGTGAATACTTTGCTAGATTTGGTCACCCAACCAGTTTGATGACCAGAGTGTCAATCAACGGCCCGTTGCCCGATTTTGATCTTACCGGGTTCTCCCGGATAACATCATTTGGGTTCGCTGCGGGGTTGAACCCGATCAACTACGCGTGGTTTGGCAAACACTTCGCCGAGAAAGCGTGGGCGCCTATTGTGTTGTTACGGTACATGCTGGACAGCGGAATACTGACGTCGCTGACTGTCGGCAAAGCAATCATATGCTATCATCGACAGACCGACGTTTGGTTACCGACTCCGATCATCGATGAGAAGCTCATCGCGGGATGGGATCCTAAGGGGATCAGCGATTACATTAAATGCAGAGAGAGCGCCGCGAAAGATCTCGGACGAAGGTTAATAGGGAAGTTTACTCAGGGCGCAGCATTTGATTACAAAATACATCACAGCAGATTAATCCTTGATGAGGCCGAACTGGATTTTGTGATAGCTGATGCTGCCGAAAGAAATATATTTTGTCACCGCGAAGACGCGATGTTGTCGAACGGGAAAAAACTGGGAACAATTGTTAGTTATCTCGACGGGGAATCACGACAGTTTACCCACTTGAGGTCGTCGATGCTGTCTTATGTTTCCATAAATTTGCTGTCGATGGTAAACAGATTTCCCAGCACCGCAGTGAGAGTTGCCACTGACTCATTTTATATATCAAAAAAATATATGACCTCGGTGAAAAGCGTCGTCGGCGAGTCGACATCATGGGGATGCTGGCGAGTGAAGGATGAACGGTTACACGAATACTGTGAATCAGCTGATGTTGAAATCGAGGACATTTATCGTGATAACACGGATATACCTTCGACGGCGTCAACGTTACCGTCGGTGCACGATCCTGTTGCCAGACACAGAACTGTTTATCTGAATGGGCCAGGCGGTTGTGGTAAGACGACTCGAGTGATTAATCTGTTTCGAAATTCTGACATGATAGTGCTAACACCCACACACAGACTTGCCAGGGAAATGAAACAGCGCGGAGTTAGCGCCTGTACTTTTATCACAGCTTTTTCAAATACAGTGGCGGCACGTGGACTCCTGAGCGCATGGGAACAAAATATATTCCTGAGGTTTTGTGGGATGAAGTAGCCACTGTGCCGCTGGATACACTAAAAAGGTTCCTCGAGTGGTTGTTGACGAAAAATACTGCGGTTATTCTATGTGGCGATCACGGTCAACCACCGCCGTTTACAGGCGAGTCTCCGCATGAGTGGTTAAAGAATTTTGTTGATTATTACGAAGAAATCGATGACGACATCAGAGCACTTGATGATCGACTAAAGAAGTTTAAAAAGCTGATCCGGCTACAGAATAATAAAACTCAGTGCGTGGTTATGCGCAAGGTGATTCCGAGGACATCAATGAAAGACTTCCTGGAAAGTGGACCCCAAGTGATCTCATAGTGGCAAGTAGGAAAACGGTTAGAGACGCACTTCAACAGCGATTACTTCAGCTGCACAAAGAAAAATTCCCAACGTTGCCGGTACCGTTATGCTATAGGCCAACAGATACACGACTACAAAATATCGATGTTGATATCCCCGGGAAATCAGAAAAACAGCAGCTGGTGTTAAATGATATTGTGTTAGTTGATATTGGTGTTGTCGACGCTGTACTTGCCGCTGATAAATCTCCGTGGATGTTAGGATACGCTATGACAATTCACTCCGCACAAGGACTAACCATCGAGGACACGAAAGTTTGGGTCGTTGATGATCGCATCGAGTGGTCAAATTTAGTTTACCTGGCCGTGTCAAGAGTGCGAAGAATATCACAGCTGGGAAGAATTGTGTTAGATACGACAACGGCATCGGCCGCCGATAAGTCAGTGTTGATCGACACGATAAGAAAAAAATTAACCAATTGCAAACACAGCGACAAAAAAAATAATCGGGAGTTTGATCCCAAACAAAGTTTGGATGTTGAATTTGTAGTCGAGCTGCGACGACAACAATGTAATCGCTGCGTGAATTGCAATTGTGTAATGTTATGGAGATATCCGAAAGATGACCCAAGACAGTTTACGTTAGACAGAAAAAATAGCAAACTTGGCCACACACGTGAAAATATCATGTTGACCTGTCATGAGTGTAATAGACGCAGAGGCGCCGCTGCAGCTAGTGAATCACTTTAGTGATCGAATCACCTCAGTGATTTGGGCGGTAATTGTGTATCATCAGGAATCACCTGAAGTTGCTCACGGGTGAATCCGCGTTGAGGAGCAGTTGAATCTAATCTGTAGATTGCTGGTCTTCCAGTGGATCTTGTCACGGTGGATATCTTATGTGTGGTAACACTCCAAATGGGATCAGTCGCTCTTCGTTTACCACCTTCAAGTTCGCCTGGTTCGTATAAATATCTTACAGTAACATTACCCAACACTGGCGCTGGCGCTGCCAATGCTGAAGAATCACGTCGTACGGGTATATTTTTTTTCGTGATCGCGATGGAAGGTTTCATGTTGGTTGTTCGAGTTATTTCATTATTTAGCGCAGTTATCACACTTGGTAATCTTGCAACCCATTCGCGCGATCTCGCATCTTGAATAAATTCTTTCGCGTACTGATACCCAAATAATCTTTCGGCGAGTGTTCGATTAAATCTCTCAACGATTGCCTGATCACGATGAATTTCAGTGTGTCCTCGTCGTATGGTAACGTTATGTTGCTTCATCAGCGATGATACTGCACCTTGAAATTCTTTGCCAGGATCAACTTGTAGCAGATGTGGCCATCGTAGAGGTCCTCGCTGATAAATTCGTTTAAACGCAGAAGCAACTTCAGATGCTGTCTTTGTTGTCAACGGCGTTGCTTCCTTGTATCTGCTTGCAACATCAACTACTGTTAACGCGTATTTGTACGTTTTCCGACGAACAACATCGTGAGGCAGGAATAGTATGTCGGCCTGATGAACTTCGTTGGGCACACTAACATCAAAATGAGCGAAGTTGATTTGTTTGGGGGGTGGTAAATAAATTTGCCATATTGCCTGTTTCGATAGCCAATTTTTGGCAACCTCTCTTGTTACCGACGCTGACTTGGCGAGTTTATTAATTGCTGCGTTACCTCTCCAGTATCCGATCGGGGAATAATAAATCGCCTCCATTGGAGATGCTTGCATTGTTATTAATTACTAGCACCTAATACTAGTTTAGATTTCATTGCGGATCTTATTAACCAGTTAGCGAGTGACTCTCTGAGGGATTTATTTTTGATGGCGTTTAGTGAATGAATTAATTTTACGTCTGCGATATGTCGTTGCTGCAAATCAGGATTTTTATAAGCTACATCATGAACATGACAAGCCGCATCGATAGCGTTTATCGGATACTCGCCAGTTTTTGGTTGATTTTCGCTGTCAAGTCTGATGTCAAGTCTGGTTCCGGGGCCGCAATAGTTGTATCCGGGAAGATGTTTTTCTCCGGGATACTTTGCCCAGGGAGCTCCAGGGAGTTTTCCAAGTTGGGCTGCGATGTCGCCTCCGCTAAACTTTTTTTTTGAAATCTAAATTTTTTTGTGCCACATCGAGCACATATTCCTGTGAGCGCCTGGCGATTGTTTTTTGTCGTAATTGGTACCGGATTGTTTGTTGGGGTTCGTTCCCGGCACTTCACACAATATAAATCCATAATACTATTCATTTGTATACAAATGGAAGTCACTGATTTTTCTGCGACGACGAAAAAAGAACCGGTGAAACATAATAGTGTGCTACCAGATTCTATCCGCATGATCATCATAGGACCGTCCGGATCAGGTAAAACACAGCTATTGTTGAATCTGATAATGAAGTGGATGAAATGGGATAAATTATATTTGGTAGCAGCATCTGTGGACGATCAGCGATGCTATGATGTGATAAAAGATTTCAACGAGAGTGCAAAAGCGGCCATAGGAAGCGATGACGACATAGTTGAGTTTATAACTGACATCAATGACGCGCCTGGCGTAGATAGCATTGATGGATCAATTAACAATCTAGTTGTGTACGACGATGTTATGCTGGATAAGCAAGCAAACCCTGCGAGAATATTTTCTCGTGGTCGTCATAAAAACACTGATGTCATTTATGTGACTCAACGTTATACACAAATTCCAAAAGTGATCAGAGATAATTGTAACCTACTCGCGGTGTTCAACGGAGTCGACGTACACACGTTGAGAAATATTCACCAAACTTGGTGCAGCGGAGACATGGATATAAATAAATTCAAAAATTTCTTTAGTCGTGCACAGCGAACCCCACACGGGTTTGTGACAATAAATTTACACGATCCTCGGACACGGATTCGAGTCGGACTTGATACGTTATTTTGTTAAGAGCAGCAGGAAGGGCGCTAACCCAAGTTGGTTTTATTATGTAATCGGTGCAGCAATAACGTTTCCAAGACTAGATTACACGTTTAAACCTGTTATTTTGGTAAATAGACACCTTTATTGTCATTGTTGCCAAAATAAAGGGTTTGTTTTCCAAAATAAGTCTTAGTATTTATAATACTATTGATAGAGATGATTTCTGGCGAAAAAACCTTGTATGATTCGCCCCCCATGCTGCTTTTGAATTCCTGAAGTTCTTACAGAAAAGAAAATTTCCAGTTAGTAACTTCTTACGGATTCGAAAATAAGTTAAACTTCAAAAGTGTATCAACGTTTGGTCCGAATTTGGCACATCATATAATAATTTCATAACTTGACAATCACCAGATGTGTTATTTTAAAAGAACGGATCGCCAGCTTAAGAGTTATAAACACGTGGGTTGCTACTTTGATTGATGTTAGCAACAACCTATAGAATTATAAGTTATAAATACGACTTATCCCCTTCGCTAATTTGACGAAGTGTAATTAAGTAATGTCTCAATCTTTAATTTACTACTCAGTTTAAAGGAACTAGGACACGTGACATTGAAATAATGGATAAAAAAACGCATGTTTTTTTTTTGTTCCTCTGGATCGTGTTTCTATTTAGAAGTAAATGAAAGCGACTTGAATTCCAATGCGCAATCGGAGACGATTAACTCCAAATTATCGTACATAGGAAAAAATATGAATACATGTTTTTGATATCTTTTTATTATTTACTTAAAAAAATACATGAAAACCGTAACATTTATTTAGTTTAAGGTATTATAAGAAATGTTCTCACGTTTTACATTTTGGCAAATTTCGCTTTTGTTGAGGAGAAACGATTGATCTCCAAAAATATCGGAAATTTTGAGGACAGGATATGTTTAGACTTGAATTTTTCTACAGCTTCTGGCGTAATATATCTTAGGGTTTTCGGTGGAAAATATAAATATGTAATAATGAGACTATGACAAATCCAAGAATGTTAATGATACTGCTTGAAAACACAGGGGGAGTATTTGTTTGACCATAAGTAGGTGTTAGTGACTTTCATCTATCCCCTTTCACTCTTCTGTTTTGTCTGTAAAATTCGTCTGTAATTATGTGCATTAGTGACCATCACATAAATCCCATTTCCTTTTTTCATATTGTTTGCAAATTGGGTGTTGGATAGTAATTATGTGTATTAGTGACCATCACATGGCTATCTTAACTGTCTTTAAGAACGTGTGTGCGTCTGGAAGAATATGTATTAGTGACCATCACATGGCTATCTTAACTGTCTTTAAGAACGTGTGTGCGTCTGGAAGAATATGTATTAGTGACCATCACATGGCTATCTTAACTGTCTTTAAGAACGTGTGTGCGTCTGGAAGAATATGTATTAGTGACCATCACATGGCTATCTTAACTGTCTTTAAGAATGTGTGTGCGTCTGGAAGAATATGTATTAGTGACCATCACATGGCTATTTTAACTGTCTTTAAGAACGTGTGTGCGTCTGGAAGAATATGTATTAGTGACCATCACATAGCTATTTTAACTGTCTTTAAGAACGTGTGTGCGTCTGGAAGAATATGTATTAGTACTCATAACTCTTCAGATACTTTACACCACCCTTACACAAAAGTTTGTAAGTGTGTTTGAGTTGGTTAGTAAAGGTGTGTAATTGTCAGTAAGGAAGTCCGTTAGTCAGTAAAAGCGTTGGCTAGCCAACAAGATTGTATTTGTTAGTAAAGATATGAGCTTTTCAGTGAGGTTCGGTGCTTTTCTGTTGTTGTTTCTTTCTCGCTTCCAATTTCAATTTTAAAATATACGCTTTTACTCGAAAAAAAAATATTGCAACGTTTTAAATAAGTTTAAAATGTATGTACCATTGATTTAAAATTTACTAAGCAATTATTTGCCCAAATTTGTATTTTGAATCTAAAATTAAATAATAAATATTCGGTTGTAATTTAATGCTTTTAACTTTTAGATTTTTCTTTTCTGTTCTGTTTTAATTTGCTACAATCTTCACTTTGGTCTTTTATTTATTTTTAAATTAAAAATATTTTTGGATCTAATGTCTGGTTCTAATTTTTGAAACCTTTTCTGTTTAAATGTTATGGTTGTATGTTTGTTTAATTTTTTTATAAATCAGAAATGTGTTTAGTGTTTGTTAAATTCGTTTTTAGAATTTATGTATTACCTTAGGTCTCTGCAATTTGAGCAAAATAATCCACCCTTTATTTGTCTCCGGTCAATTCTGTCGGATTGTGAATTTTAATAGTTTACGTCAAGGCCATTAAAAAATATATACTGTTTCTTCGTTACATTCAGCGTTTGTGTCGGAATTATGACGATGATTAATTTAGGTCATATTCATAAAATATTCCGGGCATTTTAGTCTGTGCTATATTCCGTGTAAGTTTCGGAATTAGTTTTAATACTACTTTTACTCATTCGCATCTTTGAGGTCGAAATGCCTATAACTGCCACTTGGACCACATCGACTATTTACCAAAAAAAAAAAAAGGATTTGCCAGTAATTTAAGAATTTATCGAACTATTTTTCGGTCAATAATACAATCAATCCAATTATATAAATAGCCGAGGTGGTCCAAATAGATTGCAATTCATTTTGCGAAGAAATTTCTGGCAATCAAAATGCAAGATTTTTCTGTAAATCACTGCAGCGACATTCGAAGAAGATTTGAAATATTGTGTGATAACATTGTTTTGTTTCTTTGAACTTGTCAATAAATTTAATGTCGAAAGACAAAACAACGTTCCATAAAATGATTTCCGGATGTATGTGCTGCACATATAACTGGAGTATATGTGCGTGCCGTAATAGTAGAGAGATGTAAATATACTGGAGGCGAAAGAAAAAAAAACAATTTTAATACTGAGCTTAGAGCTTACTGTAAAAAAGGCACTCGTACGGTACCCTATCGACTGGTACCGGGCTTAGAGCTTACTGTAAAAAAGGCACTCGTACGGTACCCTATCGACTGGTACCGGGCTTAGAGCTTACTGTAAAAAAGGCACTCGTACGGTACCCTATCGACTGGTACCGGGCTTAGAGCTTACTGTAAAAAAGGCACTAGTACGGTACCCTATCGACTGGTACCAGGCTTAGAGCTTACTGTAAAAAAGGCACTCGTACGGTACCCTATTGACTGGTACCGGGGCCGACTTGGATAAACAGTACGGTGTAATTCTCCTTCATATCTTACAATCTGAGGTGATTTCATCCTTTTAAAAATGGTTGTGAATCCATGGAGGTGGCTTGCGTCCTGGAAGACCGTTTTCTGCAATTAGTGAGCTGGAAGTGGATGCTGTTAATGGGGGCAATTAAGGAAGATGCTCAATACACGGTGAAAGATAATTCTACCATTACAAGCATGAATTAGTCGGCTGTTTTAATGTAATAAAGAATCATTTGATGCCACTGTACAAAATGGGACCCACAGTTGATGACGGTTGATCAAAAACAGACTCGGATTGAATTCGCCGTAAAGCTATTGCCAAACATGAAAAGTGTGACTAGTGACGTTTGAATGAAACTGCCACAGGTGATGAAATATGGACTTATGATTTTGTAAAAAAAACATTGGCATAAACACACACAATATAGGTCCTACAGAGAATGATATGAAAGTTCATCCATGTATTAATATAACGCATACAGCAATCCATACAAATTAAAACAACATGACCATAAATAACTTATACGGGTCATTTAATTGTTTTTACTTACATATATAAACGTTCTTACCTAATATCATAAATTACAACGATGCTTAAAAGATTCCCTGCTGTAACTGGCCAAAGACATGTAGCAAACAATGTTGGCATATGTGACAATATAATTATGTGGTAGGCATGTGCTATACATGTAGTAGGCATATAGCAATCCAGCTTCCGAACTGACCGTAGAAGGTCGAATTTTGCTCGGGCAAGCTCATTAATGCAGGGGACATGAGCGCTAGCAAGTTCAAGTCCAAGAGAGAGAGAGAGAGAGAGAGAGAGAGAGAGAGAGAGAGAGAGAGAGAGAGAGAGAGAGAGAGAGAGAGAGAGTTTGTACTACTTTATTTTATGCGGATTGTATACAATACAATCTCGTCACAGTACATATATCGCATATGTTTATAAGTATCGCATTTTTTAAATTAACTAACTGGCCAAAGTTTCTTCCATCTATCAATCCTTTACTTCAACTATATATACTGTCAGTCGTTTACTTGAATGATATATACTGTCAGTCGTCTACTTGAATGATATATACTGTCAGTCATATACTTCAATAATATATACCGTCAGTCCTTTACATCAAAGATATTAACTGCCAGTCATTTACTTCAACGATATATACTGGCCGAGTCTGTCATTCCATATTGTAGTTTATGTAAAGGTCAGCCCAAAAGACCTTATAATGTGAATATTTACTTTAACGCAAATTTTGTCAAAACAAAAATAAATATTTATATTTTAACGTATCAGTTACATTATAATCGTGATATTTTTATATATTCGATGGTTTTTTCCACGTTTTGACCAAGCCTTTGCCATACCCAGGTCAAGCTGACTTTTGTCAAATTTGTAAAGCAAAGTATATGTGCAGCGTTATGCATATTTAATTTAATTTATAATAGATTTTATTTAATTGTTTGTTTGTTAGTTTTAATTTGTCTATATTCCAGCACATGATGTTGTAATGTAATTTTATTTACTGGATTTGATATTTTACAGAAATTCAGTTAAGTTTTCTGAAACCTAATACTAGAATTTTTTAAATCTAAATTTGACCCAGTTCCTGACCTTATTTCATGATTTTAAGTAAACAACTTTTTAATTTTTAAAAATTATTTCTTAGTGTGGGATTGTTACTTGAAAGCTCTTAATAAACGCAATAAGAAAAGAGTGAAAACAACAATCTTCGTAAAATTTAACAAATAATTTATTCCCCTAGAAAAACAAGATAAAAATGGAAAAAAGAACTTAGTTTTAAAATTCAAATCCAAAAATAATCCAAGAATAATCCACAAATTAAAAATTGTTAGTCCTAGTAATAAAATGCTCTAATGAATTTGAGTTCAAGTCCTGACGAAAATCCAAAACGGAAGGCGATGAAGTATGCTATAGCCAGTGTAGTACTGGTGTGTTAAAAGTTCCCAGTTGATCCAAAAATTCCGGTGTTTGAATTCCGAATAAAATTTCAATTAATGTCTTTGTCCAAGAATTCTGTATGAGCACTTAAATCTTCCTAGGGAAAAAGAATAATTCCATAAAATAGAATTTCAAATCATCTGGTCACAACAAAACACCTTTCCGTGTTAAAGGTAAAAGAAAACGATTATACAGTCTAAGTAAGACGCAAAATAGATACCCGTATGAAAGTCACGTAATCACTTTCTAGAAGCTATTTACATGTATAAGGTCACTTACTCCAGCACAGCCTCAATCTTACTATTATCAATCCCACATTAAGAATGAATAATAAAAAAGTTCTCAATCAAGGGCAGAAACTAGGTCTGCTTTTAGATACAATGTTCTATTATTAGGTATTTAAGAAAAAACAGTCAGGTCAAACTAATTTCTTGAAAATATCAAATTCCAGTCAACAAACTTGCATTGCTTAAACATGTAATGAAATAAAAAAATAAAACTTATAAACAGACAATTAAATTAAATCAAATATAAATTAAATCAAATATACATAACATGAATTCACAGAGTGAAATCGAGGCTGTACTGGGAGTACGTGACTTTAGACATGTAAATAGCTTCTACGTTGTTCTAGAAACATGTAGCAATTATTTCGAAATTCTGGTTTTACCGGAGGGTTGACCCTTATCCGGGCGTCTGTTTTGCGCAGTAGCCAGATTTAATAGTGATGTTTTGAGAAATAATTTCATTTGGGCTTTTAAACACATAGACGTCAAGATGTTTTCTCTGTTGTGACCAGTTGGAGTTTAATTTTAATTTTTCTTCAGACTATTTGAATTCTAAGAGATCGTTTTCCCTGGAAATACTTGTGCTCGGAATTAATTCTTGGACAAAGATAGTTATTAAAATTTACAGAATTCAAGCACCGGAATAATATTTTATGTGGTTCAACAAAGAACTGTTGACACTTCAGTACTATTCTGACTGCGGCATACGTCATCGCCTTCCATTTTGGATTTCGTCGGAACTCGAACTTAGATTCATGAGAACATTTTATTACTAGGACTTCTCTTGTTTTAATCTTTGGATTATTCTTGGATTATTTTTGGATTTTATTCTTAAAACCCTAAATTCTTTTTTTTTTTCATTTTAACCTTATTTTTCTAGTGTAATAAATTATTTGTTAAATTTTACAAACCTTGCTGTCTTCACTTTTTTCTTGTTACTGTTTGTGAGAGCCTAAACACGTAACAGCAGTAATATGTAGAGTAGACTGGCGTATATGGTATAGGTTTCTGGTTTACCTATGTAGCATTCATTGTAAATCTGCAAAGGAATGTATTAATTAAGTATTAAACAAAAACCAACATGTCAGCAGCATTAATTAGTATATTATTATTAATATGATTGTCAGAACTGTGGTATTGTGTTAATGATCAGAATGATAAAATATGCAATACAGTATGTCTACATGTATGTATAGAATTTAGCTGCACAGCCACAAAATGTTAGAATCGTAGCCATTTAGTGCCAAACAAATGTAGTTATCCCACTAACAAACACCCTAAATCACCCACCCACCCCAAAAAAGAAAGAAGAAAAAAAAAAACAAAGCAGCAAATGGCTCAAAAGGGTAAAATCCGTCCTTAACAAAGGCAAATATTTTATATAAACCGCACTCTTCTATAAGTACAAGTCCCGACTGACACATAATCACTGGACGAATCACAGGTCATAAAGGTTGTCTCTAGCAGATACTATCGAATGATGCATGTAACATCAAGAAATGCAGACAATTGCACCTATCCTGCCATAGACATACAAGTTCCAAACATACCTGTTAATATCCAACAGAGCGGACTTTATGTAAATTTAACGTCACTGATGATGAAAAGTTTTAAGATTGCAAATCAAATAATTTTACTTAGCTTTAGAAAGAGCAAGTCAAAACAGAAGAATTGCAAAGGTTTCTTCGGAACAGTAATTCCAGTTCCATGGAGCCGAAAATCTTAAACAGGATTTTATACTTCATATTACTGCATTACCTATCAAACATTTTCTTTCCCTCACTGTTACCGTATATGTAGCGAAGACCAACCGTTCCTTAATCTATTCTTGGGCTTTTGTAACTGATATTAAACAAAGGTCAAACCACCAAAACGAACTCCGCGGATTTGATTACTGACGGCAATATTTCGATAAACTATCCAATAAAACACAAGGGAAGAGGGAAACGTTTCTTCATCTTCAGCTATTTCTTCATTTAGAGAGGTAAATATAATTTGGGTACTAATGCCCGTCTCACAGGATAATGTCTGGAATAACAATCCTTCGTGAGCAAATACAGACTTGCGCCGATTAGATTAACTGAGATATTAACAGCAATGGTTTTAAACAAATATCGAAACGCGATTGTTTGATAAATTCTTAAAGAATATGTTTTTGCAGAAAAACTAGTTTTGATCTTTAAAAATAAGAACCATAGACATGTACATGACTATGCGCATATCCAGCATTGGCTGAGTCAAACTCGTGTGTTTTTAAGTATATGAAAGAAATAAAATGCCGGTAGAAGTAATGTGTACATTGTGTTCGCCGGATTATACTGCAACCGATAGGCAAACACTGGCACCAATTGTTAAGCAGAGGTCCACGGTATTTGTGAACCGTTTTCACCCAGGATTTGATGAAATATTCAATCGTGCTATTGTTACGAGTAGCAGCAGAGGGGGCGAATCGGACATTTTGTCCAATCGTTATTTTGCTTAATTATTACTTTCTGCACTCAACGATCTAGTGTCGTCAGCGCCTGGTAAAAAAAAAACGACGTCGTCGTTGGGGGATCGTCGCGTCGTCATTTGGTTTAATTAACACCTTCTGCGCGCCGATCCCCAGCGTCGTCAGCGTCCGGTAAGCACATCGACGACCGCGTCGATGTCATCGCCCCCTCTGCTGCTAAGTGGTTATTTACAATGAAAATTATTTACAACTAACCGAATATTTGGTCAAGTCCGATACGATATCGTGTCCGAGGATCATGTAAATTTATCGTTACGAATCCATGTGGGGTTGACTGAGCATGACTAAAAAAGTTTCGAAAAGTATTAAAGTCCATGTCACCGCCGCACCATGTCTGCCAAATATTTCGTAGCGTGTGTGAATCAACGCCGTTGAACACAGCAAGAATATTACAGTTGTCTCTAATTACTTTTGGAATCTGAGTGTATCGTTGAGTGACATATATCACGTCAGTGTTTTTATGCCTGCCTCTGGAAAATATTCTAGCTGGGTTTTTTTGATTGTCTAACATAACATCATCGTACACGACTAGATTGTTAACGTCGCCATCAATATCATCAATACCCGGTGCATCATTGATATCCGTAATAAACTCAATAACATTTTTTTTAGCGATCGCTGATGCATTCTCGTTGAAATCTTTCAGCACCTCGTAGCATCGTTGATCATCTACGCTAGGAGCAACCAAATACAACTTATCCCACTTCATCCATCTCATTATTAAATTGAGTAACAATTGCGTCTTGCCGGATCCAGATGGTCCGATGATAATCATCCGGATCGAGTTTGGTAACGCTGCAACATGCTTAACTGGTTCTCTTGTTTTAGTCGCCGAAAAATCAATTATATTCATATCTCTATACATAAATTATGGATCTATATTGTGTGAAGTGCAGAGTGCGTACTGGCACAAATGATATGACAACCGCTACAACAAGAAATAACAGATCGGCGCTTACTGGTAAGTGCGTACAATGCGGTACAAAGAAATTTAGATTTATTTCTATTAAACCCGGGGATGTTTTAAAAAAAAGCGAGGAGGTGACATCGCAGCCAAATTGGCAAAACTCCCCGGAACCCCGTGGGCAAAGTATCCAGGAGAAAAACACCTCCCAGGATATAGCTACTGTGGCCCCGGAACACGATTAGATATCAGACTCGATGATCAAAATCAGCCCAAACCCGGTGAGTATCCAATAAACGCTATCGATAAGGCGTGTCATGCTCATGATGTTGCTTACAAAAGTAGCGATCTTCAACAGCGTCATATCGCGGACGTAAAATTAATTCACGCGTTAAATACCATTCCTGATAAATCCGTCAAAGAAAAATTGGCCTCATGGTTGGTAAAATCGGCTATGAAAGGTAAATTAATGATTGGAAGCGGAGCTTCTGGCGCTGGTAATTGAAAACGATAGCGTTTATAATAACAACATGGAATCCATCTATTATTCTCCGAGAGGATACTGGAAGGGGAAGGCCGCAATTGGTAAGCTTGCAAGCGCTGCAAAGGTAACAAAGACCACTGCGGCTAATTGGTTATCCAAACAGGCTATATGGCAAATCTATCTACCACCGCCTAAACAAATCAACTTCTCGCGCTTTGATGTCAGCGTACCTAATGAAGTTCATCAGGCTGATATACTATTTTTGCCGCATGACAACGGTTACAAATACGCGCTAACCGTAGTTGATGTTGCGAGTCGATACAAACAAGCGGAGCCGTTAAAAACAAAGTCGGCAACTGAAGTAGCCGCTGCGTTTGAAAGAATTTATCGAAGAGGCCCTCTGCGCTGGCCAAATTTATTACAAGTTGATCCTGGTAGTGAATTTCGCGGCGCTGTTTTATCAACGCTAAAACATCATAGCGTCGCGATACGACGAGGTCATACTGCGCTACATCGTGATCAGGCAATTGTTGAACGATTCAATCGGACTGTTGCTGAACGGTTATTTGGATATCAATACGCGAAGGAATTTATCCAAGAAAAACGATCTCGTGAATGGGTTAAAAGGTTGCCAGGTGTAATTGCAGCGTTAAATAACGAGATTACCCGAGTAATCAACATGAAGCCCAGCGACGCGATTAAATACGAGTATATACCCGGAAAATTAAAAATAAATAGCGTTTCTAAGCCGATTCTTGGCGATGTCACCGTGAGATATCTATATGAACCAGGAGAGCTTGAGGGCGGTAAAAAAAGAGCTACTGATCCTATTTGGAGTGTTACCACACATAACATATCAACGATAACACGATCAACTGGTAGACCACCGATCTATAGACTGGATCCAACTGCTCCTCAGCGCGGATTTACACGCGAGCAACTACAAGTGATACCTGACGATACTCAATTGCCCCCGCGTGGTCTTAACTAGCGCCGTTGCGTCTATTGCACTCAAGACAGGTCAATCTCACATTGTTTTTGACATGACCGAGACTGTTATCGATCCTGTCCACGGTAAATTGGCGAGCGTCTTTATCCGAATAACGCCAGCGCATTACACAATTGCAACTCGCGCAGTGATTATTCTGTTGTTGTCGTAGCGAGATTATTAATTCGGCATCGATATCAAAACGCCGCTGTTTTTTTTTATCCTGTTGGCGGTAACCCGAGAGTTTTCTATCAATGACGCTTGCATCGATGGTGACTTTGTCGCCGGCTTCGTCAGTGACTCCGTCACCGGCTCCGTCAACAACAATTCTTCGAAGCTGATTTATCCTTCGTACTCGGGACACTGCAAGATAGACTAGATTCGACCATTCGATGCGATTATCAACCATCCAAACAATTGTGTCCGTGATGGTCAGTCCCTGCGAGGAATGTATTGTTGTTGCGTATCCTAGCGTCCACGGGGATTTATCAGCACGTAGCGCGTCCTCGACGACACCGATATCAACGAGCACGATATCATTCAGCACGAGAATTTGTTTTTTTGTCCCTGACGCTGTCGGGCCCGGGATTTCAACTTCAATGTTCTGCCGCCGTGTGTCAGCGGGTCTATAACACAACGGCACTGGGCGCGTTGGAAACTTTTCCTTATGCAACGCAAACAACCTCCGCTGAAGTGTGTCTCTGACTATCTTTCTGCTCGCTACAATTAAATCGTTTGGTCTCCATGTTTCCCAGAATTCATTTAACGGCGTTTCCGGAATCACCTCGCGGATTATTTCACATTGAATTCTATCCGGCTGTAATCTGATTAGTTTTTTAACCTCGCGCAGTTGTTCATCAAGTGCTCGGTAATCAGTATCGGTTTCTTCATAATAGTCCACAAAACCCTTTAACCAATCATGTGGACCCTCGCCGACAAATGGTGGTGGTTGGCCATGGTCCCCACACATGATTACCGCTGTATTCGCGCGCAGCAGCCACTCAAGAAACATTTGTAAAGTATCTAACGAAACAGTACATATCTCATCCCAGATGATAATGTCGGGAATAAATTTTTCACCCATTCGATCAGGAGTCCACTCACCGCCGCTGTATCGAAAAAAGCTGTGATAAGTAACGGCGTCAACATTTCGTTGTTTTATCTCTCGCGCTAGTCTATGGGTCGGTGTAAGCACGATTATACTTGCCCGCGTTCGAAATAATTCAATTGCCCGAGTCGTCTTTCCTGACCCGCCACAGCCGCTTAAATAAACCGTCTTGTGTCTACAAATTGGATCAGAACACGATGGTGCATTAGACCATTCTGACAATTTATCACCGCGTAGGTAATTGTTCTCAACGATGACATTTGCTGACGGGGAATAATCGCGTCGTATTTCTTCTTTAATTCTCCATGTACCCCAACTCTCGTCCGGACTAGTAAACTCGGTTACGTTTCCCTTGTACTTTACGTCTATATAAAATGAATCAACGGCTACTCTAACCGCGGTATCGGGGAATCTATTTATCATCGAGAATAAATTGATAGCGGCATAACCCAGCATAGACGCCCTCAAATGTGGATACGCCGGGCTGTCTCCATCGCTGTAGGTAACAACTGTACCCAACCTCGTTCCATTGGACAAGAAAGCTGTTTTGCAGTTCACGTATCTATTTTTTGCCACTGCGTCCTTGATTACGAAATCATATTCTGCGTCATCTATAATCAGCCGTGAGCAATATCGTTTGTAGTCGCAGTTTTTTCCACCTTGTGTGAACTTACCGATTATTCTTCTACCGAGATCTTTTGCCTCGCGGTTTCGTTGGTTAAATATCCTCCTGGACCATTCGATGATATATTCCTCGTCGGCATCAATGTGTGCTCTGGACTCGTCAATTATGCTATCTAGACGCTCTGGTTCTGGTAACCAGACTTCAGTCTGCGCCCGGTATGATATAATCGCGTCGCTGACAATCAACGAAACTAGCATGCTACAATCAATCATATACCGTAGCAGCGCTATTGGCAACCACTTCTTTTCAGCTATGTGTCTACCGATCCAAATATAGCAACAGCGATGGAGTCCTGCCGCGAATTCAAATGATACTATGCGAGCGAATCCGGTTAAATCAAAATCAGGCAGTGGTCCATTAATAGCAACACGAGTCATTTCATGTCTGGGGTGTCCAAATCGTTTGAAATACTCAGCGGCGGATCCATACCCGAGAAAACTCGCTGGATAACAGGCAACCATATCAACGGAAATCATAGCGTCGCGGTTGTATTCAGTGTTCCATAGTCCACCGTGATAGTATTCCAAACAACTGGATTGTACATCTGGTAAAAATTCCTTGCGCGTTGGTCTCCACGCATTTTTCCTTGCTGCAACATGAGCTACAACCGATGGAATCGTAAAACAATTTGTTAGCAGTTGTTCATCATGCTCTTCAAATTCCATGGCGGTTTTTTTCATCCTGTTGTGAAATGCTTCAGTACGATATAATTCGCCGTTTGGTCTTACAAACTGATCAAAGGTATCCGCATCGTTTTCAGCGCTGCGAAGTAACCACACTGATACAGGGTCGTTTTTACACAAGTAGGCAATAGCATCAAATAGTTTCCTCTCCGCGAGAAAACCGTCCTTGGAGAATTGTTCTCCCAGGAATTCTTCGGGTATATACTTTACTGTTCTATCCCGTGGAAATATTGTGATCGCGGGCGTCCATGCGTGTTCGTTATGATCAATAATTTTGATTGGGGCTCCCTTCGATTTGTACTTTGATTCGTATAATACTTCACCGGTTATTGTTGTAACGGTTATTGGAAATCTCAGCGATGTTTCTAATCTCGCTATGTCGCTGATGGTCGCTCCACGCTCTTTTACGGTTAGTTCCCACTGGTTGATTTTGCTACGTCGTAAATCAGTCAATTTGTTTCCTCGACACGCATTTGTAAAATGCTCTATTATTCGTTCTGCTACACAATTTATCCCGGTTGACTGTTTCATCGGTTTCAGTTTTCCGATATCAGGTTTCTTATTTAACGGGTATATTCCATAAACAACTGCTGTTTCAGGATACGCTCGTTCATAGTATGGTCTGTCAATTCCGGTTAACAACCCCGGCTTGGAGTCGCGGCTGACAATGACTGTTTTCTTGTCGCTGAGAACCGGTTCAAATTTATCACGTATGATCCAATCGCCTGATTTCACCCGGACAATGAATTTTACTCTGAAGAAATATCTTTTACCGTCAAGTTGTGATATTATCGTTGCTGCGCGGTTGTCGTTCATGGTAGCATCAACAATGCCATCAATTCGAAATGTTGACCAACTGTGAGATGCGCCATCACGCTTGAATTCATTGATACAATCGCGTATTTTATTCAACAGGGTTTTATCGTTTATTAACGCTTTTGGTGTGTCCTTGAGGACTCTATCGAGATTGAATTTAATATTTTTCCGGGGCTTAATTGCTGCCAATCTCTCAAACTCATCCATATAATTAAAACAAGTATTTAAATGAAAGAATATAGTATAATGAATCACTGCAAATGGTTGATGATTGGGTCGACAACCCCGTGCAATAAATCATGTAGAGGTGAATTCTGCGGATACCATTTACAAAGCGTTCGTAATGGTTCTCTTGGCCCTCTCCCGTGCTTGGTTTGCCACGTCGGTGTAAGAGGAAAATCACAGTTATGTATTAATTGTGGCGGAAAGCGATACAGGGAACTAAAACGCTATTATGACAAGCGAATTAAAAACGCCGTCATTGACCCTACCGCAGACTTCGTCATCAAAACCCCCCAAGACTACGTTGAAAGATTTATAATTAAACCAAATAATAAATTAGACAAATAGTATTATTATACAAATGGACCAAGAATTTCAGCCGCATCCTGTGCTCGTCAGTTACGAGGCATCTCGCGACGGCATTGTTAGAAACCGCAAACTGAAGAAGCCGGTTGGTACCGTGAATAATCGGGGGTATTTGCAATTTAGTGCTGGAAAGAAGACGTATTTTGTTCACAGGGTGGTATATGAAGCGTTTAACGGATTGATCAAAGATGGCCTCGTTATTGATCACATTAATTCTAATTGTCAAGATAACAGACTGTGTAATCTGCAAGCTATCTCTCAGAGCGAAAATATTAAAAAAGGCCAAACTGGTAAGTGTTCAAATCAAGCAAGAGGTGTCAAATCGTTTAATACATCAACGCACGAGGAAAAAACATTTCACTCCATGCATGCGGCAGGAAAATATTTCGACATTTGTAGGGCCTCAGTACGATTTGTTGCAGAACGAGTATATCAAACAGCGATCTCAAAAAGGACCGGACACAGAATTCGATTTTCATATGTAAATATCAGCGAGTGACGAAGTCACCGGCGCCTATGGCGCTGACAAGGCCACCGGCGCTGACAATAAATTGTCCGTTCCGGAAGAAAACAAAGTATGAACACCTCGGAATTGATACACGGGGTTTTCATTTTTTTTTATTTAAAAACAAGATGTTTTATAAGAATAATGAATATCGAAGACATCAATAATATATTAACTGAAATTTCAAAATTAAAAAATCAAGGAATTGAATTATCTGATGGTCTCGACAGTGAAAAAATATTATCCGATTATGAGATTATTAACGAACAGTCGAAACGGGGGCGTTTTACCCTGGCCCGCGAGTACTTTTTTATAAAACGATTACAACATACGATTAATGAAAACTTGTACCACAATGACGCAAATGCATTCATTGGACTATTTACTGCCGTTGAAATAATACGAAAAAAACTCGGACGTGTTTATGAACGACGCCGGGAGATTTCTAGTAAGATCAAAAACATTAGAAGGATTATAGACGAAAACTCCGGCGAGAAATTAGAAATTGCTTCGCAATTGCAATAATGGTAGGCGAATCACTTACTACTCGGCTAGCCAGAGAGCGGCTAGCAGCGCTTAAAAAGTTTATACCGTTACGAGACAGGGTCCGAGAACAACTTCAAACGCGGCAGCAACTACAAACCGATTTTACTGTTGGAAGCGAACAACTCTTTGCCCCGGTAACTAAAGCGACCAAAGATGTTACGGCGGCAACTGTACCCGTTCTTGGTGCGCTTGAAAAGATAGCGGCTCAGACCGAACAAACAAAAAGGTCTTTAGAAACACTTCCTGCAAAAATAGCGGCTGCTACAACACGGAGGCCGCCACCACTCGCTATAACCGAACCACAAGAACCCTATGTTACAATGGCCGATGAAGAAGAACTAGGTGCTACTGCGAAAGAACCGGAAGAAGAAATACCAGAAGAGGAAATACCAGAAGAAGAAATACCGGAAGAAAAAGAGGGGAATATACCCCGTATTGTACTCAAGAAGAGCACAATAGATGAAATTAGAGGCTTCAGCAGCAGGGAAGAATTAATTAATTTTGCTGCCAACAATTTTGCTAAGAGCATACGAGATAAGAAGCATATCAATAGCGGTTACGAGAAAAATATAAAGTCGTTAAAGGACTGGGCAAGAATAGTGTATTTAGCGAGTAAACATAAAGAAGCATTACCACATCGTGGTGATCCCGATTACGATGAATTCCACAAGGAAGTTAAGAGTATAACACCAAAAAAAGGAAAAGGATACCCTGTTGGTAAAGAATCCTACGGCGTTACCTGTCCTGGTAGTGTTCTCAGTGATATATCACGGCTAGAGGTACTAATTGGAGGAAAACGAGCCGGAAATAACTCTCCGGAAATAATCAATGAAGCCGCTGATATTTGCAAGCGGTTATTTGCAGGCGGTATTATGGACATTAATGCATATCGAACGCTCATAGACGAACTCGTGGATGATTAATTGGAAAACTGGTGTTTTTAATAAGGATGATCATACACTACAACCATGATAAACCAGTACTCGTCTACGTGGTAAACTCGCGATTGCCTGTTTACCGCGCGTACTATGGAGATGGTCTCGGTAGCACCATTGCGGGGTTATTTACAAGAATGGCTCCAAAAGTAGCGCCGTTAGCCAAACAATTAGGGATGAAGGCTATTGATGTTATTCGTGATAAGGGAATTAGTGCTATTGGAGATGTTGCCGGAAAGGCGCTTTCAGCCGCGCGGGACAAACTAATGTCATTGGTGAAATCCAAGAGATTTTCAAAAAGAAAACAGAAACCACCGGTAATGCCATCAACGACAGTGATGCCTGCAAATGTCAGTAAAGTAATAAATAACGCCGTGGAAGAAAAATTAGAGTCGTTGGCGACGACTCAGTCGTTGGCGACGAAGCCATCAATGGCTGAGCCATCCGCCGATGCGGCAACCAACGCGCTCATGAACGCGATAGCGGGAAGTGGTTTAAATTCAAAGAATTTACGACGAAAAAATCGCAATTGAAAACATCAACATGATAAATAATAAAATGTTTGCGCGTACCGCTGATCCCGCGTTTGATATGGACGCCCCAGTGCACAGGGATGATTCTGTCCGTGATTATCAATATTATTCTTATCATGCAGCGCAACCTGACCTACGATCGCGAATTGAACTTCAAGTCCAAGATACCAGTAAATATTTTTTGCCGTGTGAAGCGTTTATCGAAATCGAGGGAGAACTCGTGACAAATGCCGCCGATAATGCACCATACGCAGATGACCATCGTGTTCGAGTTGGCTTCGTCAACAACGGTATCATGGCGTTATTTGAGAGCGCCAGATATCTTATTGACGGGCGAGAAATTGAATCAATAGAACGCGAGGTTGATGTTGCAACAACGATAATTGGGTTGGCGAGATACTCGGATGATTATACAAGATCGGCGGGCCCATCTATGATGTTTTCGAAGGACACCACCAATAACGCTGACCATCTTCAGTACATCAACGTGCTGGTGGAAAGAGATACCGCAACTGACCCACAGGCTGAAGCAAATAACCCAGACCGCAGAGCAAGACCAGGCGCTAATTTCAATATTATAAAAAGTACTAATGATAATTTTAATCTAGGGTTTGCAGCACGAGTAGGAATGTTGCAAGGACAACGCCGAAAGTTTTCATGCGCGATTCCACTCCATCACATATTTGGATTCTGCAGAAATGTTAGAAAAGTTATCTATGGGGCCAAGCATACAATCGCGCTGACGCGAAGGGGCGATGATAACAATGCAATATGGCATGCTGCTGGCGTCGCTGCCGGTAAAGTCGTTTTAACTAAAATGGCATTGTGGATGCCGGTGTTGACTCCATCAGTTACCACGGAAGCACAATTGTTAGCATTTATGGAACAGGGAGGGAAATCGTTGTTGAGTTGGCTAGCGGTAACAACTGATGCTAAAGAGGATAACGTCGCCGATACGTTTACATGGCACCTAGCATCAAAACAGGGTGTTTCAGCCCCGCGTCATATATTCATAGCGCTACAGAATAGGGAACGATTGGGCAGTCAAGAACGCAGCCATATGATATTTGATCAATTAGGAGTCAGGGATGTTTCGCTGAGAATAAACGGACAACAGGAACCATCCGAGGATATACAACTCAATTACGGTGACAACCATATCGCACGTGTGTATCATCGATTGCTGTCATATATGGGTCGTGATCAAAACGTCGACACTGGTTTGCAAATATCACAACTTGATTTTAAAAACCTGTATCCGATTTATTACTTTTCGTTGGAACATCTTGATTTAACGAGACAATCCGTCGTTGATATACACTTCAGAGCTCGTATAGCCCCGGGTGGTGTTAATTATAGAGCGGTTGCTGTCATTCTCAGCGATAAATCAATGCTGCTAGAAGGCGTTGGTGGACGAATGAGAATCGTTGATGCGCCAGTGGAAAACATGTAATTGAAAGCACAAAACGCGTTTACAATAAATGTCGTATAGTGTCGTCAGTGTAGAGTTGACTGATGGTCAAGTCAAGAAATTACGATCAAAGTCGGCTAAACAATGCGGAACCACAATAACGCTGAAGCCGTCACAGATGGCAGGTGGTAATCATAAGATATCGTTGACGGCGCGTCAAATAAAACATTTCAATGATGCGATGAAGAATAAAAAGGGTGTTCAAATAGATTTTTCAGCCGCAGCAATTAAAAACATGGAAAAGACCGGTGGGATATTTCCGCTGTTAGCCGCGATTCCAGCGTTGATTGCCGCGGCCGCACCAGCAGTGGCTAAGGCGGCGGCGTTAGGAGCCGTTGGTACCGCGGCGGGGATGGCATTGAAGAAGGCAACCGGGAAAGGCTATAAAAAAAAACGATCCGTGGCCGGAAAGGGTCTAAGACTACCGGGAACCCCGTATTCATGGTACTCGGGAAAGGGTCTAAGACTACCGGGAACCGTTTATTAACTCAGGAGTCATTGACTCCTGAGTCTATGACTCCAATGTCTAATTTTGATTTAATAGACGCCGCAAACGCGTTAGCGATAAAAAACTTCAGAGGTGTTTTTATGAGGGATCAATTACCGGCGGCACCAAGGAATATTGAAACCGGCATAATTAACCTCGATGGGTCCTCCGGAGCGGGGACTCATTGGGTTGCATACGCGATTGATCCGCGTGCAATCGTCTATTTTGATTCATACGGGTTAGCCCCGCCGAAAGAGTTCATGCGGTATATCCGGGCGTGTTCAACCCGGGCGTGTTCAGCCCGGGTTTTTTATTCCACGCTGCCAACACAGCAGTTAATTGACCCACCGATATGTGGCCGTGAGGTATTGAACGTACTCGCGGCTATTTCATCATCGCGGAAACCACCTCATGTGGTTGTAAACGAATACACTAGTGGGGTCGTAGAAGCTCAACGGATTTTAGAGAATAACATTTACAATAATAATGATTGATATTTGGGGACGACCGGTTTCGGCGCTGAAAGAATCCACGGAAACGGCCGCCGCCGACATAAAAAAACTAATTGAGGATGAAATCGCTGATATGTTGAATTTAACAAGTGTTGACCCGGGCGAAATAGTTGTATTTCAAGACCGCCAGGGTAAATTGAAATCCAGTAATGTGTCGCTGGATGACGTTTTAATACGACAGCGTGATGCCGCCGAGGACGCTATCGCGTTGTATACCGGCGACGGACGACTTAAATCAGGTGAATCCATCTTGACGATAAATGGAAAAATAAGTACACTTGGCAACAATTATATATCCGTGTCGGATTCGTTAAAAAATACTATTTCGGAGTTTACAACGCTGTCGGGTCAATTTCACACGTTGCGAAAAAATTTTAACAGGGCTGATAACGCCATTAATAAATTCTTTGGTAAAAAAAATACCAAACCGGAAGAAATTACAATAACTATAAATGATATCACTGCGTATGGACAGGAAATAGTAACGCTCAAAACCGAGGTTGAAGCGAACAAAAAAAGTATAGACTCGCATGAACGGGAAATAAGAATAATCGCTGTTGATACTGCAGTGAGCAAACAAAATATCGACGGGCACACACAGGAAATAAATACACTCATTACTAAGGTTACAGCGAACAAAAAAAGTATAGACGGGCATACACAGGAAATAGGAATAATCAAATTTATTGTTGAAGCGATTAAAAACGGACTACCGAGAATAACAGAGCAACTCGAAAAAATAAAAACCCCTCATAAGAACATCATCAACACAGTATACACAATTCAGCATGGATCATTCGATTGGACTCCTACACAGAATACAGTAGATATCACCGCATCTGTTAAGGGCATTTATCGATTGACATTGATTTCGGCGATGCAGTTTAGTATATCATCGTCGAGTTCATCCGGGTTTAACAATACAGTGTCAACAATCATTGACAAGGACACAATTGAACGGTTTGTGATTAAGGCCGTTGATAGCAGTCTATTTAGGACAAACATCACATGGTATGCGGAATTTGTAGTGGATCTAAGTAATTAAAAACACTAGCTCTTTTAAAATAAAAATGACCACCAAGGAAATTGAATCAGAGGTATCACCGACGTCACATCAATATCGATTCGATACCGCAAAAGAATT
This sequence comes from Sinohyriopsis cumingii, assembly GCA_028554795.2. Classification (NCBI taxonomy): domain Eukaryota; kingdom Metazoa; phylum Mollusca; class Bivalvia; order Unionida; family Unionidae; genus Sinohyriopsis; species Sinohyriopsis cumingii. The sequence continues at coordinate 14,472,528 of CM068824.1, forward strand.
CTCCGCGAATTTGAAAACGCTTTCCGAACAATACCGCGCAAAAATAAAAAAATACCGTCGTAAAATAACCGCCATCGACGCGGTCGTGTACTCGGTATCGGGTATAGTAGCTGGCGCCGGTGTTATTTTATCCACGGTGACCACGATAACCCCGATCGCTGTTCCAATCGCTATCTCCGCGATGACAACAGTTGCTGGAGTTGCCAACGCAATCACTAGGAAGATATCATCGTGTTTTCAGAAAAAACTCAACGAGTATACAGTAAAACATCAAATAGTATCCGACGCATACTCGAAATTATCCGGGTTGATCTCGTTATCGATTGATAATTTGTTCGTATCCGATGTTGAATTCTCCACGATGGTCCAGTTGTATAGCTCCGCGATGTCAAAAATCGAGGATTTTCAACTGGAAGCCGAAACCACCTGGTTGTTGAAATTAGACACTAAAGAAAACGAATAATAATAATGTCGCTGAACCCCGAAGGGTCTCAATTACTTCAGCGGATCGCGGAGAACACCACTCCGGTACAAACAAATATGATATCGATAACATCAACGAAACCCGAATTCAGTGTGAACTTCCCATCGCCGGTTCCAGTAAAGGAAATAGCGCTGGCAAAATTGCGAGTATATCACAGTTGGCCTAATATTCGAGCAGACGCATTTAACGGACAACAACCTAATAACTCGCTGGTTTTTGCATGGACAAATAAGCCCGATGGGACCCCAGACTGGAATGAGGTTACAATACCAACTGGGTCATACCAAATAGAACAAATCAATAAAGAATTTCAACGCAGGATAAAATCGATCACAGGAAAAGAATCAAAAATCGCTATTACGGTTCATGAACCGACGTTATCGTCAACGATTGAAATAAACACACCGGGGTATATGGTTGATATTTATAACAGTTCAATAAGAACCATACTAGGTTGGCCTGAGAATCCACCCGCGGACTTGCACACGAATGAGAAATCGTATCATGAGATTAATCCCGGGTATCGAGATAATTTGTCTATTATGAAAAACACGTCATTACCCAGCAGGTTTATATTTCAAGACATGGACACCATGCAGTGGTATTTTCAGTATGACAAAACCCCTGAATCGATCGTCGTATTAACAGTTAATTTAGATGATATCACTAATGCGTTTGCCGAGATTAATTATATTTACCATTCACAACTAGAACAGCTACGGCAAACAAAAGCACGAAAACACGTTGAGGTGTTAAATCAACTCATATCAGACATGGAATATATCAATGAACGAATCGTTAAAACAATATCCGATAACAGCGATGGTAATAAACAAAAACTCCTAACCGAGTATAATATCACAGAAGCCGATTTACCCGATTTAAAGTTTTCAGGATACAACGCACCAGAACTAAGAAAATCTCTTAATGATTTTCTCGGTCCATCAACTAATATCCTCAAACACGATAACGGAGATGGTGGTAGGCATATCGCCCCGTACAACGTAAATATCGCATCGGTGATAGCGATTAATCTAGTGTGTGATGTTATCGAAGGGAGTTACCAGGTAAATACCAAGCAATCAAATCAAGCTCAACAGGGGTATATCCTTTATTCGTTTTCACCAACAGCCCCTCCCGGATTTTTAATCGTTGAGAGTCCGATTAATCCAGTCTATATGAGATGCCATAATCGGTTTTTAACGAGAATTAATTTTAGAATTACCGATCAGTCAAATAACCTAATTGATCTACAGGAGGAGGAGTTAGTGATCACTCTGTTTGTAAGATCATTGTAAATAACCACTTAGCAGCAGAGGGGGCGATGACATCGACGCGGTCGTCGATGTGCTTACCGGACGCTGACGACGCTGGGGATCGGCGCGCAGAAGGTGTTAATTAAACCAAATGACGACGCGACGATCCCCCAACGACGACGTCGTTTTTTTTTTACCAGGCGCTGACGACACTAGATCGTTGAGTGCAGAAAGTAATAATTAAGCAAAATAACGATTGGACAAAATGTCCGATTCGCCCCCTCTGCTGCTCGAGTAGGCTATATACTCTTAAAATAAGTAACAAAAAACTTTGACATACAAAAAGCGTTGTAAAATTTAACAAATAATTTATTTCCCAAGAATACAAAGTGAAATGAGAAAAAAGAACTTACTGTATTGAGAATTAAATCCCAAAATAATCAAGGAATTATAGACACAAATTCTAATAATTTAAAGTCTTGAATAAAACTCAGTAAAAATTCCGAAGAGATCCAAAACTGAAGGCGATGACGTTTCTGTTATAGATTATGGAGTGATGATGTGTCAACAAGTCTTTTCTTGAATCACAGTAATATAAATCAAGGTTTCAATTCAGTATAATAAATTCCAGTTACTGTCTTTATCAAAGAATTTTATCAGAGCACTTTTTTTATTTCCAGAGAATATGGTCACTTGAAATCAATAAAGAAAAAAATTCAAACCAAACTGGTCACAACATAATACAACTTAAAAGTGCTAGATGTTAAAGCACGAATGACCAAGTCCTCACAGCTAGAAGATTATATAGTTCTCTACTTGACGTCAGGGCACAATTAATACCACCCCCACCCCCCACCCCCCGCAACAACACTATTACCTAATGGAAAACATCCTTCAAGAATAACCGAATGAGCCTTGCTTACTTACAACGCAATAACCTGCAAAATTCACTTAGTAAAATCAAAAAAAAAAAAAAAAAACGAGCCAAATTAACATATTTACTCCTTCTTGTTTACCTGAATAATAATTCTAATATTAAGCTCATACACAAAGAGAATGATTTAGTTATGTATTATTTGTTGACATAAAATGAAATAAACAAAACTAAAAACAAATTAATCAGGTCAAGTAGAAATGAATTCGATGTTGGACAAGGTCAAGTCAAGCATACAATGTTACATTACAATAGCATGTATTGAAATAAAATTATTTTGAAACTAACAAACAAATAATTAAATTAAATATACATAACAAAATAAATATACATAACAAAATTTATACTTTATACTTGTCTTTGTTTTTTATTCTTCAATTTGTTGTGCAAAAAAAAAACCATGCAATTTTGCCTAAATTATATTGGTTTTGCTTGTTTTTTAAGTAGTCTGTTCAAGAAAAACCTATATGGTGAAAACAAGAGGTGTCCGTATGAAGGCTACAAATATATAAGAGCCGCACACATGCCCTTCAGCTCTAAATCTGGAGTCCAACTAATTCAAATATTTTCTCTTTGTTTTTACAAGTATTTGGTTAGCAGAATTTGTTATCGGGGACGTTTTGAATATATTCACTTCACATGTAGTGAAACGTGCTCTACGAGACATCGATTTATTATCGACAATATTCTTCATTTTATCTCCGTATTTCAAAACAGTCAGTAACATAACCTAATCAAAATATTGTGACAGATAAAAATGAGGCTTTCTCTGTCACAAACCCATTGTAGATGAACTATTATAAATACATCGGCATGTTTTGTAACTAAAATTTTAAAACCGTAATATTACCGAAGCAAACCGTGTATTTTTAAAAATAAAATTGATAGTTACTTCCAATGTCAGCCTAAATAGCTTTCAATGCAACAGATGGTAACAAACATAATATGCTGTGTTATAAAGGGTCGAGGTTTTATGGGAATGTATAGGAATTTATCGTTATGGAACGCCATGGAAATGTGTAAGGGTTTAGCACTGGGTTGAGGTTTATTTGGATGTCATGAGAATGTATTATCACAACAAACGTTGGCTCTTGCAAGGATAAATGGGAATTTAGCGTTATCATTTGGGCGATATGGCGTTTATGCGAATTTAACATTATGTTTGGGTCTGTGTGGCGGTAACAGGAGTTTCATATTAGTGTTTAAGAGGAATGGCCCCTTTGGGAAATCCACGTTTAAAAAGGGGCTGATGTTTAATGGACCCATTTTGGAGTTTAATATGACGGGTGGCACCATATCGGAATATATTATGCTTGTCCATTTGACATTACATCAAATTTAGTACGGTATAGTCCTATATGGAAATTAAATATTGGCAGTTTATGGACCCATGTAAGAACTTAACATCAAATTTAGAATGCTTTGGGTCTATGAGAATTAACTTACCATATGTCACTATAGTTCTCTCTTTGAGAAATTCAACAGGATGGATATACATGTTTTTGAATTTTGACATACAATCTTATGTCCAGTTACAGACAATAACCACATTCAAATTCAACAATATCTTATTGTCGGCTCTGTGTACTTTTGATGAATTCGATATCTGAACACAGATGTATTGCGCTAAATCACTGCAACAAGTTTACCAACATCTATTTTGTCTGACCAACACGTAATTGTGCTCCACCAATACCAACTTATTAACACATCTTCTAACTGGCAAATACGCAAAGCATCAAGGGGATATATGACATTGATTTACCTGGAGAAATCCTTGATACGTGACTCCTACATCCAAAACATAATCACGAAACAACCGGAACCTTTCCTAGATTAAATTTTAATGAATAAAATTCACCTGTTCTGGCTGAACAGCACCTATTCTGACAAGCCAAAACCAGTTTGGGCCTAAAGGGTCATCATCGACCTGTGGAGCCATATTTCACAGTTATAAAGCCTTTTACGAGTTTTTGTTTGGTCCATTCGACGTTATCTGAGTCTTTTTCAAAGTGGGCTGTGTGTGTGATTTTGATTTTTAACGTAGCTTTAGCAATTTTTCAGTCATATCGTTAGGATGTCTGCAGTGTGACAGTTTATAGTGATTCATTAGCACTGGGGCATCATGTCGCAGACATGTAGCATGATGTCCCACCCAGTCACATTACCAGACCGACTAGTCCTAACACCAACCTCTTAATGCTGAGCGCCAAGCGAGGCAGCTGTAAGAACCATTTTTGTATGTCTTTGGTATGACTCGACCGGTGATCGAACCCACCACCTCCCGCATCCGAGGAGGACGCTCTAAACACTAGGCCACCAGAGCGGTCTCTTTTTCAAAGGTAAAAACAAAACAGAGACAACACAAACAATAAATACAAAAATGCTTTTAAATTACTAAGGTTACATAAGTATTTCTACTGAAATAAAAGCTTGAAAATGTTTGAAGTTTTTGACTGGTTGGCTTTAACTTGACTGGTGATGTTGTACACTAGTTTATATCTGCCTACAAATAAATGAGCCGAATTGCCATCTGTTTTTTAAAAAAAAATTAAAAATTGAAAATTATATCCCGGATATTTCATTGTTTAGCAGCAATAATAGGTGAATGACTAATCAGCAAAATAAAAGAATTTTATTTTAATGAAAATGTGCTGGCTGTAAACATAATTTTTTATTTGTTGTCTTGGTTTGAGCCCCTTGGTTTCAATGTTCAAGACGGAGTACCCAGTGAATTTCCTTTTCTTTTCGGTTTCGGAAATCCAGTTGGGGTTCTGAGAATGAGAATAGCTCATCGCATTAGGATCGCATATCTCATCCGACATGGATGTGTTGCCTTCTTATCTTGATGACGGTGATATAATCAAATTTTGTGTTAAAGTTTCGACTGAAATCGACTGACCCACAGATGTTGCAGATCAACATCGGATTAATTCTCACGCACGTGAAAAATGGCAGAGTGTCTCAGTTCCAAAGAAGAAATTACATGGCTCATAGTTTTAATGGCACCCGATGATGCTTAGGATCAATATGTTTCAAGATTCGGTATTATTCATATGATTTAGCGGCATATACGACTTTCTGCATGCAATGGCGCATTATAGCTTTAAAATAATGTACAGTTATTTCTAGCGCAAAATACTAATATGAGACAAACAGAATTTTATCATGTGGCAGGACATTCAAAGAATTTGTACGGATAAATGTTCACATTACGCCCATGATCTATATAGACTCAGACAGATCATGTAACATTAAGATGATTGCATATTAGGAATATTGCTGGATGTATAATACCACTCTTGAAAAACATAATTTCTTCCAAACCGAAATTCATGCGCGCTGCTAGTGTAGTTTTTTCTTGTTCAATTCATCTGTACCTAATATTGTCTACCTGGACAGCAGTTGTTCTTTAGAAGAAGAACATTACCAATCCATTTCATTTAACTATAGCAACAGGAGCGAATCCTGAAACATCCCTGAGTGGGGGAAGACTAAAAAGCAGGAAGGGGTCTATGACATGGAAAATCTGCGGGGTCAAGTGTTTCCAGGGTATAATTTTATTCATTAAAATTTAATCTTGGAAAGGTTCCGGTTGTTTCGTGCTTGTTTTACTGATGTAGGAGTCACGTATCTGGGATTTCTCCAGGTAAATCAATGGTATATATCCCTTGATGCTTTGGCTGCTCGCGAGGCTATGAGGTCACGAACCGATGAGATTAAACCACTTACGACTAAAAGATTTGTTGCTTCGGGCTGCAGCAACATAATTTTACTTTGGTCTGCAGCAGTTCAATTATTGTATTCTTTTGGGTCTGTATAAGATAGAAGTATACACTGCGTGTTACTTTTCTCTCTGCCCGTTCTAAATATACAGCACAGAGTCAAAAATAAGAAACAATCTTGAAGCATTTGGGTCTATGGGATAAATGGTCTGCAATTTTACTTTAATAGACTCTACAACTGTGGCTTTCAACATCAGCGAACTTATTTTAAGACAATGTATACACGATCCTTACTATTGTGTTATTTTAATAATGTTGCACCTTCCGGAGAACCGTTATTATGGTATACATGTTATTTATCTACAGTGCCAGTAGATGCAAGGTGTCACTTATAGGATTGCGTATATGTACAGCAACAGTGCATTTTATGCAAATCTGCGTAACACTATCACCATTATCTGAGGTACATGTAACACTTTATATATAAATTGCTGATGCATGCATAAATGGCCATGGGAATACCTGATGAGCTAGTGGGCTGGCCGCATGCCTGACTGCAGTTATGATATTTGCGGGAATCTACAAGCATCCAGAGGCTAAATTATTACGTCCATGGTCGTGATGGCCGCAGTGTTGCAGGAGTTACAAATGTGTCCTTACGAACGCTGGTTTTGTCTGCCTTAAGCGGTTATACTTGCGCAGATTGAACGTTTGTTTGATGAACAGTTCATTATCTAGATACAGACATATCATGTGAATTGATGTAGAACAGAAAAGAACAAAACTTTTATTAATAAAATTAAATCTCAGGCCTTACATATGTGTCATATGAGAAAACTACAAATGCTACAATATTGTAATGCAACATCAGTAACATATTGAGATACAAATCATATCACAGGTCAACATTTACAATCATAGCAAAACTAAACACTGGTACGTAATGTGGCTCAGTTTGGATACATAAATGTAACATTGTTTTCATAGAGCACAATGTCTCTAGAGTGTACAAACGTGTGTGTGTGTGTGTGTGTGTGTGTGTGTGTGTGTGTGAGAGAGAGAGAGAGAGAGAGAGAGAGAGAGAGAAAATATACTTTTGTGCAGTGTGGAAAATGTAAGTTTCCACAGTTAGCAGAAAGTTTGTAATAAAGTTTTCATTATTACAGTAACAAATTTGCCAAGATTTTGGAGAATTTTGCGATATTTGGTGTAAAATAAGGTTTGTAACTTTCCGAAGGATGGTTTGTGGCAAAATAATGGCTTTAGAAATATACCCGTTTCTTTGTGAATTTTGGGACAAATAAAAAAAATTATGGTATTCGTCTCCAATGTAATTTTTATCATAATGATTGCATTTACTTTCCTCAGAGGTTATGTTTTCCCAACGACCGAGTTGAGCGGGGAGTCTGTGATTGGCAGTCCTGAACTTTATCAATAGCAAACACTGATTCCTAGGTAAAAGTAGTAAGTAATTTTCCATATTCATGTTTTCTTATAAACAAAGGTGAAATTTCTCCTTGGATGATAAGGTTACCGGCGATTGCCATTTCTGTATATAAAGGTCTTTTAAAGTTTCTGTTATCATGCTTTTTGTTCCTTTCGGATTCTTTTATATATTCATAATATAGGAGGTCAGGTATCCTAACAGTTATCATTGTTCTTTATGTTATTCATCCATTTATAAGTATTAACGTTAGCACTGACCCCAAAAAAGTATATGATAAAGTCCTCTAGTAAGTTTGGACCATTTACCATTGATAATGAACATCCAAAAGTCCTACCAGTTGTGATCTGCTGACTATATCAATAGGTGCCCTTCACAGTTCCTAAAAAAAGCATATAAGTAGGTGTACTTTTCCTCAGATTTATAATGTTTCTTAAAGATTCGACATGCAAATTTACAATAATTGTAATACTTTCAGATCCCAAACCTCACACCCGTATAGTAAAATGGGTAATATAGAATGATCGAAACGATGCAACTGCAGATCTGTGGGAAGATTGAAGTATCTTAATTTTCGGTAAAGTAGATGCAACACCTTTCTAGCTTGATTGAAGTTGTATTTTACAGACCTAACAAATCTTCTACATTAATAAGAAAAAGAATAACACCTAAATATTTAAATTCAGCACTATGTTATATCTCGCTTGTAGTCACCGTACTCCAGTCAAACTAACTCAAAGGTGTCAATGCGTCGGGTTCGAAAGCCAAACGGTTTTTAAAACTTATCTGTAAGGTCAGATGAATTTCCGGTTCATGGGTCAAAGGAATATTCGTATATGTTTTTTTATTTATTATTCCCTATTCATCAGAGACCATTTACATCAGCTGACTGTCTTTGATCTCGGAGAGCTGATCAACTATCTAATCCGGCTATTGTTTTGAAGCGTGAACAGCTGTTTCCAAGCGTAATTTATGTGACTGGAACCGAGCGAGTACAGCTGTTTCCAAGCGTAATTTATGTGACTGGAACCTAGCGAGTACAGCTGTTACCAAGCCTAATTTATGTGACTGGAACAGAGTGAGTACAGCTGTTTACAAGCCTAATTTATGCGACTGGAACCCAGTGAGTACAGCTGTTTACAAGCCTAATTTATGTGACTGAACAGAGTGAGTACAGCTGTTTACACGCCTAATGTATGTGACTGGAACAGAGTGAGTACAGCTGTTTACACGCCTAATGTATGTCACTGGAACAGAGTGAGTACAGCTGTTTACACGCCTAATGTATGTGACTGGAACAGAGTGAGTACAAGCGAGATTTAAAATGTTAGTACATCAGTTCACATGATATGTGTGTATGAAAACAATGACTTGTTTTGAAAAAAGTTTAATTTGTACATTTATAATGGTCAGTGTTGCTACGCTCGAGTATAACCACTAAACGCAGACAAAACAACGTTGGTTATGAAACAAGTGGCCGCTGGCTGTAGGAGGCAAGTGTCCGTTACAAACAGGACATTTATACAGGACCATTTCTGCTATGACCAGGTGATTGCTATGTACAGGTGTTGACTATATATAATTATTTTGATTTATTTTACATACAAGTACTTAATAACATATTTCAATAGTTTACATCAGCATTTAAGTAGACATATTTCAACATATATTTAACTAGTAATTATGATGTGTCAAAAATAATAAGGTCTCTCTCTCTATCTCTCTCTCTCTCTCTCTCTCTCTCTCTCTCTATATATATATATATATATATATGTGTGTGTGTGTATGTATGTGTGTGTGTGTGTGTGTGTGTATAGAAAATGCTCAAGCTTAGTGATGGGGTACTTGACTTGGCAATGCTGATTATTTGTTGTTTCATAGTTGTTCAAAGAATATAAGAATATTATCATCCTCCCTGCTGCTTCTAATTTACCAGCATCAGGGAACTAGCATCCAGTCACAAGTGTGTAGCCTGTTTGATGACGGGTTCACCTGACACTTGTAACTCCTGCAACCTCTGAAGTCATCAAGTATACTGAGTATATACTCTGCCGTCTAGCTGCTTGCCGATTCTCACAAATATCATAACTTCAGTCCGACATGTGGCCAATACACCAGCTCATTAGGTACTCCCGTGACCATTTATATATACATCAGCAATTTATGTATAACGTGTTACATATGCTAAAGATAATGTTGATGGTGTAGGCAGAAAGTAATCCTAAAAGTTACACCTTGCATCTACTAGCACTATAAATCAATTACTTCTATACATCGAAAACGGTTCACCCAAGGGTGCAACACATGTAAAAAGAATAATTAAAAAAATTAAAAAAAATAAAAAAATTAGTAGGGAGCCAGAATTCATTCTCTGAAGTCAGTCAGGTTCTCTAACTTTAAAACCCACAATTGCAGAGTTTAATTTAGTCAAATTTCAGATTATATAGACCCAGATGCCACCAATGTTGTTTTTAATGCTTTTTACTCTGTGCAGTATATTTGGAACAAGTAGACAGAAAGTAAAACGTAATACAGAAGTATATCTTGTGCAGATCTAAAGGAAAATAAATAAATAATGGAACTACTGCAAACCAAAGTAAAATTGTTTTGCTGCAGCCCGAAGCAACGAATATTTCCGTTGTAAGTGGTTTGATCTCACCTGTTCGTCACTAAAAGCCTCGAGAGCAGCCGACGCATCAAGGGGCTATATAACATTGATTTACCTGGAGAAATCCTAGGAACGCGATCGCTACATTCATAATATGACCACGAAACAACCGGAACCTTTCCAAAAATAATTTTGTTGTTACATGTTAATGGTTAGAATTATGTCCTGGAAACGTTTTGCAACACTAGATATTCCAGTCCACAGACCCCTGCCTGATTGTTAATCCTTTAATCCCCCTACATATTCCTTGATCCCCCCATTGTTATAGTCAAATGAAAATTGTTCAGTAATGTTATTCTAAAGACAGTAACTGGCATCAAGTTGGCAAGATTCGGTCAGAGATGACTCTAGCAATCAAAATTACACTAACAGCGCATAAATTTCGGTTTTGGAAGAAAAAATGTTTTTTTTTCAGGATTGCTATTATAAATTCTGCATACATCCAGCTATATATGTACCTAATCTGGACTCATGTTAATGCCATACCATCTGCCAGAGTTCGTAGCTGTAATGTCCCTCCTGATATGCATGTCGGTGTTAGAATAGTGACGGGCTGAATAAAGATAAACCCAGAAGAAACATTTTGTTTGCATGGATCTGTGACACAATACGGGAGTAGGAATAGAATCTCGAAACTTTGCATGAACCGAACATAGGAATGCAACAAGGTAACGTGTTTTCGAGGTGAGTTTCGTCTTTCTCAACGTCAGATGTGATGCTGTTACAACGCGATGCGAGCCAACAAGCTCAACTAAATATTTGATAAGTTTTTCTCCGAACATCAATACATGGTATTAAATGTGAGGCTTGTCTAAAATATTGTCTTCTACCAAACGAAAAGAAATTTGGGATAATGTATCATCACTTGTGAAATATCATCCTTATCAGAACATATTACTCTTTGGAAATCAGAACTTTTTTTTGTGGAAAATCAGAAGAAAAACGTTGTCTACCTGTTTTACGATCCAATTCACCGTGCAAGTTCCTTCAATGTCTTGCTTCCATGATGAAATGTGCTTGCCTCATGTTAGTAGTGCGCGTTAAAGATGTCTGTAAATTATCTTAAAAGGTGATATACTTTAGGTTTACCGTATATGCTAGCTTCTAAGACGAGTCCAACTGAAAACTGCGCCTGCAGATCTGGGTCTATGCAGTTTGTTAGGAGTAATCAGTAGAACAAACAACACAAACCCTGATCTGCGGGTGTATTTTCCCGCGGCAGATCAGGATCTTTGTTGTTGCAGTTTGTTTCGACTTATAAGCGAATATATACGGTAGATTTGTATCATCTCGAATTAACGTGCATAATCCAGCCCAGGCAATGGAGTCTACCAGCACCAAGGGCTTATGCTATTATATCCTCTGATTTCATAGAGACATAATTTCATGAAGTAACCAAAACAGAGAACCGTTTCAGAAGTATTCAGAGAGTTGCACATGGACATATCGACCAATATGGGTTGGAAAGATACTTCAGTTTGATTAAAAACAGATGGGGAAATGGGGAGGAGGGTATACATGAGACTGGTCCTAATTCACCAGCCTACAGAACTGCTGGCATGAAGCGAATTTACTGTTATATCTTTTCTGCCAGGTTTGTTTTTTTGTTTTATTTTCTTTACAGTCGGCATGCACAACTCCGGAAGCTACACTTGTCCATCTTTATATAAGTACAGTTTCAATTCAAATAAGGTCTTATGTCAGTACGTCAAAACAACAAAACAATATAGGGATAGAAATATAAAGAATTAACCTGATTATACGCCACAATAATTTATAGATCGAGTGTTTCTGTGCGACAAATCTCCATAAATAACTTTTAAGACACCAAATATCGGTTGTACGAAAGTCTGAAGCCCAAACCTAGAATGACACTGATATGAACACACAAGGTCCTAACACTTTTCATGAATTCCTTCGTTTACTTTTATAATATGCACTATATATTTCCATTATTTATTATCGCGTTTACAGCATATCTTTTCATAACCTATTTTCACGTTTACATCTTACGCATATCCTATGCGTGAAATGCATATACATTCACCCTTATCATACCTTAAAACCGTATTAGTGTGCATAAGGGAAGCAACGAAAAGAAATCTAAAGAAAATATAAATACCAAAGCATGTTGCATAAATCGCCACTTCAAATCTTCGTGCATTTGATAACCTCACCCCACCCACACCCACCTCCCACCTGTTACATGTATTTTGGGTCGCTTATGTATTTATGGCCAAAATATGGTAAATAATATAATAAATATCAATGTAACCGCAGTTGCATGCATTTCACATTTGGTCCCTTCCAAGGATCCCTGGCGAAATCCTCAAAATTATACGCCATTCACAGATGGTCACCTCATAGATATCATATGTCTGAAGTGTGGAGGAATATCCATCCAGCAATTTAGGAGAACAGGTGGTTACGGACAGTCATGCGGATGGACCGATGAAGCATATCTCACTATATCCTTGCCAAATCTTTAAGATACATATTCAAAAAATAGTTTTAAGTATAATTTACAAACAACTCTTTTGAACACTTTTAAACTCACACACCTCACTGGAGAAGCATAAATATCGTTTGATATCACAATTAATCGTTTAAGCTATCAAACCTCTTGGGTTATGATGGAGTTTATTCTCATTCGACATACAAATATTCGAGATAATCAAACATCGAACGAGTTGAGCTTGTTCTTTTGAACGAAATAATGAAAGAACTGCAAATAAGATCCCAAATGTAAAATGAAGCTAGATACGAAATAATACATGAAATGTAGTGCACGTCCATGCATGTTCCAAGAAACTGACATGGAACTCGAGAAATATTCATCCTTTCTGGTTCTGAAATAGTTTTATGGGGTACTACCTTAGGCCAATTAAAAGTAAGGAATGTGGTATTTGACCTAATGTTTGGGAAATACTTAGTTCAATAAGATAATAAAGTTGGTTAATATTTTTTATTTGACTTAGTCTTGAATTCTGCGACGCTAGTAGAAGTTAGGTTTATTAATTTTCTTCTATTCAAATTTCGCTGTTGGGGACATCACATATTCAAGCATTTGCATTTGGTAGAAAAGCCAACCATTTGTTTGTACATAAAGATCAATTAGCTCCAATTTAAAAAATTATAGATTAAAACAAAAAGAATGACTTTCGTCTGATCTACAACTGTGTAGCTCAAGCGTTATACCAAAACGTCTAACAGCTGGTGTTAAGACGTCGTTTTTGTATTTTGGTGGTGGTGGTGGTGATTTTCGTTTACATGTCTTTGAAGTCGTTTTGTTTAAGTCGCTGTCGATGCTAGTTCATCTTCGCAAGCCACGGTTCCGAAGATGACGTTGGTTATGTGTCTGTTATAACATTCATGCAACTTAGGCCAGTGGTTCCCAAAGTGGGAAGCACCTTGCGGGCTGTGGGATTACCGAGGAGGTGGGGGGGGGGCAAATGCTGAATAATGCTTGTTACAGGGTAAGGTAGGGGGCGCTAAGGGTGACCAAGGGGACAGTGGCCCGAAAAAGTTTGGGAACCACTGACTTAGGCTGATGTTACCGACATACTTCTATCAGAAAAGTAATCTATCTACGATCCGTGTAATCTTTATTTCAATTTCTTTTTACGTCCTTTCCAGTCCAGTATACAAGTTCGATAACAACCGATCAATAATGACTATAGAAATTGGACATTACACGAACACAAAGGAATGTCTCCGAAGTAAACGATTTTGCTTGTAACAAAGGCATGCTCGTTCAAAACGCTTCCTATCGACTGCCAGAGGTTCATTCTCAGAATAAACAAGCCAGGTAAATATTATCTGCAGCGCTACTCTCAGTAGACCGCGGCTTATCGTATCTTTCCATCTAGGTGTTCACTTAAGAAACACATTACACACATGGCGTCAAACGCATTCATGACGTCAACAATCAGAAAAGATCATAAGAACAAAATTAGTGCTACATAAAAATCCCATTCTTTGACATGCAGTATCATTCCTTTCTTTTTATTGGCAGTTAAAATCTCAAAAAGCCAAAATTGTTCTGAAATTTTCTTCACTTTCATACACGCCACTTCGGTGATGATTTCTAATGTAATTGTATTAACTTGTTTTCAAAATAGTTATATGACTTCCGGACCAAATATAAACATCATGTCCATTAATGCTGGAATTTTGACGGAAAACTTTTTTATGCAAAAGAACGTCACTTTACATTGATAAATTTCATCTGAAGTTACAAATGCCGAAATTTCTTTTGCAATTCCGTGAGCGGAATTTGCCACAATCCTTTTGAAAGGTCAAACTTGGTGACACGTTTTGCATTTACAGTTTTGTCAATGCAGTAATCAGTTCTTTGCATCGATTGGAAAAGAATCTGTCTTGGTGACACTTAACTTTTCTCTAGTCAGTATACATAGGAAATGTATTATCTGTTGCAGGCACAAGAATACAAAATAAACTCCAGCCACGTATGCTTGGTCCTGTACATTCAGTCTCCAGAAAATATTGACTTTCTTTTTTCAAACATTACTGCCCGAGAGGATTCATGTTGCTTCACATGTGTAGAATCTCAACGTGATGATAGATTTTATTTTGATCGTGTTAGAACAGCAAAAAATAGTGCTCATATTCAAATAATAGCTGCTTAATTCACAATATTCATGTGGTTGTATATGCTAATGTTTCTGATCCAGACTGTTTATTATTTCGCAATTTCGAAGGCTGGTTAAACCAAAGTCACCCCAGTCAGATTGTATTCCATCGTTTACATCCTTATTGCTTGGGGCAGGTACAATTAAATTTACTGTACTACCTCTACCAAAAATACTCCTTTAATATATTTACGTGACAAAGTTGTTTCTGTTCCGCCTCCTAGGAATGCTAATTATTTAATTCAAGTCATTTACTTTCTTTTCAAGGCTATAAGGACCATCATTTTAGCCAGAAGAGGAATTTGACGTATTGGCATGAGAGTCAGAACTCCATCACCAGGCTGAAAACTCCTTTATTTTTTCTTCTATTTCTATCACACTACAATTTTATTTTATACTTAGTAGAGTGAAGATTAGTTCTCGCTACTTTACAGACCTTTGACAACTTATATTTAAAATCAGGGAAATAGTCAAGAAGATTAATTTTGAAATCTTTATTTGAATGAATTTTCTCTTTCAATAACTTCAAAGATCCGTGGACATTATGTCCAAAAGCTAGATCAAAAACACTAAAACCCAATTATTCTTGAACTTATTCCCAAACAGCAGCAAATGCATGTCTTCAATCCAATCTTTTCTTGTATCAAGGCAATATAAAAGAATCCCATTCTTTAAAGATTGATGAAATCTTTCCAAAGCCCTTGAGTTTCAGAGTGATAGGCAGAATATTTAAATTGTTAAATGCCTAATGTACGCATAACATGCTGGAAAATTCCAGACATAAAATTTAACCCCTGATCAGACTGAACAAATTTGGGGGGGGGGGGGCCAAAAAGTGTAAATAAACTTTATTTAAGTTTTAACATTCCTTAAAGTAATTGCCTCTGGAATCTTGTGGACGCATACATTATGTCAACAAGTATTAGTTGCCTGACTTGGTCTTAGGTATGGTACATATAGAGTCGACCATTAAGCTGCTAAATGATTCGTCAAATGCATGAATAGGTTGCAGATGAACCGTATGTAAATTCTGAAGGGTTTTCCTACCATTTGACAAGTGTGACAAGATCTACAGTATTTAGAAACATCACTTTTAATTTTCTGCCAATAAGAAATGATTTAAGATCTTGTGATAAGTCTTGCTGACTTCTAAATGACCAGCCAAGGAAGTTTCATGGGCTAGACGAAGTAAAGTGTTCCTGTTTATACGACTTAGGAACGACATTTTGGTTGTACACTGACAGTGCATCACCAACGGTACCTCAGGTGGTCTCCATTTTTGCAAAATAACAGACTGGGACTTGTGTGGCTTCATTCCTTTCAAACTATATCTAAAAATACCTAATGTTCTATCATAGATTTCAAAGACTGATATGAAACAGGAATTAAAACTTTATTTTACCTCATCCTATATATAGTACATTAATTTGATCTAAGGCACAATAGACTGCCCATGATGTAAGTCATTTTAAATGGAACATTCCATCAAATTCTACACAATAGACTACCAGGATGTAGGTCATTCTAAATGGAACATTCCATCAAATCCTACACAATAGACTACCCAGGATGTAGGTCGTTTTAAATGCAACATTCCATCAAATTCTACACAATAGACAGCCCATGATGTAGGTCATTTCAAATGGAACATTCCATCAAATTCTACACAATAGACTGCCCAGGATGTAGGTCATTTTAAACGGAACATTTCAATCAAATTTTACACAGGTTCGCTGCAGAACATTTTAAGTTTGTACAAAAGGTTTCAACTGAAATCAAATTAAACCTCTTTTTAAAAACTGACCAAAGTCAGGTAGGCCTAAACTCTACCCTCAATTACGGACAGTAGTCCATCATCCATATTGAATAGGCTTAGTTAGGCATGTAGCGAAACCATGATTGTATTCCTTATATTTACCGCTCACAGCGTTTACATATTTATTGATTTGGAGACTTAAAAATTCTTAAATCACCTGAATATTTGGCATCTAAGCTAGGAGAGAAAAAACAACAACTTTTTAATCTAACTATCAATCAACCCATTCAAAGAAAAATTTGCATATCGTCTTTACATGGAGTTTGAAAACTGCCTTGATTGAGATGATATTAAATGTCCGTGATCATTGAAAACAACGGAGAACGGCGATCCAGCCACAATAATAAAATATACATATTGCCCAAGATAAATTTTCTTTTGTATGTTCCATGATTCAGCTGGATATAAATGCTGATGAAAATATGGAGGTGACATCGCAATGTTTTCCATGAATGATAGACGAGACCAAAATGTTTATACAACCCAGTTGTTATTAGCACTCGTAAGATTATTTCTTTAACGTTATTAGGAAACTCGACGCCTTCCAGTCTCTTCAACAAGTTCTCGGTCAATGGGCGCTTTATACATCAGTTTTTGTATCGATTTAGGTCTCAGTCTTCGATATAGGTGTCTGTCCGATTTACTACAATCATATATCTCGTCGCCTAAGACACACCAATGTATCTGAACTCTTTAAGTTTCTCCATGCAAATATATGATAGTACCTCTTACGTATTCAGTGTACAGGGATATACATCGGCACTATAACTTCTCAGTATCTAATATGTTATATGGTATCTTGAGGACTAGTTTCTAACCCAGATACCAATATAGGATTTAACATTGGAAATAGTGCACTAAGTCAGGGACATAATTCAATTACATTCCCCAGAATTCTTGACTATACGCCAAAATAGCTAGTAAAGTATCTGTGAATCTGATAAAATTGATCGTATCATAGTAACGTAGTCGGCAGAATAAACAAGTCAGGATGTAAAACTACATGCAGACGTCGAATCCGAGCCTTCGGATGAATTGGATCAAAATGATCGTAACCAAGGAGTAACCTAGTCGACTGAATAAACCAGTTGTGATGCAAAAATACCCACAGTCATTTAATCCTTGCATTGTTAAGAACAGGATATTTAAAATATTTGATCGTATTCTGGAGTAAGATAGCCGTCTGATTCCTAACCTTATGATAACATTTAGAAGGTATGGCGAAAATATAATGCAGTCTTCATTGATAGTACTCTTTATATTTTTAAAATGTCTTTAAGTTGTGTAACAGTATGAAATGGACTATCCTATCATTATCGATTTTCGTTTCAATTACAACAAAATGAAAACAATAAACAAACAAACAAACAAACAAACAAACAAGCAAATACAAAAACAGAAACATCGATTCAAATTTAATCGATGTCTGATCTTTATATACATGACTTAAGGTATGGATATTGAAATTGTTCGTCAAATCTAGCTTACAAAATAAGATATATGTCAATTTATTATGTATTAAGAGTACATATAAATCGATTTGACCACATTTGACCATCGAGTTACATACCAACCATGATTGCTCTCCCTTAAGTTTCAGAATAAAGGTCATGAGTTCACTTCCGATATATATATATATATATATATATATATATATATATATATATATATATATATATATATATATATATATATATATATATATATATATATATATATATATATATATTTGTATTCCTAACATGTAACCCTCACAAGTTTCATATTTATATTCATCTTGGTGAGTTCCTATAAAATTGTTAAATGTTTTCTTCAGGTGGCATTTGGGTTTGGAAAGAAATATAAAACTTTTTAATCTTAGCCCACTGAAAGCAAAAACTGTACACATCAGCTTATATGGGGCATGCAACATGGCTTTGAATGAGTTTATATGTAATTGTCTCTAATCTTTGAAAACAACAGAGAACAGAGAACCAGTCTTAATACTTTAATTTACATACTGTCTCAGATAAACTTTCTTTTGCATGCTCCAAGCATGAAATACAATGACGAACCAGCTGGATATAAATACTGCTGAAGATATCGAAGTGACGTCGCAATATTTTCCATGAATGATACACGTGACCAAAAAGTTGGTATAAGCGAATTGTTATTAGTAATCATAAGATTATGTCTTTAATGTTATTAGGAAACTTGACGCCTATCAGTCTCTTCAACAAGTTCTCGGCCAATGGGAGATTGATACACCAGCCCTGGTATCGATTTAGGTCTCTATCTTCTATAGAGGTGTCAGACTTTTTCATTAAATGTCTGGTCGATTTACTGCAGTCATATATCATGGTGCTTAAAATACTCCAATGTATAGATTATTTTCGGGATTCCAAAGAATTTACAAATTTGGAGTGACCCAAAGACCTGAAACGTCAATGTCATTCAAGCCTATCATATATCATGCCCATCTTTAACATTCCAAAACGTATCCTATGTTCAATGCAAGATATAAAATACGGAGTAGCACCCTGGCATATTAAGGACAATTCTGTAAACGTATCCAATGTTTAATGCAAGATACAAAATACGGAGTAGCACCCTGGCATATTAAGGACAATTCTGTAAACGTATCCAATGTTTAATGCAAGATACAAAATACGGAGTAGCACCCTGGCATATTAAGGACAATTCTGTAAACGTATCCAATGTTCAATGCAAGATACAAAATACGGAGTAGCACCCTGGTATATTAAGGACAGTTCTGTAAATGTATCCAATGTTCAATGCAAGATACAAAATACGGAGTAGCACCCTGCCACATTAAGGACAATTCTGTAAACGTATCCAATGTTCAATTCAAGACACAAAATACGGAGTAGCACCCTGGCATATTAAGGACTATTCTGTAAACGTATCCAATGTTCAATGCAAGATACAAAATACGGAGTAGCACCCTGGCATATTAAGGACAATTCTGTAAACGTATTCAATGTTCAATGCAAGATACAAAATACGGAGTAGCACCCTGCCACATTAAGGACAATTCTGTAAACGTATCCAATGTTCAATTCAAGACACAAAATACGGAGTAGCACCCTGGCATATTAAGGACTATTCTGTAAACGTATCCAATGTTCAATGCAAGATACAAAATACGGAGTAGCACCCTGCCACATTAAGGACAATTCTGTAAACGTATCCAATGTTCAATTCAAGACACAAAATACGGAGTAGCACCCTGACATATTAAGGACTATTCTGTAAACGTATCCAATGTTCAATGCAAGATACAAAATACGGAGAGCACCCTGGCATATTAAGGACAATTCTGTAAACGTATCCAGTGTTCAATGCAAGATACAAAATACGGATTAGCACCCTGGCATATTAAGGACAATTCTGTAAACGTATTGTTTTAAGAAGAAGGAAAATAAAATGAAGCCGTAGAACAGAGACTTTATATTCAAATAGCACTGGTGTTACTTCGTTTAAAAAGAGAGGGAACATTTTAATGAGAAAACGTCTTCGGAAAAGCACTTTGCTTCAATGCTCATATAACAAGACAAAGATAACAGCTATTTTTAGCTATGCAGTCTGAGAATGGGATCTATTATGTTATCAGACGTGAGAAAAAAATAACGCAGCAATTATGCAATAATCTTTTTCTGTATATTTTTAAAATTATAAATAATAGAAGGGAAAAAATAGACTCAGCTTGATTCTGACAGGTTAATAATAAGCCAGTGAAAAAGAGAAGTCAAATCTTGCACGAGATTCGAAATGGAGATTTCTTGCATACACATCGATCACTCTACCAACAGAGATAAACTCGTTTGGTGATTTCATATGACCATAAAGTACCATATGTGATTAAGTATAAAAACGTTTAAAAACATGTTCAAACAAGTATATTTTCCCACAGTTCATAGTCGAGCAAGACATCGTTTTGTTAGGAGATTATCTATTTAAAATTCGGGAAAACCCCAATATTCAAATAAAAAATGTTCGTTTTATTTAATTCAGTTTGTGGGGAAAATTTTCAAGAAATTTTGAAGGTGAAGTATGCAGAATATTTACAAATTATACTATCGTCTTAAAATGTAATTGTTGGTTTGTCAGTGTGGTAATGCTTTACGAAATACACAGCCAATGACGAGATATACATGAAGTGATCGACGGTGCTAATCTGTTTATCATGTACAGTGCTAAGTGCAAAGCAAATGTAAGTAGCCTTTAGATTCCTTTAATATATGTGCAATATCAGCCAATAAATAGAAGATGACATATTTTTTCCAATAAACTTAAATTGAAATGGTATTTATGGACTTTATTCGTTTGTCGAAATATGTAAATGTTGTGTTTTAGTGGAGATTTCTCCCTAGTCTAAATTTGTTTATGATTATATGCTCAATTTTTTCTCCGTTAACTTTACATTGTCAGAATCGTTCAGTATTTTACGATATTGCACACCTTCATATTGCATTCACGTGCATAAAGGAACTACTTTCTATTGTAAACAAACAATGGACGCAGACACCAGCACTTTTGATTTGTAAACAAAGCATGCACACTCGCATAGTAGTCGCTTTACGTTTTGGTTGATTAAATTTGTTTCTAAATGCAGTAAAGCAGATGTTTCGTGGACTGTCACATATCAGCTGTTTTGGCACATTCCGCGTTAACAACTTTTTTGATACAATGTTTCGGATTTAGGCTAGCTATAGAGTAGACGCCAGAAAGGGTCCTTACAAATAACATACAAGTGACAAGGCATAAACTGTCTTCTTTAGCTGGTAAAAAAATATACTTGTAGTTTTACATCCAGAATTTCCTCAAAATGTACTTTCTTAGTTCTGCAAATCCGAATTACATGAGCCATGTCATAAGTTCTCAATCTTGATCACACTTTTCGAGATTGTACTGTAATTTCGAATATAAGTGCAACTGCATCCTCCTTACTGTACTCAAAACGAAATAAGCATTAAATTCCATAGCGTCTTTTTGATAATTGCAATTGAAAGACTTCATATTTTCCCCACATTATGATTTCAAACATTCAGTGACAGAAACAGAAACACATTTGCAGATGTCAACACGCTTCTCCCTCGCTTCTTCAATCCGATGTATTTCATATGGAATTGTCACATATAAATCCAGTCCATAATCACGAAATTTCTTTGAATCGAAAAAAAAAAAAAAAAAAATCTATTCATTCCAGCTCAAATGGAAAAGCTGTAGCAATTCTCATTCATTCACAATATGAAAATTTCACCATTTTCTTTCAAAAGTTATGTCGAGATCGCGACTAAGTTCAACTTTATCTGGGCGAAGTTATGTGCGCAGTAATAATGTTGTTGTATAATGATGAATCTGCGTTGTGTATTTAGTTTGGAATGCGGCATACATTCAGTTACTTTGTTTCTTGTAGTGTATGTTGTTAATATACTTAAGCATTAGGTAGAATAAGAAAATGAGCATATAATAAAAAGGTTACTGTATTTGTATGGGAAAATATGAACTCGTTTTGTCGGATGGATATACTTCACTCCCCAAGGTCGTGCAGTATTTATATCCGAAAAACTCGTTCATATTTCCAAATATAAATGCAGTAACCTATAAATACTATATTGCTTTTTTTAAAAATTAATATTGCAATATTTTGATAGGGTAATTTTGATACTGATAATCTTTTTCCGTTTGTCCGTCCGTTTTGCATCTGTCGACTCAGGTCACATCTCAGAACGCAATGTGCATCAATATACTCATTCACCTGCGATGATTGGGGTTTCTGTGCTTATACAGTGTGACGACTGCGATTCTAGAAACCACCGTGCTCACACTTCATGAGGCTTCTCCTTATTTATAAGGCCAGGTATTCAATTTAACTTTTCACAGTTTTAAACAAAGCAGTGTGTCCAATATACTTAAATAATCTGATTCTCTAACTTCCATGTAAAACAACTTATATCTATTGTCTAATTTTTGTGGAGAATACAATATCTCAAATTTTATACTTTTCACTGCACTACAATGTCTGCAGAATCTCGAAAATTATTTCATTTCATTTCGAGGGATTTTCTACCTTATTATCGTCATAAATCAAAGTTGTCCAAAATGGGATTTAATCAATCTCATTGTACTTATCGTTGTTTTCATTCACTTCCTTTTGATGATCAGAAACACAGTTTTAACGGGATTTTCTAAACGCTGACTTGGCACCTTTATAAAGAATGAAAATACTTCTTTGACCATTTCTTTTCATTTGCTCTATTCACTTTCGCCCTTCCTTTACCCATAGTTTCGTGCAAATCTTTGAAATAATTATTCCATAAAGTCTTTAAGAAGGGTGTGACTGTTGACGCAAGAAATGTCTTTCATCGTGTAACGCACAGAGAGAAAACTAATCCGCTGGCTATTGTTTTGGATAAGCATGTAAGTTCCTGTAACATACTATATAATCCCCTCACATATTCCTATCGTATACTTTAGTCAATTTTCCATCGATTGAAGTTTCAATCACATATCATCGAATATTGAACTGATATACCAGAGATTCATATATACGTATGTGGAACAATTTAGTGCCATCACAAGCAAGACTAGCCTATATAGGACTCAAATCCATCTGTAACATGTATATCGATTTTTGACTTGTCAAAAATGATCTGATCAATTAAAGACCAACTCACACTAGAATAAGGACACATGTGAGTAACGGGCACCGTTACAGAATTCAACATTGCTAAAATAAATAAAATCACTACAAGCTAAAAGTTAAAATCACCCGTAAGTATAACAGATGCATCATCTAAGTACACAGTGTACATTTCATGCAGTTTTTCAATGCATTCGAGTAGAATTCAATAGCGTGCCAGTATTACGGTTTTGTTGTGGGCTTAACTCCCCTTTTCAGCACACGATTGGCAATAGATGGCGGCCAGTCTAACTGGTGGAGGAAGAACCCGGGAAAAAACCCTGGAAGAACCACCGACCCACGGGAAGCTACTGGCAAACTTTTTCACATACCCACATAAATCGAGCCCGAGATTCGAACCCACGTACACAGAGGTGAAATAGCAGTGATCGGTAAAAGCGAGCGCTTTAGACCACACATCCCCCCCCGAGGGGCTCTTCCTGCTGTATTATGATAAATAAGCGTGAATGAAAAAGGTAAACTTATGATAATCTAATTTGAATCTAATACAAACAATGCTAAAATCGTCAATCTCTAAAATGTAATTATTTCGTGTGTCATGTCGGATTTGAAAGTTGTTGAATATAGTGATGACGACAAAAAATGACGACAATAATGATCATATTTCAGACGACGACGAAGAAATATAAAAAAAGGAAGAAAGAAAGGAAAAAATTATTAAGGATACCTTATTCTACTGATCTTGTCTAATTGGTGTGAGTATTGACTTGTTGTATATATAGCTGGTTAACCGATACCGCTACATCGTAACAACAGTATTCGACAGTGTTTGCTTGACGAATAATAAAATAGCAGAGAGATGCATATCTATATTATGTTTTACTTTTAGTCCAAAACTGTATATTTTATCTTTAGAGTGAGTTATATATATACGTTGTGCGCAAGTTTTAATTTCAGTGTGTGTGTGTGTGTGTGTGTGTGTGTGTGTGTGTGATTAGGATTTTCAACGTAGCTTTAACAATTTTTCAGTCATATCGCTACGATGTCTGAGGTGTGGCAGTTTATAGTGATGTCTTGTACTGGGGCATCATGCTGCAGACATGTAGCATGATGTCCCACCCAGTCATATTATCCTGACACCAGGCCGACCAGTCGTAACACTAACCTCTTAATGCTGAGCGCCAAGCGAGGAAGCTGTTAATACCATTTTTGGGGTAAGTCTTTGGTATGACTCGGCCGGGGTTCAAACCCACGACCACCAGTAGTTAAGTGGGATACTATACGTACAATGGGAATTAGCATTACGGAGACCCCTGGGACAACATACGTACAATGGAAATTTAACATGGCGAAAAATCGTGGGTCAATATACGTACAAGGGGATTTAACATGGAGAAAAATCGTGGGACAATATACGTACAATGGAAATTTAACATGGAGAAAAACGCTGGGCCACTTTAGGGACAATGGGAATTTAACATAGAGTTTGGGTCTGTCTAGGGACAAGGGAAATTAACATGGGGAATAGAGTTTGGGCTTTTGGGATTTTTTTTTTTTTTTTTTTTTTTTTTAAAAAGTTTTTTTTAAATTTAAATTTAAATTTAAATTTAAATTTAAGAAAAAGGGGTAGGCAATGGAAAGGCTATCTGTTTTCGAGAAATATGGCTGGCCCTGAAAAGGGCCTTTGGGTTTATGTTAATGTATTCATTAACATAAATGGTACCGCATTGGTCTTCTTCTTGTCCTTAGGCGACGTCTCACTGTTGGTCCATAAATCAGCACTCTTTTCAGGCATCCTTGTCTTTCTACGTAGATCCTACGTATCCACAGGCTGGTGTTTGTCCTGTGGACAACGGCCCACTTGGATCGGACATACATGGGTATGTCCGTCCGGAACATCATGGAAGACACAAGCCTAGAAGATTGCACATCGGTCCACATCTTGAAGCGACGAGAACAGGTGAATCAATGCACTGAACTGCGCTTATTTATAGGTAGAGGCAGGATTGAAACGGATTGAGTTCATTCACCAATCCAAACACGCGTTACGAAATTCAGTCAGCCCGCATCCAATCCGAAGAGAGTAGTCTGTGACGTCAGTTGGTCTATATAGATTCGCTAGCGCTTGTGTGCAGTCAATCTATGCGACAGTGATTCAACATGACGGAAACTCAGAAAACGATCCATTGGGGTGCACCAGCAGGGGAGACTGCCCAAGGGAACCCGGACTTACTTTCAGAAGAGGTACAATGGGATTTTGTGGATTTTCTTACCTCGCAAGAATTTGTTCCGGAACCTTCGTTACCTTCTTCATTACCGCAAGTGGAGAATTTTAGACAGAGACAGAAAGAAGAATTGGAGAAATTTATGCAACGACAAAAGGAAGCGGAACAAGCTTTTCTCCTACAGCAACAGCAACAGCAACAAGAAGAGGTAAGAAAAAAACAACAGCAACAACAGCAAGAAGAAGTAGCAGCAAAGAAACAAGAGGGTGAAAATCAAACGGCTACGGTACTGTTGGACATTTTAGCGGAGTTAAGAAGTCTGAAACAAATGTATCAGACTTCTTTATCACGACCGAAGAGAATACGACCTTCCCGAGCTAAACACGCCAACCCTGTGACTAAGCCTGTCGTACCACCCTTAGTGATTTCAACCCAATCATCAGAAGTAGGCCTTGGCCGTGGCAAAGGCTTAAGGCAGTTAAAGTTGATTGGTTAAACTCACTCCTACACCATAAAGAAAAAAGGCCCTTTTCAGGGCCACCCACATTTCTCGAAAAGAAATACAATTTCAATTTGCCAATAACTCAAAAATAAACCCACCCATTTTACCCTTATAGTACGTGTCTGTGTATGAGTGCGTGAGTGTAGCTTCTTATTTTAAAATCAAAACTCAAAGACACTTACCTTATATCATTCATGTATTCTTTTATCCATTTTTTACAATCCAATTCACAATTCACCACAGAACACTTTAAAAAGTTCGTACACTTCTTCTTTTTCATTATTTAGTCTCTCTGTTTTTTGAATTTCTTCACCGTTTTTTCCTCATTTTCTTCCCTTCTTCTTTTCTTCTCCTGTTTCTTTGCCTCTTTTAAATAGAATTGTCTTCTTTCTTCCTCTTCTTCCTCTGAAGAATCCCTCTCTTCTTCCGAAGAATCCCTCTCTTCTTTTGAAGAATCCTTCTTTTCTTCTGACTCCTCTTGTTTCTTTTTTGGGCAATCTGGAGACCAATGTCCTTTTTCTTTACAATAATAACAGGTATCTTGACTTTTGTCTTTTTTAGCCCCTGTTTTTGTTCTTTTTTGACGGTCTGGACACTCTGAAGACCAATGCCCTTTCTTCTGACAGATATAGCAAGTATCTTGACTTTTATCTCGAAAGGAAGGAGAGTAGTCTGTCGGCTGGTCTGAAGAGAATTTTCTAATGACCCCTCGCAAAGCTCTGACGAAACGTTCCATCTGGGTAGTCTCTTCCATCGTTGTGCTCAGCTTGAGAGTGAAATGAATAGTGAAAGGACAAGACACAAACTTTTTATATACGCTGGTTTGCCATGACTATAAATTAGTCTATGGTGTTTGAACTTGAGTCATTTGACGTTTTGCACTCAAGATGAAACGATCCCATTCATTCGAGAAGAAAGAAGAAGAAGAAGAAAGTAAGAGGCAGAAACGTGATCTATCGCCTCGTACCAGGGCTGAAATCTTGGCACAGATTCATGCCAGTGATTTTGAAGAGGACATGAGTGAACCAGAATTTGAAACCTCTAAACCAAGTTCGTCACCCTTAGTCAACCCTGAAAAATACTATTCCATTCGAGAGACGGAAAAGCGCTCCTCTAGAAAATTTAGAACCACGGCTTACACCTACACGGTGAAGTTTAAAGATTTCAAGGCCGACGTACCGTTGGAGAAAGCAGAAGGGTTCATCACCGAGATGTGGGATTCTTTGCTCACCGCACTCAAGCGACAATGTCAACCCAAAGAAGACGATCGCTTGACACTATCCATAGATCACGACGGTTTGAAATCCCCTGTTTGGATCGAGTTTAGCAGACCTGCAGAACTAACCCCTTTCAAAATCATGGACAAGATTCAACACGTACAACAATCTAATGACCAGTTTGACATCACCGATGGTAAAGCCACACTGAAAATGGCCCACGTCTCTCTTCCTCAAGGGACAGGACGCAAAAAGATGTTATTGGTGAACGAGCTTCGCAGCATTAAGCGTAGTCTTGTCCAAATTCACAATCCTCATGACCAGATGTGTTTAGCCCGTGCCATCGTGGTGGGACGAACCTATGCCAACAAGAACGACACGACAGAATGGAAAAGAACCTGGAACACTATTCAACGATCCGATCGAGCCAAACAACGAAACGAAGCAGAACTCCTGTTGCAACAAGCTGGCCTGTCCAAAGACACACCCTGTGGCATTCCTGAGATGCAAAAATTGCAAGATGCCCTAGCTCCACGCTACACCTTGAAAGTGCACCCTCAAGAAATGCGCGGGTCTCTGTTGTTTCGAGGCCAGGATTTTAAGGACGGAAAATACATTCATGTTTATCATCACGATGACCATTTCGATACCATTACCAGTATCACCGGATTCCTGGGATACGGTTATTATTGTGAGAAATGTGATTATGGTTATAACAATCGAGAGCAACACAAGCATTGTGGATTGAAATGCCCAGGATGTTTGGCCTCTCCACCCTGGCTGAGCGAAGAACCAGTGCCTTGTTCGACTTGTCTGCGCACGTTTGTCAGCCCTGCCTGTTACCAGCAACATTTGAAAACACAAGGTTCACAGAAGAAATGTGCTTGTCAACTCCTGAGATTGTGCCCTACGTGTGGACAAGGTATACTTACCAACAATGCCAAGGCACACGTATGTCGAGGAAAGAAAAAATGTCACATTTGTCACCACATCGTGGACTTGGAACACGAATGTTACGTGCAAAAATACCAACCCCACCAGAGAAAGAGGACGGTCACAAGAAGAAAGGCAATTTCATCTTTTTCGATTTCGAATGCATGCAAGAGACTGGCATTCACATCCCTAATTTCTGCGTGGCTCATCGAGCGTGCGAGAAGTGCATTCAAGAACCTATCTTCAGTCATTGCCCTCACTGCAGCAAGATTCCTGGAGGACGTGAAAAAATCTTTCGGGGACCAAACACGTTAGCCGATTTTGCCCAATGGGTCTTAGACCCCATCGACAAGACGTGGAGCCAAGAGGACATCGAACGTTACGGAGATTGTCATCGTCATGCCACGGTGATGGCTCACAATTTCTCCGGATACGATGGACAGTTTCTTTTGAGGTGCTATACGGAACATGGCACCGAACGTCCTAAAGTGATTTTGAACGGAGCCAAAATCATTTTCATGCAAGTGGGACAAGTACAGTTTAAAGATTCGATGAGTTACTTGGCCATGCCTTTGAGCCGAATGCCTAAAACGTTTGGAATGACAGAAATGGCTAAAGGGTACTTTCCACACTTTTTCAATACGGAAGCCAATCAACATGCTGTTCTACCCCATTTGCCTGAGGCTCACTATTACGACCCCGACAACATGCGTACCGAACAACGAGAAGCTTTCTACGCTTGGCACCAAGCTCACGCCTCGGACCCTTTCGACTTTCAGGAAGAAATGTTAAAGTATTGTCGTTCCGACGTGGACATTTTACGGCGTTACTGTGGAAAATTTCGAGAACTGTTCATGGAACACGGAGGGGTCGATCCTTTGAAAGAAGCTTGCACCATTGCCAAAGCGTGTTCCTTAGTGTACCGCCAACGATTCATGCCTGAAAACACCGTGGCTGTCATCAGTCCTCAAACGACCCACTATGTCAAGCGTCAATACTCGGTCAAAGCCCTACGTTGGTTACATTACTTGTGCGACAAGGAATACAAATGGATTCAGCATGCCCGCAACGGAGGAGGCGAAAAGACCATCGGAACGTATTCGGTAGATGGCTGCGACTTAGAAAAGCTCAAGATCGTGTTCCAGTTTAACGGTTGCTTATTTCACGGATGTCCCGTCTGTTACCCTGACCGTGACACTAAAAATCAGTTTTTGCAACGAACCATGGAAGACTTGTACCAGGACACTTGTCAGCGACGCCTAAAGTTAGAACAGCAAGGATACCAAGTGGTGGAAATGTGGGAACACGAGTACGATCACCGTTTGAAAACCGATCCCGAGTTTAAACGCCTCGTGGAAAGTTACCAGTTCATGGACCCGCTGAACCCGAGGGATAGTTTGTACGGAGGAAGGACCAATGCCACCTGTTTGCTGTACCAAGCCGACGAAGAGAAAGGAGAATAAATCAAATACTTGGACGTGTGTTCGCTGTATCCCTACGTGTGCAAATATTGTCGCTTTCCTGTAGGGCACCCGCAATTGTTCACGGAACACATCGACCTGGTCAACATTCGACAATACGAAGGCTTGATCAAGTGTAAAGTTTTGCCTCCCACGAACCTATACCATCCCGTCTTACCTCACCATTGTCAAGGCAAACTGATGTTTCCATTGTGCCGTACTTGTGCCGAAACGTGCAACCAGGACCAACCTTGCCATCACAGCCAGGAAGAACGTGCCTTGACGGGAACCTGGGTCAGCGTGGAATTGTTCAAAGCTCTGGACATGGGATACCAACTGTTAGAAGTGTACGAAATTTGCCACTTTCCCAAGACACAACAGTACCACAAGGGTGACCCTACTCAGAAAGGCATTTTCGCCGACTACGTGGATGCCTTTTTGAAACTGAAACAAGAAGCCAGCGGCTATCCTTCCTGGTGTCACACTCCCGAAGACCAAATACAATTCAAAGAGAAAAACTACGCACAAGAAGGCATCTCTTTAGACCACATCGAAAAAAACGAAGGCAGGCGATCGTTTGCCAAAGTGATGTTAAATTGCTTGTGGGGTAAAATGGCACAACGACCGTGTTTACCCAAGACGGAATATTTGACAGAACCTTCCCGCTACTTCCAGATGATTCACGACAAAACCAAATACATGAAACACGTGGACGTCGTTCGAGAGGATTTGATCTTGGTCAATTACGAAGAAGATCTGGACTTTGTACAAGACGACCCTTTTGGAAATGTCATCATTGCGGCTTACGTGACAGCTCATGCTCGCTTAAAATTGTACTAAGCTTTAGAACTGTTAGAAGAACGCGTCCTGTACTTTGACACGGACAGTTGCATTTATATCCATCACCCGATACAACAGCACCCTGACATCGAAGGAAACCGTTTAGGAGCCTGGACAGACGAGCATCCCGACGACAAGATTCTAAGTTTCGTCAGTGGTGATCCCAAAAATTACGGCTACGAATACCGGGACAAACAAGGAGAAGTGCACACGACGTGCAAAGTGAAAGGACTGACTCTGAATCATCGTACCAGTCGAGTGGTTAACTTTGGGGTATTGAAAGAAGCCTTGCAATCGGGAGAGGATGGAAACTTTAAAGTGACCACCTATCAACCGAACAAGATTGTACGTTTATCCACTCACCACATCGTCAGTCGACCCTTGGAAAAAGTCTATCAAATTGTATACCAGAAGCGAGTGCGACTTCCCAATCACTTCACCTTACCGTACGGTCACGTCGGTATTGGTCTGTATATGAAAAGGAACCCTAGGCAAGATCGATAGTTCATTGTTCATTGAAGTAACTTACCATGTCGTTGACGAAGAAGAAACCAGATTGGTTAGGAGTCAAATGTTGGACATCACCGAGACCAGGGTTTTGAGGCTTGGACACAAGAGGTGGCCCAGTATGCACGAGAGTTATTCAAGGAGAAAAGTTACTTTTCAACCTGTGTTAGTGACGGTGCCAGAAGAACCCGTCACCCAGGACAGGACTGTCGTGGACAGGCCTGAAAGACCCTTTCGGGAGGACACTTGTGTGACCTTACCCCTACTATAGAACTGGTTAGAACTTTACCCAAAACATGTTGTACAGACACTTGTGTTTATTCCACGTTCATGGTTATCATGTGCCTTTTATTCTTGTACTTAAGCCTTTGGCTTTTATGCATCTTTGTCTTTCGTATTCATGTTTGAAACATTCAATAAACGTGTTCTGAAAAAGTATATAAACTCTTGTCTTGTTTGTTTTCGTGTCACAAGTGACATTTCTCACACCATGGCTACCTCTGCTGTCTCTGCTCCCTCTTCCTCTACTGTCAAAGTCATCGACGAACACTTAGATCGTGCCAGTTGGGAGGCTTTGTATCTTCGCCATCCCTTTAACATGCTCATTGCTGGACCTAGCGGTTCAGGCAAAACCGAATTCGTCAAACGTTTGATCGAACATAAACATCATTTGATCGATCGACCCCCTCAACGAATCGTGTGGTGTTACAAAGAGTGGCAATCGGCGTACAGCCTCTTGCGAGAAAGTCAAGGCGATTCCATCGTGTTTGTGGAAGGCATTCCTAAAGAAGACGACGGCATCGTCTCTGACTCCCGTCTAACCCATTTGGTCATTTTCGACGACATGTTAGGAGAAGACGAAGAAGAAATTAAACTGTGGTTCACGCGCAAAGGGCATCACCGTAATGCCAGTGTCGTTTACATCACTCAAAATTTGTTTCAACAAAGTAAAGCCCATCGCACCATCAGTCTCAATGCGCATTACGTGGTCTTGTTTAAAAGCCCTCGAGATAAATCGCAAGTGCAAGTCTTAGCCAAACAGTTAGGAACGCCTTGGCTGACTCAGGCGTACGACGATGCCACTCAAACTCCACACGCCTATTTACTCGTCGATTTGAAACCTACGACTCCCGAGGATTTGCGATTTCGTACCCACTTGTTTCACCACTGGTGCCAAGACGGAGGGCCTGTCCTGTACACGTCTCCGTCCTCGACTTCATTTCACTCCCCATAAAAAAATCTATAAAAACCTCAGACCCTTTTTCGTCTGTCTCACTCTCAGTGCGAACATGACGTCCCTTCAGTCGCATCTTCCCGTCAAATTGATTCGTGCCTTGTATGGCATCAGTCGAGAAAAAGATCCACAAACACGAGCTCGTGTCTTAGAAGCTAGTCTCAAAGAAGTCTTACGATGGTTCACGGTGACGGCACGTCAATTACTCCAAGGAATCATTCAGATTCCTCATCAAACCAAACGCTTTTTCGATCGAAACAAAGTCGCTTTGGTCCAACTGGCCGATCCCCGCATCGACACTCAAACCAAAAAACAAATCATTTTGAAACCTGGAGGGAGCGGTACTCTAGGAGGGGTCATCATTCGCTCACTCTTAAGATGGGATCCTAATGCCCCCAAAGTTATACCCAAGACAAAAGTCCAACGAAGCCCCAAGAAGAAAAAGACCAGGCCCCCAAGGAGAACTTCTCCAGTGGCAGGACCCTCCTCTGACCAGACACCACCCCGGAAAAAGAAAAGAAGCCCCCAGAAAAAGAAAAGTCCACAGAAAACTAGTCGCAAGAGAGGCACTTCGGCCAGGACGCAACCTTACACTCGCAAACCACGACCTGCCACAGCGGTGACTGCGTCTCCGGCAGCTTCACGTTTGTCCACTTCTCCGTTAATGACACCCAGAACTGAAGAGTAAATGGAGACGTTGATCACACCAAGAACTTCTCCGTTGATGACCCCCAAAAGAACTTCCCCAGTGGCAGGACCTTCCAATTTAGTGGCAGTGGCTGCTGCTCACAAAGTACCTTCTCCCAAAATCAAAGTTCAAGAAAGATCGGGCATGTTACAAAGTTTGCTGGATTTGTCCAAGCAAGAACTGGCTCGATTTAGTCCGTTGCGTACCCCTGCACGACGTGTCATGCCTGTCCTCAAACTGATACGACGTAAAGACAATCAGTGGCGACGCGTTCCAGTATAAAAAAGGCCTGTGACCAAGTCGGGTATCAGTGTTTTTTCGGTGCTCCTAAAGACTCAAAGATGTCACCCTCCAGAAAACCCCAAGGAAAGAAAAGGAAAGGACTACCACCACGTTTAGGCAAACATGGGGACATGTTATCTGTCCTGTCCAAAGCTTCTCCACCCCTACGAAAAAAACTCATTCAAACGGCCTCCAAAGAGGTCATCGATACCGTGTGCGAATGTTGTTTGAACGTCTTGAAAGGCACGATCCCTTTGTCCAAACACCAGAAACAATGCTTAAGCAAACATCGTCACGTTCTTCGCCAAATGGTTCGAAAGAAAATTCCCATTCGTCAAAAAAAGAAGATGTTAGTGCAACGTGGAGGTATTTTACCTCTCTTGTTAGGCCCCATACTGAAAGGAGTCTTGGGAACCATGTTGGGAGGACTGGTGGGAGCAAGATAAAAAGGCCTTCGGAAGTCCCAAGATCTCAGAATCGACCCCTGACAACCCCATGGAAGGACGAAAACTAGCTTTAGTGCCTTACAAACGATGGATGGAATACCATCGGTGGCAAGAACAACGCACCCCGCATTTACCTCCCAATCCCCATTTGAGCGAGATGTCCCAGTTACAACACGAATTGCAGTCCTTGATGGATCGCCAAGATTTGTCCGAAACAGAAAAATCGCAAAAGTACGGTCAACTCTTGCAACGACTGCAACTCTTTCACCAGAAAGCTTTAGACGAAACAGCTCTACCCACTCTGAAAGATTTTAAGACCTTGATGAAAAGTCCAGCACCATCACCAGTACCAGTACCAGTACCACCAGTACCCGTGACCAAGACAGAAAAAGGAGAAGAAGAGGAAGGGTTTCAAACTCCACCAGAAAAAGTACGCAAGTTAACAACACCACCTACCTCCAGAATTGGATGGATTAAAAAGATGATGGCCACCCCTTCTTCCTCACAAGAGAAAAAGAAAGTGAAGACAGAAGTGAAGACAGAAGTGAAACAAGAACCGATATCGCCCGCTCAGACATCCTTCTCCTCTTCGACGCCTATTGCTGGCCGCACACGCAAAGCATTGCAATCCAAGAAAATACCCCAAGAGAAAA
This sequence comes from Sinohyriopsis cumingii, assembly GCA_028554795.2. Taxonomy (NCBI): domain Eukaryota; kingdom Metazoa; phylum Mollusca; class Bivalvia; order Unionida; family Unionidae; genus Sinohyriopsis; species Sinohyriopsis cumingii. The sequence continues at coordinate 14,507,140 of CM068824.1, forward strand.
AGAGTAGCATCCTCCAAGAGTGGGTGTCTTATTAACACACCAACCAACACAAAAAAAATGGAAAAAGTCTTAGCCAGCATTTACTACGATCCCTCCCATCCTGCAGGTTACGCAGGAGTTCAAAAATTGTATCGTGCTGCCAAAACTCGACTGAAAAGTCTCCGTTTACCTCAAGTGCAACGATGGTTACAAGAACAAGCTACCAACACTTTACACAAACCCATTCGACGCAAGTTTGCCAGAAGTCGCACCCGAGTGGAAGGCATCGATCATCAATGGCAAGCCGATTTAGCCGATGTCTCTCATTTGGCCAGCTACAATCGTGGCTACAAATATTTGTTTTGTGTCATCGACGTCTTTTCCAAATTTGCCTGGGTCGTGCCCTTGACTTCCAAATCGAGCAGCGAGTTAGTGCGAGCCCTGCAACGAGTGTTGAAACAAAGCGGTCGTCACCCTCTTCGATGGCAAACGGACAAAGGTACCGAATTTCTGAACCAAGCTTTCCAAAAAGAATTAAAGAAACGTGACATTCATTTTTTTACCACCGAGAATCCCGAACCAAAGCCAGCATCGTGGAACGTTTTCAACGCACTTTGAAAGAACGCATGTGGAAATATTTTACGCATCACCACACTCTGAAGTACATCGACATCTTACCGCACCTGGTGCAAGCGTACAACCAATCTTACCATCGAAGCATCGGACGTGCCCCGCAAGACGTGACTCCCGACAACGAAGAGTTGGTGTTTGAGCGCCTGTTTGGTACGTCCCCGACGAGGGCTGTTCCCAAGAAAAGTGGAGAGTTGGCCGTAGGAGATTGGGTGCGCATTGGCAAAACCAAACGCACTTTCGACAAAGGTTACTTACCTAACTGGACGACCGAACTGTTTCGCGTCACTGGACGAGTGCATGGCCGTCATCCTGCCGTCTATAAATTGGAAGACATGAACGGAGAAGTGCTCAAAGGAACGTTTTATTTGCCCGAGTTACAATGTGTCACCAAAAAAGAAGACGACGTGTACGACATCGAAAGCATTCTCGAACGCAGAACCCGTAAAGTGGGCAAACGACGTGTCAAAGAAGTCAAAGTACGTTGGAAAGGATATCCGCCCAGTTTTGATTCTTGGATCGACGCTTCGCAAGTCATCGACTATAAAAAGAAGTGACCATCATGCCTTTTCACACAGCAGACGCAGCTACGTCGACCACTCCTCCTTCCCCTAGTTCTTCTGTGCAAGATTTACAAAACAACCCTTGTGGGTGTGGTGTGGAGAACGTGTGCCTAAAACGCAAATCGTCTTTTTCTGCCAAATCTTCGTGGTGTATTGTGTCATCGGGGCAGCCATCGCCAATTTGAGTTTGCAACAAGGAGACAAACAATTGTGGACCATTTTATTGAGCAGTTGCATCGGTTACCTGCTTCCTAATCCCTCCCTGAAATTCACCTCGAACGGGAACCCCGGGAACCTTGTGTCCAGTGCCAGTGCCAGTCACCACTTCAATCACAACCAGAACCCCATTTTAGACGGAGACACGCCTCTGACGTCCAGTAACCCCTCGGACAGCCACAGAACTCTGGAATTATGAGTCACCAAAACCAATTTTACTTAACTTTACCCAGTGACAGTTCCATGGAGGTGTTTCCCAAGAACACGTTGTGCTGTTACACGGCCAAATTACCTCAGGCCATCCAGTTAGATCACGAAGCCCATTGGGAAGTGGCTTTAGTAGAAATGATTCACCCGACCCAAGTCCTCAATGTCCTTCCCAATCAAAATGTTTTTGATGTGGAAGTTCATGACGAGCAAATGCAACAGTGGATGGATAGCAATGTCAAATATGACAAGAAAACCCGTACACAAAAGTACACCACCAATCACTTGTTCATTTCCTCAGGCTATTATTTTAGTGTTCAACATTTGGTCAGCACCATAACCTCCAGGTTTAATGTCGTGTTTCTGAAAGCTTTGGAGCATGTCAACAAAAATGTCACCGTGGAGTACCACAAAGCAGCTCGTCGCTTCTTGATGAAATTTAAACGAAGTAAAATCGTGTCCATTTTATTTTGTCCTGAATTGTTTGACATGTTGGGCGGAGACATGGATATGAGAAAGGCCATGCTCAAGAAAAACGAATTACCCATCGTTTACGACAACGAGTCTTTTAGCAAGTTATTTCGTGCCCCGGTAGAACTGAACCAAGGACTGAATTTGATGTTCGTGTATTCCGATGTGGTGGAGTACAACGTGGTGGGACACACCTCCGTACCTTTACTGCGTGTCATTCCTTTCAAAGTGGATTCTGCCACGAACACTGACGAGGAAGGTGGAAACACTTACCACGTCCACCGCGAATTTGTCCATCCTCACTATTTGCCTGTCAGTAAGTCGTATTTGGACACGGTCAACATTGCTATAAAAGGAGATCTGGGACAAAATATTCCATTCACCAAAGGAAAAGTCACGGTGAAACTCCATTTTCGAAAACGGTTCTCTCACGACTCGTAAGTAGGTCATGTATCCAGTGTACCGAGGGGTTGCTCGACAGCGAGGACACGGTTTAGGAGACATGTTAAAATCGGCCTTTCGTTCGGTGGCCCCGGTGTTGAAACCGATGGTGACACGCGGATTGCACGCCTTGAAAGATGCGGCACTGACGCAAGGCAAAGAATTTCTCCAAAATGTCATCATCGACAAACAAAACCCTAAAGAAGCCTTCATGAGGGCAGGCAAAAATATCTTGCTGCAAACGGGCAAAGACATTTTAGGCCAACGAGAAACACCTATAAATGCCCTGCACGCTACCGAGTCAGGCATTCAGGAAGGACAAGGCAGAAAGAGACGACGAAGAAAACACCCTTTCACCAGACTTCAAGCGAGAAAGGCCAAGAAAAGAAGAACCGTTCGAGACTTAGACGTTTTCGATTATTGAGAAAAGAGACAAAAAAATGATGCACCGAGAATCTTGCGCTTGTTCCAAGACGGAACTGGATCTGTTTGCCATGCCCCCTACCATGATGACCATGCAAGAATCCCAGTGGGTGGAATTTCACCCCGTCTCCTCACTGACCGATTCCGCTCCCATCGAGTTTGAAATCAAAGGACAGCCCGAAGATTACATCGATCTGAATAGCAGTTACTTGTACCTGAAAGTCAAAATTCTAGATAAGACTGGAGGTGCTATAGACGATGAAGCAGTAGCTCCCGTCAACAATTTCATGCATTCCTTGTTCAGTGGAGTGGACTTGTACTTGAATAACAAACTGGTCAGTAGCAGCATGGATACTTACCCTTATCGTGCCTACCTGGAAAATCTCTTGACGTACGGAATAGATGCCAAGAACACTCATCTCAATGCCTGTGTGGTATGGGAAGCTGACGAACCTACCAAGTTTGAAATATTGGAAACTGATGAAAAGAAAGACAACAATGATGGATTTGTAGAACGAAGAAAGAGAATCACGGGAGCCGACACAAGTTTAGAACTGATGGATCGTTTGCATTTGGACATGTGGTTGCAAGAAAAGTATTTGCTGAACGGGGTGGATGTCCGCCTGAGACTGAATCGTAGCAGTGCCGCTTTCCATTTGATGGCTGATAGTGACGGTTACAAAACCAAAATCCTAGAAGCCAGACTCTACGTACGCCGTGTGGAAGTGTTACCTAAAGTGGGAAACGACATTAGTCATACGTCGAGTAGAACGACCGCCAAGTATCCCATACGACGCGTGGAAGTGAAAACCTTCACCATTCCCAAGGGACAGCGATCCATGATCGAAGATCATCTGTTCCAAGGACAGTTACCCAAACGTTTGATCGTTGGTATCGTCGAGAATACAGCCTTCAACGGAGCTGCCGAAAAAAATCCTTTCTACTTTCAACACTTTGGCGTGTCCAAAATCGAAGTCAGTCGCGATGGCAAGACCTTGTGTACCCGACCTTTCGAACCTGACTTTACCAAGAAGAATTACTTGAGATCGTACTTGTCCCTGTACGAAGCCACCGGACAGTTAGGAACCAATACCAGTCACGGTATTACGTACGAGGATTATGCAGGAGGCTACGCTTTGTGGGCTTTCGATTTCACTCCAGACCAAGGCAGCGACGAGAAACATTTCCACCCTATAAAATCCGGCCAGATTCGTGTGGAAATTCAGTTTAAAGACCGAGACCCTGATGAAACGGTGAACGTCATCCTGTATGCAGAATTCGATAATACCATAGAAATCAACAGTTTGAGAGAAGTCATCCTAGATTACTAGAAACCATGGAAGACTGTTATCCCTCTTTACCTAGTGGAGAAACTTTTAGTGTTGGATTATTGTTAAATAATGTTAGAGTTCTTGTTGTTTAGTGTTAAGTGATTTTTGAATAAAAAATGTTGTGTTTTGAAAAAAATTGTTTGATGTTATATTGTTGGATTATTGTTAAAAATGTTAGAGTTGTTGTTTAGTGTTAAGTGATTTTTGAATAAAAAATGTTGTGTTTTGAAAAAAAATGCCTTTGTCTTTTGTTTAGCTATAAGAATGTTGGATTGATGCTCTTTCATTTCTTACTATCCCTCTCATGACACTCACTAAACGTTGCGACTCAAAAACCGTGTGGGGGATGTTTTCCTTCACGTCCGCGCTTTAACTTTAAGAACCGGGTTGTTTCCAGTCTAACCATCCATTGTCGACTCATCCTCCTAAGAAGATGTGCTCCAAACTAGCTAAACTCAACGAAGCCTACGTGAATTTGCATAGGGTCAGACACAGTCTGATACCGAAGCCAGAAGAAATAGAGAATGTGAGAATGTTAAAAATCACTGAAGACCTGATAGAAGAGCTCTTCAGAGAAGAAATGAACAGGGAAAAAGAAGAATGGACAGAGAAGTACAGACTTCAGAGACAGCAGCAACAACAACAACAAGAGCAGCAGCAGCAGCAACCTGAACCTGACAGAGGCTTTGTCGATTGCCGTATCGACACCAAAGAGTTCTTCTTTTCTTTCCGAAGAAGCAGACCTATCGCCAGAAAGTCTATCCTCAGAGGACATCGCATTCTTAGAAACTAAAAAAAGAATGCCATAGCAAACAAAAAAAAAAAAACAGCCCTTTTCAGGGCTACCCAAATGCTCTAGAAAAGAAATAACGATCGATTTGCCAATGTGTGTAGGTAGAGTAGTGTGAAAATAAACACTCTTTTTTAAAAAATGTGAGGGTATGTGTTTGTGTGTTAGTAAGTGCTTAAGTAAGTTGGTATGAATAGTAGATTAAAATCATGTTTTTTTTGTGTTTGAGGTATATATTTGGAGTTAGATTGGATTGCTTTGCGTATGTGGATAGTCTAATGAAGTGATTTATAAAAAATGTTAAAATAGTGATGGGTAGCATAAAAAAGTGAGTAAGTGTTTCTTTTAGGTCCGCGCGTTGTTGTTTTTGGTCATGATGTAGGTAACATCAATTTTATGTTTTTTAGGGGGGTGTTTTCCTTCACGTCCGCGCTTTCACTATAAATTGAAACTCGCTGGGCAGTCTAGCTACCCTTGTTGATTGATCAACACCAAAAATGAACACGAGACTGTCTAAACTGTTGGAACTTCATGTGCATCTGGAATATGCCAGGCGCCTGTTGAATGAACTGGCCGCGGAAGCCATTGTGGAGGAGGGAAGGATAAGAGAGGAGGAGGAAAGAAGAAAAAAAGAAGAGGAGGAGAGAAGATATAAAGAAGAAGAAGAAGAGGAAAGAAGATACAAAGAGGAGGAGAGAAGAAACAAAGAAGAGGAGGAGGAGAAGGAAAAGAAGAGAAGAAGAATAAATTTCAGAATCCCAGAGAGCGAAAATTGGGATTCTGAAGCGACATATCCTGCCTCTGCTCTCTCCCCCAAAAAAGTAAAAAGTAACTGGGGGATAAGATGTGTATGTGGCGCCAGGCCTGGAAGGTGCCACCATTAACCAGGTGTCCATGAAGTTCAAAAAAAAAACAGCCCTTTTCAGGGCTACCCAATACTCTAGAAAAGAAATAACCATCAATTTGCCAATGTGTAGGTAGAGTAGTGTGAATATAAACACTAACTCTTTTCTAAGATAGTGTGAGGGTATGTGTTTGTGTGTTGGTGCTTGTAAGAGCTAAGGTATGTTTGTGTGAATAGTAGATTATGGGTTTCTTTATTGTTTCTTAGCGTATGTGGAGAGTATAGTTTGGGTTTTGTAACCGCTCACGTACGATTGTGTGGATAGTAGATTATGGATATTGTTTATTGTTTCTTAGCGTATGTGGAGAGTATAGTTTGGGTTTTGTAACCGCTCACGTACGATTGTGTGGATAGTAGATTATGGATTTGTTTATTGTTTCTTAGCGTATGTGAAGAGTATAGTTTGGGTTTTGTAAGCGCTCACGTACGATTGTGAGGATAGTAGATTATGGATTTTGTTTATTGTTTCTTAGCGTATGTGTTTGTGTTTGTGTGTTTGTGTTTGTACCCGCTCACGTACGATTGTGTGGATAGTAGATTATGGATTTGTTTATTGTTTCTTAGCGTATGTGGAGAGTATAGTTTGGGTTTTATTATATGAAATGAAAAAGTATGGGATGTTTTCCTTCACGTCCGCGCGTTGTTTGGTCATGATCTAGGTAAGATCAATTTTACGTTTTAGGGGGATGTTTTCCTTCACGTACGCGCTTTAAGTATAAGAACCCACAGTATTCGTCGTTCAAACCATTCTGCAAAGAATAAAAAAGAAGATGGCTTCTAACCAAATGGACAAAATACAAACATTACAAGACGTTTTAGACAACTTAGGAATGATGGAGCAGATGTTGATAAGACTGGTTGAAGACCATTATTCCTATAGTCCCCATCGTGTAAAGATGGAAATTAATAACTTAAAAAAGGTAAAGGACAAGATTAGTGGTGTCATGAAAGAGATAAAGGAGGAGAAGGAGGATGAAGAGGAAAGAATAAGAATAAGCAAATGGAACGAAAAGATTGAAAAAGAAGAAGAAAATGAGAAGAGGAAGAAAGAAGAGGAGGAAGAGAAGAAGAAAGAAGAGCAGGAGAAAAAAAAGAAAGAAAAGAAGAGAAAGAGTGTTGGAGATAAAATAAGAACTTGGTGGAGAAAAAGAAGAAACTAGAAGCAGAAGAAAACCCAAAGGCCCTTTTCAGGGCCAGCCATATTTCTCGAAAAGAGATAGCCTTTCCATTGCCTACCCCTTTTTTTAAATTTAAATTTAAATTTAAATTTAAATTTAAAAAAACTTTAAAAAAAAAAAAAAAAAAAAATCCCAAAAGCCCAAACTCTATTCCCCATGTTAATTTCCCTTGTCCCTAGACAGACCCAAACTCTATGTTAAATTCCCATTGTCCCTAAAGTGGCCCAGCGTTTTTCTCCATGTTAAATTTCCATTGTACGTATATTGACCCACGATTTTTCGCCATGTTAAATTTCCATTGTACGTATATTGTCCCAGGGGTCTCCGTAATGCTAATTCCCATTGTACGTATAGTATCCCACTTAACTACTACCACCCGCATCCGAGACTGACGCTCTAACCACTAGGCCATTGGAGCGGTCTTTAATTTCAGTCTTAATAATGAAGCTGCTTACAAGTTTGTGGTAATTTATGATTGGAAAGCTGAATAGTACGACATAAGTCACGTGGGGATGTATTGTGAAATATGTCACTGAGGGATAAACTACGACTTACGCTCACAATAGAGTCGTGGAGCTGTACATAAATAAGGACAGGGTTGAACACTTATTTTGATCCCTATTTCTTATTTCCTGGTATTCTTGTTATAATATCGGTCTGCAGATACATATATAATGTTTTGTTAATTTGAGAGGAATTGTTTATTTTAATTGCTCATTTGACGGTCTGAACTAAACAAACATATTGGAATTAGTGTGATTTCATTCAAAGACGCTCTGCACAACACTATTATGATATATCAAGACTGTTGGCACATTAGCACATTCAAGGATATTAGTACAGCAACACATTCAGGGCTTGGAAATTATTCGGAACATTATTCTTTTGGACTGTTGAAGGAACTTTTAGAATTATTTTGGATTTAATTCATACAACTGTAACTTCCTCTTTCTTTCATTTTATAGCTTAGAGAATTACATTATTTGTTACGTTTTACAAAACTGGGGGGGGGGGGGGGCGAGTGACCGAGTGGTCTATAGCGCTCACCGTTCCGGATCATTGCCATCTCACCTCTGTCTTCGTGGGTTCGAGTCCAAGGCTCGGCTAGCGTGGGTACGTGGGAAAGCCTGCCAGTAGCTTCTCGTGGGTCGGTGGTTCTCCCCTGGGTTTTTTAGGGTTCTTCCTCCACCAGTTATACTGGCAGCCATGTATAGCCTATCTTGTGCTGAAAAATGGCGTTAAACCCTAAAACAACAACAACAACAACAAAACTTGGTTTTGCTTTTTCTGTTACTTTGTTAAAGACCATAGAGTCGTAAAAGGAGAAATGTAAATGTAGTCAGAAGTTTCAATATCAAATTTGATCATGCGTTATTGTTTGCATAATTCCATGTTTCACACAACCGTTTTCATATTAAGACAAATAGTAAGGAACAAACAAATGAATAAATAAAATGAAATCCCCTTGAAACTCGTATTGTTTATAAACGTACCCATTTATCGTACTTAAAATGAATAAATTAATCGAAACCCCTTGAAACTCGTATTGTTTATAATCGTACCCATTTATCGAACTTAAAATGAATAAATTAAATGAAATCCCCTTGAACTCGTATTGTTTATAATCGTACCCATTTATCGAACTTAAAATTAATAAATTAAATGAAATCCCCTTGAAACCCGTATTGTTTATAATCGTACCCATCAGTTAGTATGGATTACTGTAGCAAAATGGCTCCTCTAGATTTCTAGTCATCATTTTCGTCTGCGAACTAAATGAAAAATTCATGCGATGTTTGATAGGTGATACCATCTGACCATTATTCTCCTGTTCAGTTTTAGACTTGCTGCCATTGGGTAACTCCGTCTATCGTAGAAGACCCCGTTGGGAAAAATTAAACGCGTTTTACCGATAATTGCCTTTGCATATAAAGTTTACATCTCAAAGTTATAAACTCTAAGCGATAGTTTTGGGAAGGGAAGTAGATATTATAATCGACATATTGTTTTATTGTTTAACAAAACCAGTTTATTTCTTATATATATATATATATATATATATATATATATATATATATATATATATATATATATATATATATATATATATATATATATATATATATATATATAGAGAGAGAGAGAGAGAGAGAGAGAGAGAGAGAGAGAGAGAGAGAGAGACTTGGTTTTATCATGCGTCAAAGTCAAATTCGTTAGCTACCTTCATTCATCAAAATTATTGGATATGACCATCAGTACCCTAAATCTAATTTTCAGTCTTAAATACATGCATGAATAATTCTGCCATGTTGGACAGAGATAGATGTGTGTACGAATTATTAATATTAATGTCTCCATAGACTTATGACTACTAAATATTTGTATCAGTCATTTAGTGCCGGAAATCTTTTCGATCATTTTGTCGGAAAGAAAATCAATTCCACGAAATAACACTTAGAATAAAGACTCAAACAATCTTATATAATAACGTTTAGTGTTTCGCTTGTGATTACAAGACAGCGTACAAAGTCTGCACAAACAGCAAATGCACCACAAAAATCAATTGAATTTTCTATATTTTACAGCAATACGAGGATTCCTGTTTTAAACACGGATGGTACATCTAGACACGGCTTCCAGATCTTTCATGCTTTGATTGAAGCCGTACAAATATAACAGATATTGGATTGTCATGTGACCAAGAATAGACAGCATTGCAGCTTTACCTTTTCGGATACCATGCATTGCATACAGAGGTAAATATTGTACTGCAAAACTAATTCCACCCACACACCTCCGTTATCTGTTCAATTAATCCATCCGTTAAAAAAAGTATGTGAGATGAAAATATGTTATTATAAAATGTTGGAACTTAATTTAAAATAGCGGTAAAGCAAAATCTATCGAACTTTAATTAAAATTAAGCATGACAAACACACATACACACACACAAACAAGACGGAAAAGGTCACAACCATACGATTTCGCAATCTTTCACTGTACCCACCCGCACTTTCAACTCCCAACTCACACATAATGGCTGAAAATGACAGTGGTGGGGCTCTACATTTTCGTATTTTGCAAACTGAATTTTCTGGAAATTATCAAATTTCTTGTAAACAAAATTACATTATACTGACATGTAAAGAAAATAAAAATATCCCAAAACCCACAAACAATCAAATCAAACACAAATTAATTCAAATATAAATTAAATCAAATATACGTTACATCTATTATACGCAGATTGATTGGTGAGTCCTTCACAAAACTGGATTTATGATAGGCCGCTACATATATAAATCCCACTCCAAATGTAACCACTACGGGAAAATGCAGCCGCCTGCCACTTAAGGTAACCATTGCAAAAAGAACTGGTTAAATTAACCGTCAATACAAGAGGCAACCACTTTCGCAAATTGGAATTAGAATTAATTAAACCAGAATGTAAAAACCTATTGCGTAGCTCGCATGTACGAAGCTTTTAGTAGTGTCCAGAGGCCATTGTTGACGTTAATTGTTATGCAGAAAATAAATTCAGACCAAAGTTTTCTTGACTTAGATTACTGAAGCAAGCGATAAAGGCCACGGAGATATCATTTGGCAATAAGTGTGCAGCACTTCCAAGATGAATCACATCATCAAGTTTCATAATTCTAGGCAATGGACCTTACGCGAAACAATAGATGGATACGCCTAGCAAATCACGTGACTTGACATGTTAACCTCCGACAAACATGCAGTATTTAGCGAAGAAATATGCTGTTGTACACAATAACTTTTAAAGTTCTACTATGTTCGTCAGACTGAATTTGTATCAATGATGTATGTTGATGTAAACATGTCAATACATGTTTAATATTTTGGAAGATAGTTATCTGAAACTTTTATTTTGTATTTCTTTATTAGTAATTACATTTTTGAATGCCCATTCCTCATTTAGCCCAAGGAGAAAGTCAAGCGTCCCTTAAGTGTCTGAAAGATCGAAATGATAAATCATATTTTTGGAACAAGCCATCATTAAAGTGTAAATTTTCAAACTTTAAAATAATGCAACATGGGGTTAAGTGCTTCCAATACAGGAAAAAATAATATATATCAAAGCCTGAAAGTTAGGAGTTTCTCCACCCATATTCTAGATTCGTTAATTTTAAGATATATTTTTCAATTTCAACTTCTTTATTTTTCGTCAAGCTATGGACGGAACATGATTTTCTGCATACATTTATGAAAAGCACATTGTAATCGCCATCAATTGAGTCTATGTTCAGCTGATCGTACACGCGACCACAAGTCGTTATCAATCGATGTTTCGTTTATATTTCGGGAAAGGAATACATTTAATTCCTCCATTTAGACATCTGGATATTGACTGTCAGAATTATAAAGCTCCCACTGATTTCTTTTCACCGTCATCGATCGAGAAATCGACATTTTATTACAGAATTTGTAAATACAAATCATAATCAATTCATTATAGACACAAGCAGCTTGTCGGAGGAAAATGGCGGACGTAAGCAATGCCTGAATGTGTGTCTAATTTGCGCTCGCTGACTGGTTAATTGATCAGTGTGATTGACAAATGGCGATAAGTCGATCATGTGAAGTGTGTGAATTGGATTTTTAACGTAGCTTTAACAAGTTTTCAGTCATATCGCTACGATGTCTGCAGTGTGGCCGTTTATAGTGATGTTAGCACTGGGGCATCATGTCTCAGACATGTAGCATCATGTCACCCAGTCACATTGACCTGACACCAGGCCAACCAGTCCTAACACTAACCTCTTAAAGGAGACTAGAAATCAAAATTTTCCTTCTACGTATGTAATTCTCTACAGATTTTAATTCGACTGACATGTTTATTAATTAAATATCGTAAGCGGGTAGTGATTTTATTGCATGGAAGATACCACGATTCCGTAAATTGCCGAGTTTTTCCGAGTTTTAATGAGACGACAGATCACGTGGTACCGTGACGCAATACTAGCCAGTCCTCGAATACAAACATAAACATTGGCGAGCGAGGCAGACGGAAGGAGACCACATTTGGGTTGCACATTCAAAACTTGAATCTGCAGTCTGATATAATAGTTTATGTACTGTACTGGTCAGTGTTAAAAGAATTTTTTTAGGCACAGGCCCCGGGCAGGTGACTTAAATAAACTCAAGCCCTGACAGAAATTCCACAAGCCCGGACAGTTCATACCTGTCAGCTCTCAAGCCGGGAGAAAAACCTCCTGATTTTGGGGGTATTTCCTCATCTACATCTCGATCTCGTAATATCTCTAAATTTTTCGCAGCGAAGTCCCGATAATTACATTATGTCTGTCAATTTTCATTTGTCAGAAGAAGAAAAAACCAACCCCAAACCGTTTATGAATAGATATAACGTATGCAATCCACAGTCTAAGCTGCCAAACTGCAGACATCGTAGTGATATGACTGAAAAATTGTTAAAGCTACGTTAAAAATTCAAATCACACGCACACACGTCTAAATCCGGCACTGGACGAAATAATTAATATCACACAACATTTTTTTTCTTTTTTTTTTCTTCTTCAGTAAATAGAACGTGAAAATTAAACATTATTCAAGTAAATTTCAGATGTTTTTAAACAACTACAACAGTACTATAGTATAACAAAATTAAAAGAATACAATTGTCACCAATTAGCTTAAATGAATGATCACTGTGAAATTTTCTCTGCAAACAAAAATCGCATCTCCATTTCCGCCAAAGAAACTCGGCCAGTTAACACCTGACATTCCTCGACCGTATATGTAAAGTTTAATTACCATAATTAAATTAAAAGGAATAAAACAAAATATACCATGCAGTATATATGTGGCCCTAAAGAACTAATTCTGAATAAATATTTTGTTCAGCAAACAGTGTTACATGCATTAAGACTTAAACCTGAAGTCCATGGCATCGTAAGTAACAACAAAATAGGCATCGTTTATTTTGGCAATCAATTGCTGGTGCTTACACACACACACACACACACACACACACACTGTCGAACAGGGTTTCTTTGAAGTATGTCCGAAGGGCAGTCCTTTTCACAAGATCAATGCAAGGATGGAATATGTTCATCAGTCACATCGGCTTTATTGTGATGTGATGTGATTTTGATTTTTAACGTAGCTTTAACAATTTTTCAGTCATATCGCTACGATGTCTGCAATGTGGCAGTTTATAGTGATGTCTAGCACTGGGGCATCATGCCGCAGACATGCAGCATGATGTCCCACCCAGTCACATTATCCTGACACCAGGCCGACCAGTCCTAACACTAACCTCTTAATGCTGAACGCCAAGCGAGGCAGCTGTTAGTACCATTTTAAAAGTCTTTCGTATGACTCGGCCGGGGATCGAACCCACGACCTCCCGCATCCGAGGCGGACGCTCTAACCTCTAGGCCACCGGAACGGTCACATCGGCTTTATTGTTTGCGTACTTAAATCAAAACTTTAGCTATTTTGCAATTTAGCCAGAGCTGACCAGAATATGCAAAATGGGCTTGTCCTGGGGGAATAATAAGGCGTATCACATGGAGAAAAGGTACGTCCCATGGGCGCTCGCACATTGGGGCAAGGGGTTGGGTCAATAGTCCCCCCCCCCCAGTTTCTATTGTCAGCCATTTAATGTGAAACTTTGACCTCTTTTCTTTTAATCGCTGTTATTTAAACTGCCCAAGGAATAATTTTATATCAGTTCCAATCATTACAGATTACCGTTTATACATACTACATGTATACAATGAGTTTTTAAAAAAAATTTTAATTTTTATAAGATTACTGAAAATTGTGTTTTCTCGAAACACGACAGGTTTAGAATATTATTTTTTGGCAAAGCCTCCATTTGATTAAAATCAAATCTAAATTTCACCTTGGACAGTATTGATTTGATTTAGATTGTGCCGTGTTAAGGCATGCATGTCAACATCTTGAAAATACATTTACTAATTTCACCAGCGCGATCAAAGTTTCCTCAGGCAAACAATTTTTGTTTCGACAAGCCTGACGAGCACCTCATTTTGAATACAGGATGGGCCGGAACTAAAACCAGAGGGACCCAGGGTGTCGGGCTATCCGATTTATTTTTAGCACTGCTGGTGCAGATAAAAGATCTGTGAATTGATTTTGCATTTTGTTGATTTTGCATTTTGTGGTCACTTACTCGGCCTTCTGCCTATTTTCGTAACTCGCACGTTCAACACTTTTCCCAGGATTTAAAATATTCAACGTTATGTCTGGAACAGAGCCAACTTTTTGTCTAAGCCAAGCATTTGCGTATCCTTGAGCTGCCATTTTTTCAAAATCCCTGTCGTAACACTTCTTTGAGAAATGTAACGAGCACATAGGGCTGTATGGTGTTGCTTTGAAATCGACTCGTCTGTAATAATGTATCCATTCTTTCAGTATGCCTTTATCTTTCGGAAAAGAAAAAAAAACATGTTGTCCACTGGCTTTTCTTAATGTTTTATTACACCCGTAATCAACGCAAAACGGTATTGTCTTTTACTCTGGCAACTCCCACTTGAGCTGCCGGAGTCGCTACTATGACGTCACATCCCGAAAGTAACCGAATAGGCCCGGAAATTTTGCATACGAGGTCACGGAAATTCAGCTCCTAGAAGATAGGCCAATATTTTAATATTGGCATTTCGGTCGCAGATGATACTTCAGAATAAGGTTTACTGCTATAGTACCTTTATTATTATCCAATATTTCCATTGGTTTCTGGTCTCCTTTAATGCTGAGCGCCAAGCGAGGCAGCTGTTAGTACTATTATTGTAAATCTTTGGTATGACTCGGCCGATGATCGAACCCATGACGGACGCTCTAACCACTAGGCCACCGGAGCGGTCACGGACAATTATGCATATAGCCTGCCCAAAACATTCGGGGTCATGAATTAAACGAAAAGACAACTAAAACCAGCTGGTGAAATGTAGGTTACAGTGGCCTCTGTCGTAAGGGTGTTTTATTGAATGAAATACATATAATCCTCTCGTTTCGTGATTCTAGCTTGAAATATGCTTGAGAAAACAACGTAAAGTAAAATAAACTAAACTAAGCAAGGATAATGAAGCGTACAATATAGAACTTTGTGGCCTACTTTTGTAAAGAAGGCATAGTGCTCGGTATGATTCAAGTTTGAATGGTATTAACACACCTTGCAAGAAAAAATGCGTAGTCAAAAACTAAACGCAAAACATAACCGAAGTTAGTAAAATGTGAAGTGTAGGTCACAGTGACCATATTTAGCTCCAAGGGTGTGTGACGCATACATCTATACAGTTTTCAAATTCTAGCATGAAAAGTATAGGAGAAATAAACGTAAAACACAAAATGTCACCAAACTTAGTGAAGCGTGAAATGTGGGTCACAGAGACAAACATTTTGTGATTTGTGCTCATCAAGATGCATCTAATTGCCAAGGTCCATGACCCCCTGTCTAACAGTATGGGCAAAGATAAATAAATAAATATATAAATAAATAAATAAATAAATAAATATGTGTTTATCAACGCTAACACTTAACCAGAAATTTAAAAAAAATTGCACGTGAATGTACAAAAGTAACTGCTATAGTCCCCTTGCTCCGTGGAAAGGGACAGGTGGATTGAAAACAACTTCAAACTGTTAACAAGTACCTTGGAAAAAATAGCTTAGATGCAGTGAGGCTGTATGTACAATGATTTGATGGTGCGGACGCAGATCATGACGTAAGATGTACCGTAGCTTCTCTCCATTTTTATTGAAAGGAACTACAATGCCAAATGTTTATCCCCAGCAAAATGCAAACTTACGTAAAATATAATTAATGTTATTAAGTATCTTTAACTCAGATTGTAAGCATGCACGAAAAGAACAACAAAATAAACTGTAGCTATTTTGGAATAGACACATATCATGTCTGGTAGCAATAAGGTGTCTAATCTAAGATATGAATTGGGAAAATTGATCACATCATGATAGACATAGCAATTCACATGTACATAGTAGGTTTAGAATGGTGATTTTGCACTGGAGAGGGAAATGGCTCGGTTTTTGTACATAGAGTAGATTCCATGTGTACTGTAGATAGATGCCTTAACTTTTCAACGTGGTACTCGTGGGGGCAGAAAATCAGAATTTACCAGAACCATCTACGTCATAATACAGAAGCAATGTTTGTAGAATCAATAATAATAATAATAATAATAATAATAAGAACAACAACAACAACAACAATCGGCGGCCCCTCCGGTAGCCTAGTGGTTAGAACATCCGCAAACAATTATAAAAATGGTACAAACACCTGCCTCATTAGGCGCTCAGCATTAAGAGATCAGTGTTAGCACTAATCGGCCTGGTGTCAGAATAATTTAACTGGGTGAAACATCATACTACATGTCTGCAGTATGATGCCCCAGTGCCAGACATCACTATAAACTGTCACACTGAAGACATCGTAGCGATATGACTGAAAAATTGTTAAAGCTACATTAAAAATTAAAATCACACACACACACACACACACACACACACACACACACACAGACACACACAGAGTCGGGCTTACTCTATGTAGCTTCAAGACCTAATAAAGAGAAAACTATAGTTACTTTCTAAAGGCTGCATACATAATTTCTCATGCGCTTTGCACACTTCCTGTAACGCTACTTTGCGCGAGGCTCGACAGAAATATTTTGACGTATATACCTAGAGACTTGGTCTAGATTATAATGACGATAGAGGGAAGTACAATTAAAAGCGAAGTTCGTACGCGCACGTGTTTGTATTAATAAATGTTTTATTGTAAAATCGAAGAGTCTTTGTGAATCTTGATATTAGATTAGGATATCCAAATGTGGAGGTGTCCCTCTCATGTACTCAGTGATAAACAGCTTTGTCTGTATAGGGCTCACAGTACTAATTCAGCGTCCATTGTAACCCCATATAAACAACTTTATTAAAAAGTTAATGGCTTTAAATTTCTGAATGCGCATGATCATACCTATATTTATCAGCTTATACACGTATTTGATGAGAGCTTCTTTGTTGCAAAAACCATGTAAGCTGTGACACTTTCTGGATCTATATGTGTTTGAAAGCAGCTTTTTCGATCCCGACTAAAGAGTCAGGTTCTAGTTTTCAGGGCCGGCGCTACCATATAGGCAAACCAGGCAGCCACCTAGGGCGCTGATTTCGGGGGGGGGGGGGAGGCGCATTTTTTTAAAAAATGTATTGTTTATAAATTTTGAAATTGATATTTTCCGGGGAGGGGGGGGGGGCGCCAGAATCTAACCTTGCCTAGGGCGCCAGATAGTCTGGCCGGGTCTGACGCCGGCCCTGCTAGTTTTAGTAACGAGTTTTCCAAACCGAAGTCTGTAAAAGGACCGCTCTGGTGGCCTAGTAGTTAGAGCGTCCACCTCGGATGTGGGGGATCGTGGGTTCGATTCCCGGCCGAATCATACCAAATACTTACAAAAATGGTACAAACACTTGCCTCGCTTGGCGCTCAGCATTAAGAGGTTAGTGTTACGACTGGTCGGCTTGGTGTCAGGATAATGTGACTGGATGGGACATCATGCTACATGTCTGCGATATGATGCCCCAGTGCTAGGCATCACTATAAACTGCCACACTGCTGACATCGTAGCGATACGACTGAAAAATTGTTAAATCTATGTTAAAAATCCAAATTACACACACACACACACACACACACACACACACACACACACACACACAATTGACACACTGTAGAGCTTAAATATGATTTAGGCACAGCCATGAAATAAATCAGTGAGACAATGCATCCTCGTGGACTAAGCTTTGGTAGCAACTTGAAGAACGATCATTAAATCTTCTGATGGGTGTGGGTGGCTTATCTGCAAAACAGAACAAGAGTTAAGTGTTTTTCAAACTATATAGTAGCCGAAATTTTTGTTCGAATAAAGTGTTTGCTCATTTTGCCTCAGCCCGAAAATTGAATGATCGTTCCTTTTGTGGAAACTTTTGGAACTGAGGTCAGCGCTTAGGATTTTAATGTTCTGGGTCTCATTTTGCCGTTCAAAACTGCGGGAAGCACACAAAACAAAACTGGAAGGTCAATAATTGTCTTACGGTATGTGTATTTAATTGATATTGTGTGGTTGACCTTTGCCCGTGACTGAGGATAGAGCTTTGTGTGTACCTGACTTAGGTCACGTTTCTATGTCACGTTTTTAGTTATAAATAAGTTGTTTACTGATATTTAATTCAAGGTCTATCCTTATTTACAAACTTAGAATGTTCTGGAAGAGAACATGTGACCCACATCCTGGTAATTGTATTGTCTTAAGTCAAATGAAAATAGTATATAAGATTAATTCCAGTTTTAAATTAAGTTTGTAGAATCATTTACGTATGTTTAAGATATCATTTGAGAGGAGGCATTTATTTAAATTATTCATTGGAATCATAAAATTCTCATTGACATTTCGGACTAAAAACACTAGTTTGGAGTTATTGTGAATTCATTAAAAATATTCTGGATTAGAACTATATGATACATGAAGACTATCGTTATATCACCAAACTTCACTCGAACACAACTAAAAGTGATACCATAAATACTGATATTAAAAGGTTAGCTATGTAAAATGTTGTTTACAAATGACCATGCAATCCACAGTCATGGATAAAAGTTCAAGACATAATATAGTTATGTATGACACCCAACTCGATGGAAGACAAAAGTATATTATCATAAAAGAAAGGTCTTCTTTACTCGGCTTTCACGAATTAAATAAAGAGTTATGCATACGACAAGACTATATTTGTTTAACTGCTATCATGTTTCATTTCCGTGTCCTGTAAATGCATTGTTGAAAGGGTCTAGGGATAAACGGCAGCACAGAAAGCAATACGCTGAAAGGAAGCCAACAATAATATCCTTTATATAGGTTGACTTTATTTCATCTTTCGAAGTCCAACCTGGATTTTATAGTCTGTGTGCAAATACACCTAAAATATTTTTTTAATGTTGTTGTCGGCTCAAAGCAGGTTGTGCAAATTTTTCTTGTTAGTATAAGCAAGTAGAATTAGTGACGACACTTAAAGAGCACTGCTAAGGAAAAGTTTGATAAATTTTACTTTGCGGGGTTGTGGTGGGTTATTGCTGTTTAATTTAAATTCGTTAAATGTTATGTATATTTGATTTAATATATATTTTTTTCAATTTAATTGTTTGTCAGGTTTGCATTTTTTTATTTTCTTTACATGCTATTGTAATGTAAATTTATTCACTAGAGATGATACTTTTTCCAGAAAACAATTTGACTTTGACTGTTCATTTCATAAACACCAGGTGTTGATCTAAATCCTGACCTTGTTTCAAAATTAATAGCAACCACGTAAACAAGTTCTATTTTATTTTCAAATGATTGGTAGTTGTCGAAGTCATGATAGGAGTATGTGTTTCTTTATGTAAATTTTTTTTTACTTTTTATTTCTTAGAGTCAAATGATTGGTTTTTTTCAGGGCCACACTGGGTGTACGTGATCCTTAACAAGTACCTAATTTATCGAGGTTCTAGAACATGATCACGTGACCTCCTTTTGTGTTTTAGAAGATATAACCTTTGTTTTGGAGAGTAATTCTCAGTAGAATTTGGGCTTTTTCTTCACTAGAAGTTGTAGGTTGTGCTGTTTGGAGTTATTTCAAATTATTTGGATTGGAGTTATTTCAAATTACTTTGATTCAAAAAGATTAATTCTTTTTTTCTGGAAAATACGCGTGCTCATGTGAAATTGTTGAACAAGGACGTCTTTTTATCATAATTTATTCAATTTCCAAAACCGGAGTGATCAGTCTTGTTTCTACAAGGAATTGTAGACTTCAACACTACAGTTTACAGCAAACGTCATTGTCTTACATCTTGGATTCTTCGTCGGGACTCGAACATGAAATCATTAGAACATTTTGTTATTTAGGAATTCAAAAATTTTATTCCTGGATTATTCTTGGATTATTTTTTTATTTGATTCTTAAAACAGTAAGTTCATGCTTTTTAATTGTTACAGAATTATTCCAGGAAAATAAATTATTCTATTTTTTTCAAAGCGTGTTGTTTTCACTCTTTCTTCTGTTACTTTTTATTCGAGCCTAAACACGTAACACAAGATTAAAATAAGATAATGTTCAATATGAAAATGTTGAAAACGCGTTTAAAGAAAGAAACCATGGACGTTTTTAGGTCTAAAAACATGGGTACACTATGATAAATATGGTCATGACTAGCTGAGCTGTAATAGGCTGATTCCGCTCCAACCCTACCAACCGTGGTTTGGCAAAACTCAGGAAAACGGTTTGCCCACCACTTCCTTTAGCGTTCAAGGAAAAAGTTTGACTACCTCTGTCTTGCCATCTCCCACTCTCCCTTGAGCAGCCTTTGCACAAGCCGGGGGTAGAATACGAGGCAAGGGTCGGTGACTAGTTCAGGCGGATGGGTCATCTGTGTGTTTTACAATACGGTATCTCCAGTAAGTTTAAAACGACTTACCTCGCTTTACTTAGCTTCTTGGTTTCGACGCAAAGTGGCACGTATCCTATACACAAACAGAATATTGCTAATGTATTACCCTAATGCTTGTTTTGAGCCAGTTCTCCAGCAGCATACAATTCAACACGTAGGTAAATGATGAAACATTATGTGTGCTAAAATGTAAATAAGAAACAATAATAAAAAAAAATGTAGAAATTGTATCGCCATCCATGCACAACTCGCACTATAATCAACATTTAAGAAATCTTACCTCGAGTTAGACCAAGCGATGTATGTATTGCTCTAATCAAAGTGCAGTTGATTCTCGAGATGATATACACTTAAGGCGTACGCCTATATTTATTTTACTATATAATGTCTTGAAAACTCCATGTAACGAAATTATACTTATGGTTTGAAATTAGATGAGTATAAACACACGGAAAGACACACCATCAGGCATTGCTTAGGTCCGCCATTTTCCTCGAACAAGCTGATTGTTGCCATAACGAACTGGCTATCGTAAATATTTAACAAACTTGCAAGGGTTCGTCATTTTCTATATTAATAATTCTGAAAAGGTGTCCATGGGGATTTTGTAATTCTGAAAGTCGATAGCCAGATCATGTACAATGGAGAAGTTAGATTTATTCTGCTCCTGAAACCGGGACGAAGCTATGATGGATAAAGGCTTGTGGCCGCCTGCAGATCAGCTGAATATGAACGTAATTGATGGCAATTACCACATGTTTGTTTGCACATAAGTATGTGGAAAAAGCATGTCCTCTCGAGAATTAAATGTAAACATTGATGAGAAGAAAACAAAAATTGCAAAAACGAAACTGCTAACATGAATCTGTCTAGAATATGAAGAACCCCTCCCCTCCGGCTTTGTTGTACGTGGTTTCAGTATGCACTGTTCCCGAGATTGCATTATTTCAAAGTTTGAAAATTTACATTTTAATGTTGGTTTGTCCCAAAACGAATGTATAATCGTAACGATCTTTCAGACAATTACTTCAGTCACTGAGCTAAAAGATGGCTGGTGAATGAAAATCGTATATTAATCATAAAGAAATACAAAAACAATGGTTTCAGATGGTTATCTTCGGATCTATTAAGCATGAATTTATATGCCTACATCTATATACATCACTGACCAAATACCATCTCATGAAAAGAGTAGTATTTCAAATTGTTGTGTACAACAGTAATATTCATAGTTGTGTTTATCTGATCGATGTGGACAAACAGTCGTAGGATAAACGCAAAGTGATATTAGATGCTACGAGTGCAAACCTTGATACGACAACCGCATTATAGCTGAATCCAAAGATGCAGGTGCACGGCAGGTGGAGCCAGAGAACAGAGTTGGACAGGGAAGGGAGCGTGATTCTGACCCACAACTGGCCGGTTTGTAGGCCACAGTAATTTTAGGAATGGCAACCTTTGAAAGTACACCAATTAATATCTATCGTTTGTCTTACTCTTCAGATTTTTTTTGTATTCATCAAGCCATCATTGACTTTTCTGCGTTGCACCAAACTGAAGTTACGGGCTCCGAAACGCACGAATTGTGTAAATTTTGCCTGCCGGTTCAAACTTAAATGTTCAACGTGCTCTATTTACTGAGAGATATGGCATTTGCGATTCGATTCTACAATACATTTCTTCATTAATCTGAGAACAGTGGTAGATGCAAAAAAAAGCAAGTTCTTACTTACCATCAATATGAGTCAGCGTTAAGGATCCTGTTCCATAGAATAATTATACATTTGTCATCTCTAGTCCACAAAGATCTAATACACGTTGCACTCAGTTTCAAAAGATCAAGGCTATGCGACAGACACATTAACGGCGAAATATGACTGGGTCAGTGGGTAATATTTTTAAATAACAGCCATGCACCTGGTTTATAATATTACCTTTTGAGCCAGTCATATTTCGTAGAGTCGCAAACATTACGCTAGCGTCGAGCACCTGTGGTTTATAGTCAGGGGAGCCCGTATAATACTGTTCGGGGACGAGACTGGAGAAAATATGTAGTGGTCAGCTATTACGTTTTACGGATGTAGGCCAAAACATGTTCAAAGGTGAAATTCGGGAGGCGGTGGGGGCGGCGAGTCGAATTAGCACCACGCATACACAGGTGCAAGACGAACAGACATACAAATTCAATAATATCCCACTAGTCGTGAGTTTTATTGCAGTGAGGCTTGACGCCATAGCGTTGTTGTGACCCCGAACACATTTCTGTTACATCAGCTCTAGCTGTATCGCTTCTCTATGTACAGCGAACGCAGAACGAAAACGAAGGCGACACTATTGTACTTACAAGCAAAGTGATGTAACCAGCAAGCCGGCCCTTGGTATTGTCAGCGGTCTCCACCACGGACCTGAAAATTTCAAGCACAGGCGCCTCTGCTTTTTCTTTCAGCGTTTTCAGTATTCAGGCCAATCACACCAGATTCTTTTTTAACCTACTGATTTACATTCGCGGACACGAGGATCAGATTTGGGTGTCTGGGTGCACGTGGAGGGGAGGTAGGGGCGATGATGACATTGTACCTTCACCGCATGTGATTGCGTGCGCAACCACTAAGCGTTGTGCTCGAAATTAGAGTTTGTTGACTGACACCACAGCTTCAGCCGCGGATAACTTTCTTCCGTTTCAGATGATTCCCACTTCTTTGTGGGATCTAATGCTTGGACAAACTCAGCACCCCATGGTGGCATTTGTAGCGAGGACGGGAAGAAGATTTTATTTGGGTCGTTGCTGTATGTTAACTGAATTCAATTCGACCCAACGTCACTGCGAGAGCTCCGTCCTTCTTTTCCACAAACTTGAGACTGATTAAGTGCTTTTCAAATCTCAGTCTCTTACGGCACCTTTGATATAACGTCTTCTCGCTTAAGCTAGGGTGGCACATCGCTCCTACTTGCCCCAAAAGGCGTTTCCGGCAATGGCACTTCTTTCATTTACTTTGGTGGTAAATGCGGTTTAATCTTTGTGTGACTGACAGGCCTCAAGAGGGCAAACACTTCTATTTATTCGCCTCCTTTAGCCATATTTTGCTATTAACCAAGTAACAATTAAGAAGAGAAAGCACGTGGACTCCAATAGCATTGCAATCGTGTCTCAGTACGGAAACCAGCTCGATCCAGTCCTCTCCCTCTGCAGTGACCATGCTGAAAAGGGAATCCAGTGCACACGTATTGGTGTCGGCGCTCGTAGTGTCATGCCACCACTCAGCTTGACGCGTCTATCGCCGTTTTTGAGAGCTGCTTCTTCGTGCTGCTCGTGGCTATGTTGTACACCTAGGTGCCGAGCGTGTTAAAAATGTACTTACACATCATCGTAAGAGACACGGGAACAATTTTGTCATAAACTGGATTCCCTGTTAAAACGTTTGAGAAAACCGCCAGTCTCTTTCTGCCCGTCAGTTGTGTCTTTCTTTCTGGTGTCCGGCACAAGGAAACGGCCCTTATTAAGTTCTCCTTAATCAACCCCCATGCTTGGCTTGCACCAGTATGTGTGTGTCATAACATTAATGTACAACCACGATGCCCATGATTTCATCTTGAAAACCTCGTGGATTTTCATTTCTACTGAAAATAAATAAAAGGCAAATTAAATAAAATCCTAATGTGACTTACATTATGAGTATCGCCAGCCACGCCATATAATTTGTGGTTTTAGGTCACGTGCCGCTTAAGAGTCAGAAAATCAGTGAACTATATCCAATAATCAGTAGGAACAATTTGTACATGTCCGTCTGGAATCGTATAAGCTTTACCACATCAGCGTGACCGCCTATCGGTTTTTGGAGTGGCAAAGAATACATAATCCGGTCAATTCTCTTTGTGAATCTAAAGGCTGTTGTTGTTGTTGTTGTGGGATTTAACGCCATTTTTCAGCACGATAGGCTATACATGGCGGCCAGTATTAATGGTGGAGGAAGAACCCGGAAAACCCCGGAAAGAACCACCGACCCACGAGAAGCTACTGGCAAGCTTTCTCACATGCCCACATTGGCTGAATCTTAGACTCGAACCGCCGCAGACAGAGGTGAGATGGCAGTGATCCGTAACGAAGAGCGCTTTAGACCACTCGGCCACTCGGGGCCCCCGAATCTAAAGGCAATGAGTGGTGAAGAGACAATACAAAATTATGTCATATACGAAGATATACTAGGATCCAGCATAACTGCTTCTCTGGTATCGTATCTTCTTAGCCGGTACACGGCACTCTCTGTTCCTAGGCATCAGCAATCACCTTGTTAGGGGATCAAAAAATGATCAGGTCATCCAGGGCTTTTTGCCAAGCATCAGCAGCCACATCTACTTTAGGAACGACCCTGTACTAGCGCCAACTGGAACTGGTATGATAACATACAGGAATGTTGAAAAGAAAAAAGTAAAATAATAAAAATCTATGTGGGCAATATGGAACCATCAACCATACCGAGTCTGAACCGTCAGTGGCACTAAAGTCAAAACTGCTAGCGGTATTAAATTCAAAACCGTCATCTGTACCATCTCAGGAATTGAGGCATGGAGGAGCTAAGGTTTAAAGCCCAGGTAGCGCTGCTGCTGGTAAAAGACTTGCTGCTATGACGAACCAGCATCAGTCTGAGAAAAAAGCCGAACCGTCGCGGCTTCAGTACAGGCAAGCATACGATGCCATCTTACGTCCCCTGGGTAAGTTTAGTGGCTGTCCTAGCGTACGCTCATTTTGCAGTTCGTCTCTGCATTCAGAAGATCGGAAGGGCGAATGGTTAGCTCGAGAACAAATAGCAGGGGTCCTATTGGAACGACAAACACCGCAGATGTCAGCATCCGCTATTAAACAAACGTCCGCTCTTTTTCATACAGATAGTAGTCTGCTAGACGCAAGAAATAAACACCAACAATTTCCTCATTTTCATATGAGATAATAGTGTGCGAAACGCAAGACGTAAGCACCACTAAGATCCTCGGATAGTTATTTTACCATGGACCACTACTACCTCTTTTCTGACATATATAGAAAGAATCTGAAGAAGAATGCATTCGCTACGACAAGGCTATGAAAGAACTCCAAGATATACAGCCCTAGAACCAACCTAAATGTAGCGATCTCCTCTGTTACCTTGATCAGAACCTGTGTGCCTAACAGCGTGCCTAAAAAACTGATCAAGACATCGTCCAGTCTGGTTGCTTTTATACTCTAGCAAGTCTGAGCATCACATACACTATATGACATGGCCTATAGTAATTTATAGCCAGGCGAGTGAGGGTATTTGCGCTGTCGAGACATGGCGGCGTGATTGGGTCCACAGCTAGAGCGATAACTGTTCGTTTGCATGCCAGTAGCTGAGGTAAGTGAAGTAAAAGGGCGATGGATACAAAGCTCGTAGCAACAGACTAAAGCCAGCAGGGTTACTGGAAAGACCTGGTTGCTTACAAAAGCTGGCAGAAGCTGCCAAAGTATCATAAGAGACTGCCAGGGAATGGCTCAAGAAGCAAGACACATACATACCCGCACCAAGTAACATGCTCAGACAGCAGTTCAATTTTCTAGACCCTAACAAGGCACACTAGTACGATTTCTTGCTTGTTTTGTTTTTTGTTGAGTTTTTTTGCTGACAGTGGGCTATGTTCTCAGCCAGATCCGAGTCCTTTACCATCTAGTTAATTTCCAAAAGTCACCGCCGCGTTCGCATGTATCTATAAGAATAGGCTGCTAAAGTGGTCCAAACTGCTGCTTGCTTACCCACGCTGAGAATTTATAGGTACATTGTCTCAGCTTTTGACCAATCATGGTGTGCGTGTGAGGCGGGATGTCTACCGTGAGGAAGATCTTGAAGGGGAGGTCTAACCTTACTCAAGCTGAACGACTGTTTCGTTACGCTAAGGCGATGTTACTAGCGGAAACCACGGGGAATGAGATTGCAAAACGTAGCAATGGGTAGGTATTTGGCTGCCTGCCGTTGTGGTGTTCATAAATGGCGAGGTAACACGGCTCTCAGACCAGAAACCTATTGATACCATTCTTGTTTATATATAGGTTGTCAGTGAATCGGACGATTGGTCTGAAATAGCAACATGGTGCGGTACCTATATGCTCCTGAAGAGCTGGAAGATGGGCAATGCCGTGCTATCATCACTATGTGGTCTGTCAGAGTGTACACTCTGGCTGAATGGTTTGACATCTCAAGCAAGCCATCTATATATTATCTTTCTGGAAATGGCTTTCCACGTAGAAATGTGACAGGAGCTATGGAGGGCTTAGTTTTCAGTATGGAGTAGTGTCGAATTAGACTTTCACTTCTACTTCAAGTAATGCCCTCAAAGTGTACTCTGAGCATTTGATGTTTTAATGTTGATGTCTGCGGTAATAAAAGGTGATTTACTACTGTGATAAAATAGCTTTAATGCACAGCAATGTATTAAGTAAAGCAGTTTTGATCCACTCTTTTAGAGTAATGGATAAAGCAAGTCATTTAAATTTTGCAGTCGTCAAGGGATCATAAGGGTCATGATATGACGCTATATCTCTCTCCCTCTCTCTTGAACGTATGTATGTATATATGTATGTATGTATGTATGTATGTATGTATGTATGTATGTATGTATGCATGTATGTAAGAACCGCTCCGGTGACCTAAATAGTTAGAGCGTCCACCTCGGACGCGGGAGGTCGCGGGTTCGAACCCCGGCCGAGTCATACCAAATATTTATTTGAAAAAATGTTACTAACAGCTGTCTCACTTGGCGCTCGGCATTAAGAGGTCAGTGTTATGACTGGTTGGCCTGGTGTCAGTATAATGTGACTGGGTGGGACATCATGCTACATGTCTGCGGCATGATGCCCGAGTGCTAAACATCACTATAAACTGCCACACTGCAGACCTCTTAGCGATATGACTGAAAAATTGTTAAAGCTACGTTAAAAATCCAAATCACATACACTCACAAATGTATGTATTTATGTATGTATTCATGTATGTTTTATGCAATATATCCCTCGTGGCCACTTTGGTACTTTTCTAAAGCATCGATTTAAATTGTGTACATAGGTGAACTCCGAGTTTTTGAAAAATCGTACAGATGTTTACTGACATAAATTAGCCCCTGCTTCATATTTATGGACAAAAGGTACAATCTAACTCAAGTCTCTCTCTCTCTCTCTGTAACAATTGTTGAATATTCTAATATATTTGTATATGTGTTTCGCAGTGGGATAGTGCTAAGTAAAGAACTGATGGAACGCATGTTGCTCAGTGGTCAGATGCCCTGGGTGGAGGTGGAGAGACAGTGACGAGCGCAAAAAAGTAAGGGAACGCGCATAAAAGTAAGGGTATATCGTTCCCAATCGTTCCCATAGCATTACACCCCAAGTTTTTCGACAAAAAATACCTATTGTTATTATTTTTCCTCAAATACACAGGCCGTATTTTTTTTAACAGAGCTACAGAACCTCGGTCATTTTCATTCGAAGATCTCGTACTCTAAAGAATCTAGTTTTTATATGGCGTCTGATTTAGAGGAAAAATAATTTTGTTGAGAACTGATAGAAATATACGACCGATACATTCATATCAAGGAACTCGCTTGTATTTAGAAAACGATTTAATAATACTGTAATCGCTCAGTATATTGTTTTTATACCATATTGTAGTCCTGCTTATCCTTGATCGTCTGCAAGATAAAAATAACGCATCTCTCTACACTAGTTTGTCAGTTCTCCTAAGTTAATCTAGGGGAAATAACTGCGATTTATACAAAAACATTGACATGTGAAGGATTAATTTTCTTACAATATCACTACGTGTGTATATGTTCGGGTAGTGTTAGGCCGATAAATTCAGCCCTACGCCTGTAGTAGTATTGACTGAAGGTTCTCTCGGTCGATCGATCGATCGACCTGTCTTCTAAACCTTCAGTAAGTATCATCACAGTTGCGCGAATGATTTACGGTGCAGGGTATGGTGTCTCGAAGTCTCACAATTTTCTTATCATAACACTACGTATGTCTAGGTTAGGGTACGGTATCTCGAAGTCACAAAATTTTCTTCTAGATTAGGGCAGAGTGTCTCGTCATCCACAATCTCCTTAGAATGTTACTTCGAGTATCTTGTTTAAGATAGGGTGTCTCGAAGTCTCAATTTTCTTACAATATCACTGCGTGTATCAAGGATACGGTAGGGTATCTAGAAGTCTCACAATTTTCTTACAATATTACTGCGTGTCGAAGTTTTTTAAGATTTTTTCGAAGTCTTACAGTAAACTATCCATAGTAACCTATGACTGTTGAAATACAATGAAAAACATACGAAATTATTTTCAGAATTTATCTCACAATTTTTGCATAGAACTTAATAAGATATTAAGAAAGGAGGACAGGGAGAAAGAAAGGGGTAAGCAAGCCAGAAAGAAGTAGAGAAGGGATACAACAAATATTTTCAACTTTAGCGGCTATCATAAAAACTGAATGCAAACCATTAAAACAGAAATTATTTGCAGCAATCTTGTAATCTTCCTTGAAAGTCAGTATGTGATTAATTTAGGTACAGAAGTCAATAGAGCATTTAATACGTTAAGCAACCGAGTCAATCATCACACACACACACACACACACACACACACACACACATATATATATATATATATATATATATATCTGCACACATAGAGTTTAATCGGATATCAAACCAAGAGAACATTTTAAAACAATGAGCAGCAGGGAGGGCGAATCTCACAAGGTTTTTTCGCCAGAAATCATCTCTATCAATAGTATTATAAATACTAAGACTTATTTTGGAAAACAAACCCTTTATTTTGGCAACAATGACAATAAAGGTGTCTATTTACCAAAATAAAGGGTTTAATCATATAATCTAGTCTTGGAAACCGTTATTGCCGTATCGATTACATATGAAAACCAACTTGGGTTGGCGCCCTCCCTGCTGCTCTTAACAAAATAACGTAACCGCGGAATCAAAAATTTGGGTTAACAATAATGGCCAACATCGGAGAAGCATATTCTGCTAGACTAGCTCGAGAGCGACTAGAAGCAATCAAAAAATTTATTCCTGTGCGAGATAGTGTCAGAGAAAAATTACAACAACGACAGCAAGCACAGGAAGGTTTCGCAACGACCACAGGGGAATTATTTAAACCTATCACTGCAGTCACTGGAAAGGTTTTAACTGCTATCAAAGGACGAACTGAAGAAGAGGCTGCAATTGAGGGCGGAAAACCAGAGCAGGGTTTGCTTCAAGCAATAAAACAACTTAGTGAACAACAAGTAGCAGCCGCAGCTGATCCAGGTGCAGTAGGTCCACTTGCAACTGTCAAGAAAACATTTATAAACAAATTTACCGAAGATGGCATCAACGAAATAAGAAATATTCCACTGAGTAACGTAGATGAGCTGCGGCAGTTTTCTGTTTGGATCGTCGAAAATTATCATCGCAGACATGAATTTCTAAAACCAGAAGCTGCCAAGGGTATGTCTCAAGCTGAGTGGGGTGATTATGTGTATAAAATAAATCGAGGCCTTCCCCGAATATTAAAAGGTGATGATACTTATAATTTCATAGAAACGGGTATAATTGGGTATAATAAAAAATTAAAAGATGAAAAAAAGCAGAAAAACAAGCGAAAAAAGAGAAAATGCAAGCGAAGGAAACGCGAAAGAAAGTTACCGCAGAGAGAGATCAATCACCGCCACCTGAACCACCTAAACGAAAAGGAAGACCTAAAAAAGAGAGCTCAGCGCCTTCTTACTCTGATCTTCCAGAGGGGGATGTTTTTGAGGAATTGAAGTTGGAACCTAAAACCGGGTCTGGTTTTATTTCCTGCCCTGATAGCGTTATCAACGACGTATCACGGCTAGAAGTTCTCATCGGAGGAAAACGTGCCGGAAATAACTCTCCGGAAATAATTAATGAAGCTGCTGATATCTGTCAGCGACTATTTCGTGGTGGCATCATGGATGTTCGTATCTATCGGGGACTCATTGATGAACTCGTAGACGGTTACTACAGCGACTAGTAATTTTAGTTAGAGAAACAGCAATTGAATAAAATGATTGTGCACGATACTCGACCCAGACCAGTCAGAGTAGTAAATTCACGATTACCGGTCTACAGAGCAATCTACGGAGATGGTCTCGGTGATGTTGTTACGGGTTTGTTTTCAAGGATGGCCCCTAAGGCGTTACCGATTGCGAAACAATTGGCGATGAAAGCGATTGATGTTGTTAAGGATAAAGCCCTTGGAGCTGTTGGTAATCTTGCCGGAAAAGCATTCTCGTCAGTCAAAGGTAGGCTGTCACGGTTAGCACGTAAACCAAAGGCGGTTAAACCACCACCAGTAGAATTACCGAGCACTGAACTTATGTCCGCGGATGTCAGTAAAGTAATAAATGAGGCCGCAAATAAAAAACTCGTATCTCTTGTGACTCAACAACCCGAACAAATAAATACGAGTCTGATATCAGGAAGTGGTCTTCGTTTTAGACGTCGATAATTTATATAAAATGTTCAAACGAGTATCAGATCCAGCGTTCGATATGGATGCACCAATACTCAAAGATGAATCTGTGCGCGATTATCAGTATTATTCCTACGAAGCAAGATCGCCCAATCAGCGCGGACGAATTGAATTACAAGTACATGATACAAGCAGATATTTCTTACCCGCTGAAGCATTCCTTGAAGTCACGGGTGAAGTTGTAACAGATGTTGTCGCTAATACACCATACGATAATAATGTCCGAGTTGGTCTTGTCAACAACGGCATCATGGCACTATTCAGAAGTGCTTCATATAGCATCGATGGAAAAGAAATTGAAACGATTCAGGATAACGTTGACGTTGCCACAACAATCGTGGGATTAGCACGATACTCAGATGATTACACTAGATTGGCTGGTCCGACTATGATGTTTGCTAAGGATAATGCTGATCATCCTGAACACAGATCTGTTATTCCGGTACAAACAGCACGAGACACTGCTGTGGACCCACAACCAGCTGGATTTGCAGATAGACCAGGTGCTGCATTTCCAATATTAAGACCTAGTCCAAATTACAATCTTGGTTTTGCTACACGTAAATTAATCCTATCAGGTGATCGTAGAAAATTTTCATGTGCAATTCCGCTGTCTCACATCTTTGGATTCTGCAGAAATGTCAGCAAGGTTATTTTTGGAGCCAAGCATACAGTTGTACTTGTTAGAAAGGGTGACGACAACGACGCTATCTGGCGAGACGGTGCTGCTGGTATTGCTGCCGGTAAGGTAATATTATTCAAGCTTGCTTTGTGGATGCCAGTAATGTCCCCATCGTTAGCTGAAGAGCAACGGTTACTCTCTTTCATGGACACAGGTGGTAAATCATTGATATCGTGGTTGACAACATCTACAGATTCCATTCAGGGTGCCAGTGCTGGACAATTCACGTGGCACATAGCATCACAGCAGGGGGTGTCAGCACCACGACATATTTTCGTAGCACTCCAGGCTAACGAAAGAGTAAATAGTCAAACACATTCGCATATGATATTTGACAAACTTGCTGTCTCTGAAGTTTCGCTGCGAATAAACGGGCATCAAGAACCATCCGAGGATATAGTGATAGATTTTGGAAATAATCAAGTTGCACGTGCGTATCATCGTCTGATGACATTTATGGGACGTGATCAAAATATTGATACCGGCTTGCAGATATCACAGTTGGATTTCACAACGTTGTATCCGATTTATTACTTTTCGCTGGAACATCTTGATCTAACCAAACAATCGGTCGTTGATATACACTTCAAGGCTAACGTTGGTGATTTTCCCGCTGGTGGTTTTAGAGCAATCGCTGTCATACTTTCCGATAAATCAATGTTGCTTGAAGGTGTTGGCGGCCGAATGAGAGTCATCGATGCGCCAGTAGAAAACTTGTAGTTGCTCCAAACCCCCTTAAGTTTCCACTTGCAGCACTGTTTTAACAATGCAATTGGATCAATCTCGTATCAAATAAAATGTCATATAGTTATGTTAATGTGACTCTGACTCACGGTCAGGTAAAAAAATTACAGTCGAAAAACGCGAGCACATGTGGGACATCAATAACGTTAAAACACGATCAGCTAGCGGGCGGCCCAAACAAACTGTCGCTGACTAAAACTCAGCTAAAACATTTCAATAGCGCGAAGCAGGGTAAGACTGGAGTTCGAATTGATCTCTCTCCGGCCGCGATCAAAGATATGGTTAAGTTCGGTGGAATATTTCCACTCATTCCAATAATTTCCGCAGCAGCAGCACCAGCGTTAGCCGACGCAGCAAAGGCGGCCGCGTTGGGAGCAGTTGGAACCGCAGCGGGAATAGGCCTCAAGAAAGCACTTGGACAGGGAAACAACAGACGACGAGGTGGAAATTTACCAGCACTTATGGCTAGCATTGCACCTGCTCTTGGACTGCCACGATCTGGAAATTGGGGTCCAGCTATAACCAGAAAGATATCGGAGGCTATATCATCACCATCTATGGCAAGCGCATTAGCATCGATATCAAAATATAAAAAAACGGGTCTCGGTCTCAGACTCCCAGGAACTCCGGCGGCATGGTACCCAAAACGATTTTAAAAACGCTCCCGGCTTCTAACTTTGATTTACTAACGCTGTCAAAAAATTACGTATAAAAAATTTCAGAGGTGTATTTATGCGAGATGAACTACCGCTGACGCCGAATAATCCAGAAACAGGAATTATTAATCTTGACAACCGCGATGGCCCTGGAACTCACTGGGTTGCTTATGCGATCGATCCGCGTGGAATTATCTATTTCGATTCGTACGGGTTAGCACCGCCAGTTGAGTTTCTCAGGTACGTTCAAAGGCTTCCAATTCCAGTTTGGCAGTCAACGCTGACAACACAAACACTAATTGATCCTCCGATATGCGGTCGTGAAGTATTAAATGTTCTTTCCGCGATAACAAAACATCCAGCGATTCCTCCTCACAAAGTCGTGCACGAATACACCACATTTGAAAACAGCGGTAACAAATAATGGTTGACATTTACGGAAGATCAAGTAGAACCAAAGAAAAAAAAGAAGATATTGATTTATCAAAGTATGCAACCAAAGATGACGTTGATAATCTTTTAAATCTGTCCCAAGTCGACCCAGATGAGGTTGCTGTTTTCCAGGACAAACACGGCAAACTAAAAACTAGTAACGTTCCGTTGGGTGACATAATTGTCAAAGTTTCTGGAGCTACCGCCGGCAACATCGTTGTATTCGCTGACGGCGGCAAAATCAGAGACTCTTTGATATCAATTGCGATGCTGCGAGATGATGCACGAAAAGTCACAGCGGGGCGTGTAGCGAAGACCGGTGATACAATGACAGGTGAACTCAGCATGAACGGCAACAAAATAACTGTGTTAGCGGATCCGATAGGTCCCGAGGACGCCACAAATAAACAGTATGTTGACGCGCAATACGGACTTGTTGTTGGTTTAATCAATGACAGAGTAATAAAATCCGGGGACACAATGATGGGCGAACTCAACATGAGCGGCAACAAAATAACCGCGCTAAAAGATCCCGAATCTCCCGAAGATGCCACAAACAAACAATACGTAGACGTCGTTGGTGGTAGACTAGCCACGTTGCGGGCAGAGTATGATGTTCACGTGAACGCGTTTGTAAGATTTCGAAGAAATGCTCTCAAAGTTGTAGATAACGCGAATGAGTTCTTTAAGGATCTTCCAGTCGTCGATGTGAAACTCGTTGATATCAAGACCGACATTGACACAATCAAACAAACACAGCAGGATATCGTATCGGGAATTCCTGATATCGTTAACAAAACCAGTCTGATTAAAGTCCCCACTGGAATTACCCCCGGGCATATCACCAACATCGTATACACGGTATCATCGGGATTCGCAACATGGTCCCGACAAAATAATTCACTCAAATACACAGCAACAGCCACTGGCGTGTACAGGTTGTCTGTGTTTTCAGCCGCTAAATTTGAAATCTTCATAACATATCCCTGGAGACATTCCACCGATAAGTATTCCGGGGTTGTAACCGTAATACTAAACAGCGGAACCGAAGAAATATTTATACTTGAAGCCGAAGACGAGACATTAACCGCAGCATCCTACTGGTGGTGTTTGGAATTCGTCGCAGAAACACCTCAATTGGTTACCGCGTAATTGAAAATCGTCAGCGATTTTAAATAATGTCAACGACAACCGAAGGGTTTCCAGATGCTCAGCAATACCGGTATGATCAGGTACGCGAGTGGCAATCAACGTTGAAAAACACCATTGACAGATGCACAATAAAAATAAAAAAATATAAACGCCGCGTAACTGCACTAGATATAACTGTGTACTCGGTATCCGCGGTAGTTGCATCCACGGGTGTGCTATTATCAGCGCTAACTCCGGTAACGACCGCAATCGCTATCACAATCACAATTTCAGCATCAACGACGATTGCGGGAGTCGCCAATATCATCGCGAAAAAAATATCCTCGTGCGCGATAGCAAAATTGCACGAGTATCAACAACTAGCCAACGCGGCCAACAGCGCCTACTCGAAACTGTCCTCGTTGATCTCATCTAGTGTAGACGACAACAACATATCAGATCCCGAATTCACGCTGATGTCCAACGTGTACAGCGATTATGAGCGCACAGCGAATACTGAACCTGCAAATGGTTTTCATTTAAAAACGATAAAGTTAAATAACGATGGAACGACAAGCGTTGCTCGACATAGCCGCGAATACAACGCCGGTAAGGACCACAATGATATCAATATCGTCGACGCAACCAGAGTTCAGCATTAATTTTCCAACTGCAATTCCAGTTACCGAAATCGCGCTGGCACAATTACGAGTATATCACAGTTGGCCCAATATCAGGGCGACATCATTTCACGGACAATCGCGGAATAACTCATTTGTTTTTTCGTATCAGAATAATGCTGATGGAACCCCAGATTGGAACGTCATTGCGTTACCCACTGGAAGTTATCAGATAGAAGAAATCAACAAAGAAATACAGCGTCAAATAAAACGTGTCACCGGAAAAGAATCAAAAATCAATATATCAGCACACGAGCCAACGCTGTCAACGGTCATCGAAATCTCATCACCGGGTTACGCCGTTGATATCTATAACAGTTCAATCAAAACCATACTAGGATGGTCAACGGACGCCCCTGATGCAAAACCGCGTCTACCAGAACCTGTGAAATCCGATTATTACACGGATACTATGGCGCATCATGACCCCAACGAACGTTACTATAACCGTGATTTATATAAAATGAAAGATCCAGAATTTGAGGCAAGATATAACGATCATGATACGATTGTAGCCGTTAATGTTAATAAGTATAAGGGACCATCTTGGTGGTTCATGCATCGTATAAGTGAGAAGGACCTCCCTAACCCCTCCATCTTCTCCTACCTGGGTACTCTTGCTGGGTTGAAACTTGCAACAATATCTAATATGTACATGTATCTTCCCGATATCGAAAAACGTTTTGATGAACTGAACAAAGTATTTAAAGAACAACTTAAACTTCTACAACAATCCTTTCAGGAGCATATTTCTGACCTATATAGTCCACGTGATAAAATCATAAAACATATTGAAACAATAAATCAAATGATCGACGACGTAAGATATTTTAACCGACGGTTGGTTCAGATGGTAATTGATGCTCCGGATAAACAAAATTTTTTGAAAGAATTTAAAATAACAGAGGCTGAATTACGAAATTTTAAATTTCCCGGATATAAAGTGCCTGAGATGTTAACGTTGTTGTCTAATCTCCTGGATCAATGTTTCGAAGATATTCTTGCCGCGCACAAGCGATCATTCCCGGAACCTGCTGTGTTGGGACACGACAACAGCACATCAGGTGATGGCCGGCATATTTCTCCGGGCATAGTGAATATCACCGATGTCGTCGCGGTCAATCTTGTGTGTGATGTCATCGATGGCAGCTACAGCATAAACACGGGCGAATCAAATCAAGCCCAGCAAGGGTTTATATTGTATTCGTTTACTCCACACAACCGCCTGGATTTTTAATCGTGCAAGAGCCAATCAATCCAGTATTTCTGCGGTGTCATAATCCGACGCTGACAAGGATAAATTTTAAAGTCACTGACCAACAACAGCGACTGTTGGACCTGCGCGGGGAAACAATTAGTGTAAACTTGCTAGTGAAATCGTCCAATTAGCGATATCCATAACATAATAATATGTCATCTCACAGTGATTGTGAATCTGAAACACAAAGTGTTTCCTGTGATTCCGACAGTGATTTTATTGTTAGTGAATCTGAATCTGAAACACAAAGTGTTTCCTGTGATTCCAGTGATTGGGAATCGCAGAGCGATTCCGATGATAGCCCGGTGGGCAGAAACATTTCAATCAACAACAGTAACGTCGTGATAAATTATGTTAAATAAACACAATAAATATAATGACTGAAAATCCTGAAGATTTTTCAAGATCTTACCAGCATGTTCGCGTGCACATATTTGACCGAAAAGAACTTGCCGATGCGATCAGAGCCGCATTTACACGAAATGAAAATATTCGATACCCGCTGAAAGATACCCGGATACGTGTGGGAAACGCTGGCACCGATAAGATATTACTAAGTAGCGATGATATCGAACGATTGCGTGACCGTGATTACATTTACGTGTTCTTCAGCGATGACGAAATTTTGAATTATGCGCACTCGTGTTTGTCCCGGGAGCAGTTAGATGACATTCTCGCAGGCGGAAATATTCCTTGATATCACATTTAAACACATATATTCAGGCAAATATAGCGTGATGAGATTTTCACGTTTCATAGACGATCGCTGTCCGACCCGATATCTCAGCAACAAAACGATATTTGATATTGGAACCAAATACTTGTCGGTGTTTGAAAATATTAAATATTCCCCTCTTCATCACCCCATTTGGGATATTTTTCCACACCTTCGTGTATCTCCGCTGTCGTTGCCGCTGAAGTTTTCCCGCGATGGTCTTCTAGAAGAGTATAAAGATCGTAAAAAAATTTTCTTCTTCAAAATCATGTACGGGTACAATAGCCGCCATAGATCCCATGAAGACTACCACGAATACAACACCCGCGGACAACCGATACACGGCATTGAAGCGCTTAAATTTATTGAACGAATTATGATAATCGTGTTATCAAGTTAATCCCTGGTGTTTCCGGGCAATCTTTTTTTTTACCGTGGGTTTCGACGGACGGTAAAAAAAATTTTACTGTGAAAATTATCGAAATAATTATTCGTCGATGAGTAATTTATCGAGTTTATCAGAAAGAACCCTCGAGAGTTTTTCTTGCTCGAAGATCTGTCCGATGTCGTCAAGGATCCTTTTTATAGTCCGAGCCACCGGCACGAAGGTCTTAATTTGATCTTTGTATTGTGGAATAATTTTATATCTGAGCTCGTTATTAAGCATTTTTATAGTTCTGTACTCACGCTTGTGAGTTTTGTAGCCTTGTGCACGAGATTCTGAGATAGAATCATACTGATCCTGCAGCCACACCGAATTAAAAATTTCACTTGAGGTAGCAAATTTCTTTACAGCATTGATTTCATCGGTAAGCGTTGCAACTGTTTCCTCGTTCATTATATCTATAGCGTTTTTGTCTCTCTAATATAATGTCAAACTTAAGCAGGCTCATAGAAAGATAAGAGCGCATCATACTTTTTTGAGTAGACAAATTTTGTTTCAAGATTAATATTCCGGTAGATTGAGCCCCCGTTTATCTCGAAATATTTAGCGGCAGAATTCATCGACGGGAACTCAATTTCATCTGAGTCCATAACGGCAACGACTGGTCTCGGAGGAAGCTTTTGAAAAGCCCTTGTTGTGTTACAAAGGTTTTCGCTTTGGGTAACAACCCTCAAGTTTTCTACGCGATTATCTAGTTTATTCCTGTTAATGTGGTCGATAACCAATCCCGTAGGAATCGGACCGTGATGGCACTCAAAAACAAACCGGTGGAGAAGATAATTTTTTTCTTTGCCGGGTTTAGTCACCTTAATATGTTTATAACCATGTTTACCAATATTCCCGAGTGGTTTTTTTAGTTTGCAGTGTCTAACTGTTCCGTCTGCGGAAGATTCGTAGCAATCGTAGATGGGGTGTCTTCTGAATTCCATTTGTCTATACTAGATGGCATTTGTTTGTCTAAATAGTAGTTCGGGTGGCTGTTGATGTACTCTTGTTCTGTGAACACGCGATTGTGTTTGCGCCGATAATATCGGGCGAGCTCACGAAATCTTTTACCGCCGCAACCTGAACACAATTTTGTTTTTCCGCGGACTGCAACGTCGCACACCGCGCAGGTAACCCCGCCGTTAGACCCTCGCTTGAAATTTTGATTATGAGAAGCACAATATTCTCCGACACATTTTCGTTGACAGCGTTTTTTGGTCCAGGCAATTTTCCAGTTGCAATAATTTTCAGGCATATATATTTGGCTTTTTTTTAATTAAACAATATTTGTTCTATTGCTATATTATGGAAGAATTTGACAGATTGTCATCGATAAGACCAACCGGCGGCCGGTTTGACCTCGATAGGTTAACCGGCGATACACAACGAAAAAAATTGACAACGTTAAATAGCATCATCGGGCGCGCGAAACAGGAATTTCGTGCCGATGGTGCGAGTCACGTATTTTCGACCTATAAAATTATCAGCGAGAGCTCCGATGATATCTTTGAAGAATTATTCGGCGATGATGTCATTGACGATACAATGACGGATGCGCGCGCGAGTAGCATCATTGAATATCTCGATGATACCAGTCACAGTATACTAATAAAATTTATAACCGGAGTCATCGACGAGAACGGCGAGGAGAAGTGGATTACCCGCGATAAACGCGATCCTGTTCTTGCTAACGGTAAAACAGTTTTATTAAATCGTCATAGCAGACCAGGAATGCTAGTAGAAATTGATAGTCCATATTATGTCAGAGCATATCCTGTAACTGCGGTTGTTTACGGAATATATCCGCTGAAGAAACCAAAAATTGATAAACTCGCTCCGATGCGAATGACTGGAAATGCGAGCATTTCTACGTTGAACTGTGTAGCCGAGCGAGTAATGGAACATTTTAGTAATGCAGTGCGAGGCAACGGTTTAACACCGTCAAGAAAATCCAAGATAACAGCGTAGGCCAGCAGAGTCAACGACAGCGGAGCATCAATAGCAGATGTTGCCGCGCTAGAACGCTCACTAGGATTTCCTATAGCTGTGAAATCACTGACCGGAGAGGAATTATACAAACCAAAATACAATCGTCGCGGATCATCGATAACAATTATTGATCATAATAGTCACGCCTGGACTGAATCAGTTAGGATATTTCCGCGAGATCGTGTTGTAAGGTTTTACGACGGAAATATATTTGATTGTATTTATGAGGCAAGCAAAATAGATCCTGTGTCGGTGTGGCTATTTAAAAGCGATGAAGAATCTGAGTATGACCAGTTTGTGAGACCAAACGGAGAAGTATACAGAACTGAGTCGTTGCAGTGTGATATGAGAAAACTCGCGGAAAAATACTCAGTTTCCGCAGACTCGTTAGATCAGCTGCTTACACGCTGTTTTACTGTCCCTAGTGTTGCCGCGCACATCGCCAGAGAACGAAATTCGTGGAAACCAACCAGCGACAGATTCCTCGAGGATATCAAACTGAGTTGTGTCGAATACGGCCATGGCGGTCTTTGAAATATTCCTTATGATTACCGCGACATGATATCCGTGGATATGACCGCGTGCTACCCAGGAAGTTTCCTTGGGTACGGAGAGTGTAGTAAATATTTTGCTAGATTTGGTCACCCGACTAGTTTGATGACCAGAGTATCCATCGATGGTCCGCTGCCCGATTTTGATCTCACCGGGTTCGCCCGGATAACATCGTTTGGATTCGCTGCGGATTTGCACCCGATCAACTACGCGTGGTTTGGCAGACACCTCGCCGAGAAAAAGTGGGCGCCTATTGTGTTGTTACGATATATGCTCGACAGTGGCATACTAACATCGCTGACTGTCGGCGAAGCAATCATATGCTATCACCGGCAAACTACAGTTTGGTTACCAACGCCAATTGTCGATGAGAAGCTCATGGCGGGATGCACTCCCAAAATGATCAAGGATTATATTAGCTGCAGAGAGAGTGCAGAGAAAGATCTCGGACGAAGGTTAATAGGAAAGTTTACTCAGGGCGCAGCATTTGATCATAAAATACATCACAGCAGATTAATACTTGATGAGGCCGAACTGGACTTTGTGATAGCTGACGCCGCCGCGAGAGATATATTTTGTCACCGCGAAGATGCGCTGTTGTCAAACGGTAAAAAATTGGGCACGATTGTTAGTTACCTCGACGGGGAATCACGCCAGTTCACACACCTGAGATCTTCGATGCTGTCTTATGTTTCTATAAATTTGCTGTCGATGGTAAACAGATTTCCCAGCACCGCAGTGAGAGTTGCCACGGACTCATTTTATATATCAAAAAAATATCTGACCTCGGTGAAAAGCGTCGTTGGGGAGTCGACATCTTGGGGGTGCTGGAGAGTGAAGAATGAGCGATTACACGAATACTGTGAATCAGCTGATGTCGAAATTAAAGACACTTATCGTGATATGACTGAAATACCTTCGACGGCGTCAACGTTACCGTCTGTGCACGATCCTGTTGCAAGACATAGAACTGTTTATCTGAATGGGCCAGGCGGTTGTGGTAAGACGACTCGAGTGATTAATCTGTTTCGAAATTCTGACATGATAGTGTTAACACCCACAGACAGACTTGCCAGGGAAATGAAACAGCGCGGAGTTAACGCCTGTACTTATCACAGCTTTTTCAAATACAGTGGCGGCACGTGGACTCCTGAGCGTATGGGCACAAAATATATTCCTGGAATAATTATGTGGGATGAAGCAGATACCGTGCCACTAGATACAATAAAAAGGTTCCTTGAATGGTTGTTGACAAAAAATACTGCGGTTATTCTATGTGGTGACCACGGCCAACCACCGCTGTTTACAGGCGAATCTCCGCATGAGTGGTTAAAGAATTTTGTTGATTATTACGAAGAAATCGACGACGACATTAGAGCACTTGATGATAGACTAAAGAAGTTTAAGAAGCTGATTCGGCTACAGGATAATAAAACTCAGTGCGTGGTTATGCGCAAGGTGATTCCGAGGACATCAATGAAAGACTTCCTGGAAACGTGGACCCCAAGTGATCTCATAGTGGCAAGTAGAAAAGTGGTCAGAGACGCACTTCAACAGCGATTACTTCAGTTGCACAAAGAAAAATTCCCAACGCTGCCGGTACCGTTATGTTATAGACCAACAGATACACGACTACAAAATATCGATGTTGATATCCCCGGGAAATCAGAAAAGCAACAGTTAGTGTTAAATGATATTGTGTTAGTTGATATCGATGTTGTCGACGCTGCACTTGCCGCGAATAAAACCCCGTGGATGTTAG
This sequence comes from Sinohyriopsis cumingii, assembly GCA_028554795.2. NCBI lineage: Eukaryota > Metazoa > Mollusca > Bivalvia > Unionida > Unionidae > Sinohyriopsis > Sinohyriopsis cumingii. The sequence continues at coordinate 14,549,368 of CM068824.1, forward strand.
GATACGCTATGACAATTCACTCCGCACAGGGATTAACCATCGAAGACACAAAAGTCTGGATCGTTGATGATCGCATCCAGTGGTCAAATTTAGTTTACCTGGCCGTGTCAAGAGTGCGAAGAATATCACAGCTAGGGAGAATTGTGTTAGATACGTCAACGGCATCGGCCGCCGATAAGTCAGTGTTGATCGACACGATAAGAAAAAAATTAACTGATTGCAAACACAGCGACAAAAAAAATAATCAGGAGTTTAGTTTGGACGTTGAATTCATCGTCGAGTTGCGACGACAACAACGTAATCACTGCGTAAATTGCAATTGTGTAATGTTATGGAGATATCCGAAAAATGACCCAAGACAGTTTACGTTAGACAGAAAAAATAGCAAACTTGGCCACACACGTGAAAATATCATGTTGACCTGTCATGAGTGTAATAGACGCAGGGGCGCCGCTGCAGCTAGTGGATCACTTTAGTGATTTTGGTGGTAATTGTGTATCATCGGGAATCACCTGAAGTTGCTCACGGGTGAATCCGCGTTGAGGGGCAGTTGAATCTAATCTATAGATTGCTGGTCTCCCAGTGGATCTTGTCACGGTGGATATCTTATGTGTGGTAACACTCCAAATGGGATCAGTCGCTCTTCGTTTACCACCTTCAAGTTCGCCTGGTTCGTATAAATATCTAACTGTAACATTACCCAACACTGGCGCCGGCGCTGCCAATGCTAAAGAATCATGTCGTACGGGTATATTTTTTTTCGTGATCGCGATGGCAGGTTTCATGTTAGTGGCTCGGGTGATCTCGTTATTTAGCGCAGTTATCACACTTGGTAATCTTGCAACCCATTCGCGCGATCTTGCATCTTGAATAAATTCTTTCGCGTACTGATATCCAAATAATCTTTCGGCGAGTGTTCGATTAAATCTCTCAACGATTGCCTGATCACGATGAATTTCAGTGTGTCCTCGTCGTATGGTAACGTTATGTTGCTTCATCAGCGATAATACTGCACCTTGAAATTCTTTGCCAGGATCAACTTGTAGCAGATGTGGCCATCGTAGAGGTCCTCGCTGATAAATTCGTTTAAACGCAGAAGCAACTTCAGATGCTGTCTTTGTTGTCAACGGCGTTGCTTCCTTGTATCTGCTTGCAACATCAACTACTGTTAACGCGTATTTGTACGTTTTCCGACGAACAACATCGTGAGGCAGGAATAGTATGTCGGCCTGATGAACTTCGTTGGGCACACTAACATCAAAATGTGCAAAGTTGATTTGGCTGGGCGGTGGTAGATAAATTTGCCATATTGTCTGTTTCGATAGCCAATTTTTGGCAGTAACCGCCGTAACCCCTGCTGCGCTAGCGAGTTTACTGATTGCCGCGTTACCCCTCCAGTATCCGATCGGGGAATAATAAACTGCCTCCATTGGAGATGCTTGCATTGTTATTAATTACTAGCGCCTAATACTAGTTTAGATTTCATTGCGGATTTTATTAACCAGTTAGCGAGCGACTCTCTGAGGGATTTATTTTTTATCGCGTTTAGTGAATGAATTAATTTTACGTCTGCGATATGTCGTTGTTGCAAATCAGGATTTTTATAAGCTACATCATGAACATGACAAGCCGCATCGATAGCGTTTATCGGATACTCGCCAGTTTTTGGTTGATTTTCGCTCTCAAGTCTGATGTCAAGTCTGGTTCCGGGGCCGCAGTAGTTGTATCCGGGAAGATGTTTTTCTCCGGGATATTTTGCCCAGGGAGCTCCAGGGAGTTTTCCAAGTTGGGCTGCGATGTCGCCTCCGCTAAACTTTTTTTTTGAAATCTAAATTTTTTTTATGCCACATCGAGCACATATTCCTGTGAGCGCCTGGCGATTGTTTTTTGTCGTAATTGTTGTTAAGTCGTTTGTTGGGGTTCGTGCCTTACACTTAACACAATATAAATCCATAATACTATTCATTTGTATACAAATGGAAGTCACTGATTTTTCTGCGACGAAGAAAAAAGAACCAGTAAAACATAATAGTGTGCTACCAAACTCTATACGTATGATCATCATAGGACCATCCGGATCAGGTAAGACACAGCTGTTGTTGAATCTGATAATGAAGTGGATGAAATGGGATAAATTATATTTGGTAGCACCATCTGTGGACGATCAGCGATGCTATGATGTGATAAAAGATTTCAACGACAGTGCAAAAGCGGCCATAGGAAGCGATAACGACATAGTTGAGTTTATAACTGACATCAATGACGCGCCTGGCGTAGATAGCATTGATGGATTAATTAACAATCTAGTTGTGTACGACGATGTTATGCTGGATAAGCAAGCAAACCCTGCGAGAATATTTTCTCGTGTTCGTCATAAAAACACTGATGTCATTTATGTGACTCAACGTTATACACAAATTCCAAAAGTGATCAGAGATAATTGTAACCTACTCGCGGTGTTCAACGAAGTCGACGTACACACGCTACGAAATATTCACCAAACTTGGTGCAGCGGAGACATGGACATCAATAAATTCAAAAATTTCTTTAGTCGTGCACAGCGAACCCCACACGGGTTTGTGACAATAAATTTACACGATCCTCGGACACGGTATCGAGTCGGACTTGATACGTTATTTTGTTAAGAACAGCAGGGAGGGCGCCAACCCAAGTTGGTTTTCATATGTAATCGGTACGGCAATAACGGTTTCCAAGACTAGATTATATGATTAAACCCTTTATTTTGGTAAATAGACACCTTTATTGTCATTGTTGCCAAAATAAAGGGTTTGTTTTCCAAAATAAGTCTTAGTATTTATAATACTATTGATAGAGATGATTTCTGGCGAAAAAACCTTGTGAGATTCGCCCTCCCTGCTGCTCAATGCTATCGTGTTTATCGTGAGTCCCTGTTTTTCAATGTCATTACCAAAGATTCAACAAGAGTCGAAATCACTCAGGTGAGTTAAAAAAATGTTTAGCACTGTCCATTGTCATGGGGTGGGTGGGGCGGTATTTTAATCAACTCATGAAACTTGATGGGGCCAGTGCTTTTTAAAGATGTATAGACTAACCTTCTTGTTGTAGGTTAGTATAATTGTTGGAAAATATAAGCACGTTGATGCTTAATTTAATGAAAATTTGAATTTGGTATTCAAAAACAGCGAGCACTGGCCACCGGTCATAATGTTTTCCACAAACCCTGGGGTGTGCATTGTAGCATCTGCTGGTAATATTAGGTAGATCGGGTTTGAGAGCAAAGAATATATATATACCTATCAATGACTTTGACAAGAAAACCAAATAAAATGCCATACTAAATGACCAAATAAAGTGCGATACTCAATACTGTATTGAAGATATGTATCGATACTGCAGACATTGGGCGAAATACCTCAGATATTTACGAATATCTGATGCACAAAGGGAACAGTCGTGACAGTCTCAAGTTGATGCCTTCAGAGAGCTGACATCGTACGATTCTATTACCAGCATCATTTGTGGTTGATTTCACAAGCTAAACGTTGGAATATCATTATATCGACATGGAACAGTATCTCCAACTTATTGCATCATGGTTATTTCTGCTTTGCTCACAAACATAACTGTGAACTTAAAAGAAATATAGGTACGTAAACATTACCACAGGATAAGTGGCATGGGGTCAGTGAACTATTCAGTAACATAACAGAATCTGTGTGTTGCAATGTTGTCCAACTACTGTGCCAATACCAGCTGTATTTTATAATTTAAAACAATAACAGCGTAAAACAAGCAAAAACTAAATCATATTGATATTCTTTATGAATAACTATTGTCTCTGTAAAAAATACACAACTTGATGCTAGAAACTTAAATAGATTGTGCATGACCATCATATCTACGCAACTCCTACCCCATCCCCGTTAGATTAGGATATTGGTGTACGTATCTTGCTTGTAAAAAGCTCAGTAACACATTTTTAATGAATACAAACTATTACTGCTATGGCATAAAGAATACGATTATCTCCCATACCACTCCAATTCTGATTTGACGTTACTGTTTGATTCAGGTGAGTTACTTCCCTTTTTAGTTACATGGGGTGAGGTTTTACGTTTGACAACTGCGTTAGTCTAAATTTATATACTATCTTACCATTTATCCAACTGTTTGTAGAAAGATTTGGGAGGTATCTAATCCAAAGAAAATATTTTAAATATATGAAAATGTGGCAATATTTAGCTATACATAGATGTTCAACCGACTAATAACTTCGTTACCTTGAGTTACACACAGAACAATAGCCATCACGTGAATTCAAGTTTTCTGTTGTGTTTTTTTCTCCTCCAGATTGTACAGGTAAGTGTCATCGTATATTGAAATCAATAAGCGTCCAACATTTTGCAAATATAGTATTTTTACAAAGGGATAGATACAACAGTATAACATTAACAAGGCATCGACCCTAATTTCCATAGCTGATACTTACAAGAGGCCCACAGCACCTGTCGTCCATACCGATGCTGCAGTTCTTCCAGATGAACGTCTGAAAGGATAAAAAAAAATATGTTCTTAAAGCAAAGTAAACTCAGGTGCACATATCTGTACATATACAGTCTGGTTGATTCGTCCGATAACCCCAGTTTAGGCAAGAAATGTTAAATTGTTCATACCATAGCTAAACTTGTTAATTCCTTGAAACCTATAAATAAATTGTAGGATTTCTGGTAACTGTTTAACAGTAACAGTAAAACAGCTATTTTTCGTCCAAAATCAAAAAACAGTAAACAGCTGGGTTTTTTTCTAACTGTTTTACTGTTTCTAACGGACATTGAGACATTGGATTTTGACGCTCTCAAAACTCTTCTGAAGGCAATGGAACCTGTGAAACTTGCTGTTGAGAATCTAAGTCGAGAAGACGCGACGTTGATGAGTGCTGACACAATTTTAGAATTCATGTTCAACAAGCTCTCTAACCTGAATAATGACATTAATACCAAGCTCATGGAAAATTTCAAGTGTCGCGTTGAAGAGCGATTGAACAATGATGTCATGAACCTCCTGTGCAGTCTCAAAGATCCATCTGTCGCCCCGTCAAAAACTACGCTAAATTTCGCAGGAAATCTAGCGTCTCGTCTATTTGAAGTCAACGATGTAGAAGATGTCGTCGAACAGTCGTCAAATGATGCTGAAAGTGTGAACTTGTCTCTTCAAGATGAATTGAATTTGTTGAAAGAGTTTTTTCGGTCTGTACGAATTTCTATACAAAATTAAGATCGCGTCTCTCAGACAAGTCGCTTAATGCACTTGTATTCTTGAAATATTATTATAAGAAGTAAAAATGTATTGATTTAGAACTTATCACGAAAGATATATAATAAAACGGTGTTCATCACAAAAATAAGCTATTGACTGTAAAATTAGTGAAAATATGGAAAAAAACCCAGTAAAAACAGCTGTTAACAGCTGTTTTTTGAAAATTGAAAACAGTAAACAGCTGTTTTTCAAAAATGACTGTTTTTCAGAAACCCTAATAAATTGCCACATAATGTCTTAATTAAACGTGGGATGGTTCCAGGTAATTTTTACGTCTTAAAGCCATATACAAATGACATTTCTTACAGTTCTATAACTGGAACTGAACTCGACTGCGTAGAAAAATACAGTTTTAGACATGGATTGTGTCAAAGCAAATAATTCTATATAAAAAATTCACTTAATAAATTCGTTTCCTTCTCGTTAATGATAAATTCTAACTGGCATATATAGTAATTATTTTTGTATGATACGGTTGTACACACATAAAATGTGTATTGTACAGCTTAAGTTATAACATACAGCTGTTTTCACTATTGTATTGTTTTAGTTCTATCTTAAACCTCATGAAATAATCTCTTGTATAAAAGAAACACCAATGCAGAAGAAGTAAATATGTTTATTCGGGTAAGGGTTTTGGACTTTCCTAAGTGAATTTTAAAGGTTAGGTTTTTGAATTTTAAACATTAGGATCATTCTACAAGGTTATTTTTCATTTTCAAATACTTCTTCGCCTTCATGTTTTGGATTTATTTGGGACTTGTACTGAGTTTTATTCAAGACTTTAAATTACTAAAACTTGTGCCTGTAATTCTTGGATTAGTTTTTAGATTTAGAATACCGTAAGTTCTTTTTTTCTTCAAATTTTCACATTTTATTCTGGGAAATAAATTATTTGTTAAATTTTACAAAGCTTGTTGTCTTTCACTCTTTTCTGTTACCTATTTTAAGAGTATAGACTCGTAACAAAACATTGGCAGATGGTCAGGGGTACGAATTACGTTAAAATATTTAAGAAAACGTTGTTTTTGAAATTTTGGATTCACTTTATTTTGGAATTGTCTAAATTCCAGGTAATATTCACATTTTAGATATCTTTAGTGAAACCAACACGCTTTTTACAATGTCATCTGAAGTGGAGATCTTTATTTCAAATCCTACCCAGGAGCAGTCAGACTTCTTGAAAAAAAAGATAAATTGCTTCAGCTTGCCAGAAACAATGATCTTTATGAGGCACAATCTTTTTTAGCGAAACAAGAAATAAAAATTAGTTTGGTGAAATATTTGGGGGGAAGGAGTGTTTTGGATAAAAGTGCTTTGGATTTGATTAGTATGTCTGTATCAGACTGTAACATAAAAGTAAACAAATTAAAGTTAAAATACACGATGGAATTAGAACTATAAAAAGAAGCTGGACAAACTCATGTTGAATTGGCAAGAGAAAAAGAGCAGTTACTTGATAGGTGGTATTTAGCCAAGAAAGTTAATAAAGATTACGAAAATGTAAGACAGCTCGTATTACTTGGAGAGTTCAAGAATTGCGTTCATAGTGACGTTAAGACTTATCTTGATGAGCATAAGATGGAAACTTTAGAAAATGCTGCTCGAACTGCTGACGAGTATTCCTTAGCTCATAAAGTTTCTTTTGTCAGTAAGTCTACCACTCAGCAGTCTTCTGTTAAAAAGTATTTCAGCCTAATACGAGCGCTTCCAAATCTCCAGCTGGCACAACGTTTAGATTTACTGATAAGATTGATCAGAAGTCATTATCTCTTCCTACGTGTACCTATTGCAAGAAGAAAAGACATTTTATTTCTGATTGCTACAAATCGAAAAAAGCAACAACATCAAGCAATACATGTGTTGGGTTTAGTAAACCCCAGTATGATTATGTTATGGAGAATCATGAGCCATTCATATCGAAGGGTTCCATATCACTCATGGATAATTCGGCCAGTCCTATCCCTATTACAATTTTAAGGGACACAGGGGCTTCTCAGAGTCTTTTATTGTAAGGTACATTGCTTCCTTCTGAGAAGCTTCTTCTAATGAGAGTGTTATTCAGGGAGTAGAGTGCGGCTTTGTTAATGTTCCTCTCCATTGTGTAAATTTCTCACCAGACTCAGTCCCAGGACCTGTGACAGTTGGAACAATGTCTGTTTTACCCTTTGAGGACAGACATTTATTATTAGGCAATGACCTATCTGGAGATATGATTGTGGTAAATTCACTTGTAACTGACAAGCCTTGTTTGGATCAGAAAGTCGATCCTACTAAAAAAAGAAATTCCTGATTTATACATAGCTTGTGCAGTTACTAGTGTATGACAAAGAAAGCTCTTGAGAATGATGTTGACAAGGAAGGTACTCCTTTAGCTGACACGTGTATTGTTCAGGCTTTTGATGAGGTCGCTTTCACTACTCGTTCGGATCAATCAAAAGGTATTGATCACAGTGGTCCTCTTCTAACTACTCATTCTCTTTATTCTAATCAGGGTGACAAATGACAATCACTTGTCGTCGAACATGAAAACTATCCTGTTTGTTTCAAATGGTCGTTGGTTAAACTGAACCCACAGAAGTACCTGTCTGTTATTTCATTAAAAGTTGGATTCTTATGAGAAAATGGAGACCACCTGAGGTACCTGCTGGTGACGAGTGCTCCGTAAATTATCATACTGTAGTTAAAAAAACGTACAGACAGGAAATTCTTAGTCTGGCCTATGAAACTCCTTTCGCTGGTTATTTAGGGATTAATAAGATCTTGAATAACTTCTACTGGCCTGAAATTAAAAGCGAAGTTTGCAAATGCTGCAGATCTTGTCACACTTGTCATATGGTAGGAAAACCCAATCGGAAGATACCTAAGGCTCATCTGCAATCTACTCCTGCCTTTGATAAACTATTTAGCAGAATCATCATAGATTGTATCGGTCCTTTACCTAAGACCAAGTCAGGTAACTAATACTTGTTGCCCATAATGTTTGCATGAACACGATTCACAGAGGCAATTTCTTTAAGGAATTTTAAAATTAAAACAACAGTAAAAGCTTTGATAGTTTATTTTTATACTCAGTTTGGCCCTCCCAGATCTGTTCAATCTGATCAAGGGTCAAATTTTATGTCTGGAATTTCTCAGCAAGTTATGTACCAATTGGTATATTATAACCCAATTCTACCTCCCTTGGTCAATGCTACGAGCGTGGCTATGCTGGACGACAACTCTGAATAATGCAGAAATTTGGATTTCCGAGTTGTTGCGCTCTTTCTCAAGAAATTGGAAGACCGTGAGAAACGTGATATTAAGACCGGAGCCACCAGAGGTTAGGTTCGTGAGGACGTTGACAATAGGGATTGTTGAACAGTACGTTTTTAAAAAAATAAAAAATCCCCAAAACAATTGAAGTAACAAATATATTAACGCTACAACTAAATCTGTGACTCGGAATTCTGTGAACAGTGCATTTAACATAACTGATGGAAAACACGAAGAGATTGTTATTTTATGCCAATTTGCAGGTGTAGATACAGATATTAAAGCGTATGGTAATTTGCTTTGTTCTACTTTCATTAGTTTTTCACGAAATTTTAAATAGGTTTTGAAATTGGTTATAGAAAAAATTATGTATTAGTTATAGAATTTATACTTCTTTTTATACGTAATTACTTCATAATGATAAGACCATATGCAATCTATTTAAAGTATAACGGTACCAATTGCGCAAGTCCAGGTGGGTGGAGCTTAAAGTGTAGGGAACATTGCATTCAGAAATAAAGAACAACACTAGCGGTGATTGGTGCAATATGTAAGAGTTGTACTTTTTGTTAGGCTTAAAAAGAAGTTGTACCTCTTGGCAACATGCGAGATTATTTTAATTCATATCTAGATCATATTTTGTATTTTGTATGATTTTTTTAAAAATGTAGTACACATGGCTGAAACTGTGTCTGTTGTAACTAGATAACTCTTACCCCTGTCTAATTCCAGCAGAGCTATCTCTCTTAAATGCAATGGAGTACCTGGTTTTGTCCTTGTCAAATTGACAATCTGGCATTGTTCTCTATGACAGGTTGTGACATGCATGCTGAGGTTGGATAGAAAGTATATTTATTTCACAAAACATTAGCATTGAAGTATATGGAAAAACAATTGGTACCCTGATACCTTGTCCTACCCAGTCACATTATCCTGACACAAGGCCGAACATTCCTAGCACTAACCTCTTAACGCTGAGCGCCCTTTCAGAAATCATTCACAAATTCTATAAAACTTCTTCTGTCCAGGAGAATATACACCTATTTAATTGTTTATTAGTTCTTTACTGTATAATTTTTCTAAAGTCATTATATATAACAAATATTGTGCGTTTTGTTTTATCAAACCTTGTATACACTTTTGGTATGGTTTCAAATTTCTTTAATTAAATTTATTATTCTGATAAGGAATTAAAAGCAAACTGAATGGAGAGCATACATAAAAAATAATGATTAAAATTAAGACACTTTGAAATTAGCGACATACTCTAAGACTGCAGTTGATGATGTCACATAATGAACAACTGATGCCTTTTCAGATTCTGGGGCAAACACATTTCCATTAAGCTAAGACACTATGTTAGTCATTGTATCCCTAATTATTTGATGCCAAGGAATACACAATCTATCCACAATCAAAAGTTATCTGAAATATAAATTGTTATTGATAAACAAATTATTCAGCGCAACGAGAATCCAAAATTTCTGGAGTTCTGGCTGTGCGTGGATTACTGTTATCATTCAAGTAGACAAATGTGCACACACACACACACACACACACACACACACACACACACACACAGATAGATGTATGTTTGTCACAAATTGTTTTATCATAATTTTTCATGTATAATTTGCTCGCAAAGTATACATTTGAATTATTGGGAAAGAGATTAACTATAAAATTATATTCTTATTTCTCCAGCTATTAATTTTCGGGTGTGGTGATCTCCTTTCTAAATTATTAAAGGATATATGATAGTCAAACATTAAAACAGTTTGAATTTTCTTATTTTTAATTTTTTATAAAGAGGTTAATCAAGAAATTATAATATATAATATACATTGTTACTCTTTAGTACTTTGTATAATATAATATATAATATACATTGTTACTCTTTAGTACTTTGTATATTTTAATATATAATATACATTGTCACTCTTTAGTACTTTGCATATTTTGTTATTTATGATCTTAAAGATCTTCTTGGATAAATATTTTTTATTTATAATTTCAAAATGTATTCTTCCGAAGGCAATTAATGATCTTTTCCCAATTTAAGGCATGCTTCACAAAGGGAACGTTTATATGAACGCCTTTTATTTATTCAAACACAGCCAAATAAATGGTTAGATAAAGAAATACCTGATGAAGTGTTATCGGATTTTGTGCCCTAAGATGTTGTGTAAATGAATTAAAATTCCTAAGCATTACTGTAGGTTAAAACAAGATCGTAAAATACTTTGTATATCTTTAATGGGCACTGAATTAAATTTCCCTTTAATAAACACTCATTTCTTTTTATGATCGCGTTTTAGTATTATTTTTCAATTCTAATACACTTTTGTTCCTTGTGTGTGTACGTGTGTATATTTTTTTAAAATAAAATATTCCTTCCATCTATTATTTCTTTATCAGTTGGGTTTTTTATACCTGATATATGTTATCTAAAACAATTCTTCGCTCCACTATATCTTTTTTGAAATGTTGATCTTTTCTAATGTGAAATTCTTACCATATGCCCCATTTTGTATTTTGGTTTCCCTCTTTGAAAATCAGAACCACCGTGTAGAGTCACATAAAGAAATTGCACGTTTTTTTTTTTTTGACCAGCCTCAAGTCATTTTAGTACTCATATTTTGCATTATTGTACTTATGTACCGTTTCTAATAAGACATTCAATTATATATTTGTGTTGGTCATTGAAAATTACTTCCGCACTTATGGTTCTATTGTTCGATTAAAACTTTCAACAATTACGGCTTTACTTTCATTACACGTGTGGTACATTTCAATATTGTTGCTATGCAACCAATTTTTAAAGTAAATATATTATTATAAAATTTACTCCTCTGGTCTACCCAATGTTTCTCAAGTTTCCCCGCATTTAGGATTATTTTAAAAGCATTGGTTATTTATTTAATTTTAATCCATTTTGGAATGTTTTCCTATCAAATAAATCAGCTTGCCATATATACAATTATTGTATCAGTTAGCAAAGAGCGTTGGGGAATTAGTTTATGATTGGTTTATGCATCTAAGCATCTAATAGTATGGTCTAGTTTTCTCACACAACGCATTTTCCGTTTTTTTTTTTTTTTATTTGTCTAACTCAAGCGTATGTTTAGGTCTAATGACAGGCCTTGCAATGAAATGGTTTAATGCTTTATGACTTTATGATTAAACCTTATTTACATTGAACTCATCCAAAATTTTGTTTTCACATCGATCTTTGTAAGTAGGATTGTCATGTTAACGTCGTGTAGTTAGGACGCACACACATGCCATAATACTAATTGACTGGCTGTCTATTTTCTAACTGATTTCAAGGCTCAAGGTGTATGTAGGAAGACTGTCCAGTCCACTAATTGGCAGCAATGACATGATTGCTTTATGTAAAGCTACTTTACAGTTTCTTTTGATGGTATAAATACTGTTTATCTAGTATTCATATTACACAATTATCTTTCATAATATTAATGCCAATGTACATCTCAAACAATATTGTTGTATAGTTACCAAATTATTTTACATAGTTTCTGGCAGACCTTTTTCCCAAACATTGTGTTTACTCTTTTAACTATATTTCTAACTGGATATGTTGCGTATGCGTACTGTAATAAATAACTGACGTTTTGTTTTGTATCATAGATTTTTTATAATATCGCCTGAAGACAGGTGGACTAAAAAATAGTATCATTTTAGTAGCATCAAAATTAGCAGCCCTATTTGTACCATTTCCTTCAAAATAGTCTTCTTTATTTTAGTAGCATCAAATTAGCAATCCTATGTGTACCATTTCTTTCAAAATAGTTTTCTATATTAGCAACCATGTTTTATTTGGGTTCATGTTTTTAGAAAAATATTTTGGCTAAAACAACCTCTAAAATTGTTTATCTTATCTTTCTCACATCTTGTTTAATCTATATATTTGTAAAAGAGGCTCCATCTTTTTTATGAATGTGATATTGTTCCTGGTTAAAGCCAGATAAATTAAAAGTCGTCTAACTTCTTTTCAATAGTTTTATCACGAGTCTCTAAGAATGGTAACCAAGGCCCCTAGTAAAATAGCAAGTAACATGTAAATAAGCCCACTTTGTTTTTGTTTTTTTTTGTGTGCTCTTAAATGTTTTAAATCAAGACTGTGATTCCTTTACTTTACTCTCATAATATTATCTGCGTTTTTGTCAACCTCGTTTTATCACTCTGTGTAAATGAGACGGCTCAACCCCATGTGCAGCTTGCTTGTATATTTTTTTTTTATTTTTTGGGGTGGGGTCGGGTGGGGGTGCGGGTTTGCAGACTCGTAAGTGATAAATTCAATCAAAATTCAATGCATGGCATCTTTATAATTTTGTTATTTTATTGTATTAGAGGCCATAATATTTTATTCTTTAATCGTTTGTCCTTAATACCAGGTCCAGCTGTGGCTTTCTGGCTTGCCCTTCTCATTGTTCCACTATTATTAACTTATAGGGTTGGTACAAGTTTCCCTAATGTAGGTCGTAAGTTTGCACATGTGACTCTATAAGGTATCACGGTACCAATTGTTTTTCAATATACCTCAATGCTAATGTTTTGTGAAATAAATATAATTTTTATCCTACCTCAGCATGCATGTCACACACTGTCAGTGGCGTCACTCGGGTTGGTGTCACCCAGTGCGGTAGCTCATGGTGTCACCCCCATGGTCCTCCTTCCGTAACAGACCATACAGAATCCTTAGTAATGTCATCTTGGTGTCCCCCTCTCTGATGGTGTCACCCGGTGCAGTCCGCACCCCCCCCCCCCCCCCGCATCCCCCTAGCGACGCCACTGCTGTGCCTGCTAGTCATGTATTTAACTATGATCGGTTATCCGCTTATGAAATCCGACTAGACCGAGCAGTGTGTGCTCTGTAAAATTTGCAATTTTTCATTTTGGTGTCACCCCTCTGAGATGGTGTCACCCGGTGCGGTCCGCACCCCCCGCACCCCCCTAGCGACGCCACTGCACACTGTCATAGAGAACATTGCTAGATTGTCAATTTGACAAGGACAAAACCACGTACTCATTTGCATTTAAGAGAGATAACTCTGCTGGAACTAGACAGGGGTAAGAGTTCTCTACTCACAACAGACAGTTTCAGCCATGTGTACCACATTTTAAAAAATTTAAGAAAAAAATACAAAATATGATCTAGATATGAATTAACAAAATCTCACATGTTGCCAAGAGGAACAACGTTTTTAAGCCTAACAGAAAGTACAAGTCTTGCATAATGCGACAATCACAGCTAGTGTTTTTCTTTATTTCTGAATGCAATGCTCCTACACTTTAAGCTTCACCCGTTAAGAATTCTCGACATTTGACATTGAAATTTCAATCGCAACTGTGTAATTCAAGCAACACAATCTAAAACCTCCACCTGGAAAATGAAATAGAACTTTAAGGACAAGTAATTTGATTCAACACGTGAAATTGGAATTCTAGACATATGATGTTAAAGTTTAAACTGCAACATTCTCATTTGACCGGCTTTTGTCCGCTACGGAACATCATACATCTCAGACAGATCTGCGCACGCGCCAAGGACTCGTTCCAAAATTTATACTTCGTAAAATAGTTACGCTCTTTGCTTCTGCCCAGACCCTGCTTTCAACAGCGTTTCATACACACAATTATGTGATAATCACTGTCAGAGCTTATACCAACAATCAACCAATATAAATAAGATTAAATTCAAGGTAGTTACTATGGTGGTACAGGTAAATTCTTTTTTACTAGAGCAATATTGCCATTTATGGTATAAAGGTACCAATTGCGCAAGTCCAGGTGGGTGGAGCTTAAAGTGTAGGAACATTGCATTCAGAAATAAAGAACAAACTAGCTGTGATTGGTGCATTATGTAAGAGTTGTACTTTCTGTTAGGCTTAAAAGAAGTTGTTCTTCTTGGCAACATGTGAGATTCTGTTAATACATATCTAGATCATATTTTGTATTTTTATTTTTTTATTTTTTTTAAATGTGGTGCACATGGTTGAAACTGTGCCTGTTGTGGCTAGATAACTCTTACCCTTGTCTAGTTCCAGCAGAGTTATCTCTCCTAAATGCAATGGATTACCTGGTTTTGTCCTTGTCAAATTGACAATCTAGCATTGTTCTCTATGACAGTGTGTGACATGCATGCTGAGGTAGGATAGAAAGTATATTTATTTCACAAAACATTATCATTGAGTTATATGGAAAAGCAGTTGGTACCGTGATACCATCATTCGTGTATTCAGTTGTGAGGCTCCATTACCTTTTATGCATTTACAATTTGAAAGTTATCATTCACAGGTCGATAATAACTATGAATTTCCTCGCTAGAGGTTGCTCTTGTAAAACGGCGCATATTATTTTTAAACAAGGAGGCTGATTGTCTTTGTCGCTCGTTTCTCTTATCATGATGTGCGTAAATACGAGTACATCTCTGCTGAAAGTAATGATCTTACTCTTATTTTGACAAGCAGTAGTAATGTGCTCCATGACCTAATTCTGTATATTTTTAATGACATTAAAATT
Organism: Sinohyriopsis cumingii; assembly: GCA_028554795.2. Lineage (NCBI taxonomy): Eukaryota > Metazoa > Mollusca > Bivalvia > Unionida > Unionidae > Sinohyriopsis > Sinohyriopsis cumingii. Next base: position 14,564,467 of record CM068824.1, read on the forward strand.
CTTGCAATTACGTTGATAAACAAGGCGGGTGAGCTTGAACCTTAAGTTTGGTGACATTCTAACGAATCTAGCAGCCGGCACGAATGGATTGGATTCAGCTGTTATGTTGTTAGATGAGACACCGTAGCGGACAAAAGCTGGTCCAGTGAGAAAGTTAAAGTTGAAATTTCAATGTCGTATGTCTTGAAATCCAATATCACGTGTTGGATCAAATTGCATGTCCTTTAAGTTCCATTATATAGGTCAAGATTTTAGATTGTACCTATTGAATTAAACGGTAGTGGATGAAAGTTATATTTGCTATGTCGAGGTTTTGATTGTGTCGTTTTAATTAGACGGTGCTGGTTGAAATTTCAATGGCATACGTTGAGAATTCCCAATTCACGTATTGGTTCAAAGAGTTTATGGTGAAAGTTACATTTCATGCATTTACAGTTTGAAAGTTACCATTTACAGGTCGATGATTACTATGAATTTCTTCGCTAGAGGTCGCTCTAGTGAACGGACTACGTTTTTTTTTTATACAAGGAGACTGCTTCTCGTTGCTGTGAAATTCAACAGATGAAATCCAAATACTCGCCATATGAAATGGAACTCATCACAAACAGTTACATTCAACGTGTGAATTAAGGATTCTCGACATTTGATATTAAAATTTCAACCACCACTGTGTAATTCAAAATATACACTTTTAAACGTCGACATAGTAGATAGAACTTTAAATCCCCACTGGATAATTAAATATATAACATCTAAACTCTCAATCCAGAAAATGGAACTTTAAGGACATGCAATTTGATCCAACACGTGATATTGGATTTCTCGACATACGGCATTGAAATTTCAAATTTAACTTTCTCATCGAACCAGCTTTTGTCGCTAAGGATCCTCATACAGAAGGGCAGTAGAGTCAATCATCAACATGTTAGATCGGTCGTCTGCAATATCTAGAGCTGCAGGACCCACCCCAATTAAGATCCCGCTGAATGGAATACTGTCCTCTCATTCGTTAAAAAAAATTACGTCCTCTATTTATTTATAACTTATTTTCAGTTGGCCAATGAGATGATAGTGTTCCATTCAGCGCGCTGTTCTCGCGTATTAAGCGGGCGCGATCAGGGCCATGTAGAGCGGTAGCGTGGAAAAATGATTTGGCTTTCCTTAAAGGTATGATATTAAGTCCAACTTTTGATAGGGATTTACAGCCGAATGCCTGAGCTAAATATCGGTACCAAATTTATTAAGCTACGCAATGCGTAGCTTGAAATATCAGCGTTTATTCTAAAATAGGTCGCGAGATCAAGGAGACAAGTTTCCTCCCTTGTAGTTATTATACAGTACATGCATGACAGGTCAGTTGTAAATAACGATACGAGCCTCTGTGTGCAAGATCTAACCACTAAAAGTCGATATTATGCCCATTTTAGCTGGACCATCGGCAATCTGGTAGTTTCTTCTATATGCGACCGCCAAAACTGACAATTTTGAACAAGCCAAAAAACTGAAGCAAAATTAACTTATAAAGTTAAGCATCAACATATTAGATAGATATTAACAGAAAGCCTGATTTGCGTTCTATTTATGTTTTGTAACAGCATCATTAGAGTCAATGAATTTATTTAAACTTCCAAGCACCATATAAACTCAACGGTAAATCTGCCAGCATACCACAAATATGGCTGCTGATGACGTCATTCAGGAACTGCCTATGGGTGCAAGGGACAGTTTTTATGCATATATTTAATTTTTCATGCACCTGCTTAATATAAAATTTCATCCAAAAAGTAAAATTAAATACATGAGTGAGGTCAAAAAGATCCATATTTTTGGATAGGTATGACAAAGCAAAACATAAGAGTATAATTCACTATATATACTTAAAATGTTTTCCTGCAGCTAACTAGTTACAGTTTCTTTAATAAAGAGCAGTAAAATAACTAATACAGTAGATATTTCATTGTATTGTCGCTCATCAAAATCAATCAACGGGAATCTTCCATATCTAAAAATAACGCGGTTCTTTTAGCGAGAGCAACCTCTAGCGAAGAAGTTTCTAGTAATTCTCGAACCATTAATGATAATTTTCAAACTGTAAATGCATACAATTTAATGTGACCTCATAATTGAATACACAAAAGATGCATCTTAACACTCGATATTATTTTGAATTGTTACCGTAAACGTTCTCATCGTGTAATGTAACTATTAAGACCAACAAGTATTTTACTATCTAAAAATAGCAAATTTGACAAAGCAAACAAAAACGTCTAACCACCGCTGTGTAAGTCAGCAGATATAATCTAAAACCTCGGCATACTAAATGGAACATTCAGCACAATGATTGGGATTCAAGATGTGCAGCGTTAAAATATCAATAACCGCTGTACACTTCAACAGCTAATATCTATATTTAAAAAAAAACATCGACATTGGACATCGAAGTTACAATCGACGCTGTGTAAATTCATCAGATGAAATCTAAATATTCGAAATATGAAATAAAACTTCCAACCACCATTGTACAATTCAACAGATAAAATAAAAAATCTCGACCTAGACAAGGGGATTTTAAGGAAAAATAGTTTTATTCAACATGTGAAATTTGATTTATAGACATACGACATTGAAATTTTCAACTACAACGTTCTCATTGAACCAGTTTAGATATAATCTTTAAAAAAAATCAGCTTTTGATTCCCAAGTGTCAACCAACACTGTGTAATTCAACAGCTGAAATCTAAATACTCGACATATCAAATGGAACTTTCAACACCGACAGTTAGATTCGACATGTGAACTTGGTATTCTAGACATAGGACATTGCAATTTCAACATCCTCTGCACAATTCAACATATGAAATCAAAAATCATCACCTGAACGATGGAACTTTAAGGATACTCAGTTTGATTCAACACGTGATTTTGGAATTTTCGACATTCAAACATTAAAATTTCAACTGCAACGTTCTCATTGGACCAAGTATTGTCCACTACGGCGCCTCATAGGGATGCTATTAAATCGATCAGAACAGGTATCTCCCTTAGGCAAGGGCACGAACAGCTATTGGTACCGCCTGCGGTCAAGAGGGGACGGTGTTAAACGACACTGTGTGTACCGGTGTCGTGGCAAAGACGAATCTCGTAAGAAATGACCAGATGCTTGGTTGGAAATCTCCGTGTCTTATTAGATCAGACGATTCCTCACATCTCCGTCGCGACAGTAGAGATCGAGATGTCTTTTCTGACAGGAAACGTTGAAGCTCTGAGCATGGAAGATCCTATACCAGTTTAGGGGGCGATATACACATATAAGCAGTTAGTAAAAAAGGGAAAACGAACTTTTTCCAGACTAGACAATACCAGCTTTTGAAAGTGCAATGAATGAATTACAAAATATACAACACGTTTTTAATAAAGTTACAGGATCTTTTCTTACAATTTACTTCTGGAGTCTAGGAAGTGAAAATGACAAATGAGTAATGACTGGGAAGTTATTTTTCTTTAAAAATCAAACCCTACGTATATAATATGAAACTGTAGAGTGCAATCTAAAAGTAAATATGGACATTTGTAAATATTTTTTTCTTATTTTCATATCATCATGTATGATGCTGTCAAAAAAGGTTCATGAACATTGATGAAAATAAGCTAATTGTGCGTATGTTGCTCTTGCTTACACACTATACCTTATGGAAGTATTGTGTGCAATGAAATTAATTATGGGGAAATCGGAACTATTAGAACACATGAGTGAATTTAGCTTAAATTTAAAACTGTTCCATTAAGTGAAACTAAAATATGGTGAAAATATTCCTTTTCATTCATTTGTAATGAAAATAAGGATACAAATGATGGCATAGCGGATTCATTTCTTAAATATACTAGTGTTCGAAGAATAAGCAGGCATTTTACACTTTGACCTTTGATTCTGCGCGAAATGTGGTCGCGTGATGCTGAGGACGAGGAAGTAAAACTACCAATAAATATGTTGCCGATTTATGCGAATATATATTGAATAAATATGGGATGGCACTCGACTTGCTCACAAAATAACTGCGAAACGCAATATGGGAAATTCGAAGTAGGTGGTCGAATTTTAGTGCTTCTTCCAAAGAGCAGGAATTATCTAGTGGTCCAGGCGAGAAAGCATTTTGAAGTAAAGCGGGTCAAAGGCGAAATGGACTTCCTAATAGACATGGATTTGGCTGATAATATTGCATGCCAATATTTTGCGACGGTATGTAGAGAGATCTGAAACTAAAGAATAATGGGCATTGAACGTAGTCTTTACTGCGGTCATTGAAAACGAGTCGGGTGTCGGACGAAAGGAAGACCCCAGTACATAAATTTCATTTGAATTTCACAGGGGTGGGGTAGAAAAGTAAGGTCAGTGTGTGTCCTGAAGGTCAGGCTATCCAGCACATTTTAAAGCATGGGAGACAATCAAAGAGGAAGCAAGTAAAATGATGGATTTGGGAAGTGACTAAACTTTCGGACTACTTGTATTCGTCTCCTGTGGTGTTGGTCAGAAAGAAAGACAGAAGATTATTTGTTTTGCATCGACTTTCGTCAGTTCAATAAAAAACACTAGTCTATAAGATGCAGATGTTTCAAGTCATGATACTCCATTTTGGTAACGCAGGCACGTCGTGATGTCGTATTATGAGCAAATTGTTTAAATGCATGAAAAATGTATATAGATTCGATGACGGTGTTATTGTGTATACGCACACCTAGGAAGAAAATATTATGGTATTAATCAAAGTATTCGACAATTTCCCCAAAGCCAATCTGACAGCTAGACCCCACTATGAGGCAGTATCGCATATTCAACTTAGAATGATCATGTCACTTAGCATGTTGGTTAGGGCAACTAAAACCAAACCATGAGAAAATTCAGGCGATCAGAAACGCTTCTAAACAAGACATCAACAAAACTGGTTCGAGCGTTTATTGCATTGATAGGAATTTAGAGGAAATTCATTCCTAAATTCGCCGTAATAGCTTGTCTGTTGACGGACTTGATTAGAAAAAGGTAACCCAATAATGTTTGTTAGAGTTCATGCCAGGATAGAGCTTATAACGCTCTTAAGAGAACTTGATAAGTACACCAATCGTAAAGTTACCAAATCTGAATGCATAATTCGTACTGGGAATAGATGCCTTAGACACGGGATTAAGAGCAGTTTTGCTATAGAAGCAAGCAGGAATAAAGTTATCCGTCGCTTATGAAATAAAATTCCTACCTCAGGGGCAATATTGTTCGATTTTCAAAAAGGAGTCCTTGACAGTAAGTGCGAGGAAAATAACAATTTCTCACATACATTTTCGGAAGTAAATTTGTCTCTGAAACGGACAACGACCTCTTTATAATTAAATAAAGTAATAGTCACGAACACTAAATTGGTGTGTTAGGCGATGACTTTACAGCCGTATCGCATCTGGAACAAAGTTATCAGGTGGTCGGAAAATGTGTGGGCCGATTTGTGATATCAAGCATGACTTACTGTGGTATCAAGCATGACTTACTGTGGTATCAAGCATGACTTACTGTGATATCAAGCATGACTTACTGTATTATCAAGCATGACTTACTGTGGTATCAAGCATGACTTACTGTGGTATCAAGCATGACTTACTGTGCTATCAAGCATGACTTACTGTGATATCAAGCATGACTTACTGTGCTATCAAGCAAGACTTACTGTGATATCAAGCATGACTTACTGTGGTATCAAGCATGACTTACTGTGCTATCAAGCATGACTTACTGTGATATTAAGGATGACTTACTGTGATATCAAGCATGACTTACTGTGGTATCAAGCATGACTTACTGTGATATCAAGCATGACTTACTGTGATATCAAGCATGACTTACTGTGGTATCAAGCATGACTTATTGTGGTATCAAGCATGACTTACTGTGATATCAAGCATGACTTACTCTGATATCAAGCATGACTTACTGTGATATCAAGCATGACTTACTGTGGTAACAGAAACATAACAATATCTCTCGTTTCTAAGATAAGTTGAATTATATATATACGTTGGCATCACGCGGTAGATACTCAATATTCCCAAAAGGTTTAATTTATGGAATTATCTATTAGTGAGTCAGATAGGGCGAAATACATTAAATATTATAGTATAATATAATATAGTATAATATAATATAATATAGTATAATATAATATAATATAATATAATATAATATAATATAATATAATATAATATAATATAATATAATATAACTATCTTCTCAATCCACTTCCAGCCATTACATTTAAAAATATTTGCACTGAATTATTTTTTAATCTCACCTTGGAGGTATGTTTCGCAAGCTTTTATCATTAGCTAAATATTCTAATTTATTTTGTCTTCTTTGATTACTTTGTTTGTTTTGCTGTTTTTGTTGTTCTTTTTTCCAATAATTTGCCCCGGAGTATTATATCCTATTTTTATTGCTTGTTGTTTATTTGATTTGTTGCGATAGTTATTGTTCCATTGCTTTATGCTAAGCGTATACCATGTAAGTGCACGATTTTGTATACGATTTTGCTTGATATAAATATTTAATGCAAACACACGTTACGAAATATATTACTAGGATCAATTTTGGATTTTTAAGAACATGTTATAGATGTACTAAGCGTATACCATGCAAATTACCCAATACGACTTTGCTGCCACTTGGAGGAAATATCTGATGCATCAAACACATTACCAAATACATTACTAGGATCAGTTTTGTTTTGCCATTGTCTTTAGATTTTTTAAGAACACACACACACATATATATATATATATATATATATATATATATATATATATATATATATATATATATATATATATATATATATATATATATATATATATATATATATATGACCGTAACATAAGTAATGGAAAAGAGTGAGAAGCAGTCAGCTTTGTAATATTCAACAAAAAATATATTTCCCTAGAATACAAAAGTGAAAATGAAAAGAAAGGAACTTACGGTATTCCAAATTAAATCCCAAATAATCATTGAATTACAGACACAAGTCCTTAGGATTAAAGGTTTTGAATAATATTTAGTGAAAATCCAAATTAAATTCAACGCTGGAAGTGCTGATATGCCTGTGGTAGTCCGTGTAGTGATGATGTGCCAACAGTCTTTTGTTGGACCATACTAATACAAAGAATATAGCCTTATTTGAAAAATTCAAGTCTCTATTTCCGAGAATGTTATTTTTTAAAAGCACTTTGTATATCAAGTGAATAAAAAATTTAAATAAATAAAATTCCAAACCAAATGAATAACTGGACACAATACTAATACAAGATCTTAAAGCACGAATGACAAAGTTTCAAATAAACGAGCTTCATATAGTAACTAAGACGTAAAAAAGACCATGGATAAGTGTGAAAAGTATATTGCTATAGAAGGATCTTGGTTTTAATTTGAAGGTCAACAAAATCACAATAAAGCATGTGACAATCATTATGTATTCTAGCTATAAAAATACAATGCCCTTGACTCAGCTTGGGCTAATGATCCACACTCAGAAAAAAAGTTTTTACAAATTTTTCACTGGTTTTGGACAAGGTCGGCTAAGATACACAATGTCACGTTACCCACAGGATATAATAAAATAAAAAACAATTAACAGAAACTAACAAAACAAAGAATGCAAATGAAATATACATAACAATAAATACACAACACACACACACACACACACACACACACACACACACACACACACATACATACATACACACACATACACACATTTTTGTGTTCTATTATTGAAATATAGTATTGCTGTTTCAACAGTTAGATCATCCTCTTTCCAAGAGTGACTTGTAATACGCATTGAAATAATTTATAAGTGATACATTTTATTAATTGAAATGTATATTAAATCATTCCGTCGTATGTTCAATAAGCTATATGTGGCTAAATGTATTGTAAAGAACGACACTATGAGTACTATTAATAAAGCCCTTTATTACACTGTATCAGGAAAGTATTAATTTCAATTTTATTTATTGTTGTATTTCACTTATTGTATTCCATTATTCTGGAGTAAACCCTAAAACATTTTGAATGCTAGTTTTAATTGAAGAAAAAGAATCGATTTTGTAGTTAGGTTTTAATATTAGTCTGTGTCTGTATCCTAGGGCATTCGATTTGGTTTATTTCTTATTGCGGCCTTCGTCATCGTCCTAATTAAAATAGTAATATTAAAATAGGAGTAAGATACCTCTGAGCTTATTAGTGTTATTTGGTACGTTTTATTAACAGCAAACAATATTGGACTGCTAAAATGCACATTACATTTGAGCCTTAGACCAAAACGTGGATTAGCAGAGTCTATGAACAGTGCTGAATCACATACCCTATTAATATAATTATACAATATCATCGACAGTTTTCCAAATTATCCCTATCCCCATTCTTGAGCAGTACAGCATTGGACCATGTTTTCGCTGACGTATGTCTTTTAAAAAATATACCGTCCTTTTACATAGATAAATGATTGGAATCTATACATATACCCAATGAAATTTCCGTTGACTACATTGTCAAATTTTAACAGAAAGCTGTAAGTGACTCTGGGGGTAAAGTAGTAGATAAATACATATGGAACAAAGGAGAATGGATATCGTTTATACTCAAAAATCTATTATCTCAGCCTTAGGATGGGATTTTTAATGATTCTAACAATAACAAATTCAATGAATGCGTCGAAACCATTAATGGTATTTACCATCATGCAGCAAACCCAATGAAAACGGTCAATCAGAAGCAAAACCTAGCTGTGACATCTCCAAGAAAACTTTCTAAAGGTCAGTCTTGGTTTGACATACTTTGTATAGCCGCTGAAAGCAAAGTCTTAAGAAACCCAAGACCGTTCAGAATGCAAGGCATAATAGCATCACTTGAAGATTATAAATTCTGTCGAAATACAATGCTGTCAGGCATTCATGCGCACTTAAGGTTTCCGTCTCCAATATTGAAACAAAACGCATACTGAACTCGACCGATTGACGAAAACAAAATACTGCAGTCCTTACCAGTTGAAAAGAGACAATTGTCACCAGAATATTCTGTTCAAAATAAAATTAATTTTGGACACACGGGATACCACCCCCGTGTTTTCATGGCTCGCGATCTGTCGGCATATTCTGCGCACAGCTCTGAAAACATGTAATGTTTATCTATCGGGCTATATAAGTGAAATACATAACTTTGGACTGCTTCTGTCAGCAGTTCAGGCGAGTAATTATGTCAGGTTTATAGCTAGTTTTACAAAATTCAACTTAAAAATGCCAATAGACGGCAAAAGATACCAAGCAAACTAAACCAATCCTGTAATTTGTTTGGTAAATTTCAACATTTTATATTTAAAAAAATAAGCTGTCATGTGGAAGAGAAACAACAATGAATAGGATATAATGTGTTTACAATGTCTTGTTTATGGGGGGGAAAAGTACGAAAGAATTTAGAAACAGACTATACGCCGTGGAATTTCTTGAGAATCCCGGTCAAGTTGACACGTTGGATAGCAGACGATTTTGTATGTGTGGGAAAAACGTCTTGCAAAATCGGAAACTTGGATGAAGATGCAGAAATTTTTAAGGTATACATTTCCATCTTTTATATTATGTATTTATTTGTATGATTCTAAAAGAAACATAGTAAATATAATTTTCTGGTTTACAGGTTCAAGAAGGTCATGGTCTTCGTGTGGACATTTAGAAATCACATTTTCAAATGCATTTCGAGCCGAAATGTAGGATATTTGTGTACACTTTATGAATATAATTTTTTAAAATTAAAGTACTTCGTTCTTTCTTCATACAAAATGGATTTGTGACCCAAAATAACACGTGATCCAATGTATACAGAAATGACGTATCGACGCCCAGAATTGGCCGACATGATGGGTATGTATTGATCTCTTAAATAAGCATGCAAAAGCAATATAAATCACAAACAAAATAGCCTATTAACTACATTATTCTCTAAAAATACACAGTTTTTCTAACGTCTTGTAAAGAATCCCAGTCTGCGTGCACAAAGCAATATTACATCTGCAACTTGTTATGAACATTTTCAGAATTATTTAGTTTTTCCATTTCTGTCGACCTGTTACAGGAAGATGAAAACAATCAAATGTTTCATGAGACTCTAAATAGAATAATCGCTGAAGAGGAGGTTTACCCAGCACAGAGTAAACCGAAGCATTAAAATCTGATGGAGTACATGCTTTGTCCATAAACTGCTTTTTGTGTAAGGCAAACGTAATTGCAAAAATATTAACAACATTATAAATAAACTATTCGAAATTAGATATTATTTAATATTAGTAAATGGGTATCAAGGTGAGGCAAATGTACCTTCTATCTACATAGTTTACAACCTGTATTAAACAAAGTATTTAAATCGATTTGAAATGATAGGATAAATGAACGGGTGGATGAAAATGAAGTATTTGACGAAAAACAAGCTGGTTACAGAGCGGATTATTCTACAGTAGATAATATATTTATTTTATATACATTAATCTGTAAGTATTTAAGAAAACGTAGGTGTAGATTCTATACAGTATTTATAACTATGAAAAACCTTTAATAGGGTAGAGCAAAATTTACTGCACCAATAGCTAATTTGTGATGTGTTTAATTGTCCTGTTGGCATACGCCGAGGTTGTATTTTACCGACTCTGTTCTTTTTTTATCTTTAAATGATCTGAAACTCTGCTGACAGATGCATTTTTGGTAGCAGCCTTAGAACTATTTTACTGTTGTACTCAGACGTTATTTGTCTTTATTGACACTCCCCACACGCTATATGTCTTTCTTGACACTCTCCATACGTTACTTGTCCTCTGCAATACCCCCACCAGTTGGACAATATACTCAAGAGACTGTATACATATTGATTAAAGTGGAATTAAAAGTGAATGTGGAAAAAACAAGAGCAATTTTATATCACAGAGGTAATTTTCACAAAGTTATGAAAAGTGGTACAATGGCCCTACAAGTAAAGATTGAATAAAGTTACAAGTATTTAGGATGTATAGTTTCTTTTTTAAAAATAAAATTACATCTTTGCAAGCACTCAAGGCCATGCATATTTTGAATCAGAGTATTTCAAAACTAAGGAACATACATGGAATAGGATTGTTTTGTCTGTTTGACACGGATTTTCATGATATCAATGATAATGAAAAAGTTAATTTGTCATTTTGCAAATATATTCTTGGTGTATACAAGTCTACTCCAAATGCATTTGTATATAATGAATTAGGAAGAAATCGTTGGCTTGACTTCGCTGGCGAAGATTTAGGAAGGGGGAAGTCCACGTCATTTCATGCTGGTTTCTGTCAAGCCCAGTACGTGACAGACATGTCCGTCCACATGGGCTGCAGGGGAATGTTAGGGTTGTGGTGGGTGCTGCCGATGGTTCCCGGTTTTTTCTTCGCCATCGTTTTTCCTCCAAACTGGCCCGTCTGTTTTGTTCAAAGGTAACAGTGGCTCGGTGAACTGTACGTCGCCAGCTTTCACGGTTAGCAGCTTGTGATGTCCATTGGCGGTGATCGATGCCACAGGTGGTGAGGGTCTTTTTCAGGGAGTCGTTATATCTCTTTCGAAATGCCCCTCTGTCACGGTGGCCAGTTGACAGCTCACCATACAGTACGTTCTTTGGCAGGTGATGATCCTCCATCCTGGACACGTGCCCTGCCCAGCATAGCTGTATCTTCATGAGCGTGGCCTCAACGCTGGTGATCCCTGCTTGTTTGAGGACTTCATTGTTGGCAACGATGTCACTCCAGGGGATGTTGAGGATGGCGCGAATGCAGCGCTGATGGAAGCGGAGATGGCGGTTGTAGGTGACTCAGGATTCGGCGCCATATAGGAGAGTGGTCAGTACGACAGCTCTGCAGGCGCTGATCTTTGTACCTCTCTTGAGACTGGCGTTGTACCACTCTCTTTTATAGAGTCTGCCGAATGCGCTGTTTGCCTTGGCCAGTCTGTTGTCTATTTCTTTGTCGATCTTGGCATCAGAGGATATCACACAGCCCAGGTATGTAAACTGGTGGACTACATTCAGCTCTGTCTGGTGAATGAAGATGCTTGATAGCCGGTACTCTTTCTTGGGAGCAGGCTGGTGAAGTACTTCAGTTTTCTTTAGGCTGATCTCAAGACCAAAAAGTTGGCAAGCTTCTGAAAAGCAGGATGTAACGCGCTAAAATGCGGTTTCCGTTCGGGCAACAAGGACTGCGGCGTTTGCAAAGAGAAGTTCTCTAATCAGTTTTTTTCAAGGTCTTGGTGTGGGCCTGAAGTCGCCTTAAGTTGAAGAGGTTGCCGTCAGTATGAAATCGGATATGGATGCCATCTTCGTCATCAAGGTCTCATGTTGCTTTTATGAGCTTTATGCTGAAGAAGATTGAGAACAATGTGGGGGCTAAAACGCAGCCCTGTTTCACGCCATTTACAATGGGGAAGGTCTGTGACAGGTCGTTATTGTTTCTGACCTGACCACGCTGGTCTTCATGCCATTGGATGACTATCGTAAGGAACTTTGGTGGACAGGCGAGCTTTTCAAGGATTTTCCATGGTCCAAATCTGCTCACCGTGTCAAATGCCTACGTCAGGTCCACAAATGTGATGTACAGTCCTTTGTTTTATTCTCGACATTTCTCCTGGATCTGTCTCAGAACGAACACCATGTCAGTTGAGCCCCTACTGGATCTGAAGCCACACTGACTCTCTGGAGCATGTTCTTCTGCAATGGTTGGCACCAGTTTGTTCAGCAACACCCTAGCAGGGATTTTGCCTGCAATGGAGAGCAGAGTTATCCCACGGTGGTTTGAGCAGGCAGACGTTTCCACCTTGTTTTTGTACAAGGTGATGATGGCTGGATCTCCGAGGTCTTGTGGAAGTTTCACTCGCTCCCAACAGCAAACGAAGAACTCGTGGACTTTGGTGTGCAATGCTTGGCCTCCTCTCTTCCATATATCTGGTGGGATACCATTTTTGCCCGCTGCCTTTCCAGTCTTCAGCTGTTCTATGGCTTTTACAGTCTCTTGCAGTGTGTGTGTCTCACTGAGTTGAATCGTTGGTGGCTGTTGTGGGATGCGATCAATAGCTACCTCCTGGACTGTACGGCTAGTGATGAAGTGGGTGTGGAAGTTCAGGATAGATTCCCTGTCAGTGAATAGTTCTTGGCCATCTTCACTCCGTATGGGGCTCTGTACTTGGAAGGAAGGACCATACACTGCTTTCAACTTAGGATAAGATTAAGTCATTTGAATGACAGCGTTTCTATTGATCACTGAGAATATAATTCACTTGTCAAGGATAACCATAGTTGTTAAGATATAGAGATTTTTGTTACATGATCATTATGTTTGGAACGGGTAACTTGCAGATCAGTTGTAATACAGTAAGATGTCAAAATATTTGTATAAAGAAAGGTTGTGCTTAACTATGAGGAAAGCTTGTGTCCAATTTGTAATGTTAATATCGACAATGAATTTGATTTTTATTGTTGTTTGTCATCTATATGGAGAATTACGATGAATATATTTACCAGCTTTTTATATAAAAATCCAAGCTCAGAAAAATGTAGGACTTTTAAATAAATGACTAATTTAGCAATGTTTACTGTAAAAGCTTTAAAGATCAGAGGAGCCGTTATTTCCTTAATCCTGCTAGAAGAACTCCATATCAATATCACAAACCTTGTGTTTGTTCCATGCAGGCTTTATGGTTCTCTTTAATTTACATTGTGACATTACTGTGTACTATATATTTTTATTTCAACCAATTAGAAAAACACCATAATTATTACCTGCATTATCAATAATTACGATGTTCTTCAGTTATACACCATGACACATTTTTGTAAAGCGTGTGTGGATATGTATCATGGGCCAGCGGCCTGCGTTACAAATAAGTAATATTATTATTAATTATATTCAAAAGATGTGCTTTTTTCCAATATTGTTGTGGCCACTAGATCTTTACTAATTGCTTTGGGTCTTTATAATATCTTTTATTGCGTTCTTTTGACAAATCTCATTTCTTTTTTGTACACATCCAGATGAGTTTTATAATTGTTTGAAATGTTGAATACTTTATCACAATAACTATTTGTATGCACCTTTTCATTATCAGATCATTACAATTATATGTATTCTATTTATAAAGCACACTTCTCTTTCTTATTCAGATTGCTTTCCAAGGTCAATATACAACTTGCCATAACACGAATCATCATCCAATTAGTAAGTGTTCAAGGGCATACATCCATCGGAATCATACTCCATTCGTATATCTCATTACGTTAGTTTCTCAGTTCTTGAACTAGTGAATGTTTGCTTACCATAGCTTGAGCTTTGTTTTAATGGAAAATACCGATCCTGGAGATTGCACTGAATATATTTCCTTTAACATTATTTTTTGGTTCAATAGAAAAATTCCAAGTACCTTTTTGTTTTTACTAGCCAATTTGGGATGTTTTGTTTTGTTTATTACTCTATTTATTACAGGGTTTATGGTAGCGTCAGGGATAATATTTTAATACATTTGGTCGAGTAAACTCGAATAAATCGATACTTTGCTCGTTATTTGATTGTAAGGAAAACTCTTACCTCTTCTTATGTTGGATTTTTTTTCTTCCGTATATTTTGTAATGAATGTGGAGGAACACATCTTATCCTAGGGATAAAGAAGGTGGTCGTTCTTGAGCCTTCTTTTTTTCAAGTTCTTTAAATAAGTTTGTTAATATGTTTTTGACTGGTTCTATTATGGTTCTGCAACTTCCCGTTGAAGAGACGAAATCGGGGAGAGGGAGTGCCCTTTTGCCCTTATGTGCGGTCACTCATGGGCTACACATGTCCTGCAAACAGACCGTTTCGCAGCTGATCGACTTAGCTATATGTATGGCTTGTTTAGTCAATTTTTGAGTCGTTAAAGCTGTTGTAATTTGTTTTGTGCCTTGTGTGGATGTTTCTTTTTCTTTTCTTTTTCATTCATTTTTTAAAAATTTATTATCATATTGTTATTCTGAAGGGGTAAATCAACGTTAGATTGAAATTGGATTGTTGACCATTATATTATTTATGTCTGTCTCGAATAATCTTATGATTGGGTGGCCATATTTTTTATTTGCTTACATCTGTATCATTGTGCCAGCTATATGCACAGGGCGAACCCATTTATATAGTTTTTTGTGTGAACTTAGCGATTGCCTAGTGCGCCAGACTTTAACCGGCGTTAAATCAGACAGACGTTTTTTTTTTCTCTATTAAAAAGGGGTGAGGGTCTCAAAGTCTTAGTTCGCCTATGATGCCAAAAACCCTAAGACTGGTCCTGTATCGGCAGTACACAATTCGGACGCTGTCTGTTGTCTTTACCACAGCTATTACAAGTACTGTTATTTCAAAGCTCAAATGTGTTTTAAAAATCATTGAATAATTCAGTGTAAACATATCTTTTTAGGTCTTTCTTAAGACAACGAAATGTTCAGTAGGCGATTTGCTGTTTAAAAATTACACCAGTACTCACAATATACAATTTTGATACCGACATTTTTTTTGTTGTTTGTTGGTGAGAAATGTGATAGATAATCCGTCGTTATGTTTCAGTGCTGGATAGGAAAATGTCACCCTCGAGCTCCAAAGTTTGCGTCAGACACTCTGTAGAGACTCGCGTCTAACATAGAATTCTTGGTATCCAAAAAAATGATCGTCTCCTACACCGATGCATATAAATAATTATATTATTCTTTGGGCGAAACAGTATTATAGCATCATTGACTGGAACGTATGCAATTATTAACCATACTAAATAATATTCAATTAGACATGCAATTTAAAGAACACATAAAACTAAACTAATGTATCATTCAGCAACAGAACGATTTCCTTCTCATTTTATATTTATAACAGATTCCCCGCAAAAATCATTCCTTTTGAATACTTTTTCTTATTTTTCCTGAGATTGGCCATCTTTAAATCTAGTGCTGCATTTGTCATTAGATCCTTGGTTTAGCAACAGATTCATTTTGATATTCTTTCCTCTCTCAGTTATCGAAGTTTCGTTTCTTTGACTGATAATGAACAATGTACAGTAATGAGTTAACTGTTTTCACTATTTCGAACTTTAGATGATACAAATCAAGGACTTTTACATTTTCGAGACAGATGTGATAATAAATTAGAAATGACATAAGTAGTGAATTGGAATACTATACGTACAATGGGAATTAGCATTAAAAACACACCTGGGTCAATATACGTACAATGGAAATTTAACATGGCGAAAAATCGTGGGTCAATATACGTACAAGGGGAATTAACATGGCGAAAAATCGTGGGTCAATATACGTACAAGGGGAATTTAACATGGGGAATAGAGTTTGGGCTTGTTTAGGGACAAGGGGATTTTTTTTTTTTTTTAAATTTTTTTTAAAAAAAGGGGTAGGCAATTGAAAAGTCATTCTCTTTTCGAGAAATATGGCTGGCCCTGAAAAGGGCCTTTGGGTTTATGTTAATGTTTCCATTAACATAAAGGGCACCGCATTGGTCTTCTTCTTTTCCTTAGGCTGCGTCTCACTGTTGGCCCGTAAATCAGCACCTCTTTTGAGGCATCCTTGTCTTTCGACGTAGATCCTACGTATCCACAGACTGGTGTTTGTCCTGTGGACAACGGTCCACTTGGATCGGTCATACATGAGCATGTCCGTCCTGAACATCATGGAAGACACAAGCGTAGAAGATTGCACATCGGTCCACATCTTGAAGCGACGAGAACAGGTGAATCAATGCAGTGAACTGCGCTTATTTATAGGTAGAGGTAGGATTGAAACGGATTGAGTTCATTCACCAATCCGAACACGCGTTACAAAATTCAGTCAGCCCGCATCCAATTCGAAGAGAGCAGTCTGTGACGTCACGTAGTCTATATAGATTCGCTAGCGCTTGTGTGCAGTCAATCTATGCGACAGTGATTCAACATGACGGAAACTCAGAAAACGATCCATTGGGGTGCACCAACAGGGGAGACTGTCCAAGGGAACCCGGACTTACTTTCAGAAGAGGTGAATTGGGATTTTGTGGATTTTCTCTCCTCGCAAGAATTTGTTCCGGAACCTTCGTTACCTTCTTCATTACCGCAAGTGGAGAATTTTAGACAGAGACAGAAAGAAAAATTGGAGAAATTTATGCAACGACAAAAGGAAGCGGAACAATCTTTTCTCCTACAGCAACAGCAACAGCAACAAGAAGAGGTAAGAAAAAAACAACAGCAACAACAGCAAGAAGAAGTAGCAGCAAAGAAACAAGAGGGTGAAAATCAAACGGTCACGGTACTGTTGGACATTTTAGCGGAGTTAAGAAGTCTGAAACAAATGTATCAGACTTCTTTATTACGACCGAAGAGAATACGAGCTTCTCGAGCTAAACACGTTAACCCTGTGACTAAGCCTACCGTACCACCCTTAGTGATTTCAACCCAATCATCATCATCAGCAACATTACGCAGTCCAGAAGTAGGCCTTGGCCGTGGCAAAGGCTTAAGGCAGTTAAAGTTGATTGCTTAAACTCACCCCTACACCAAAATAAAAAGGCCCTTTTCAGGGCCACCCACATTTCTCGAAAAGAGATAGCCTTTCAATTTGCCAATAACTAAAAAAAACTAACCCATTTTACCCCTATAGTACGTGTCTTTGTATGAGTGCGTGAGTGTAGCTTCTTATTTTAAAATCAAAACTCAAAGACACTTACCTTATATCATTAATTTATTCTTTTATCCATTGTTACAATCCAATTCACAATTCACAATACAAAACTTTAAAAAAAGTTCATTGACTTCTTCTGTCTCCTTGTTTAGTCTCTCTGTTTTTTAAATTTCTTCACCGTCACACTCTTTTCCTCTTCTTCTTCCTCCTCGCTTTCTTCCCTTCTTCTTTTCTTCTCCTGTTTCTTTTTCTTCACCTGTCTGCTTTCTTCCTCTGAAGAATCCCTCTCTTCCTCTGAAGAATCTCTCTCTTCTTCTGAAGAATTCCTCTTTTCTTCTGATTCCTCTTGTTTCTTTTTTGGGCAATCTGGAGACCAATGTCCTTTTTCTTTACAATAATAACAGGTATCTTTACTTTTGTCTTTTTTAGCCCCTGTTTTTTTTCTTTTTTGACGGTCTGGACACTCTGAAGACCAATGCCCTTTCTTCTTACAGATATAGCAAGTATCTTGACTTTTATCTCGAAAGGAAGGAGAGTAGTCCGTCGGCTGGTCTGAAGAGAATTTTCTAATGACCCCTCGCAAAGCTCTGACGAAACGTTCGATTTGGTTAGTCTCTTCCATCGTTGTGCTCGGCTTGAGAGTGAAATGAATAGTGAAAGGACAAGACACACACCCTTTTTATATACGCTGGTCTGCCATGACTATAAATTAGTCTATGGTGTTTAAACTTGAGTCATTTGACGTTTTGCACTCAAGATGAAACGATCCTATTCATTTGAGAAGAAAGAAGAAGAAGAAAGTAAGAGGCAGAAACGTGATCTATCGCCTCGTACCAGGGCTGAAATCTTGGCACAAATTCATGCCAGTGATTTTGAAGAGGACATGAGTGAACCAGAATTTGAAACCTCTAAACCAAGTTCACCACCCTTAGTCAACCCTGAAAAATACTATTCCATTCGAGAGACGGAAAAGCGCTCCTCTAGAAAATTTAGAACCACAGCTTACAAATACACGGTGAAGTTTAAAGATTTCAAGGCTGAAGCGCCGTTAGAGAAAGCAGAAGCGTTTATCACTGGGGTGTGGGATTCTCTGCTCACTGCACTCAAGCGACAATGTCAACCCAAAGAAGACGATCGCTTGAGACTTTCCATACAACACGACGGTTTGAAATCCCCTGTTTGGATCGAGTTTAGCACCCCTGCAGAATTGACCGCTTCCAAAGTCATGGACAAGATTCAACACGTGCAACAATCTAATGACCAGTTTGACATCACCGATGGAAAAGCCACATTGGACATGACCCACGTCTCTCCTCCTCAAGGGACCGGACGCAAAAAGATGTTATTGGTGAACGAGCTTCGCAGCATTAAGCGTAGCCTTGTCCAAATTCACAATCCTCATGACCAGATGTGTTTAGCCCGTGCCATCGTGGTGGGACGAACCTATGCCAACAAGAACGACACGGTAGAATGGAAAAGAACCTGGAACACTATTCAACGTTCCTATCGAGCCAAACAACGAAACGAAGCAGAACTCCTGTTGCAACAAGCTGGCCTGTCCAAAGACACACCCTGTGGCATTCCTGAGATGCAAAAATTGCAAGATGTCCTAGCTCCACGCTACACCTTGAAAGTGCACCCTCAAGAAATGCGCGGGTCTTTGTTGTTTCGAGGCCAAGATTTTAAGGACGGAAAATACATTCATGTTTGTTATCACGATGACCATTTCGATACCATTACCACCATCACCGGATTCCTGGGATACGGTTATTATTGTGAGAAATGTGATTATGGTTATAACAATTGAGAGCAACACAAGCATTGTGGAATGAAATGTCCAGGATGTTTGGCCTCTCCACCCTGTCTGAGCGAAGAACCAGTGCTTTGTTCAACTTGTCTGCGCACGTTTGTCAGCCCTACCTGTTACCAACAACATTTGAAAACACAAGGTTCACAGCAGAAATGTGCTTGTCAACTCCTGAAATTGTGCCCTACCTGTGGACAAGGCATACTTACTAATGATGCCAAGGCACACGTATGTCGAGGAAAGAAAAAATGTCACATTTGTCACCACATCGTGGACTTGGAACACCAATGCTACGTGCAAAAATACCAACCCCCACCAGAGAAAGAGGACGGTCACAAGAAGAAAGGCAATTTCATCTTTTTCGATTTCGAATGCATGCAAGAGACCGGCATTCACATCCCTAATTTCTGCGTGGCTCATCGAGCGTGAGAGAAGTGCATTCAAGAACCTATCTTCAGTCATTGCCCTCACTGCAGCAAGATTCCTGGAGGGCGTGAAAAAATCTTTCGGGGACCGAACACGTTAGCCGATTTCGCTCGATGGGTCTTAGACCCCATCGACAAGACGTGGAGCCAAGAGGACATTGAACGTTACGGAGATTGTCATCGTCATGCCACGGTGATGGCTCACAATTTTTCCGGATACGATGGACAGTTTCTTCTCAGATACTATACGGAACATGGCACCGAACATCCTAAAGTGACTTTGAACGGAGCCAAAATCATTTTCATGCAAGTGGGACAAGTGCAGTTTAAAGATTCGATGAGTTACTTGGCCATGCCTTTGAATCGAATGCCTAAAACGTTTGGAATGACAGAAATGTCTAAAGGGTACTTTCCACACTTTTTCAATACGGAAGCCAATCAACATGCCGTTCTACCCCATTTACCTGAGGCTCACTATTACGACTCCGACAACATGCGTACCGAACAACGAGAAGCTTTCTACGCTTGGTACCAGGCTCACGCCTCGGACCCTTTCGACTTTCAGGAAGAAATGCTAAAGTATTGTCGTTCCGACGTGGACATTTTACTGCATTGCTGTGGAAAATTTCCAGAACTGTTCATGGAACACGGAGGGGTCGATCCTTTGAAAGAAGCTTGCACCATTGCCAAAGCGTGTTCCTTAGTGTATCGACAACGATTCATGCCTGAAAAGACTGTGGCTGTCATCAGTCCTCAAACGACCCACTATGTCAAACGTCAATACTCGGTCAAAGCCCTACGTTGGTTACATTACTTGTGCGACAAGGAAGACAAGTGGATTCAGCATGCCCGCAACGGACGGGGTGAAAAGACCATCGGAACGTATTCGGTCGATGGCTGGGACTTGGAAAACCCCAAGATCGTGTACGAGTTTAACGGTTGCTTATTTCACGGATGTCCCGTCTGTTACCCTGACCGTGGCACTAAAAATCAGTTTTTACAACGAACCATGGAAGACTTGTACCAGGACACTTGTCAGCGACGCCTAAAGTTAGAACAGCAAGTATACCAAGTGGTGGAAATGTGGGAACACGAGTACGATCACCGAATGAAAACCGATCCCGAGTTTAAACGCCTCGTGGAAAGTTACCAGTTCACGGACCCGTTGAACCCGAGGGATAGTTTGTACGGAGGAAGGACCAATGCCACCTGTTTGCTGTACCAAGCCGACGAAGAGAAAGGAGAAGAAATCAAATACTTGGATGTGTGTTCGCTGTATCCCTACGTGTGCCAATATTGTCGCTTTCCTGTAGGGCACCCGCAATTGCTGACGGAACACATCGACCTGAAAAACATTCGACAATACGAAGGCTTGATCAAGTGTAAAGTTTTGCCTCCCACGGACTTGTACCATCCCGTCTTACCTCACCATTGTCAAGGCAAACTGATGTTTCCCTTGTGCCGTACTTGTGCCGAAACGTGCAACCAAGACCAGCCTTGTCAGCACACCCAGGAAGAACGTGCCTTGACGGGAACCTGGGTCAGCGTAGAATTGTTCAAAGCTCTGGACATGGGATACCAACTGTTAGAAGTGTACGAAATTTGCCACTTTCCTAAGACACAACAATACCACAAAGGTGATCCCAGTCAGAAAGGCATTTTCGCCGACTACGTGGATGCCTTCTTGAAACTGAAACAAGAAGCCAGCGGCTATCCTTCCTGGTGTCACACTCCCGAAGACCAAATACAATTCAAAGAGAAATACTATGAACAAGAAGGCATCTCTTTAGACCACATCGAAAAAAACGAAGGCAGGCGATCGTTTGCCAAAGTGATGTTAAATTGCTTGTGGGGTAAAATGGCACAACGACCGTGTTTACCCAAAACGGAATATTTGACAGAACCTTCCCGCTACTTCCAGATGATTCACGACAAAACCAAATACATGAAACACGTGGACGTCGTTCGAGAGAATTTGATCTTGGTCAATTACGAAGAAGATTTGGTCTTTGTACAAGACGACCCTTTTGGAAATGTCATCATTGCGGCTTACGTGACAGCTCATGCTCGCTTAAAATTGTACGAAGCTTTAGAACTGTTAGGGGAACGCGTCCTGTACTTTGACACGGACAGTTGCATTTACATCCATCACCCGAGTCAACAGCACCCTAACATCGAAGGAGACCGTTTAGGAGCCTGGACAGACGAGCATCCCGACGACAAGATTCTAAGTTTCGTCAGTGGTGGTCCCAAAAATTACGGCTACGAATACCGGGACAAACAAGGAGAAGTGCACACGACGTGCAAAGTGAAAGGACTGACTCTGAATTATCGTACCAGTCGAGTGGTCAATTTTGGGGTATTGAAAGAAGCCTTGCAATCGGGAGAGGATGGAAACTTTAAAGTGACCACCTATCAACCGAACAAGATTGTACGTTTACCCACTCATCACATCGTCAGTCGGCCCTTGGAAAAAGTCTATCAAATCGTGTACCAGAAGCGAGTGCGACTTCCCAATCATTTCACCTTACCGTATGGACACGTTGGTATAAAACATTGGTTGTAAGAGGATAGTTACCCCACCAGAAAGATGACATCGCCACAGCAAGAATCAAGTGAGAAACCCGATGAGAACTCCAAGTTCAAACCCTACCATTTTCCAGTCTTCTTACCTGACTATTGTGAGTGTGCCCGTCGATTGGACACGTTTCAGAAATGGCCTACGGATAGGGAAGGATTACCTTGTTCGCATGTTTTAGCTAGAACAGGATTTGTCTACTTGGGACCTGAGTCAGGATTGGGATACGAGGTACAGTGTTTCGCTTGCGGACTGAATTTACGAATGGATCTATGTATCTATAAAGATTCAGCTATTCTGGAACATACTCGATGGTCTCCGCACTGCCGTTACCTTTCTATGGCCTTTCCACCCATCACACTACGGTACAATGTTGACGGTACCTTAGAGACGGTACCTTCCAGAACAGGACATAAAAAACGTAAAAAAGGAAAGATGTACAAGCTGGACACTGCATTGCGACTAGTATAAAAAGGGGCTATGGTCAAGATCGATAGTTTATTGTGACTACCAAGACCGAGCGAACAAGATGAATACTTTCAGAGAAACACAGAACAAGTTGTTTAGAAAGGCACAATTCAAGTGTGAGGCTTCGGAAGTGGAATGCGATTGTGAGCCTTGCGATGGGTACGATGCTGTACGCTGTGACCTTAGCGATGCCGTAAAGCATCATGGGAACTTTAGTGTCACTACCCCTATCATGGAAAGTGATGCTGTGCGTGTCAAACCTGTGGGATGCGAAAGTGATGCCGCTCGTCCTCTTGGACACTTTACTGGGTTTAAAGGGGAATGTTCACCTTCACGTCTACCCCCCTACAGATGTCATCCAGCCCTGAGCAAACTCCTGCCCATGTCACTCAACCCTCATCGAAACGAACCTGTGAAAGACGAATATTCGTTCCCTGTGCGTTTGTCGGAATACTGCGACTTTGAAAATCGTCTTCAATCGTTCAAAGGAAAATGGCCTAAGTATCTGGGAGGACCGATCCGCGAAGAATTAGCCAGAGCCGGATTTTTCTACTTGGGCGAAGGAGATAAAGTCAAGTACTTCAGTTGCGGTGTGTCACTTCACCACTGGGAACCGCAAGATTCGGCCTACGTTGAACATGCTCGATGGTCACCGAATTGACATTACTTACCCTTAGTGGGACCGAGACATTGAAGTAACTTACCATAATCTGTTCATGGATACTTTACAAGAGAACATTCGTGCTTTGCCTGTGGAGTTGAGAGAACGCATTTACCGAGAGCTGGTCAAAATACAAGTGAAACGTAAAGAACAATTGCATCCGTTACGTCACCGGTGTTTGAACCTCTGGTACCTGAAGGCTATACAAGGATTGATTCAATTGAAAGTGTTCCATCGGACAGACATTGATGAACGATCCTCTAGTTTTAAAAAGGATTGGTTTGTTATGGACGATTCTACCTACATCATTGTAAACTTACTGCATCGAATTCCAGAGGAAGAGTTAACGAATTACTAACATCTTGAACACAATGTCAACTTAGTGAAAGAGGAAACTTCTGAACGAATTATAATGTGCAAATTAGTAACTAAAGGATTTAAATTCGACACTGAAGTAAAACCATGTTTGTGCAAAGAGTACATTTCTTGTGTCAGACCAAAGAGGATTTAGTATGACCTATTCATGGATACTTTGCTAGAGAACATTCGTGCTTTGCCTGTGGAGTTGAGAGAACGCATTTACCGAGAACTGATCAAAATAAAAGTGAAACGCAAACTCAAAGTGATTCATCCGTTTTTAAATTATGCTCTGTTCCAAAGTACAAGAAGACTGATTATGAGTGGATATTACATTAGGCACAAAGTTAAACGAGGCTATTGGCCACCACCCAACGATTCCAAAAACACTGTATATACTTATGGATACTTTACAAGAGAACATTTTGGGCTTGCCTGAGGAGTTGAGAGAAAGGATTTACCGAGAGCTGGTGAAAATACAAGTGAAACGTAAAGAACAATTGCATCCGTTACGTCACCAGATGTTTAACCACTGGTACCTGAATGGTATAAGAGGACTGATTCGTCAGAAATTTTTTCAGTGGTCAGACCTTGTTGAACACTTTCAGTTTGGGGATGATGATGGACTAGACGTTCGTAATTTTGGTTACTTCGAGATTCACTTACTGCAACGTATTGAGGAAGACGAGTTAAAGGATTACCAACATTTGTTACATGGAATCTGCTTAGAAAAAGACGAAACATCTAGACAAACTCTGACGTTTCAGTTACAGTATGTAACATTTAAATTCCCTACGGGAGAACGAACGTGTTTGGTTAGAAATTACCTTTATTGCTTCCGAAACAAAGACACTATAAAATCAAGTTGCCATGCCACGGATTATGTCACATATTATTGAACAGATTCCGTGGAAGGAACTCAATGACCATATTCAAACCGTGGATCATTACCATCGATTATTACAAGAAATGTATCCATTCAATTTGGGACGACAAGTGGTGTGTGTCTTAGTGACTTGTTTTCTGGGATTTCGTTTACCAGCCGATTCTTTGTGGACTCTTTACGATCAGTACTTACCACCTCAATGGTCTTAAATGGTCACGAAAAACTCCTTTTGCTCAAAGCCTTGCGTTTTCATCTGGATACTTCTCGACCTCAACAGGAAAAAAAGATTCGTCAACTTTTAGCTACCCAAGACGTGTATGACGATGTGTGTGTAGCTTGTGACTTACATCCCCATTGGACAGATGTCCGTGCCTGGAAAGAATGGGGTTTTGAGGCTTGGACCCAAGAAGTGGCCCAGTATGCACGAGAGTTGTTCAAGGAAAAAAGTTACTTTTCAACCCGTGTTAGTGACGGTGCCAAAAGAACCCGTCACCCAGGACAGGACTGTCGTGGACAGGCCTGAAAGACCCTTTCGGGAGGACACTTGTGTGACCTTACCCCTACTATAGAACTGGTTAGAACATTACCCAAAGCATGTTGTTGTTGTACAGACACTTGTTTTTATTCCACGTTAATGGTTATCATGTGCCTTTTATTCTTGTACTTAAGCCTTTGGCTTTTATGTATTTTTGTCTTTCGTATTCATGTTTGAAAAAAACATTCAATAAACGAGTTCTGAAAAAGTATATAAACTCTTGTCTTGTTTGTTTTCGTGTCACAAGTGACATTTCTCACACAATGGCTACCTCTGCTGTCTCTGCTCCCTCTTCCTCTACTGTCAAAGTCATCGACGAACACTTAGATCGTGCCAGTTGGGAGGCTTTGTATCTTCGCCATCCCTTTAACATGCTCATTGCTGGACCTAGCGGTTCAGGCAAAACCGAATTCGTCAAACGTTTGATCGAACATAAACATCATTTGATCGATCGGCCACCTCAACGGATCGTGTGGTGTTACAAAGAGTGGCAATCGGCGTACAACCTCTTGCGAGAAAGTCAAGGCGATTCCATCGTGTTTGTGGAAGGCATTCCTAAAGAAGACGACAGCATCGTCTCTGACTCCCGTCAAACCCATTTGGTCATTTTCGACGACATGTTAGGAGAAGACGAAGAAGAAATTAAATTGTGGTTCACGCGCAAAGGGCATCACCGTAATGCCAGTGTCGTTTACATCACCCAAAATTTGTTTCAACAAAGTAAAGCCCATCGCACCATCAGTCTCAATGCGTATAACGTGGTCTTGTTTAAAAGCCCTCGAGATAAATCGCAAGTGCAAGTCTTAGCCAAACAGTTAGGAACGCCTTGGCTGACTCAGGCGTACGACGATGCCACTCAAACGCCACATGCCTATTTACTCGTCGATTTGAAACCTACGACCCCCGAGGATTTGCGATTTCGTACCCACTTGTTTCACCACTGGTGCCAAGACGGAGGGCCTGTCCTGTACACGTCTCCGTCCTCGACTTCATTTCACTCCCCATAAAAAAATCTATATAAACCTCAGACCTTTTTTCGTCTGTCTCACACAGTGTGAACATGACGTCCCTTCAGTCGCATCTTCCCGTCAAATTGATTCGTGCCTTGTATGGCATCAGTCGAGAAAAAAATCCACAAACACGAGCTCGTGTCTTAGAAGCTAGTCTCAAAGAAGTCTTACGATGGTTCACGGTGACGGCACGTCAAATACTCCAAGGAATCATTCAGATTCCTCATCAAACCAAACGCTTTTTCGATCGAAACAAAGTCGCTTTGGTCCAACTGGCCTATCCCCGCATCGACACTCAAACCAAAAAACAAATCATTTTGAAACCTGGAGGGAGCGGTACTCTAGGAGGGGTCATCATTCGCTCACTCTTAAGATGGGATCCTAATGCCCCCAAAGTTATACCCAAGAAAAAAGTCCAAGAAAGCCCGAAGAAGAAAAAGAAAAAGACCAGGTCCCCAAGAAGAAGAACTTCTCCAGTGGCAGGACCCTCCTCTTACCAGACACCACCCCGGAAAAAGAAAAGAAGCCCCCAGAAAAAGAAACAGAAAAAAAGTCCCCAGAAAAAGAAAAGTCCACAGAAGAAAACTAGTCGCAAGAGAGGCACTTCGGCCAGGACGCAACCTTACACTCGCAAACCACGACCTGCCACAGTGGTGACTGCGTCTCCGGCAGCCTCACGTTTATCCACTTCTCCGTTAATGACACCCAGAACTGAAGAATACTTGGAGACGTTGATCACACCAAGAACTTCTCCGTTGATGACCCCCAAAAGAACTTCCCCAGTGGCAGGACCCTCCCATTTAGTGGCAGTGGCTGCTGCTCACAAAGTACCTTCTCCCAAAATCAAAGTCCAAGAAAGATCGGGCATGTTACAAAGTTTACTGGATTTGTCCAAGCAAGAACTGGCTCGATTTAGTCCGTTACGTACCCCTGCACGACGTGTCATGCCTGTCCTCAAACTGATACGACGTAAAGACAATGAGTGGCGACGAGTTCCAGTATAAAAAAGGCCTGTGACCAAGTCGGGGTATCAGTGTTTTTTTGGTGCTCCTGAAGACTCAAAGATGTCACCCTCCAGAAAACCACAAGGAAAGAAAAGGAAAGGACTGCCACCACGTTTAGCCAAACATGGGGACATGTTATCTGTCCTGTCCAAAGCTTCTCCACCCCTACGAAAAAAACTCATTCAAACGGCCTCCAAAGAGGTCATCGATACCGTGTGCGAATGTTGTTTGAACGTTTTGAAAGGCACGATCCCTTTGTCCAAACACCAGAAACAATGCTTAAGCAAGCATCGTCACGTTCTTCGCCAAATGGTTCAAAAGAAAATCCCCATTCGTCAAAAGAAGAAGATGTTGGTCCAACGTGGAGGCATTTTGCCTCTCTTGTTAGGCCCCATATTAAAAGGAGTCTTGGGAACCATGTTGGGAGGACTGGTGGGAGCAAGATAAAAAGACTCTCGGAAGTCCCAAGATCTCAGAATTGACCCCTGACAACCCCATGGAAGGACGAAAACTAGCTTTAGTGCCTTACAAACGATGGATGGAATACCATCGGTGGCAAGAACAACGCACCCCGCATTTACCTCCCAATCCCAATTTGAGCGAGATGTCCCAGTTACAACACGAATTGCAGTCCTTGATGGATCGCCAAGATTTGTCCGAAACAGAAAAATCGCAAAAGTACGGTCAACTCTTGCAACGACTGCAACTCTTTCACCAGAAAGCTTTAGACGAAACAGCTCTACCCACTCTGAAAGATTTTAAGACCTTGATGAAAAGTCCAGCACCATCACCAGTACCAGTACCAGTACCAGTGACCAAGACAGAAAAAGGAGAAGAAGAAGAAGGGTTTCAAACTCCACCAGAAAAAGTACGCAAGTTAACAACACCACCTACCTCCAGAATTGGATGGATTAAAAAGATGATGGCCACCCCTTCTTCATCACAAGAGAAAAAGAAAGTGAAGACAGAAGTGAAGACAGAAGTGAAACAAGAACCGATATCCCCCGCTCAGACATCCTCCTCTTCAACACCTATTGCCGGTCGCACACGCAAAGCATTGCAATCCAAGAAAGTACCCCAAGAGAAAAAGAGTAGCATCCTCCAAGAGTGGGTGTCTTATTAACACACACACACACAAAAAAATGGAAAAAGTCTTAGCCAGCATTTACTACGATCCCTCGCATCCTGCAGGTTACGCAGGAGTTCAAAAATTGTATCGTACTGCCAAAACGCAACTGAAAAGTCTCCGTTTACCTCAAGTGCAACGATGGTTACAAGAACAAGCTACCTACACTTTACACAAACCCATTCGACGCAAGTTTGCCAGAAGTCGCACCCGAGTGGAAGGCATCGATCATCAATGGCAAGCCGATTTAGCCGATGTGTCTCATTTGGCCAGCTACAATCGTGGCTACAAATATTTGTTTTGTGTCATCGACGTCTTTTCCAAATTTGCCTGGGTCGTGCCCTTGACTTCCAAATCGAGCACCGAGTTAGTGCGAGCCCTGCAACGGGTGTTGAAACAAAGCGGTCGTCACCCTCTTCGATGGCAAACGGACAAAGGCACCGAATTTCTGAACCAAGCTTTCCAAAAAGAATTAAAGAAACGTGACATTCATTTTTTTACCACCGAGAATCCCGAAACCAAAGCCAGCATCGTGGAACGTTTTCAACGCACTTTGAAAGAACGCATGTGGAAATATTTTACGCATCACCACACTCTGAAGTACATCGACATCTTACCGCACCTGGTGCAAGCGTACAACCAATCTTACCATCGAAGCATCGCACGTGCCCCGCAAGACGTGACTCCCGACAACGAAGTGCTGGTGTTTGAGCGTCTGTTTGGTACGTCCCCGACGAGGGCTGTCCCCGAGAAAAGTGGAATGTTGGCCGTAGGAGATTGGGTGCGCATTGGCAAAACCAAACGCACTTTCGACAAAGGTTACTTACCCAACTGGACGACCGAATTTTTTCGTGTCACTGGACGAGTGCATGGCCGACATCCTGCCGTCTATAAATTGGAAGACATGAACGGAGAAGTACTCAAAGGAACGTTTTATTTGCCCGAGTTACAAGGTTTCTCCAAAAAAGAAGACGACGTGTACGACATCGAAAGCATTCTCGAACGCAGAACCCGTAAAGTGGGCAAACGACGTGTCAAAGAAGTCAAAGTACGTTGGAAAGGATATCCGCCCAGTTTCGATTCTTGGATCGACGCATCGCAAGTCATCGACTATAAAAAGAAGTGACCATCATGCCCTTTCACACAGCAGACGCAGCTACGTCGACCACTCCTTCTTCACCCAGTTCTTCTGTGCAAGATTTACAAAAACAACCCTTGTGGGTGTGGTGTGGAGAACGTGTGCCTAAAACGCAAATCGTCTTTTTCTGCCAAATCTTCGTGGTGTATTGTGTCATCGGGGCAGCCATTGCCAATTTGAGTTTGCAACAAGGAGACAAACAATTGTGGACCATTTTATTGAGCAGTTGCATCGGTTACCTGCTTCCCAATCCCTCCCTGAAATTCTCCTCGAACGGGAACCACGGGAACCTTGTGTCCAGTGCCAGTGTCAGTCACCACTCCAAACACAATCAGAACCCCATTTTAGACAGAGACACGCCTCTGACGTCCAGTAATAACCCCTCGGAGAGCCACAGAACTCTGGAATTATGAGTCACGAAAACCAATTTTACTTAACCTTACCCAGTGACAGTTCCATGGAGGTGTTTCCCAACAACACGTTGTGCTGTTACACGGCCAAATTACCTCAGGCCATCCCCTTAGATCACGAAGCCCATTGGGAAGTGGCTTGGGTAGAAATGATTCACCCGACCCAAGTCCTCAATGTCTTTTTCAATCAAAATTTTCTTACGGTGGAAATTCATGACGAACAATTGCAACAAGAGTTGGATAAGATTGGCACATATACCAATAAAACCTGTAATGACAGAACTCGAACGTGGACCTACAACTTGGTGATTCCCGCAGGCTATTATTTTAGCGGTCAACATTTGGTCAGCACCATAGCCACCAGGTTTAATGGCGTGTTCCATAGAGCTTTGGAGCTTGTCAATAAAAAGGTCACCCTGGAGTACCATAAAATAGCTCGTCGCTTTCTGATGAAATTTTCTGATGGGGGTAAATTCATGTCTTTCTTATTTTGTCCTGAATTGTTTGACATGTTGGGCGGAGACATGGAGATGAGAAAGAAAGTAGAACAAAAAGGACAACCCGAATTACCAGTCATTTACGACAACGAGTCTTTTGCAAGGTATTTTCGTACCCCGGTAGAACTGAACCAAGGACTGAATTTGATGTTTGTGTATTCCGATGTGGTGGAATACAACGTGGTGGGACACACCTCCGTGCCGTTACTGCGTGTCATTCCTTTCAAAGTGGATTCTGCCGCAAACGCTGACGAGGAATGTGGAAACACTTACCACGTCCACCGCGAATTTGTCCATCCTCACTATTTGCCTGTCAGCAAGTCGTATTTGGACACGGTCAACATTACTATAGAAGGAGATTTGGGACAAAATATTTCATTCACCAAAGGAAAGTCACGGTGAAACTCCATTTTCGAAAACGGTTCTCTCACGATTCGTAAGTCATGTATCCAGTGTACCGAGGGGTTGCACAACAGCGAGGACACGGTTTAGGAGATATGTTAAAATCGGCCTTTCGTTCGGTGGCTCCGGTATTGAAACCGATGGTGACACGCGGATTGCACGCCTTGAA
Organism: Sinohyriopsis cumingii; assembly: GCA_028554795.2. NCBI lineage: Eukaryota > Metazoa > Mollusca > Bivalvia > Unionida > Unionidae > Sinohyriopsis > Sinohyriopsis cumingii. The sequence continues at coordinate 14,595,689 of CM068824.1, forward strand.
AGATGCGGCACTGACGCAAGGCAAAGAATTTCTCCAAAATGTCATCATCGACAAACAAAACCCTAAAGAAGCCTTCATGAGGGCAGGCAAAAATGTCTTGCTGCAAACGGGTAAAGACATTTTGGGCCGACGAGACACACCTATAAATACCCTGCACGCTACCGAATCAGGCATTCAGCAAGGACAAGGCAGAAAGAGACGACGAAGAAAACACCCTTTCACCAGACTTCAAGCTAGAAAGGCCAAGAAAAGAAAAACCGTTCGAGACTTAGACGTTTTCGATTATTGAGACACAGAAAAAAAATGATGCACCGAGAGTCATGTGCTTGTTCCAAGACGGAACTGGATATGTTTGCCATGCCCCCACCATGATGACCATGCAAGAATCCCAGTGGGTGGAATTTCACCCGGTCTCCTCATTGACCGATTCCGCTCCCATCGAGTTTGAAATCAAAGGACAGCCCGAAGATTACATCGATCTGAATAGCAGTTACCTATACTTAAAAGTGAAAGTGATCGAACCACCCAACGCTGACCTAGCCGATGTTGATTTAGTAGCTCCCGTCAATAATTTCATGCATTCCTTGTTTAGCGAAATGGACTTGTACTTGAATAACAAACTGGTCAGCAGCAGCATGGATACTTACCCCTATCGAGCCTACCTGGAAAATCTCTTGACGTACGGAAAAGAAGCCAAGAACACTCATCTGGATGCTTGCTTGGTATGGAAACCTGACCAAGCGACTAGGTTCAACAGCATTACAGTTGCTGGGGATGCTCAAAATTTATCGGGATTTGTAGAACGACGAACGAAAATTGCTAGAAGTCGTATTTTAGAACTGATGGATCACTTGCATCTAGACATGTGGTTGCAAGAAAAGTATTTGCTGAACGGGGTGGATATCCGCCTGAGACTGAATCGGAGCAGTGCCGCTTTCCATTTGATGGCTGCTGCTGATGCCACTTACAAAACCATCATCCAAGAAGCCAGGCTCTACGTGCGTCGCGTGGAAGTGTTGCCTAAAGTGGGAAACGACATCAGTCAAACGTTGAGCAGAACGACCGCCAAGTATCCGATCCGACGCGTGGAAGTGAAAACCTTCACCATTCCTGCTGGACAGCGATCCATGATCGAAGATCATCTGTTCCAAGGACAGTTACCCAAACGTTTGATTGTTGGTATCGTCAAGAATTAAGCTTTCAATGGAGTCTACAACGAAAATCCTTTCTACTTTAATCATTACAATGTGTCCAAGATTGAAGTCAGTCGCGATGGCAAGACCTTGTGTACCCGACCTTTTGAGCCTAACTTTGGTGCCGCGAAGAATTATTTGAGATCGTACTTGTCCCTGTACGAAGCTACCGGACAGTTAGGAACCAACACCAGTCACAGCATTACGTACGACGATTATGCAGGAGGCTACGCTTTGTGGGCTTTCGATTTCACTCCAGACCAAGGCAGCGACGAGGGACATCTCCACCCTATAAAATCCGGCCAGATTCGTGTGGAAATTCAGTTTGCGAGTCCACTGGATGCAGGGAACACAGTGAACGTCATCCTGTATGCAGAATTCGATAATACCATAGAAATCAACAGTTTGAGAGAAGTCATTCTAGATTACTAGAAGTCATGGAAGACTGTTATCCCTCTTTACCTAGTGGAGAAACTTTGGACATGAAATGTAAGGAGACTGTGGAAGAAGAAGTGATCATGATGAAGTCGAGATGGCCAGAACAAGAAGCCCATTTAGTCTCCTGTTTTGCCAAACACTTGGTCGAAAAAATGACTGAATTAATCAAGAAAAATTGCTATGGATGTCAAAACGATCATCCCAGTCAAATTCAACACGATAAATGCCTGATGTTGAGTCAAGAAGAAAAATTGGACGAGTATCTGGACGAAGCTTGGAGTCTCATCTCGGACGAAGACGTGTTGCACCAGTGGTATAAAGACTTGCGTGAACATTCTTGTCCACCATTAACCACTCAAGAGATCCATCGTATCGAAGCTCTCCTGAATCAGAGTGAGGAAACAGAACGAATAACCGTTTATTCGTCAGACATTTTCAAGCAAAAAGTCAGGATCGAATTGACGACTTATTATTACCTGTGAAGAAGAAAAAAACACACACAAAACAATGGATACCTGGGAACTTTATTACCTTTTGAACCACAGTTCGTATACGGCTTCTTGGAATCCTGTCGTCTGTGCTAAAGATGAACTCCCTCATCGCAAACCTAAAGACCATCAAGCTTACGTGATCAACACGGACGACAGTCATCTCCCAGGAACCCACTGGGTAGCCGTCTACTTTCCTCAAGAAGGATGTGTGGAATATTTCGATTCGTACGGATTGCCCCCTTTGGAAGACGATATCATTGACTTTATGAGAAGAAATGCTCAAACCACCCGATTCAATAATGTGAAATTACAAGGCACAGATTCCTTGGTGTGTGGACAGTACTGTGTGTATTTTCTGCATCATCGCAGCCTGGGCTATTCCTTAGAACATTTAGTGACTCATTTTGATCCTCGTTCTTCTTCTAGAAACGATGTGAAAGTAGATCGATGGTTCTGTGACCATTATGCTTATCTTTTGTCTCAAGCTAGGAAACGTAGTGTCCATCAATGGCCTAATGACTTCCAACAGTGGAAATCACAATTTCATTCACAACGTTGTCAGCCCTGTTTAAAGTAGACTGTAAATTGAGAAAAAAATGTTTGTGATTTGAAAAAAATTGTTTGATGTTATATTGTTGGATTATTGTTAAAATGTTAGAGTTGTTGTTTAGTGTTAAGTGATTTTTGAATAAAAAATGTTGTGTTTTGAAAAAATGCCTTTGTCTTTTGTTTGGCTATAAGAATGTTTGATTGATGCTCTTTAACTTCTTACTATCCCTCTCATGACACTCATTGAACGTTGCGACTCGAAAACCGTGTGGGGGATGTTTTCCTTCACGTCCGCGCTTTGACTTTAAGAACCGGGTTGTTTCCAGTCTAACCATCCATTGTCGACTCATCCTCCTACGAAGATGTGCTCCAAACTAGCTAAGCTCAACGAAGCCTACGTGAATTTGCATAGGGTCAGACACAGTCTGATACCGAAGCCAGAAGAAATAGAGAATGTGAGAATGTTAAAAGTCACTGAAGACCTGATAGAAGAGCTCTTCAGAGAAGAAGTGAACAGGGAAAAAGAAGAAGGGACAGAGAAATACAGACTTCAGAGACAGCAGCAACAGCAACAGCAGCAACAACAACAACAGCAGCAACCTGAAGCTGACAGAGGCTTTGTCGATTGTCGTATCGACACCAAAGAGTTCTTCTTCTTTTTCCGAAGAAGCAGACCTATCGCCAGAAAGTCTATCCTCAGATGACATCGCATTCTTAGAAACTAAAAGATTGCCATAGCAAACAAAAAAAAAAACAGCCCTTTTCAGGGCTACCCAATAATCTAGAAAAGAAATAACTATCCATTTGCCAATGTGTGTGTATGTGTAGGTAGAGTAGTGTGAATATAAACACTAACTCTTTTTTAAAAAATGTGAGGGTATGTGTTTGTGTGTTTGTGTTTGTAAGTGCTAACGTAGGTTGGTGTGGATAGTAGATTAAAATGATGTGGTTTTTTTTGGTTGTTAGAGGTGTGGGGAGAGTAGATTTGGGGTTGGATTGGATTACTTTGCTTATGTGAATAGTATATTATTTGTTTAATAAAATTTTTTAGAATAGTGATGGCAGTATAAAAAAGTGAGTGAGTATTTCTTTTAGGTCCGCGCGTTGTTGTTTTTTTTTTGGTCATGATCTAGGTAAGATCAATTTTATGTTTTTAGGGGGATGTTTTTCCATCACATCCGCGCTTTCAGTATAAATTGAAACTCGCTCGGCAGTCTAGCTACCCTTGTTGATTGATCAACACCACCAGAAGAATGAACACCAGAATTGTGAAACTGTTAGAACTCCAGATGCACCTGGAATATGCCAGGCGCATACTAAATGAACTGGCCGCGGAGGCCATTGTCGAAGAAGCAAGAATGAAAGAGGAGGAGGAAAGAAGAAGAAAAGAAGAGGAGGAGAGAAGAAACAAAGAAGAGGAGGAGGAGGAAAAGGAGAGAAGACGAAATTTCAGAATCCCAGAAACCGAAAATTGGGATTCTGAAGCCACATATCCTGCCTCTGCACTCCCAAGAAGAAAGGTGAAAGGAGAATGGGGAAGAAGATGCGTGTGTGGCGCCAGGCCAGGAAGGTGCAACCATTAGATAGGTGCATCTGGAGTTAAAAAAAAAACAAAAAACAAACAGCCCTTTTCAGGGCTACCCAATACTCTAGAAAAGAAATAACTATTAATTTGCCAATGTGTGTAGGTAGAGTAGTGTGAATATAAACACTAACTCTTTTTTCATAGTGTGAGTGTATGTGTGTTTGTGTTTGTGTTTGTAACTGCTAACGTAAGTTTGTGTGAATAGTAGATTATGGGTTTGTTTATTGTTTCTGAGCGTATGTAAATAGTATAGTTCGGGTTTTATTATAAGAAATGAGAAAGTAGGGGGATGTTTTCCTTCACGTCCGCGCGTTGTTTGGTTGTGATCTAGGTAATATCAATTTTATGTCTTGGGGGATGTTTTCGATCACGTCCGCGCTTTTCGTATAAGAACCCACAGTATTCGTCGTTCAAACCATTCTGCAAAGAATAAAAAAAGAAGATGGCTTCGAACCACCTTGACAAAATGGAAAAATTGCAAAACGTCCTGGACAATTTAGGAATGATGGAGCAAATGTTGGTTAACCTAAACGAGGATCACTATTCTTATAGTCCCCATCGAGTGAAGATGGAGATAAACAACTTACGAAAAATGAAGGTAATCATCAGTGATCTGTTGAAAGAAATAAAGGAGGAGAAGGAGGATGAAGAGGAAAGGATAAGGATGAGAGCATGGAACGAAAAAATTGAAAAAGAAGAAGAAAATGAGAAGAGGAAGAAAGAAGAGGAGGAGAAGAAAGAAGAGGAGGAGAAAAGAAAGAAAGAAAAGAAGAGAAAAGTGTAGGACAGAAAATAAGAAGCTGGTGGAGAAATAGAAGAAATTAGAAGAAAACCAAAGGCCCTTTTCAGGGCCAGCCATATTTCTCGAAAAGAGAATGACTTTTCAATTGCCTACCCCTTTTTTTTAAAAAAATTTTTTTAAAAAAAATCCCCTTGTCCCTAAACAAGCCCAAACTCTATTCCCCATGTTAAATTCCCTTGTACGTATAATGACCCACGATTTTTCGCCATGTTAATTCCCCTTGTACGTATATTGACCCACGATTTTTCGCCATGTTAAATTTCCATTGTACGTATATTGACCCAGGGGTGTTTTTAATGCTAATTCCCATTGTACGTATAGTATCCCACTTCACTACTGACATATATAAATAGGTAAGATATACTTGCATTTATTCACTCACTCAACACCTATAATGCACTCGAACGTGACCTTCTAAAAGACAAATGTTAAAGAATATCATTGAGATATGACCTTATAAAACACAAAATGTTAAAGCTCATCGCTGGGATATGACCTTATAAAACAGAAAATATTAACGAACATCACTGGAATATGACCTTATAAAACACAAAATGTTAAACATCATCACTGGAATATGATAAAAAATACCAAATGTTAAAGAACATCACGGTGATATGACCTTATAAAACACAAAATGTTAAAAAAAACATCACTGTGATATGACCTTACAAAACACAAAATGTTTTTAAAAAAACATGACTGTGATATGGCCTTACAAAACACAGAATGTTAAAGAACATCACTGTGATATGGGCTTATAAAACACAAAATGTTAAAGAACATGGCAACTGATATTTTATATTCGTTACATTTATTATTCATTGGAAGAAGGCTAATTTGATACAACTTTTTCAGAAAGGAGACAGGTCTTGCTCTGGGTAAAATAGTTGAAAGATTTATAGTCAAACATGTGTTTCATAGTTTACATTGGTTTAGTTTAAACATATTTTATTTCATAAATTTGTGACTGGACATTACAGAGGTACAATATAGAATGTAAAGGATTAGAACGAAAGCCAATGGCTTATAATGTTCTTCTCCTTTAAGGCACAAAAATGTGATATATATGAATATATGGCGGATGATACTAGATTTAATGACAGTGTTGTAAATTTTGTGATAGTAAAACGTGGAGATACTCGTGGTTAAAAATTAGCATTTAGACAAGTTATATAAAGCAGCAGGATGAACAAGCAGGAACAGGTATAAAAAAGGGATACAGAAAGAAAGAAGCTAAAATAATAAATTGTCAATTAAAATGTGTCACGGGATGGAACGGTTTATAAAGTTTCCTAGAAATTGTCAGGGATTCAGTTTTAGAAGGGCTGAAAGATACAAAACAATTTTTTGGCCCACTGAGAGATTTTTTCCAGTTCAGAGTCGATGTTATGAGCAGTTACGATGCGATTATCTACGATTACAAAGAGACATGTATCAACTCCAAAATAAATTTATTTTGGAGTGTATATCATATACTACGTCATTTATGTATATAATGAAAAGGTAGGGACCTAAACTGACCCTTGGTGCACTCATTCATCTCTACTCTGAAAACAACCCCGGAAGTATCACTAGAATGTCTTCTGATTTTGAGATAGATAGATAACTATTTTATAGGGCTTCCTGTGATACCAGACGTTTTCAATTTGAGTAGTTCTTTATTCCACACTCGGTCAAAAGATTTATGTGTTTCGCAAATTACGAATCCATTTCTCTTGCCAGACTCTATTGCTTTGCAGAACTTATGATACAGGTATGTTAGTCGATTAACTGGAGGATCACCCAGAAATAAACCAAGACTGGAAATGTGCAAGAATGTTATTTTCACAAAATAAATTAAATATGAGTTTAAAAATCAGTCTTTTAAAAGCTTTGCCAACAGCATCGAGAAGCAATGTTCGTCTGTAATTAGATAATACGAAAGGGTCGCCCTTTTTAAAAATTGTACGAGCTTCTGCTTCTTTTCAAATATCTGTAAATGTTGCTTCCTAAGGGACTGGTTAAAAAGTGAACAAAGCAGCTGTGAGGGTTCATTACACACTTCACGCGGAATAAAATTATTTACATTATCGGGACCAGACGCTTTACTAAGATGAAGTCTTCTGAGAACATTTTGCACTTCTTTTAAACTTTAGTTGTATCGAAATTAAGCTTATATCAGTACGCAGTGGCGTCACTCGGGTTGGTGTCACCCAGTGCGGTAGCTCATGGTGTCACCCCCATGGTCCTCTTTCCGTAACAGACCATACAGAATCCTTAGTAATGTCATTTTGGTGTCAACCCTCTGATGGTGTCACCCGCTGCAGTCCGCACCCCCGCATCCCCCTAGCGACGCCAATGCTGTGCCTGCTAGTCATGTATTTAACTATGATCGGTTATCCGCTTATGAAATCCGACTAGACCGAGCAGTGTGTGCTCTGTAAAATTTGCAATTTTTCCTTTTGGTGTCACCCCTCTGAGATGGTGTCACCCGGTGCGGTCCGCACCCCCCCCCCCGCACCCCCCTAGCGACGCCACTGTCAGTACGTAAAGTTGTATCTAGAAGGTTAACATTTGTTTCATCTCCTAGAGTTATCTGTATTAAAAATAAAGTCGCTAAATAATTAGGCTTTGTCAACATCATCGGTAATTATGGAATCGTCATATTGAAGGCATGGAATAGACTGTGTACGATGAGTGCTTATGAATACCTTAAGGACATTCTAATAGCCTCATCTATAAATATCAGTCTGGTTTTTGTCCTAAACCAAACCACTGTCTAGCAACTAATAAAAATGTATTCCGAATGTATCACTGTTGTTGATAACAGAAATATAGTCATTTTAATGTCTCTAAAGCTTTTATACAGGGCAATAAAAGTATTCTGGATAAATTAACAGCATACGATATACGAAGAACTATACTTGAATGAATTTCAAAATACCGACAAGGAAGACAGGAGAGAGTGGTTGCACGTTATACTTTTCTGATTACAGCCTGATCATTTGTATTGTTCACCAGGGGTATGTTTATTTTTCTCTGAGACAAATTTAGTATGTCACCATGGTCTTAAAATATATAACAGAAAGAAGCAACAAAAGAAAAACAAGTTGCATGAAAAATTAATAAATAATTTAATTCTCTTCGTTGTAAAATTAAACTTTAAGAGGAACTTAGAGGATTATGAATTAAATCCAAAATAAGTCAAATAGTTCTATCACAAGTCCAACAGAATGGAGTGTCCCAAATGAATTCCAGGCCCTATATGTGCTGGGGTATCAATATACCGAATGCACTGAAGTGCCAACAATCTTGAATGTATCACACTGGCGTTGTCCAGAATGTCGTTGAATGAATTCATAATAATTCCAAAATGTTGCTTTAGTTCAGACAATCATATGAGCACTTTGTAATTTCAATCAATAATTTAAATAAATGATTCGTCTCAACTTAAATGTAAACACAAACATTAAGTACATATGTAGACTGATATTATAGTAAAAACAATAATAGGAAATAGGAATAAGAATAATTGTTCCATTCTCACTTTGTATACATCTCCACGACTCTACTACGATCCTTTATCGTGCTTCGTTCATGAGACTTATTTCACAATACCTGTATTGCGTCGAAATACACCCCACACGACCTAGATCGCAATACTCAACCATCCAATCGGATAAGTACACCAAACCTGTAAACAGGTTCATTATCAAGGCTGAGTTGAAAAGGACTAAACACCTACTTATAACTCTTTCTAAAAATAGAATCTACTTTCATGGACTAAAAGTCAAACACACAATACAGATATACATCGCAACTCGAAAGACCACCAAAACTTTGTTTTAACGATATTTGCATTATATATTGTCCATTGTTATCTTCATTCAGGAGTTATTAGAAATTATATCTGTAATTGATAATTTGGATAAGTCAGCTAATATACAATTTGTAATTCTCGAAAATTATAGCATATCCGCACGAGGATCAATTTAGGTAGATTCTCGCAAGGTTTATTTTACAGACTAAGAATTTGCAAGTGAAGTTAGGAGCAATCTTACAACTTACGATGCTGAAAAAAAAACTAAAAACATCTTCAGTTGATGCCGCAGTAACAATAACTGGCTTACCGATATCTGCATGCAGAGGACTGATGTTTTGGGACTGGTATGAATATATGATAACTCTGTCTATTAAAAATAGTACACATAATTTGTCACTCGACTATAATACGCAGTTACCCGTGAAAGTAGTAATTCCATTATACGGAATCACGACAATATCAGTGAGATACCATCACTACTTTTCTTCGCTTTTCTTTCCTTCCTAGTACAAAACGACTTTAGACAATGCTCTCAGCAAAACCAAGACTCGTCAATGGTAGTTTACTTCAGATATCAAAAAGATTTAAAGGTAATAGAGCACAAATATATTTTGGTACCTGTGATATGAAAACCAAAACCAATATTCTTATATTAAAACTCGGGTATCAGTGTAAATCATTGATCTATGATCTTTATCGATTTAGTCTATCAAGTAAGCTGTTATTGTGGAAACGTTGTTGAAATGTAAAATGTTTTATTTTATTTTATAACGGAATGCCAGAGATATAATTTAGCAATTTACAACTTTTCTTGACGATCTGACAGATCTTTCCATATCAACTGATAATGTACAGTACTAAATGGAATGACGGGATGGTGTCCAAAGGATAACAAATATATTTTGACACAGATAAGTTTATTTTATAATTGATTTGCAGTCTCTCCCTCCCTCTCTCTCTTTCTCTCTCTCTCTCTCTCTCTCTCTCTCTCTCTCTCTCTCTCTCTCACACACACACACACACATATGCAAACCACACATTGGCGGATCCAGATATAAGGGGGGGGGGGACAGATAAATGTCCGTGAAGATGTAATCAAATCGAAGGGAGGGAACTTCTTTTGCGAGCCATGGATTTTAAGCGTTATCAGAGCATAATTTTAACCATCCAACTGTAAAGAGACTGGGCACACGCCGGCTCCGCCATCCCACCTCCGTCCGTCCATGTTCTCTCTCTCCCTCTGTCTGTCTGTCTCTCTCTCTTTCTCTCTCTCTCTCGCTCTCTATCTCTTATATATTCATTCTCTCCTGTCTAAATTATAATTATTTTATTCAGCAAATTCATTGCATTAGGTAATATTTGTAGTGATGTAATAACAATACGCGTTGCCTCATTGTGCAGAATTTATAATACTTATAAGGGAGATAACTCTGAACACCATTTTGGAAAATATGGTCCATTCAAATACAGTAATTTACAATTATTTAATAATACTGACCTGTATTTATTGCAAGAACCAAAAATATTTATTACAGATATATTACCTCAAATCTTTGCCTTCATTTATATAGATGATTTAACTAAATGTGCAGAAACGCTGATCTACTTCTACGAAACATCATTGACCGCCATAAATAAAGATGTGAATTACAAGAATACAAAATTGTATTTAAAACAATTTCCTAAAAAATTCAATCATGACACTCTCATAAATTGCTTTTGCATGTGCTATTCAAGATAAAGTCGTGCAAATATATTTTGTTTTTATGAAACCCTTTGCTGATGATAATTGAAAATGTATTGAAATCAGACCTAGCAATACAAGGTTAGGAAAGAAAAGAAAAGTTAGCAAGCGCAGACTGGTAGTCTGATAAAGTGACACAAGGTTAGGAAAGAAAAGAAAAGTTAGCAAGCGCAGACTGGTAGTCTGAAAAAGTGACACAAGTAACTACTTGTGTCTGCGACTTTCCGAAATTATTAGAAATTAATGAAGTTGTCTCAGTTTGACGCGAAATATACATTATATGTACAGTCTGTATTGTTTTGTAAGTCGAAACGCTACGGTCTTTTTAGTTTAAAATCTTTTATTTCGTTTCAAGGATAGATTAGTAGATTTGTTATAACATGAGAATCCACTCAGTGTAGTCTGTGCAAATCTAGTAATATGAAAATAAAATATTTTTAGAGGCTATCTCTTTGTTGCTTGTGAAAAAGAAATGTGTATTGCATGAACAACATGAGTGTAATGGCTGAGCTATAGGGGGATGGCCCCAAAGCGCCAGATGAATGTTGTTTCTTTTTTTTTGTTGTTGTTGTTGTTTTGCAGCTTAAATTATCTTTGTCATTCACCTCACCTTAGCATAATCGGGGCAATTCACAACATTTCTATTTAGATACCGGGGATGGAGGTTACTATATGACATAACTGTTCTTTGTTGAGATTCTGATTTCTGGGAAATCTTGAAAAATAGGCTGTACAAAGTTTTGCGAATAGTATACAAGTACTCTCAATCGATGAAACATGACTAATTTTGAAGTAGAGCATGTAAAGGTGAATTTGTGCCTACTAGACATATTACCTACAATTGATCTAACCATTAATTTCTTGTATTTTGGTACCCCGTATAATTGCTTTTGTTGCTTGTAGGCATTTTCACGGAAAGACAAGACAGAGGAGAGGGAAAACGAGACAGAGGAGAGGGAAAACGAGACTGAAGATAATCTATGAACAAAAGATTTTTTTGTGAAGCGAACGGAAAATTGTTTTGCCCAAAAATATATTCACGGCATTAAAATGGCTGAAAGAGTTCAATCAATACAACGTATTTCGCAGTAAATCTTTGTGCCAACTATTATTGGCACTTCTTCAGACTTTTGCTTCAGATATATTTCTTTCGTCTATGGAGAATATTTTAATAACACGGTGTACAGCGTTTCTAACATATATCGTTTTCTGCTACTAATGAAAAAATGCCAGAAAATGGCAATTTACAAACCAACGATCAATCTCGAAGAAAAAAATCAAACCAGGAAAGAACGTATATACGGAATAGAGGTGGAGCAATAAAGATAAGTTTCAAAAATTCATAAGCGTCGGAATTATTGGCATACAGTTTGTTTCAGCGCTATGCTAAGTGCAGTATGACACCCCTGCAATTGTAACTGACCTCAGATCCAGCATTACTAATGCCCAAAACAACTGTCATTGTGTACCGGAATAACCGTATACGTGTAAACGCACAAAATTCACATATTACTATCATACGAGAAGCTACAATAGTTGATCTAAACATTCGTGCACAGATTACGTGAAAATTATATATATATATATATATATATATATATATATATATATATATATATATATATATATATATATATATATACTTTTTGAAAATATATTGAAATGTAAGTAAATTGTTGAATCTAATTTATTTATTTATCAACTTATTTTGAGTTTGATAAGGAAAACGGCGATATTTACAACTTCATGCATCACACTTCATTACTTCACGGACAGAATTGTCACGTAGTCAATACAAATCATTCTAGCAACTCAAACCAGTTTTAGTTCGTTCAGCTACGATTCTCAAGGCCGTTTGTTACAATGGACTTTAATTTACACAAAATCCTTACCATTGACGTTAATTTACACAAAATCCTTACCATTGACGTTAATTTACACAAAATCCTTACCATTGACGTTAATTTACACAAAATCTTTACCATTGACGTTAATTTACACAAAATCCTTACCATTGACGTTAATTTATACAAAATCCTTACCATTGACGTTAATTTACACAAAATCCTTACCATTGACGTTAATTTACACAAAATCCTTACCACGGACATTAATTTACACAAAATCCTTACCACGGACTTTAATTTACACAAAATCCTTACCACTGACGTTAATTTGCACAAAATCCTTACCAAGGAATTTAATTTAGACAACGTCAATGTGTAGTAATAAGACGGTCTTCCTCTGCATTTCACTTCACTACAGCTACATTGCTCAAGTCAGCAGCATCTTGCAGTCTTCCAATTACTTCATAATTCCCAAGAATTAGCCTTCTTTGCCCAAAATGGCTTATGCCACTAACACACAAGAGATGATCATGAATTAGGCTTATCATTCGGCGATCCTCCAAATTTTATGGCAATTTTTGCAATGGGCCGTTACAATGTTTTCCCTCCAAAGCCATACTTTTGCATAAAACTGACTTCGTATGTCTCTCTTGTGGTAAAATAATCATTATTTTCCTGATAAACTCCATGTAATATCAAACGCAATTATCAAAGTCTGGATGGCTAGATTCAATTCACAAATGAGCTTTTCTTTCTATTTCAAAGAAGCCTGTTGATTTCATCCAGAATTAATGTCATGAAGAAATTTAGTATCTACTCTTGACATTAAAGTGCAATATGTAGTGTGCAGACGCATGTAATCAGCTGAGCGTGGTTTACTCATCTGATGTCCTAGCAATTGAATAATGCTGTGACAAGCTGTAAGATTCTACCCGATATAAGAATGTTAACTCTTTAATTATTCTTTTGTTAATGATTAAGGCAATGTATGAGATTTTAAAAGCATTAGGGCAGTGTGTGAGAGTTTAAAGGCAGTAAGGCGTTTGTGAGATTTTAAAGGCATTAAGGCAGTGTGTGACATTTTAAAGGCATTAAGGCAGCGTGTGGGATTGTAAAGGCATTAAGGCAGTATGTGACATTTCAAAGGCATTAAGGCAGTGTGTGACACTTTAAAGGCATTAAGTCACTGTGTGACATTTCAAAGGCATTAAGGCAGTGTGTGAGATTTCAAAGGCATGAAGACAGTGTGTGACATTTTAAAGGCATTAAGGCAGTGTTTGACATTTCAAAGGCATTAAGGCAATGTGTGACATTTCATAGGCATTGTGTAACAGTGTGCGACATTTTAAAGGCATTAAGGCAGTGCGTGTGAAATTTCAAAGGCATTAATGCAGTGTAACATGTTAAAGGTGTTACGGCAGTGCCTGAGATTTCAAATGCATTAAGGCAGTGTGTGAGATTTTGAAGACAATAAAGGGTAATGCAGTCATGCTGGAATCATGAGGAAATTTAAATTTCTCTCAATTTTCATACATTTCAAAGACATTAAAGCACGTTTTACATTTAATTTGTTTAGCAAAGACCAATGATAGATAAAATTGATCACGTGATGGATACCAGACTTCAAGAACTAAAAAGACGTAAACCTTATCTTACTCCTGCAATTAAGTTTACGTCTAATCACGATATCTACTTAAAGATTATCAAATGCATTGAGCGTAATCAAATATATTTATACTAAAACCCATCCTTTTGCACAAAAACCCCGTAATATTGTTTTCAAAAATTTATTTTAGTGCTCTCTTTGGTAAAATGAATCGTACAATGTTCATGAAATTCTGGTAAAATCATATAACGGGACGGAATGGATGGTAACAGCTGGTTGTGGAATTTCGTACTTCCGTTCGTCAGGTAGAAACGTACCAAAGTTAGTAAATCAAGTTTAAGAATTTCACTCCCCCCCCTCCCATTGAAGCAGTATTATCTGAATGTAAAATGACATTCTTTGCTGAGGAAAACAGTTGTATACATATTAAATGATTTAGTATATTATGTAAGACAATTTAAGAATTTAATTTAAAAAATGGTGATAAAAGTGTGCACACAGACTGGACGTACGTCTGTCTGTAATATTGAATTTGTTTAACAGATTTGAGAATAGCTAGACTGTACCAGTCAATATATAGTGTTTGTGTGTGTGTTTGAATGTGTGTGTGTGATTTGGATTTTAAATGTAGCTTGAACACTTTTACAGTGATATTGATTCGATGCCTGGCAGTTTATAGTGATGTCTAGCACTCGGGCATCAAGTCGCAGACATGTAGCATGATGTCTCACCCATTCACATTATCCTGACACCAGGTAGACCTGTCCTAACACTAACATTTTAATGCTGAGCGCCAAGCGATGCAGCTGCTAGTACCATTTTTATGTATTTCGTATGACTCGGCCGGGGTTCGAACCCGTGACCTCCCGCATCCGAGGAGGACGAACGAACAACTTAGGCAACCGGATCCGTCTCTTACGTAGTCGGCATCTTATGTGTACAAACAAGAAAGAAAACGAAATTTAGACGGTCTGATTGGGCACAAAATAGAAAGAAAATGAGCTTTAAACGGTCTGTGTGGACACAAACTAGAAAAAACAACCTTTAGACGGTCTGTTTAGACACAAACTAGAAGAAGAAAAAAACGAGCTTTGAACGGTCTGTTTGGACAACACACTAGAAAGAAAACGAGCTTTAAACGGTCTGTTTGGACACAAACTAGAAATAAAACGAGCTTTAAACGGTCTGTTTCGACACAAACTAAAACGAAAACGAACTTTAGACGGTCTGTTTAGACACAAACTAGAAGAAGAAAAAAAAACGAGCTTTGAACGGTCTGTTTGGACAACACACTAGAAAGAAAACGAGCCTCAGACTGTCTGTTTCGACACAAACTAGAAAGAATACGAGCTTTAAACGGTCTGTTTGGACACAAACTAGAAATAAACGAGCCTTAAAATGTCTGTTTCGACACAAACTAGAAAGAAAACAAACTTTAGACGGTCTGTTTAGACACAAACTAGAAGAAGAAAAAACGAGCTTTGAACGGCCTGTTTGGACAACACACTAGAAAAAAAAAAACGAGCCTTAGACTGTCTGTTTCGACACAAACTAGAAAGAAAACGAGCTTTAGACGGTCGGTTTTGACACAAACTAGAAAGAAAACGAGCTTTAAACGGTCTATTTGGGCACAAACTAGAAAGAAAACGAGCCTTAGACTGTCAGTAGTTAAGGGGGATCTTATAGCGTCAATGGGAATTAGCATTACAGACCCCCTTGGGAACATATAGCGTCAAGGGAAATTTAACATGGAGAAAAATCGTGGGAACATATAGCGTCAAGGGAAATTAACATGGAGAAAAATCGTGGGACTGTTGAGCGTCAAGGGGATTTGAACATGGGAATAGGGGACTGTATAGCGTCAAAGGAATTTAAACAGGGTGGGACTGTATAGCGTCAAGGGAAATGGAACATGGGATTTTTTTTTTAAAAAAATAAAAAAGGGGTAGGCAATTCAAAGACTATCTCTTTTCGAGAAATATGGCTGGCCCTGAAAAGGGCCTTTGGGTTTTCTTCTTCTAATTTCTTCTTTTCCTCCACCAAGTTCTTATTTTATCTCCTACACTCTTCTTCTCTTTCTTTTTTTTCTTCTCCTCCTCCTCTTCTTTCTTCTTCTCTTCTTTCTTCCTCTTTTCATTTTCTTCTTCTTTTTCAATTTTTTCGTTCCAATTGCGTATTCTTATTCTTTCCTCTTCATCCTCCTTCTCCTCCTTGATCTCTTTCATTACACCACTAATCTTGTCCTTTGCTTTCCTTAAATTATTAATTTCCATCTTCACACGATGGGGACTATAGGAATAATGGTCTTCAACCAGTCTTAATAGCATCTGTTCCATTATTCCTAAGTTGTCTAAAACGTCTTGCAAGGTTTGTATTTTGTCCATTTGGTTTGACGCCATCTTCTTTTTATTCTTTGCAGAATGGTTTGAACGACGAATACTGTGGGTTATTATAGTGAAAGCGCGGACGTGATGGAAAACATCCCCTAAAAACATAAAATTCATCTTACCTAGATCATGACCCATCAACGCGCGTACGTGAAGGAAAACATCCCCCTACTTTTTCATTTCATATAATATAACCCTAACTATACTCTTCAGACACGCTAAGAAACCCATAATCTACTATTCACACAAACATACCTTAGCTCTTACAAACACAAACACACAAACTCATACCCTCACATTTTGTTAAAAAGAGTTAGTGTTTATATTCACACTACTCTACCTACACACATTGGCAAATTGATGGTTATTTCTTTTCTAGAGTATTGGGTAGCCCTGAAAAGGGCTGTTTTGTTTGGAACTTCATGGGCACCTGGTTAATGGTGGCACCTTCCAGGCCTGGCGCCACATACGCATCTTATCCCCCAGTTACTTTTTACCTTTTGGGGGGAGAGAGCAGAGGCAGGATATGTTGCTTCAGAATCCCAATTTTCGCTCTCTGGGATTTTGAAATTTTTTCTTCTCTCCTTTTCCTCCTCCTCTTCTTTGTTTCTTCTTTCCTCTTTATATCTTCTTTCTTCTTCTTTATATCTTCTCTCCTCCTCTTCTTTGTTTCTTCTTTCCTCCTCTCTTATTCTTCCCTCCTCGACAATGGCTTCCGCGGCCAGTTCATTTAATATGCGCCTGGCATATTCCAGATGCACATGAAGCTCCAACAGTTTCTCAAGTCTCGTGTTCATTTTTTGGTGTTGATCAATCAACAAGGGTAGCTGGACTGCCCAGTGAGTTTCAATTTATACTGAAAGCGCGGACGTGAAGGAAAACATCCCCTAAAACATAAAATTCATCTTACCTAGATCATGACCAAAAAAACAACAACGCACGGACCTAAAAGAAACACTCACTCACTTTTTTTATGCTACCCATCACTATTTTAAAATTTTTTATAAATCACTTCAATAGACTATCCACATAAGCAAAGCAATCCAATCTAACCCCAAATATACACCTCAAGCAGCCCAAAAAAACTAACATCATTTTAATCTACTATCCACACCAACCTACTTTATCACTTACAAACACAATCACACAAACACATACCCTCACATTTTTTAAGAAAGAGTTAGTGTTTATTTTCACACTACTCTACCTACACACATTGGCAAATTGATAGTTATTTCTTTTCTAGAGTATTGGGTAGCCCTGAAAAGGGCTGTTTTTTTTTGTTTTGCTATGGCATTCTTTTTTTAGTTTCTAAGAATGCGATGTCCTCTGAGGATAGACTTTCTGGCGATAGGTCTGCTTCTTCGGAAAGAGAAGAAGAATTCTTTGGTGTCGATACGACAATCGACAAAGCCTCTGTCAGCTTCAGGTTGCTGCTGTTGCTGCTGTTGTTGCTGCTGTTGCTGCTGTCTCTGAAGTCTGTACTTCTCTGTCCATTCTTCTTTCTCCCTGTTCATTTCTTCTCTGAAGAGCTCTTCTATCAGGTCTTCAGTGATTTTTAACATTCTCACATTCTCTATTTCTTCTGGTTTCGGTATCAGACTGTGTCTGACCCTATGCAGATTCACGTAGGCTTCGTTGAGCTTAGCTAGTTTGGAGCACATCTTCTTAGGAGGATGAGTCGACAATGGATGGCTAGACTGGGAACAACCCGGTTCTTAAAGTTAAAGCGCGGACGTGAAGGAAAACATCCCCCACACGGTTTTCGAGCTGCAACCTTCATGAGAGGGATAGTAAGAAATGAAAGAGCATCAATCCAACATTCTTATAGCTAAACAAACCACAAAGTCATTTTTTTTCAAAACACAACATTTTTTATTCAAAAATCACTTAACACTAACTAACAACAACTCTAACAATAATTCAACATGATAACATCAAACAATATTTTTTTCAAATGACTAACAATTTTTTCTTCAATTACTAACTATTTTTTGAACAGGGCTGACAACGTTGTGAATGAAATTGTGATTTCCACTGTTGGAAATCATTAGGCCATTGATGGACACTACGTTTCCTAGCTTGAGACAAAAGATAAGCATAATGGTCACAAAACCATCGATCTACTTTCACATCGTTTCTAGCAGAAGAACGAGGATCGAAATGAGTCACTAAATGTTCTAAGGAATAGCCCAGGCTGCGATGATGCAGAAAATACACACAGTACTGTCCACACACCAAGGAATCTGTGCCTTGTAATTTCACGTTATTGAATCGGGTGGTTTGAGCATTTCTTCTCATAAAGTCGATGATATCGTCTTCCAAAGGGGGCAATCCGTACGAATCGAAATATTCCACACATCCTTCTTGAGGAAAGTAGACGGCTACCCAGTGGGTTCCTGGGAGATGACTGTCGTCCGTGTTGATCACGTAAGCTTGATGGTCTTTAGGTTTGCGATGAGGGAGTTCATCTTTAGCACAGACGACAGGATTCCAAGAAGCCGTATACGAACTGTGGTTCAAAAGGTAATAAAGTTCCCAGGTATCCATTGTTTTGTGTTTTCTTCTTCACAGGTAATAATAAGTCGTCAATTCGATCCTGACTTTTTGCTTGAAAATGTCTGACGAATAAACGGTTATTCGTTCTGTTTCCTCACTCTGATTCAGGAGAGCTTCGATACGATGGATCTCTTGAGTGGTTAATGGTGGACAAGAATGTTCACGCAAGTTTTTATACCACTGGTGCAACACGTCTTTGTTCGAGATGAGACTCCAAGCTTCGTCCAGATACTCGTCCAATTTTTCTTCTTGACTTAACATTAGGCATTTATCGTGTTGAATTTGACTGGGATGATCGTTTTGACATCCATAGCAATTTTTCTTGATCAATTCCGTCATTTTATCGACCAAGTGTTTGGCAAAACAGGAGACTAAATGGGCTTCTTGTTCTGGCCATCTTGACTGCATCATGATCACTTCTTCTTCTTCCACAGTCTCCTCACATTTCATGTCCAAAGTTTCTCCACTAGGTAAAGAGGGATAACAGTCTTCCATGGTTTCTAGTAATCTAGAATGACTTCTCTCAAACTGTTGATTTCTATGGTGTTATCGAATTCTGCATACAGGATGACGTTCAACGTTGGATTAGCAGTAGTGGGGTCTGGTTGGCTTGCAAACTGAATTTCCACACGAATCTGGCCAGATTTTATAGGGTGGAAATGTCCCTCGTCGCTGCCTTGGTCTGGAGTGAAATCGAAAGCCCACAAAGCATAGCCTCCTGCATAATCCTTGTACTCAATACCGTGACTGGTGTTGGTTCCTAACTGTCCCGTGGCTTCGTACAGGGACAAGTACGACCTCAAGTAATTCCCGTCACCAAACTTAGGTTCGAAAGGTCGGGTACACAGGGTCTTGCCATCGCGACTGACTTCGATCTTGGTCACGTCAAAGTGTTTAAAGTAGAAAGGATTTTTTTTCAAATTTCCGTTGAAGGCTTCATTCTCGACGATACCAACGATCAAACGTTTGGGTAGCTGTCCTTGGAACAAATGATCTTGGATCATGGATCGCTGTCCCTTGGGAATGGTGAACGTTTTCACTTCCACGCGTCGTATGGGATACTTAGCGGTCGTTCTGCTCAATGTTTGACTGATGTCGTTACCCACTTTAGGTAACACTTCCACGCGTCGTACGTAGAGCCTGGCTACCTCGATGTCAGTTTTGCAAGCGTCATTACCTATCAAATGGAAAGCGGCACTGCTTCGATTCAGTCTCAGGCGGACATCCACTCCGTTTAGCAAATATTTCTCTTGCAACCACATGTCCAAATGCAAACGGTCCATCAGTTCTAAACTTTTGTTTTCTATGATTCTGTTTCTTCGTTCTATAAATCCGTCATTGTTCGGTGTTTTTTTTGCATCAGTTTCGAATTCTTCAAACTGGTCTGCTTCGTCAGCTTCCCATAGCACACAGGCATTGAGATGGGTGTTCTTGGCGTCTATTCCGTACGTCAAGAGATTTTCCAGGTACGCTCGATAAGGGTAAGTATCCATGCTGCTACTGACCAGTTTGTTGTTCAAGTACAAGTCCACTCCACTGAACAAGGAATGCATGAAATTGTTGACGGGAGCTATTACATCAGTATTTTCTAGGGGCGAATTATCCTCTTCGACAACTTTGACTTTCAAGTACAAGTAACTGCTATTCAGATCGATGTAATCTTCGGGCTGTCCTTTGATTTCAAACTCGATGGGAGCTGAGGCTGTCAATGAGGAGACGGGGTGAAATTCTACCCACTGGGATTCTTGCATCGTCATCATCGTGGGGGGCATGGCAAACAGGTCCAGTTCCGTCTTGGAACAAGCGCAAGATTCTCGGTGCATCATTTTTTTCTCTTTCTCAATAATCGAAAACGTCTAAGTCTCGAACGGTTCTTCTTTTCTTGGCCTTTCTCGCTTGAAGTCTAGTGAAAGGGTGTTTTCTTCGTCGTCTCTTTCTGCCTTGTCCTTGCTGAATGCCTGACTCGGTAGCGTGCAGAGCATTTATAGGTGTGTCTCGTCGGCCCAGAATGTCTTTGCCCGTTTGCAGCAAGACATTTTTGCCTGCCCTCATGAAGGCTTCTTTAGGGTTTTGTTTGTCGATGATGACATTTTGGAGAAATTCTTTGCCTTGCGTTAGTGCCGCATCTTTCAAGGCGTGCAATCCGCGTGTCACCATCGGTTTCAAGACTGGGGCCACCGAACGAAAGGCCGATTTTAACATGTCTCCTAAACCGTGTCCTCGCTGTCGAGCCACCCCTTGGTACACTGGATACATGACTTACTTACGAATCGTGAGAAAACCGTTTTCGAAAATGGAGTTTCACCGTGACTTTTCCTTTGGTGAATGGAATATTTTGTCCCAAATCTCCTTTTATAGCAATGTTGACCGTGTCCAAATACGACTTGCTGACGGGTAAATAATGAGGATGGACAAATTCGCGGTGGACGTGGTAAGTGTTTCCACCTTCCTGGTCACTGGTCGTGGTACTATCCACTTTGAAAGGAATGACACGCAGTAATGGCACAGAGGTGTGTCCCACTACGTTGTATTCCACCACATCGGAGTACACAAACATCAAATTCAGTCCTTGGTTCAGTTCTACCGGTTTTCCAAAAGCTCTGTAAAAATCCATATTATTGTTGATCTTGGGGCTCCAATTGTTTGCGACCATTGTTGGATGTCCACCCAAAATTTCAAACAAACTACCATTGAACCTGAAGGACAACAGTTGAGTATCCTGAAATTTCATCAGTAAGCGACGAGCCACTTTATGGTACTCCAGGGTGACACTTTTTTTGACTCTGTTCAGGGCTTTGCCAAAGGCGAACTCGAACCTGTCCGCAATAGTGTCCACCAAATGTTGGCCACTAAAATAAAACTCTGCCGGAATTTTCACGGTGTAGATAATGAAGGGTGGTTTGCTGGCTGGTTTTGCGTCCCCTGAAAACCCGATGTCATTCATGTAGTTTTGTAATTGTTCGTTCAGGATTTCAACCTCAAAATAGTTTTGCTTTTCGGTGATGTTTTGGATTTGTGTAGGGTGAATCATTTCTACTAAAGCCACTTCCCAATGGGCTTCGTGATCTAAGGAGATGGCCTGAGGTAATTTAGCCGTGTAACAGCACAACGTGTTCTTGGGAAACACCTCCATGGAACTGTCACTGGGTAAGGTTAAGTAAAATTGGTTTTCGTGACTCATAATTCCAGAGTTCTGAGGCTGTCCGAGGGGTTATTACTGGACGTCAGAGGCGTGTCTCCGCCCAAAATGGGGTTCTGGTTGTGGTTGGACTGGTGACTGACACTGGCACTGGACACAACGTTCCCGTTCGAGGAGAATTTCAGGGAGGGATTGGGAAGCAGGTAACCGATGCAACTGCTCAATAAAATGGTCCACAATTGTTTGTCTCCTTGTTGCAAACTCAAATTGGCAATGGCTGCCCCGATGACACAATACACCACGAAGATTTGGCAGAAAAAGACGATTTGCGTTTTAGGCACACGTTCTCCACACCACACCCACAAGGGTTGTTTTTGTAAATCTTGCACAGAAGAACTAGGGGAAGAAGGAGTGGTCGACGTAGCTGCGTCTGCTGAGTGAAAGGGCATGATGGTCACTTCTTCTTTTTATAGTCAATGACTTGCGAAGCGTCGATCCAAGAATCGAAACTGGGTGGATATCCTTTCCAACGTACTTTGACTTCTTTGACACGTCGTTTGCCCACTTTACGGGTTCTGCGTTCGAGAATGCTTTCGATGTCGTACACGTCGTCTTCTTTTTTGGTCACACGTTGTAACTCGGGTAAATAAAACGTTCCTTTGAGCACTTCTCCGTTCATGTCTTCCAATTTATAGACGGCAGGATGACGGCCATGCACTCGTCCAGTGACGCGAAACAATTCGGTGGTCCAGTTAGGTAAGTAACCTTTGTCGAAAGTGCGTTTGGTTTTGCCAATGCGTACCCAATCTCCTACGGTCAACTCTCCACTTTTCTCGGGGACAGCCCTCGTCGGGGACGTACCGAACAGACGCTCGAACACCAGCACTTCGTTGTCGGGAGTCACGTCTTGCGGGGCACGTGCGATGCTTCGATGGTAAGATTGGTTGTACGCTTGCACCAGGTGCGGTAAGATGTCGATGTACTTCAGAGTGTGGTGATGCGTAAAATATTTCCACATGCGTTCTTTCAAAGTGCGTTGAAAACGTTCCACGATGCTGGCTTTGGTTTCGGGATTCTCGGTGGTAAACAAATGAATGTCACGTTTCTTTAATTCTTTTTGGAAAGCTTGGTTCAGAAATTCGGTGCCTTTGTCCGTTTGCCATCGAAGAGGGCGACGACCGCTTTGTTTCAACACCCGTTGCAGGGCTCGCACTAACTCGCTGCTCGATTTGGAAGTCAAGGGCACGACCCAGGCAAATTTGGAAAAGACGTCGATGACACAAAACAAATATTTGTAGCCACGATTGTAGCTGGCCAAATGAGAGACATCGGCTAAATCGGCTTGCCATTGATGATCGATGCCTTCCACTCGGGTGCGACTTCTGGCAAACTTGCGTCGAATGGGTTTGTGCAAAGTGTAGGTAGCTTGTTCTTGTAACCATCGTTGCACTTGAGGTAAACGGAGACTTTTCAGTCGCGTTTTGGCAGCACGATACAATTTTTGAACTCCTGCGTAACCTGCAGGATGGGAGGGATCGTAGTAAATGCTGGCTAAGACTTTTTCCATTTTTTATTTCGTGTTGGTGTGTTAATAAGTCACCCACTCTTCGGTGATGCTACTTTGGGTGGGTCGAAAGGGTGGTTTGGAAACGGATTTACGTGTCCGATGGGCTACGGGAGTAGAAGTCGAAGGTACTGGTGGTGGAGGTGGAGGTGGCAATGGAATGGCTTTGGTTTTCTTTTCTTTTTTCGCTTCTGGTTTCCCTTCTTTCTTTTTCACTTCTGTCGAAGGAGGCGTGGACATCATCTTTTTAACCCAAGCTTTCATTTCTTCTCGTTGGGGTGTGGGGGACGGGGTCAATAAGGATGCTGCAATCTTACTCGAAATGGGAGCTGCTGACGGTGTTTGAAACACTTCGCGCATCTCTTCTTCCTCAGATCTTTGTGGGGTAGCATCTCTGGTGACCCTTGGGGATGGTAGTGGTGGTAATGATGATGATGGTGCTGGACTTTTCATCAAGGTCTTAAAATCTTTTAGAGTGGGTAAAGCTGTTTCGTCTAAAGCTTTCTGGTGAAAGAGTTGCAGTCGTTGCAAGAGTTGACCGTACTTTTGCGATTTTTCTGTTTCGGACAAATCTTGGCGATCCATCAAGGACTGCAATTCGTGTTGTAACTGGGACATCTCGCTCAAATTGGGATTGGGAGGTAAATGCGGGGTGCGTTGTTCTTGCCACCGATAGTATTCCATCCATCGTTTGTAAGGCACTAAAGCTAGTTTTCGTCCTTCCATGGGGTTGTCAGGGGTCGATTCTGAGATCTTGGGACTTTCGAAGGCCTTTTTATCTTGCTCCCACCAGTCCTCCCAACATGGTTCCCAAGACTCCTTTCAGTATGGGGCCTAACAAGAGAGGCAAAATGCCTCCACGTTGGACCAACATCTTCTTTTTTTGACGAATGGGAATTTTCTTTTGAACCATTTGGCGAAGAACGTGACGATGTTTGCCTAAGCATTGTTTCTGGTGTTTGGACAAAGGGATCGTGCCTTTCAAAACGTTCAAACAACATTCGCACACGGTATCGATGACCTCTTTGGAGGCCGTTTGAATGAGTTTTTTTCGTAGGGGTGGAGAAGCTTTGGACAGGACAGATAACAGGTCCCCATGTTTCGCTAAACGTGGTGGCAGTCCTTTCCTTTTCTTTCCTTGGGGTTTTCTGGAGGGTGACATCTTTGAGTCTTTAGGAGCACCAAAAGAACACTGATACCCTACTTGGTCACAGGCCTTTTTTATACTGGAACGCGTCGCCACTGATTGTCTTTACGGCGTATCAACTTCATGACAGGCATGACACGTCGTGCAGGGGTACGTAACGGACTAAATCGAGTCAGTTCTTGCTTGGACAAATCCAGTAAACTTTGTAACATGCCCGATCTTTCTTGGACTTTGATTTTGGGAGAAGGTACTTTGTGAGCAGCAGCCACTGCCACTAAATGGGAGGGTCCTGCCACTGGGGAAGTTCTTTTGGGGGTCATCAACGGAGATGTTCTTGGTGTGATCAACGTCTCCAAGTACTCTTCAGTTCTGGGTGTCATCAACGGAGAAGTGGATAAACGTGAGGCTGCCGGAGACGCTGTGGCAGGTCGTGGTTTGCGAGTGTAAGGCTGCGTCCTGGCCGCAGTGCCTCTCTTGCGACTAGTTTTCTTCTGTGGACTTTTCTTTTTCTGAGGACTTTTTCTCTGTTTCTTTTTCTGGGGGCTTCTTTTCTTTTTTCGGGGTGGTGTCTGGTAAGAGGAGGGTCCCGCCACTGGAGAAGTTCTTCTCTTTGGGGACCTGGTCTTTTTCTTCTTAGGGCTTCGTTGGACTTTTGTCTTGGGGATAACTTTGGGGGCATTAGGATCCCATCTTAAGAGTGAGCGAATGATGACCCCTCCTAGAGTACCGCTCCCTCCAGGTTTCAAAATGATTTGTTTTTTGGTTTGAGTGTCGATGCGGGGATCGGCCAGTTGGACCAAAGCGACTTTGTTTCGATCGAAAAAGCGTTGGGTTTGATGAGGAATCTGAATGATTCCTTGGAGTAATTGACGTGCCGTCACCGTGAACCATCGTAAGACTTCTTTGAGACTAGCTTCTAAGACACGAGCTCGTGTTTGTGGATCTTTTTCTCGACTGATGCCATACAAGGCACGAATCAATTTGACGGGAAGATGCGACTGAAGGGACGTCATGTTCGCACTGAGTGTGAGACAGACGAAAAAGGGTCTGAGGTTTTTATAGATTTTTTGATGGGGAGTGAAATGAAGTCGAGGACGGAGACGTGTACAGGACAGGCCCTCCGTCTTGGCACCAGTGGTGAAACAAGTGGGTACGAAATCGCAAATCCTCAGGAGTCGTAGGTTTCAAATCGACGAGTAAATAGGCGTGTGGCGTTTGAGTGGCATCGTCGTACGCCTGAGTCAGCCAAGGCGTTCCTAACTGTTTGGCTAAGACTTGCACTTGCGATTTATCTCGAGGGCTTTTAAACAAGACCACGTAATGCGCATTGAGACTGATGGTGCGATGGGCTTTACTTTGTTGAAACAAATTTTGGGTGATGTAAACGACACTGGCATTACGGTGATGCCCTTTGCGCGTGAACCACAATTTAATTTCTTCTTCGTCTTCTCCTAACATGTCGTCGAAAATGACCAAATGGGTTAGACGGGAGTCAGAGACGATGCCGTCGTCTTCTTTAGGAATGCCTTCCACAAACACGATGGAATCGCCTTGACTTTCTCGCAAAAGGCTGTACGCCGATTGCCACTCTTTGTAACACCACACGATCCGTTGAGGGGGCCGATCGATCAAATGATGTTTATGCTCGATCAAACGTTTGACGAATTCGGTTTTGCCTGAACCACTAGGTCCAGCAATGAGCATGTTAAAGGGATGGCGAAGATACAAAGCCTCCCAACTGGCACGATCTAAGTGTTCGTCGATGACTTTGACAGTAGAGGAAGAGGGAGCAGAGACAGTAGAGGTAGCCATGGTGTCAGAAATGTCACTTGTGACACGAAAACAAACAAGACAAGAGTTTATATACTTTTTCAGAACACGTTTATTGAATGTTTTTTATCAAACATGAATACGAAAGACAAAAATACATAAAAGCCAAAGGCTTAAGTACAAGAATAAGAGGCACATGATAACGATGAACGTGGAATAAACACAAGTGTCTGTACAACAATCACATGTTTTGGGTAATGTTCTAACTAGTTCAACAGGGGGTAAAGTCACACAAGTGTCCTCCCGAAAAGGTCTTTCAGGTCTGTCCACGACAGTCCTGTCTTGGGTGACGGGTTCTTCTGGCACCGTCACTAACACGGGTTGAAAAGTAACTTTTTTCCTTGAACAACTCTCGTGCATACTGGGCCACTTCTTGGGTCCAAGCCTCAAAATCCCATTCTTTCCAGGCACGGACATCTGTCCAATGGGGATGTAAGTCACAAGCTACACACACATCGTCATACACGTCTTGGGTAGCTAAAAGTTGACGAATCTTTTTTTCCTGTTGAGGTCGAGAAGTATCCAGATGAAAACGCAAGGCTTTGAGCAAAAGGAGTTTTTCGTGACCATTTAAGGCCATGGAGGTGGTAAGTACTGATCGTAAAGAGTCCACAAAGAATCGGCTGGTAAACGAAATCCCAAAAAACAAGTCACTAAGACACACACCACTTGTCGTCCCAAATTGAATGGATACAGTTCTTGCAATAATCGATGGTAATGATCCACGGTTTGAATATGGTCATTGAGTTCCTTCCACGGAATCTGTTGGATGACATGTGACATAAGTCGTGGCATGGCAGCCTGTTTTTATAGTCTCTTTGTTTCGGAAACAATACACGTACTTTCTAGCCAGAGATCTTCGTTCTCCAGTAGGGAATCTAAATCTTGCATACTGTAACCGAAACTTCAGAGTTCGTTTAGAAGTTTCCTCTTCCTCTAAGTAGATTCCACGTAAAATATGTTGATAATCCTTTAACTTGTCTTCCTCAATGTATTGCTGTAGGTGAATCTCGAAGTAACCAAAATAATGAACATTTCGATCATTCACTAACTCAAAGTGTTGAACAAGGTCTGACCACTGAAACAATTTCTGACGAATCAGTTCTCTTATACCATTCAGGTACCAGTGGTTAAAGATCTGGTGACGTAACGGATGCAATTGTTCTTTACGTTTGACTTGTATTTTCACCAGCTCTCGGTAAATGCGTTCTCTCAACTCCACAGGCAAAGCACGAATGTTCTCTAGCAAAGTATCCATGAATAGGTCATACTAAATCCTCTTTGGTCTGACACAAGAAATGTACTCTTTGCACAAACATGGTTTCACTTCAGTGTCAAATTTAAATCGTTGAGTCACTAATCTACACATTACAATTCGTTCAGAAGTTTCCTCTTTCACTAAGTTGACATTGTGTTCAAGATGTTGGTAATTCGTTAACTCTTCCTCTGGAATTCGATGCAGTACGTTTACAATGATGTAGGTAGAATCGTCCATACCAAACCAATCCTTTTTAAAACTAGAGGATCGTTGATCAATGTCTGTCCGATGGAACACTTTCAATTGAATCAATCCTTGTATAGCCTTCAGGTACCAGTGGTTCAAACACCGGTGACGTGACGGATGCAATTGTTCTTTACGTTTCACTTGTATTTTGACCAGCTCTCGGTAAATGCGTTCTCTCAACTCCACAGGCAAAGCACGAATGTTCTCTTGTAAAGTATCCATGAACAGATTATTATGGTAAGAAGTTACTTCAATGTCTCGGTCCCACTAAGGGTAAGTAATGACAATTCGGTGACCATCGAGCATGTTCTACGTAGGCCGAATCTTGCGGTTCCCAGTGGTGAAGTGTCACATCGCAACTGAAGCACCTGACTTTATCTCCTTCGCCCAAGTAGAAAAATCCGGCTCTGGCTAATTCTTCGGGGGTCGGTCCTCCCAGATACTTTGGCCATTTTCCTTTGAACGATTGAAGACGATTTTCAAAGTCGCAGTATTCCGACAAACGCACAGGAAACGAATATTCGTTTTTCACAGGTTCGTTTCGATGAGGGTTGAGTGACATGGGTAGGAGTTTGCTCAAGGCTGGATGACATCCGTAGGGGGGTAGACGTGAAGGTGAACATTCCCCTTTGAAACGAAACCCAGTAAAATGTCCAAGAGGACGAGCGGCATCACTTTCGCATCCGACAGGTTTGACACGCACAGCATCACTTTCCATGATAGGGGTAGGGGCACTAAAGTTCCCATGATGCTTTACGGCATCGCTCAGGTCACAACGTACAGCATCGTATCCATCGCAAGGCTCACAATCGCACTCGTCTGCAAACTCCGTTACGCAATTACAATGGTAACCACATGGACAATCGCAGTTTCCTTCCGGACATTTTCCGTCGCAATGCCTGGGTCTTATCCATCCAATATTAGTCACACTAGAAGAAGATACAACTTTTTTACAATCCCCAAACTGGAACGATGTCTCTTTCAAAGTATTCATCTTGTTTGCTCGGTCTTGGTAGTCACAATGAACTATCGATCTTGTCTAGGGTTCCTTTTTATATACAGACCAATACCGACGTGACCGTACGGTAAGGTGAAATGATTGGGAAGTCGAACTCGCTTCTGGTACACGATTTGATAGACTTTTTCCAAGGGTCGACTGACGATGTGGTGAGTGGGTAAACGTACAATCTTGTTCGGTTGATAGGTGGTCACTTTAAAGTTTCCATCCTCTTCCGATTGCAAGGCTTCTTTCAATACCCCAAAGTTGACCACTCGACTGGTACGATGATTCAGAGTCAGTCCTTTCACTTTGCACGTCGTGTGCACTTCTCCTTGTTTGTCCCGGTATTCGTAGCCGTAATTTTTGGGACCGCCACTGACGAAACTTAGAATCTTGTCGTCGGGATGCTCGTCTGTCCAGGCTCCTAAACGGTCTCCTTCGATGTCAGGGTGATGTTGAATCGGGTGATGGATGTAAATGCAACTGTCCGTGTCAAAGTACAGGACGCGTTCTTCTAACAGTTCTAAAGCTTCGTACAATTTTAAGCGAGCATGGGCTGTCACGTAAGCCGCAATGATGACATTTCCAAAGGGGTCGTCTTGTACAAAGTCCAGATCTTCTTCGTAATTGACTAAGATCAAATCCTCGCGAACGACGTCCACGTGTTTCATGAATTTGGTTTTGTCGTGAATCATCTGGAAGTAGCGGGAAGGTTCTGTCAAATATTCCGTCTTGGGTAAACACGGTCGTTGTGCCATTTTACCCCACAAGCAATTTAACATCACTTTGGCAAACGATCGCCTGCCTTCGTTTTTCTCGATGTGGTCTAAAGTGATGCCTTCTTGTTCGTAGTATTTCTCTTTGAATTGTATTTGGTCTTCGGGAGTGTGACACCAGGAAGGATAGCCGCTGGCTTCTTGTTTCAGTTTCAAAAAGGCATCCACGTAGTCGGCGAAAATGCCTTTCTGAGTAGGGTCACCCTTGCGGTATTGTTGTGTCTTGGGAAAGTGGCAAATTTCGTACACTTCTAACAGCTGGTATCCCAAGTCCAGAGCTTTGAACAATTCTACGCTGACCCAGGTTCCCATCAAGGCCCGTTCTTCCTGGCTGTGCTGACAAGGTTGGTCTTGGTTGCAGGTTTCGGCACAAGTACGGCACAAGGGAAACATCAGTTTGCCTTGACAATGGTGAGGTAAGACGGGATGGTATAGGTTCGTGGGAGGCAAAACTTTACACTTGATCAAGCCTTCGTATTGTCGAATGTTGACCAGGTCGATGTGTTCCGTCAGCAATTGCGGGTGCCCTACGGGAAAGCGACAATATTTGCACACGTAGGGATACAGCGAACACACGTCCAAGTATTTGATTTCTTCTCCTTTCTCTTCGTCGGCTTGGTACAGCAAACAGGTGGCATTGGTCCTTCCTCCGTACAAACTATCCCTCGGGTTCAGCGGGTCCATGAACTGGTAACTTTCCACGAGGCGTTTAAACTCGGGATCGGTTTTCATACGGTGATCGTACTCGTGTTCCCACATTTCCACCACTTGGTATCCTTGCTGTTCTAACTTTAGGCGTCGCTGACAAGTGTCCTGGTACAAGTCTTCCATGGTTCGTTGTAAAAACTGATTTTTAGTGCCACGGTCAGGGTAACAAACGGGACATCCGTGAAATAAGCAACCGTTAAACTCGTACACGATCTTGGGGTTTTCTAAGTCCCAGCCATCGACCGAATACGTTCCGATGGTCTTTTCACCCCCTCCGTTGCGAGCATGCTGAATCCACTTGTCTTCCTTGTCGCACAAGTAATGTAACCAGCGTAGGGCTTTGACCGAGTATTGACGCTTGACAAAGTGGGTCGTTTGAGGACTGATGACAGCCACGGTGTTTTCAGGCATGAATCGTTGTCGATACACTAAGGAACACGCTTTGGCAATGGTGCAAGCTTCTTTCAAAGGATCGACCCCTCCGTGTTCCATGAACAGTTCTCGAAATTTTCCACAGCAACGCCGTAAAATGTCCACGTCGGAACGACAATACTTTAACATTTCTTCCTGAAAGTCGAAAGGGTCCGAGGCGTGAGCCTGGTACCAAGCGTAGAAAGCTTCTCGTTGTTCGGTACGCATGTTGTCGGGGTCGTAATAGTGAGCCTCGGGCAAATGGGGTAGAACGGCGTGTTGATTGGCTTCCGTATTGAAAAAGTGTGGAAAGTACCCTTTAGCCATTTCTGTCATTCCAAACGTTTTAGGCATTCGACTCAAAGGCATGGCCAAATAGCTCATCGAATCTTTAAACTGTACTTGTCCCACTTGCATGAAAATGATTTTGGCTCCGTTCAAAGTCACTTTAGGACGTTCGGTGCCTTGTTCCGCATAGTACCTCAAAAGAAACTGTCCATCGTATCCGGAGAAATTGTGAGCCATCACCGTGGCATGGCGATGACAATCTCCGTAAAGTTCGATGTCCTCTTGGCTCCACGTCTTGTCGACGGGGTCTAAGACCCATTGGGCAAAATCGTCTAGCGTCTTTGGTCCCCGAAATATTTTTTCACGCCCTCCAGGAATCTTGCTGCAGTGAGGGCAATGACTGAAGATAGGTTCTTGAATGCACTTCTCGCACGCTCGATGAGCCACGCAGAAATTAGGAATGTGAATGCCAGTCTCTTGCATGCATTCGAAATCGAAAAAGATGAAATTGCCTTTCTTCTTGTGACCGTCCTCTTTCTCTGGTGGGGGTTGGTATTTTTGCACGTAACATTCGTGTTCCAAGTCCACGATGTGGTGACAAATGTGACATTTTTTCTTTCCTGAACATACGTGTGCCTTGGTATTATTGGTACGTATGACTTGTTCACACGTAGGGCACAATCTCAGGAGTTGACAAGCACATTTCTTCTGTGAACCTTGCGTTTTCAGATGTTGTTGGTAACAGGTAGGGCTGACAAACGTACGCAGACAAGTTGAACAAGGCACTGGTTCTTCGCTCAGACAGGGTTGAGAGGCCAAACATCCTGAGCATTTCCATCCACAATGCTTGTGTTGCTCTCGATTATTATAACCATGGTCACATTTCTCACAGTAATAACCGTATCCCAGGAATCCAGTGATACTGGTAATGGTATCGAAATGGTCATCGTGATGATAAACATGAATGTATTTTCCGTCCTTAAAATCTTGCCCTCGAAACAACATAGGCCCTCGCACTTCTTGAGGGTGCACTTTCAAGGTGTATCGTGGAGCTAGGGCATCTTGCAATTTTTGCATCTCAGGAATGCCACAGGGTGTGTCTTTGGACAGGCCAGCTTGTTGCAACAGGAGTTCTGCTTCGTTTCGTTGTTTGGCTCGGTCGGATTGTTGAATAGTTTTCCAGGTTCTTTTCCATTCTACCGTGTCGTTCTTGTTGGCATAGGTTCGTCCCACCACGATGGCACGGGCTAAACACATCTGGTCATGAGGGTTGTGAATTTGGACAAGGCTACGCTTAATGCTGCGAAGGTCGTTCACCAATAACATCTTTTTGCGTCCGGTCCCTTGAGGAGGAGAGACGTGGGTCATGTCCAATGTGGCTTTTCCATCGGTGATGTCAAACTGGTCATTAGATTGTTGCACGTGTTGAATCTTGTCCATGACTTTGGAAGCGGTCAATTCTGCAGGGGTGCTAAACTCGATCCAAACAGGGGATTTCAAACCGTCGTGTTGTATGGAAAGTCTCAAGCGATCGTCTTCTTTGGGTTGACATTGTTGCTTGAGTGAAGTGAGCAAAGAATCCCACACTCCGGTGATAAACACTTCTGCTTTCTCTAACGGCACTTCAGCCTTGAAATCTTTAAACTTCACTGTGTATTTGTAAGCCGTAGTTCTAAATTTTCTAGAGGAGCGCTTTTCCGTCTCTCGAATGGAATAGTACTTTTCAGGGTTAACTAAGGGTGGTGAACTTGGTTTAGAGGGTTCTGATTCTGGTTCACTCATGTCCTCTTCAAAATCACTGGCATGAATTTGTGCCAAGATTTCAGCCCTGGTACGAGGCGATAGATCACGTTTCTGCCTCTTACTTCTTTCTTCTTCTTCTTTCTTCTCGAATGAATTAGATCGTTTCATCTTGAAAGCAAAAAGCCAAATGACTCAAGTTCAAACACCATGAGCTACTTTATAGTCATAGCATACCAGCGTATATAAAAGGGTGTGTGTCTTGTCCTTTCACTATTCATTTCACTCTCAAGCCGAGCACAACGATGGAAGAGACTAACCAGATGGAACGTTTCGTCAGAGCTTTGCGAGGGGTCATTAGAAAATTCTCTTCAGACCAGCCTACGGACTACTCTCCTTCCTTTAGAGATAAAAGTCAAGATACTTGCTATATCTGTCAGAAGAAAGGGCATTGGTCTTCAGAGTGTCCAGACCGTCAAAAAAGAACAAAAACAGGGACTAAAAAAGACAAAAGTCAAGATACCTGTTATTATTGTAAAGAAAAAGGACATTGGTCTCCAGATTGCCCAAAAAAGAAACAAGAGGAGTCAGAAGAAAAGAAGGATTCTTCAGAAGAAGAGAGGGATTCTTCAGAAGAAGAGAGGAATTCTTCAGAGGAAGAAAGCAGACAGGTGAAGAAAAAGAAACAGGAGAAGAAAAGAAGAAGGGAAGAAAGTGAGGAGGAAGAAGAGGAAAAGAGTGTGACAGTGAAGAAATTCAAAAAACAGAGAGACTAAACAAGGAAAAAGAAGAAGTCAATGAACTTTAAATTAAAGTGTTATGATGTGAATTGTGAATTGGATTGTAAAAAATGGAGAAAAGAATAAATGAATGATATAAGGTAAGAGTCTTTGAGTTTTGATTTTAAAATAAGAAGCTACACTCACGCACTCATACAAAGACACGTACTATAGGGTAAAATGGGTGGGTTATTTTTTTTTTTTTTTTTTTGAGTTATTGACAAATTGAAATTGTATTTCTTTTCGAGATATGTGGGTGGCCCTGAAAAGGGCCTTTTTTCTTTATGATGTAGGGGTGAGTTTAAGCAATCAACTTTAACTGCCTTATGCCTTTGCCACGGCCAAGGCCTACTTCTGGACTGCGTAATGTTGATGATGATGATAATGATTGGGTTGAAATCACTAAGGGTGGTACGGTAGGCTTAGTCACAGGGTTGACGTGTTTAGCTCGGGAAGGTCGTATTCTCTTCGGTCGTGATAAAGAAGTCTGATACATTTGTTTCAGACTTCTTAACTCCGCTAAAATGTCCAACAGTACCGTGACCGTTTGATTTTCACCCTCTTGTTTCTTTGCTGCTACTTCTTCTTGCTGTTGTTTTTTTCTTACCTCTTCTTCTTGTTGCTGTTGCTGTAGGAGAAAAGCCTGTTCCGCTTCCTTTTGTCGTTGTATAAATTTCTCCAATTCTTCTTTCTGTCTCTGTCTAAAATTCTCCACTTGCGGTAATGAAGAAGGTAACGAAGGTTCCGGAACAAATTCTTGCGAGGAGAGAAAATCGACAAAATCCCAATTCACCTCTTCTGAAAGTAAGTCCGGGTTCCCTTGGGCGGTCTCCCCTGCTGGTGCACCCCATTGGATCGTTTTCTGAGTTTCCGTCATGTTGAATCACTGTCGCATAGATTGACTGCACACAAGCGCTAGCGAATCTATATAGACTACGTGACGTCACAGACTGCTCTCTTCGGATTGGATGCGGGCTGACTGAATTCTGTAACGCGTGTTAGGATTGGTGAATGAACTCAATCCGTTTCAATCCTTTCTGTCCCTATAAATAAGCGCAGTTCACTGCATTGATTCACCTATTGTCGGAGCCTCAACATGTGGACAGACGTTGAATCTTCAACCCTTGTGTCAACAATGATGTTCAGGACGGACATGCTCATGTATGTCCGATCCAAGTGGACCGTTGTCCACAGGACCAGCAGCAGCCTGTGGATAAGAAGAGTCTATATAGAGAGACAAGGTTGCCTCAAGAGGACTCTGATGTATGGCCCTGCTGTAAGACGAAGTTTGAGGACAAGAAGATGTCGCAAATGCCCTTTATGTTAAGGGCATATTAACATAAACCAAAGGCCCTTTTCAGGGCCAGCCATATTTCTCGAAAAGAGATAGTCTTTGAATTGCCTACCCCTTTTTTATTTTTTTTAAAAAAAAATCCCATGTTCCATTTCCCTTGACGCTATACAGTCCCACCCTGTTTAAATTCCTTTGACGCTATACAGTCCCCTATTCCCATGTTCAAATCCCCTTGACGCTCAACAGTCCCACGATTTTTCTCCATGTTAATTTCCCTTGACGCTATATGTTCCCACGATTTTTCTCCATGTTAAATTTCCCTTGACGCTATATGTTCCCAAGGGGGTCTGTAATGCTAATTCCCATTGACGCTATAAGATCCCCCTTAACTACTACTGTCTGTTTCGACACAAACTAGAAAGAAAACTAGCTTTTAGAGGTCTATTTAGACACAAACTGGAAAGAAAACGGGCTTTAGACGGTCTGTTTCGACGGTATTAAGCTCTGTTAACAGAGCTATCCATTTTTATGACAACAAGGTCACAGCTCTGATAAAATCTTTTTGAGATAATTAAAGGCTAATATCTTAAAATCAGAACTAAGATTAAATTGTGATCTTGGCAGTGACGAAGAGCTGGTTCTAATACCGAGTGATATGGTCATCCAGATAAAACAAATATTTCTAGAAATTCAAAGACTAGTTTAAACTGGGACTGAACCCCGATATCAATACTAACATTATTCCGACGTTTGATAAACAATCAATGACACTGCAAGAAACTGCAGAGAACAAACAAAAAATCAAGACAAACGTGAGTAAGCATTGTGCTGAGACCAATTATTATGATGATGATATTCAGTGAAAGGCGACAATGAAGGAATTGGAGACTAATTCCAATTTACAGACTGTCACAATAATAGAATTTACAATGAAATAAGCAATCAGTCATATTGACAATAATGTTTACATGAGCTGCTTTAGGTCAGTAAATGTAATACCTTACAGACCTCTCGTCAGGCGTTGAACTCGTGCGAAGACATTGTGCACTGCACTTGAGATTTGCTAAATTTTACTCGTTGCTTTATTTACACCTCTGATAAGAATACTAAGTAATGAACCAACCAATGTAATACGAACGTAAAATAACATGTTCAGATAGCAAATGATCAGCCTGTCCAACTGATTACAAAAACATCTTGTTACACTGCCAATAGGTTTTCGGTTTTGTTGAGTTTTTAAATAATTTTTTTCTTTGCTATTCAAACACCGAATTAGCAAAACATTTATCAGAAAAAGTGATACGAACAGAGCCACGATTATAGTATCGTGCGTAATGCAGTGTATGAAGAGAGCAACACTTTATAGCATTACGCATAATGCAGTGTATGAACAGAGACACGATCAATAGTATCACGCGTTATGCAGTGCATGGAGAGAGCAACACTTGATAGCAATACGCGTAATGCAGTGTATGAACAGAGCCACGATCAATAATATCACGCGTTATGCAGTGTATGGAGAGAGCAACACTTGATAGCAATACGCGCAATGCAGTGTATGAACAGAGCGACGATGAATAGTATTACGCGTAATGCAGTGTATGGAGAGAGCAAAACTTGATTGTATCACGGCTAATGCATTGTATGAACCGAGCAAAAGTTGTTAGTATCACGCGTGACGCAGACGCTGTGCAAACATAAACACTTTTCTTTAAACACATATTTCAACATTTCACCTGAGAGTAATTTTTCTTTTACTGTTTCATTAATCCTTTCGGTATGGTCTCCAAATTATTTATTCAGCTAGGCTTTATATTTTAACACTTTCCAACAGTGAGTTCGAGAGAACAATGCCGTTGCGTCTTGTTTTGCACACCGGTTTCTGGATCTTCCATTCTATTTGATATATTTTGAAACTATTCTGCTATACTTGAAGCACATTAGCTGTGCAAAAGCTTCCATCTTTTGATTTGTTAATAAAACTAGATCCTCTGGGTTATTTCTCTGTCTAATATTAAAACTTTTTGTACTACCTATTTCGGTGGGCATCATTTTCAACTGTACCTCAGGACCTCAAATGGGATTTAATGTATAGTTCACTACTGTTATCTCATTACAAATGTGTTGCAGTGTCATCAACTAGCATTTGAATTTGTGGTTTTCCACTATATCATCGTTACCAGCTTTTGCCGTTTATTGTAATGAAAAGTGTACCAAAGACACGCATTCTCCTGAATTGTCTATTCCAAAGTCTGCACTTTATGTGCACACTATTTATCAAGCAATACATGTTGCACATTTTACCGCAAGCCATTTCTCGGATGTTTAAAAAGAGAAAATATAGAATATGATTTCATTGTCAGATAAATGGACTATGACCATTTGGTGAAGGAGTTAGGATTTATGACATACAAAAACTGAAATTGCATTTAGTTTTACATAAAATGAAGTGTGCAAACATTGAACAAACCTATTGCAAATGAAACGTGCAAAAAGAGAGCACATGAGCGTGGAGTTGAAAAAGGAGTTGGAAAAACTATATGAAAGAGAGATCAAGAAGGGTGTGTGGAATCTTTGCTAATTCTAGAGCTGCTAATTCCAAATCATTGTCAGATATGATATTACTGACTAGAACTCTATCACCAGACTGAACATTTCTTTCTTGTGTAGCTCTGTCATACCTTAATTTCATTTCTGACTGAGTAGGGCGAAGATTAGTTCTTGCTACTTCGCAAGCCTTTGCAAACTTATAACTGAAATCAGTGAATAGTCAAGAAGATTAATTTCCGAATCTTCGGATGAAAGAAGTTTATTTTCAAAACTTCAATGGTCAACGGAGAGTTTATCTAACAACTAATTCAAAAAGATTAGAACCTAATGATTCTTGAACTGATTCCATTTCAGCAAGCAATAGCAAATGAACACCTTCATCCCAATATTTCCCTGTATGAAATCAATATGATCGAATCATAATATTCAAAGTTTAGTGAAATCTTCCCAAACCTCCATGACTTTTTCAGGGTGATAAGCAGAGGATTTAAGTGTAAAATGCCTAATTCATGCATAACTTATTGGAAAATTCGAGACTTACCAATTTAATTTCCTGAGCAACATCATTCCTCGAGAGTTAACCTTGCCATAGCCTTATTAACTGCACATGTTGGGTATTAATAAGGAATTCCATTTTCAATAGGATCGATGTTTTGATCCAAACGAGGCTTTTCAGTTATATATGGATTAACCAAAACCCTATCTCCAGCTATGGCATTTCGTAGTAATAAATCAATACCCTCGAGGTCACTGTTTCGATTTTGACGGTTCCTAAAGCTATGTCTGATGACAAACGTACACATTAATAAACCCACACTATATTCCCTGAAGCACATTTCAAGGCAAAGTACTTAATAACAGAAAACTCTTTGAAGTTTCTGTGTGCATTGATGTTTTAATAGGGATGGGCTTGACAGAATCACAAATAAGTGATATAGAACCTTTCGAGTGAATGGTACATAATTATCTATGACAAAATCAGACTGGGGTTTGCTTGTACATTATTTCCATTACATAATCATGATCTTGACCTCATTGAAATAAGAACATTCGGAGTAGCTCCTGATTATATTGCTTATTTATTCTTCCATCTGTAGCAATCAGAAATATCGCGGCCGTTCTTCTTACACTAAGTGAACATGGGAAGAGATAAGGATTTCTGATCAGTCTTATCAGAAGTTTGATTCTTAAACCTTATGCCAGACTGAAATTTTGAAGTACTCGTATTAATACCAAAAAACTGTTGTAAGAAGGCTTATTGACAAATGAAACTTTGTTGGTCAAGAAATAGTCATCAGCTGTAGGAGCAGCAGTTTCTAAAGTTTCGACCTTTTGCTCATCAAGGTAGGTCTTGATGTCACTTGACTCATATGAGCTCTATGAGGTTATCGTAATCTTGATCAACCTTTTTGTCTGAGCACCGTGTAACAAACAATTATTCTTTTCCCTTGCAAATTCAACATACGTATATCCAATTTCATTTTCGTATAGTTCCTAAGCCTTTGTTGATATGCCTCAAGTATCAACTCATAACCCTTCAAGATACATTCCCTAACAACATTATAATTAGCACTTTCTTGTATTGACAGTAAAATGTAGACTACATGAGCTTAGTTGATTATGATTTGTAATAATTAAGTTCAAAGTTTTCTTGGCCATTTCCAAGTTTCCGCAATTTTTGGGTACTGGTCCTCAAGTTTGCAAGTCAGGGCGACTAAACAATTTGTTCAAAAGAATATTTGTTCAATATAAATTCAAATACCTCTTTATTATATAGTTGAAACCAAATAAGAAGATTCATTTCACGAGAAATGAACTTTGTGTCTTTGTAGTACAAAATTTCTATCAAGCTTAAGGCAAAACGTCCAGAGTTGAAATATCCTTTTCCAAGTGTTTGTTAGAACTTGCACACTTACTTATTTTGTGCATTTCTAAAACTGTAATAGCTGTTATGGTATTGAAACTATGTCGAAACGGACGGACAGACCAACAAACACAGTGATGAGACATAAAAAAATAAAATCCATTGGTTACCACTGCAGTGGGAAAAATGTCAACCAATTTTAACAAAGATCGTACTTAAGAAAACTTCTTTAAAGGATATAAAACACAGGGTTAAAATATTGTTAGAGAGATGCTGCTAATTTTTATTCAGAAGTTTGGCGCCTTTAAACATTTGCCGTAATAACCATATAAAAGCATATATTACCTACCGCTTCAGCTTGAAATAGCCTAAGCATTTTTATTCAAAGTTCCGACATAAGTATAGTGTTCAGACGGCTTTTGAAATGTATATAACAGTGAACCATCTCCACCTGAAGCCTCAGTCGTTGAGCCTTTAATCCAGTCAGAGAGTAAATAATTGAGTCAACATCTGCATTCTGAGAAAGCTGAACAAGTAGAAAGCAACAAAAAATAAAATCATAAAAACACGCGCCAGAATCGCTATAAATTCGGTAATCATTGGTTTCATCAATATCGTTACGTCCGGATCTAATGTTAGCGCAGCACAAAATTAAGATTTGTAGCTGTCATGAACGGCTCCACATACATACAATATTAAAAAAATTGCATTGGCTGTTATGAAAGATTACACATTTTGTCGTGTATTAACAAAAGAAAATGTTGCTGGAAACAGGAAGTCTTTAAAGATCGACCAATTGCAAGAATACCATTAGTACTTTACACAAGATCAAGATGGACGCCAGACTGTGCTTCCTTTTTATTACATTTTATATGTTCTTTCACGCTTATAATTCATAAAAATATGAATGAGAAATTCTATAGAGTTCTTTGGGACTTTCTTTCACTGCCGCTTATGCACAAAAAAAAGAAAGATGTAATTACAACCAGTATTTACTTTCCATGGTGTAAACATAAGAGAGAAAGATGAATGCACACATAAAGTTACATGACCATACATGCACAAATCTCTGCGAAACTGTGCAACATACAAATGCAAAAGCAGAAATATTCAACGGAGCATGAAAAGTACATGCATGTCACTTCTTATTTGCACTTTATGCCTGTGGTGATTTCGAATGTGAATACACCATCAAAAATGATAACTGGACTAACAAACGTGTTTGTGATTACTATGACCTATTTTTGCCGATAGCTAGAATCCTTTAGGAACGATGTATTATTTAGAAATAACACGATTGGATTAGCCAGCAATTACTTCGAATTTAGCACATGCGATAGAATGCAGTGAGATGTATTTGCACATCTTACATTTTCTGCCGTTGTCTCCCGAATAACTTTAACTACACCATGTTTGAAATATCTCCTTTACTAGCATATTGCATCCAATGATAGCTGCTAATATGCCCATTCTTCTCTCACGCACAAACCTAAAAAGGTTCAACAATTATTATTATTATTATTTTTATTTTTACTTTTTTTGGGGGGGGGGTCATGTCAAGCCTATATAATATCATGTATCTGCGCAGGCGCCATAAAATCCAAGTCTGGCTTGATTACAAGTTCCATGAGCAGACGAAAACAATTATTTTAAGTAAATTGCTCTTTTCGTCATAGATCGCGCATTTTGTTTAAAACACAATGTGATTCAGTCCTTAATTTCGCATGAAGAGGAAACGAAAAGGATGGGTTATATCGGTGGTTTTCAAATATTTTCGAGTTACCGCCCCCTTAATTATCCTCAGCACCACCTACCTTACCCCGTAACAAGCATTATTCAGCCCCCCCTCCCCGGTAATCTCACAGCCCCCAAGGGGGCGGTACCGCCCACTTTGGGAACCACTGGGTTGTATCATCCATACCTGTTCTCTTGATATCATCCTTGTCGGGTACACCATTCTCCTACGTTTCTCTTAAGTATGCTAATGAAAGCAGTTCAGTATTGTCTGACACACCGTTCTGCTTACAT
This sequence comes from Sinohyriopsis cumingii, assembly GCA_028554795.2. Classification (NCBI taxonomy): domain Eukaryota; kingdom Metazoa; phylum Mollusca; class Bivalvia; order Unionida; family Unionidae; genus Sinohyriopsis; species Sinohyriopsis cumingii. The sequence continues at coordinate 14,637,317 of CM068824.1, forward strand.
CGTGAGTGCTGAAACACCATTCTGCTATTTGAGACAACCGTTATTGTCTAAGGCTGAGAAATAGTCCAAAAAAGAAGTACTCTTTTACTTCCAGAAATAAAAGCAATCCAAAAATACTTGAATCTAATATATAAAATGTAAAATAGAGGATGACACGTTCTTGAATGTAAGTATGTATGTATGCATGCATGTATGTATGTATGTATGTATGTACGCTATATGAATGATATACCACTAGATGTATACATTTTTCACTAAAAGGAAACGAGGTTTGCCGAGTATCCTTTAAATAAAAAATTTATACAACTAGTGGTATATCATTGATACAGCGTACATACTACACATATATTTTATTTATATCATATGCAAATACATATATTTGCCCTTTGAACGGAGGTAAGATTTACTTCAGGCAGCTCTGTATTGACCGAGTGAATGAACGCCTCACATCCCCGAGTGTGTCCACTACAAAATGTAATTATATGTCCTTTGTGGCTAATCGCCATCATCTTTGCATATCGATAAGTTGATTGTGTTCTTTTTTTGGTTTCAGTTTTTCTTCACATTGATTAAATCAATATAATATACAATTATGATTTGAACATAAAAGATGGTTTTAATGATGAAAGAAAAGCACTACAAAAACTTGGTTAGTTACGCCATTCACATGAACGCTTAGCCATTCACGTACTGCCACATGGAAATTAATGTGGAATACAAACTAAGCGAAATAACGAACCAGCAATAGGTAATTCAAATATTTTAATATATTTACAATTGATCTAGGTCATTATTCTGCTTTAATAACAGTACCACCAAAGGTAAAACACTCTCTCTCTCTCTCTCTCTCTCTCTCTCTCACACACACACACATCCTTTTACCATCATTCATAAGTCCATATTATTGTAGGTTGCTTGGTGTATTATGCATGGGGGGGGGGACAAAAAGCAGAGAAGAATGCAACGAAAATGTGTACAGTATTAAACTCATTTAGAAAAAGGGGATTATTAATACTTTTTATCGTTATTTTCATACATCCCTTATGATTAATCTGTGGAAATTCATCAATGATCTAGAATCAACTGCACATGGTCGCAAGAATATTTACATATGCGTATTATTGTACCATGGGGGGATCACAATTTGATATACCAACAGCATTCGTATATCAAATCGCTTTATACCTACACCTTAAAAGTCGTGTTATTCTTAATATATATATATATATATATATATATATATATATATATATATATATATATATATATATATATATATATATATATATATATATATATATATATATATATAGGTTTGAATTGTTGTCCCTGATTGTCGATTGAAATGATCATTTGTAACATACCTAACTTTTTTCCGTGATTGTAGATGAATACTGTTAGATGATATTTGTACACATGTTTACTTGGATTTGACTTCAGGACTAAATTTTCCCCTTGGAGAAACCGTTCTACTTTATCTTTATCAGGTAGTTTGTTCAAATTTAAATAAATAGACCTGATCTTATTAATGCATTTGATGGCGAATTCCATCGTTAACTGCCATTGTCTAGGGTGTTTTGTTGTGTCATAAGTCAAGTAACAGTATATATAAATTTAAAAATATTTCATTCTCTTTTAACAGCTGTCTACTTAAATCAGTCTTTTATTTGTGTTCAGTTATAATTTGAGAGGATTTATTTATTTAATTATTCATTGGAATTACAAGTGCTCATTGATTGTTTGGACTAAATTGCTAATTGGGGATTATTGTGAATTCATTCAAAGTCATTATGGATTATATCATTGTTATACACCACAACTGTTGGCACATTAGGACATTCAATACTGGAATTCATTTAGAATGGAATTGATTCAGAATGCTCTATAAGTTTGGACTTTTTTACTATGTGGAAATTAATTTAAAATACTGTAATTTCTTTTAATATTTTTCCTTTGTACTCTAGGGAAATTAATTATTTATTGAATTTTACTAAACATGTTGCTTACGCACAGAGTCGTAACACATTCCAGGTTCGATTTTGATTGGAGGAAAAAATTAAAATTTAAACATGATATAATTTTTCTTTCCTTAACCATTGAATATCTTTTTCATACACATTGTCCTAATGGGGATGAAATGAATATATCTACAACGTAAATGTTGATTTTCATTGTCAAGTAAATAAGGGTATACATGTAACATACAAGTTCTATTGAAAGAAGTCGTTAACCATGGGGCTGATCTACAGAAGGATACAACGAGAGTAGTGAATGGGGCCACCCAAGCCTCAATGGGAATTATCATTACAGAGACCCCTGGGCCACTCTAGCCTCAATGGAAAATTAACATGGAGAAAAATCGTGGGCCACTCTAGCCTCAAGGGGAATTTAACATGGGAAATAGTCTTGGGCTACTCTAGCCTCAAGGGGAATTGAACATGGAGAAAAAACCCTGGGCCACTCTAGCCTCAAGGGGAATTGAACATGGGGGAATAAAGTGTGGGTCTATCTAGGGACAAGGGGAATTGAACATATGGAAATTGAACATGGTGGATCTGTATAGCGTCAAGGGGAATTGAACATGGTGGGACTGTCTAGGGACAATCATGATAGAGGGTCAAACACAACAGAGACAGAGACATACATACAGTAGTACAAGCGTGAGATTTATATATAAAGCATTACCAAGACCTGAAATCTTGATGGGGTGTTCAAAAATTTGCATAATTGTAATGATGCTATAAATAGCGATAATCAAGGAAATGCTCAACGACAAAATGGATGTGACTAAAAGTAACGTTAAAATGACGAAATTGTCCCAGAATTTAAAGGAAAATAAACATATCCCCGAAAATTAAGTTACAATGGTTTAGACTAAAATGGATAAAATTAGTAACTACTTACAATATCAACTTCTGTGACGATCGTGGATAAATACCTATGTATCTATAATCAGCTGAAATTCCTATGAAATCCCACTATCTATTTATAGCTCCAACTTGTGGGTTTTTCCTTTGGAAAATCCCATTATCTTTTTATAGCCTCAGCTTGAGTGACGTTCCTGTTTATGAATTGTAGTATATATGTATAGCTACAAAATGTGGAAATCCCCAAGTCGATATTTATAGTCTCAAAATTTCCAGCGTCAGTGACGTCACTGTACTGAACACTAGGGGATAAATGGCAACAGTGTTGCAAGTGGCTGACCTGAATACGCGCTACTGTAGGTAGGTAGGTAGAGTGTATCTGATAGGGATAAAGTGAGTTTTATAGGGACAAACAGAGACCAATACACACACACACACACACACACACACACACACACAACATACGCGCGCAGACATACGCACACACACACACATACACACATACACACACACAGAGGGAAGAGGAAAAAACAAACCCCAAATATACTATCAACACAGAAGGGAGATAATACAAACCCTAAATATACTATCAACACAGAAGGGAGATGATACAAACCCCAAATAAACTATCCACACAAACGTACGCGAACTCATACAAACCCCAAATATACTATCAACACAGAGTGAAGAAGAAAAAGTTTTTTGAAAGCACCTAAGCCCTCACCTGCAATGACCAACTCTGCCAAACACCTACACCCCCACTCATAACACTACAAAACCCATTTAACCCGTTATTTTATGGCATCAGTGTGTGATTTAGGAAACATCAAGACACAAAATGATGGATGAATAGACTGACTATTGTTTACGGACTTGCATGCCTAAAGAGCGTGCGTGAAGGAAAACATCCTTCCATTTCAATTCTAACTAAAACGTGATCCAGAGGGATAGAGAGAGGTGAAAGAGCACAATTTCATAAAGTGTGAGTAAAAAAAAACACGCCATCCTTATTATACAATGTCAAGACCAAGAGACATTTACGTTTTCTTTCTGGTCTATTCTCTTTTAGAAGGTAGTATGAAATTTCACATCAGGGCCAACGCATCGGCTCACATTGTCAATTTTTCCATTTCCATGTCTTTACTGGCACAAGTTCTTCATCATCTTCAATTTCTTCTTCTTCTGAATCCCTCTTCTCTGTTTCGTCTTGTTTCTGTTTCTTCTCTTTTCTCGTAGGGCACTCTGAATTCCAGTGTCCTTTCTCCTGACAACGATATTAGGTATCTTGACTTTTGTCTCTCTTTCTTAGACGAAGCAGGTATTCTGGAGACAAATACACATTTACCTTTGCAGATATAGCAAACTTCATTAGCACACACTTTCGTATGACTCTCATCAAATCAACGACCAAAAGAGTAAGTTTTGTTGCCACTTTCGCATGTGAATTATGCTTTCGTATGACTTTTAGCAAATATTTGACCAGCAGGTCGATCTGTGCTGACTCTTCCATCTTCTTGATCGTTTGAGAGTGGAATGAATACTCTGACGCTAAGACACTCTCCTTATATACAGGGACCTGCTGCGTATGAAACCTAGTCAAATGTAATTTTGCAACAAGATGAAACGATTTCATTGAGGAAGTAAAAGGCAATGATGTACCGTATCGCCTCACACAAAACCTGAAGTGTTAGCTCAGATCCGGTCAGCGATTTCGAAGACGACATAACTGAGCTTTCATCAATGCTCTCCATTTATACCACAAAACCACGAGTCCTGATTCACGCCAAAAGAAATTTCGTTCGGTCCATAAAAAATAGTATCACATCTGAGAAACGCAAAAACGAACTTCCAGAAAACTGAGAACGACGGCTTACACCTACAACGTAAATGTGTGAGTTCAAGTAGTGCGTAAAACTTAGTCAAATTAGATTTTTATAGTCAAGACGAAACGATCTCTTTCGAAGAAGAAAGCAGACACCAAGCGACAATGGCGATCCGTGTCACACAACACTTTTCAAAATGTATATGATCAGAGGTTTGTTCTAGCGATCTGCACGGTTAAATTAAATGTTGATGCATTTTGCAATAAGACGGACACAATTTCCATGGGATCGCCCATGGAACCATTGTTCGTGCATTAGTTTAATTTTTTAAAATATTTTTTTTATATAAATCGCCTATAGGATAGACCCAGTAAAGCATGGCCATTCTCGTCACTGTGTGAATAGCTACTCAAGTCAATTCGAAGTGAAAGCGGTAAGAAAATAAGTATAGCCAATGAAATGGCTTACAACGGGTGATGCATTGTTTTGTTCTAGGACTGTGTGGCATAATAATCCCTATGTTCTTGCCTTGTTACCATTACAGTGCAGACAGACTGAAATGTGAACTTACAAGCCCTCTTTGTGTGTGTTGTACCATTTCTTCTTATCACATCAAAATACTGAGCGTCACAGTATTGGTTCGCGTTTTCAAGCTGACCATTTTTTTATATCTCACTTAAACATTTTAACATAAACACTCACACTCACATCGGTAGAGTCAGAACAGACGTGTTACAGTACTGAGGGGCATGTTATCTTTTTTTTCTTCAAACTAATAAATTTGGGGTTTGTATGAAGTAAAGAACCGAAAGTACAGTGAAATTCAAGGATGATGACCCAATCTGTCTGCCTATTGATGCGTGTATTTACTTAAGAAGAAATATGACCTCCAAAACACAAAGAGATACGGCAAGCATGATTAGAATGAACATAACGATGTTTTCCTTCACGCCCGTGTAATTTAGAGTTTCAATCCTCTTTGAAAACAAACTTGGTCTCCTTTTGTAGGGCTTGAAATAATAAAAAACCTGAAAAAATCTTAAGCACTTTGCTATAGATAATTTCATCAACAGACTAAACAACATAAATGCCGTTACAACACTAGAAAGCCTTAAATCTTTTATCAAAAAGAAATGCATCAAAAAATTAAAGATTAACGATAACTAACCAATGAAACCGAATTTAACAAAGGCAGTGACATGTGAAGAAATGTCTCTCACTTTGGAAAGGTAGGCGAATGTACTCTGTCATGAACCATCAACTTGAAAAAAAATTATAAACAGAGAGAAACCTGAATTCAAAATTCAGTTGTTTTTTTCTTCAAAATTGTTTCGTTTCTTTTTTCTTTTTTTGGAACAAATCTAAGCACTAATATAGAGTGGAAAAAGGAAAATGCACATACAAGCTTTGATATTTCTGAAAAAAATGTGAGGGGATATTCCTAACGTTCATAACCACCTATATATGCTTGGACTTGTCTGTGACTTATCCACAAAACAAGAGGTACATATTTCTGGTCAAGCTGCAAGTGTGTGCGTGTTTTTGAAAATGGTAAAAATTGGATATACAATTTTCTCGTGACACTTATAAAGTGAAGAGTCTGTGCAAGTGTCAAAAGCCAAAGTCATATAAGTTTTGTATTTTGTACGGCTTGTAAAGATTTCCACTTTAGAAAATGTGAAGTATCACAAGTTATTATCACAAACAAAAGTGGAACATAGGGGCTTGCAAGAAAGAAAATAACCCAGACAGTTGATGTCATCAAGAGTGCTAGAGACGGTACCCGAACTTGCTTGCTTGCTTACTTGAATTAAAGTGATTTTCGCTCTAATGGAGCATATATCACTGGTTTAATAACGCACCGCGTGATTTTTAATTACTCCTGGGGAAGGAAAGAGAGCCTCATCCCCCAGGCTTTTATGTCCTCACAGACTACTTTTAAATTTAGCCACTCAGGTGTAGGACTAACTAGTCCTTAACAACCTGACTGAAAGGCTTTAAACATGAGTGGGAATAGTCTCACCACACACTCATTTTTCTGTCCGAGCGTGGTAAAGGAGGGAAAAGGTGCTCAGCAAGACAGCCATGGGTGTTAAGTACTCAACAAAACGCTAGCCCGTACTTATTTCAAATCAAGTCCCGTTTTTGCTAATGGACAGTAAAAAGTACCAATAATGTGTTAACCACTTGTGCAATTAGTTCAAATCTAACGATTCTGTTAAATTTCCTACTTCCTAACATATCTATCTAATATTAGTACTTAGTGTACATAAAAATAGCCATACTGATCTTATTTAAATTATTATGTCTAAGCGACATATACCAGTTTGGTCACTGTTAGGTTTAAAAAGTTAAGTTTGTTGCGGTGTTCCAATGGGTCAAGTTTGTTTCGAGAATAGTTTAGTCAAGGAGGGATACCAAGCCAAATATGGTTCCCTAGTTAATAAAAAACAATCTTTTGGAGCCCTAAAAAAGGCTGTTTTTTTCTGTTAGAAGGTAACACGTCTCTCTTTTGCTTTCACGTTCTTTCCCGCACTCCTAGTCTCATGATTCTTGATATCAGGAAATGCGTAGCCATGATGGGCGGCAATGTAAGCAGCGGCTTCTACCAGTTGACTGAGGGGGTATCCAGTGTAGGTTTGTCTGTAGAATTGGGGAAGAACTCTGACCCTAATCCCCATTGAGAAGGTCTTGATTTAAAGGTGTCTAGAGATTTGTAGGCAACGTATTGTATGGCTCTAATAAACTGCCCTGCTTTGTTGACGTCATACAATGCTTGATCTAGTCCCATTTCGGTGTACTTCTCAACGAGTGTCAGCGTCCCCCCTCCTCCTCCTCCTCAATCGCCTCAATTTCCTCTTCTGGTTCTGATACTAATTCTTTAGTTGAGGTAGATAGTTTCAAATCCGCTGTTATGGTGTCTGTCGCTGTTATTGTTGCTGTGGTTGTTCTTTCAGCTGAGATTGCCTGTAGTATCGGAGTGAGAAAAGAAAGTTGTTGTTGTTGTAGGGTTTTACGCCATTTTTCAGCACGCGATAGGCTATACATGGCGGCCAGTATTAATGGTGGAGGAAGAACCCGGAAAAAAACCCGGAAAGAACCACCGACCCACGAGAAGCTACTGGCAAGCTTTCTCACATACCCACATTAGCCGAATCCGAGACTCGAACCCACGCAGACAAAGGTGAGATGACAGTGATCCGTAACGGAGAGCGCTTTAGACCACTCGGCCACTCGGGGCCCCAGAAAAGAACGTAGTGCCTCCGATAATTACATTTGAGTTTGCCATACCGTTTGTCTAACAGAATTGGCCCTTTGTTTTGCCACCACTCTTTCCGGGGCAGGTTGTTTGTTAGGTATAGTCGGATGTTGACTAGATGTTATTTGTGTTCTCGAGGTGGGTGGAGTGCTAACTGGCTAGGTCTGCATTTCTTGCTCCCGCTACTGTTGCGTATATTTCTTCCCTCCACACCGAGTTCTGGGCCTAATTCTTTTAATTTCGTTGTACCCGACCTTACATTATCCATATTATCACCAACAAAAAAAACGCACAAACCTAAAAGAAACACTCACTCACTTTTTTACAGAACATTACTATTTTTAAAATTTTGATAAGCGACGGAAACGAAGGACTTAGAGTCGCACTTTCTAACCAAGATAAAGAAATCATGTGCTGTCAGGTTTTCAGTGACGTTTAGCATTCTCACATTTTCTATCTCTTCTGGCTTCGGTATCAGACCTGAAAGAAGAGCTCTTCAAGGAGGAATTCAAGAAGGAGAAAGAAGAATGGATGGAGAAGTACAGACTTCATAAACAGCAGAGAGAGCAGCAACAGCAGCAGCATGAACCTGACAGAGGCTTTGTCAACAGTTGTATCGACACCAAAGAGTTCTTCTTCTCTTTTCCGAAGAAGCAGACCTTATCCTGTGAGAAAGCCTGTCGTCAGAGGAGGTCGCCATCTTATAACCTAAGCGACCGCCATAGCTTCAAGTTCCAAAAAAAAATATTCAGGGCTACTCCATACTCTCGAAAAGAAATAACATTCCATTGCCTATGATATGTTAGTCAGTTAGAAGACAAAATACAGAAGTGAGTCTATCAGCACATGATTTCTTTATCTTGGTTAGAAAGTGCGACTCTAAGTCCTTCGTTTCCGTCGCTTATCAAAATTTTAAAAATAGTAATGTTCTGTAAAAAAGTGAGTGAGTGTTTCTTTTAGGTTTGTGCGTTTTTTTTGTTGGTGATAATATGGATAATGTAAGGTCGGGTACAACGAAATTAAAAGAATTAGGCCCAGAACTCGGTGTGGAGGGAAGAAATATACGCAACAGTAGCGGGAGCAAGAAATGCAGACCTAGCCAGTTAGCACTCCACCCACCTCGAGAACACAAATAACATCTAGTCAACATCCGACTATACCTAACAAACAACCTGCCCCGGAAAGAGTGGTGGCAAAACAAAGGGCCAATTCTGTTAGACAAACGGTATGGCAAACTCAAATGTAATTATCGGAGGCACTACGTTCTTTTCTGGGGCCCCGAGTGGCCGAGTGGTCTAAAGCGCTCTCCGTTACGGATCACTGTCATCTCACCTTTGTCTGCGTGGGTTCGAGTCTTGGATTCGGCTAATGTGGGTATGTGAGAAAGCTTGCCAGTAGCTTCTCGTGGGTCGGTGGTTCTTTCCGGGTTTTTTTCCGGGTTCTTCCTCCACCATTAATACTGGCCGCCATGTATAGCCTATCGCGTGCTGAAAAATGGCGTAAAACCCTACAACAACAACAACTTTCTTTTCTCACTCCGATACTACAGGCAATCTCAGCTGAAAGAACAACCACAGCAACAATAACAGCGACAGACACCATAACAGCGGATTTGAAACTATCTACCTCAACTAAAGAATTAGTATCAGAACCAGAAGAGGAAATTGAGGCGATTGAGGAGGAGGAGGAGGGGGGACGCTGACACTCGTTGAGAAGTACACCGAAATGGGACTAGATCAAGCATTGTATGACGTCAACAAAGCAGGGCAGTTTATTAGAGCCATACAATACGTTGCCTACAAATCTCTAGACACCTTTAAATCAAGACCTTCTCAATGGGGATTAGGGTCAGAGTTCTTCCCCAATTCTACAGACAAACCTACACTGGATACCCCCTCAGTCAACTGGTAGAAGCCGCTGCTTACATTGCCGCCCATCATGGCTACGCATTTCCTGATATCAAGAATCATGAGACTAGGAGTGCGGGAAAGAACGTGAAAGCAAAAGAGAGACGTGTTACCTTCTAACAGAAAAAAACAGCCTTTTTTAGGGCTCCAAAAGATTGTTTTTTATTAACTAGGGAACCATATTTGGCTTGGTATCCCTCCTTGACTAAACTATTCTCGAAACAAACTTGACCCATTGGAACACCGCAACAAACTTAACTTTTTAAACCTAACAGTGACCAAACTGGTATATGTCGCTTAGACATAATAATTTAAATAAGATCAGTATGGCTATTTTTATGTACACTAAGTACTAATATTAGATAGATATGTTAGGAAGTAGGAAATTTAACAGAATCGTTAGATTTGAACTAATTGCACAAGTGGTTAACACATTATTGGTACTTTTTACTGTCCATTAGCAAAAACGGGACTTGATTTGAAATAAGTACGGGCTAGCGTTTTGTTGAGTACTTAACACCCATGGCTGTCTTGCTGAGCACCTTTTCCCTCCTTTACCACGCTCGGACAGAAAAATGAGTGTGTGGTGAGACTATTCCCACTCATGTTTAAAGCCTTTCAGTCAGGTTGTTAAGGACTAGTTAGTCCTACACCTGAGTGGCTAAATTTAAAAGTAGTCTGTGAGGACATAAAAGCCTGGGGGATGAGGCTCTCTTTCCTTCCCCAGGAGTAATTAAAAATCACGCGGTGCGTTATTAAACCAGTGATATATGCTCCATTAGAGCGAAAATCACTTTAATTCAAGTAAGCAAGCAAGCAAGTTCGGGTACCGTCTCTAGCACTCTTGATGACATCAACTGTCTGGGTTATTTTCTTTCTTGCAAGCCCCTATGTTCCACTTTTGTTTGTGATAATAACTTGTGATACTTCACATTTTCTAAAGTGGAAATCTTTACAAGCCGTACAAAATACAAAACTTATATGACTTTGGCTTTTGACACTTGCACAGACTCTTCACTTTATAAGTGTCACGAGAAAATTGTATATCCAATTTTTACCATTTTCAAAAACACGCACACACTTGCAGCTTGACCAGAAATATGTACCTCTTGTTTTGTGGATAAGTCACAGACAAGTCCAAGCATATATAGGTGGTTATGAACGTTAGGAATATCCCCTCACATTTTTTTCAGAAATATCAAAGCTTGTATGTGCATTTTCCTTTTTCCACTCTATATTAGTGCTTAGATTTGTTCCAAAAAAAGAAAAAAGAAACGAAACAATTTTGAAGAAAAAAACAACTGAATTTTGAATTCAGGTTTCTCTCTGTTTATAATTTTTTTTCAAGTTGATGGTTCATGACAGAGTACATTCGCCTACCTTTCCAAAGTGAGAGACATTTCTTCACATGTCACTGCCTTTGTTAAATTCGGTTTCATTGGTTAGTTATCGTTAATCTTTAATTTTTTGATGCATTTCTTTTTGATAAAAGATTTAAGGCTTTCTAGTGTTGTAACGGCATTTATGTTGTTTAGTCTGTTGATGAAATTATCTATAGCAAAGTGCTTAAGATTTTTTCAGGTTTTTTATTATTTCAAGCCCTACAAAAGGAGACCAAGTTTGTTTTCAAAGAGGATTGAAACTCTAAATTACACGGGCGTGAAGGAAAACATCGTTATGTTCATTCTAATCATGCTTGCCGTATCTCTTTGTGTTTTGGAGGTCATATTTCTTCTTAAGTAAATACACGCATCAATAGGCAGACAGATTGGGTCATCATCCTTGAATTTCACTGTACTTTCGGTTCTTTACTTCATACAAACCCCAAATTTATTAGTTTGAAGAAAAAAAAGATAACATGCCCCTCAGTACTGTAACACGTCTGTTCTGACTCTACCGATGTGAGTGTGAGTGTTTATGTTAAAATGTTTAAGTGAGATATAAAAAAATGGTCAGCTTGAAAACGCGAACCAATACTGTGACGCTCAGTATTTTGATGTGATAAGAAGAAATGGTACAACACACACAAAGAGGGCTTGTAAGTTCACATTTCAGTCTGTCTGCACTGTAATGGTAACAAGGCAAGAACATAGGGATTATTATGCCACACAGTCCTAGAACAAAACAATGCATCACCCGTTGTAAGCCATTTCATTGGCTATACTTATTTTCTTACCGCTTTCACTTCGAATTGACTTGAGTAGCTATTCACACAGTGACGAGAATGGCCATGCTTTACTGGGTCTATCCTATAGGCGATTTATATAAAAAAAATATTTTAAAAAATTAAACTAATGCACGAACAATGGTTCCATGGGCGATCCCATGGAAATTGTGTCCGTCTTATTGCAAAATGCATCAACATTTAATTTAACCGTGCAGATCGCTAGAACAAACCTCTGATCATATACATTTTGAAAAGTGTTGTGTGACACGGATCGCCATTGTCGCTTGGTGTCTGCTTTCTTCTTCGAAAGAGATCGTTTCGTCTTGACTATAAAAATCTAATTTGACTAAGTTTTACGCACTACTTGAACTCACACATTTACGTTGTAGGTGTAAGCCGTCGTTCTCAGTTTTCTGGAAGTTCGTTTTTGCGTTTCTCAGATGTGATACTATTTTTTATGGACCGAACGAAATTTCTTTTGGCGTGAATCAGGACTCGTGGTTTTGTGGTATAAATGGAGAGCATTGATGAAAGCTCAGTTATGTCGTCTTCGAAATCGCTGACCGGATCTGAGCTAACACTTCAGGTTTTGTGTGAGGCGATACGGTACATCATTGCCTTTTACTTCCTCAATGAAATCGTTTCATCTTGTTGCAAAATTACATTTGACTAGGTTTCATACGCAGCAGGTCCCTGTATATAAGGAGAGTGTCTTAGCGTCAGAGTATTCATTCCACTCTCAAACGATCAAGAAGATGGAAGAGTCAGCACAGATCGACCTGCTGGTCAAATATTTGCTAAAAGTCATACGAAAGCATAATTCACATGCGAAAGTGGCAACAAAACTTACTCTTTTGGTCGTTGATTTGATGAGAGTCATACGAAAGTGTGTGCTAATGAAGTTTGCTATATCTGCAAAGGTAAATGTGTATTTGTCTCCAGAATACCTGCTTCGTCTAAGAAAGAGAGACAAAAGTCAAGATACCTAATATCGTTGTCAGGAGAAAGGACACTGGAATTCAGAGTGCCCTACGAGAAAAGAGAAGAAACAGAAACAAGACGAAACAGAGAAGAGGGATTCAGAAGAAGAAGAAATTGAAGATGATGAAGAACTTGTGCCAGTAAAGACATGGAAATGGAAAAATTGACAATGTGAGCCGATGCGTTGGCCCTGATGTGAAATTTCATACTACCTTCTAAAAGAGAATAGACCAGAAAGAAAACGTAAATGTCTCTTGGTCTTGACATTGTATAATAAGGATGGCGTGTTTTTTTTTACTCACACTTTATGAAATTGTGCTCTTTCACCTCTCTCTATCCCTCTGGATCACGTTTTAGTTAGAATTGAAATGGAAGGATGTTTTCCTTCACGCACGCTCTTTAGGCATGCAAGTCCGTAAACAATAGTCAGTCTATTCATCCATCATTTTGTGTCTTGATGTTTCCTAAATCACACACTGATGCCATAAAATAACGGGTTAAATGGGTTTTGTAGTGTTATGAGTGGGGGTGTAGGTGTTTGGCAGAGTTGGTCATTGCAGGTGAGGGCTTAGGTGCTTTCAAAAAACTTTTTCTTCTTCACTCTGTGTTGATAGTATATTTGGGGTTTGTATGAGTTCGCGTACGTTTGTGTGGATAGTTTATTTGGGGTTTGTATCATCTCCCTTCTGTGTTGATAGTATATTTAGGGTTTGTATTATCTCCCTTCTGTGTTGATAGTATATTTGGGGTTTGTTTTTTCCTCTTCCCTCTGTGTGTGTGTATGTGTGTATGTGTGTGTGTGTGCGTATGTCTGCGCGCGTATGTTGTGTGTGTGTGTGTGTGTGTGTGTGTGTGTGTGTGTGTGTATTGGTCTCTGTTTGTCCCTATAAAACTCACTTTATCCCTATCAGATACACTCTACCTACCTACCTACAGTAGCGCGTATTCAGGTCAGCCACTTGCAACACTGTTGCCATTTATCCCCTAGTGTTCAGTACAGTGACGTCACTGACGCTGGAAATTTTGAGACTATAAATATCGACTTGGGGATTTCCACATTTTGTAGCTATACATATATACTACAATTCATAAACAGGAACGTCACTCAAGCTGAGGCTATAAAAAGATAATGGGATTTTCCAAAGGAAAAACCCACAAGTTGGAGCTATAAATAGATAGTGGGATTTCATAGGAATTTCAGCTGATTATAGATACATAGGTATTTATCCACGATCGTCACAGAAGTTGATATTGTAAGTAGTTACTAATTTTATCCATTTTAGTCTAAACCATTGTAACTTAATTTTCGGGGATATGTTTATTTTCCTTTAAATTCTGGGACAATTTCGTCATTTTAACGTTACTTTTAGTCACATCCATTTTGTCGTTGAGCATTTCCTTGATTATCGCTATTTATAGCATCATTACAATTATGCAAATTTTTGAACACCCCATCAAGATTTCAGGTCTTGGTAATGCTTTATATATAAATCTCACGCTTGTACTACTGTATGTATGTCTCTGTCTCTGTTGTGTTTGACCCTCTATCATGATTGTCCCTAGACAGTCCCACCATGTTCAATTCCCCTTGACGCTATACAGATCCACCATGTTCAATTTCCATATGTTCAATTCCCCTTGTCCCTAGATAGACCCACACTTTATTCCCCCATGTTCAATTCCCCTTGAGGCTAGAGTGGCCCAGGGTTTTTTCTCCATGTTCAATTCCCCTTGAGGCTAGAGTAGCCCAAGACTATTTCCCATGTTAAATTCCCCTTGAGGCTAGAGTGGCCCACGATTTTTCTCCATGTTAATTTTCCATTGAGGCTAGAGTGGCCCAGGGGTCTCTGTAATGATAATTCCCACTGAGGCTAGGGTGGCCCCATTCACTACTAACGAGAGACATGCCAATTTTAATGAAATAAGTCATTAGCTATAGCGCTGATCTATTTCGTCTCGTATCAGTTTAGGGTAATTATCATTGCAAATGCGAGAAAATTATATTTTTTATATGAAACATTTAACAGTGTACGGTGACAACAAAATAAATTAATATCATCTTTTCTTACGGTACTAATCATTGTTCAATTCCCTTTGACCCCCTCCCCACCCACTGAAAAACAAAATAGTAACTAAAATGCGAAGGCATGTTTGTCTAACTTTTAAACACATTTGTAAATATATGTGTTGTGCCTTTTCAAAGCTTGTCAGCAAAATTTTAAAAAAAAATTCACACTTTAGCAAGAAGCAAGGGCGGCATTCAACAT
This sequence comes from Sinohyriopsis cumingii, assembly GCA_028554795.2. NCBI lineage: Eukaryota > Metazoa > Mollusca > Bivalvia > Unionida > Unionidae > Sinohyriopsis > Sinohyriopsis cumingii. The sequence continues at coordinate 14,652,588 of CM068824.1, forward strand.
TTCTTTAAGCACGTTAAGGTTACAATGCAATTCAAATGTTGTGTTTTCAAACAGCACCATGCTGTCGAAAGGTCTTAAGTATTTAGCATCTAGTACATAATGCTAGGCATGATTGGATTTGGAGACTTTTTAAAAAAAAATAGTGTTCGTAACTAAAAGGCGTGCAGCACAGCTTTTGGAATTTATTATTAAGCTTGTGGGAAAACGCTTGCATGACAAACACGGAGCAAAACATTCTCTTAAAATAGCCAATAGCTAACGTTCATTTGTTATTTATTTTCAGTCGAGTAAGACAAAATATAGTTTGGAGTTTGATTCATGGCAACTCAATCCTCTAGACGTCACGCACATATCTTTCTTTTTCAAACACATACAATACAAAAAGCGTTTTTGCAATCGCCGCAGTCTGCATGAGGTTTGCTATATTAACATGCATAATATTAGACAACATAAAACCATCGTACAGAACCGAGAAATCTCAAACACTTTTGTATACATCGCATTATTTATACGGTTTATGCACAGTATTAATGTACATATCAGTAAGTAACGTTCATGCCACAGTAAGCCCACAGGAAGTTAAAACTGTATGCAGTATGTTACGCCTGGAAAACTAGTTCCCAACGGGTACAACAGTATCACGGTACAGCTATGACGATAACGCTATTAGTACGTAATGTAAACTCACCGATATGGTCGTCTGAAATTAAAAATGAGAACCTTTTATGTTTATGAATAGTTACCTGCAAATCGTATGTTTCATGCCGCGGAGATTTGTTGTTGACATACATTGTGTAAAAACTGCTTGAACCGTTTTTGATAAGAATTATTTATTTCAGATCGCGTATTTCACACATCAGAATTAAAGTACAAAAATAAACTAAAAGTATTTTAAACATAAAAGAACATAGGCGTAATATGAACAAATATGCAGATACATTTACAGCAATAGGCTGGGTCTAGCAACGTTAACAATGAAATCATGTTAGGCATTTAAGGCGTAATTTGTTTCATTTATCTATAATGCAAGAATTTAAACGAATGTCATAATAAGGGACAACAAGGGGGGGGGGGGGATGGGCCAAACAACACTTTTTAATTTTATAAAGAAAACTTTTCTTTGAACAAGAAATAGGAGAAGTCAGGGTGTTTCTTACCCCAGGGCCCGTGATCACTCTCTACGGCCCTAGTCATAATTCTACAAAGATTTCAAAATTCAGTTCTTACTATTAGGTATTTTTTTCATCATTGAGAAAACTTACTTTCTCATTACTACTTTAAAGCTGAATACGTTATAATTTACAAACATGTTACAGAGAATGTTCCATCTTGGAAGGCTTAATAGTAACAGAGACTGTTCCATCTTGGAAGGCTTAATAGTAACAGAGACTGTTCCGTCTTGGAAGGCTTAACAGAGACTGTTTCATCTTGGAAGGCTTAACAGTAACAGAGACTGTTCCATCTTGGAAGGCTTAATAGTAACAGAGACTTCAATCTTGGAAGGCTTAATAGTAACAGAGACTGTTCCATTTTGGAAGGCTTAATAGTAACAGAGACTGTTCCGTCTTGGAAGGCTTAATAGTAACAGAGACTGTTCCATCTTGGAAGGCTTAATACTAACAGAGACTGTTCCATCTTGGAAGGCTTAATACTAACAGAGACTGTTCCATTTTGGAATGCTTAATAGTTACAGAGACTTCCATCTTGGAAGGCTTAATAGTTACAGAGACTTCCATCTTGGAAGGCTTAATAGTTACAGAAGACCACTATTATAACCAATAACTAGTTTTCTATTCGTACGTTTACTAACGTTTATTCACTGAGGAGCGCATCACATTTTGCAGCAATAAGGTTTGAAAAATCTAATTTTGATATTCAAACAACAATTTCTAAGTTTAAATATAAGTTTGTTTGCTCGAGCACACAAAAATCTGTAATGTCTCATTATATCTTCATCATCTGATATATTGGATTTTAAAATAGGACACAAATACGTATAACTATCCCTGAATCGTTAATTGTTTATCTTGGGCAATGCATACTTCCTTGTGTCATAACCGTATGTATTCATCTCTTTTATACCACTACCATACTTAGCTTTGATCTTAATTTTCGGTGTCCCTCAGCTTTGGTTTCATTGTTATATAAATACTATCTTTCTTTTTTCTTTTTTAATGCAGTAGAAAAAGCCACGAGTCATTATTACTTGCTATTATCATCTGGTAAGTTACACCAATTTCGTCAGTGCTCATTCCTTACAGGATCTTACAATCACTACTTTCAGACTTAATTAGAAAAGGCATCCCGTCCTCCATCATCGCTGGTTCTTTTTGGTTCTTCCCAAAACCGGAAACTGTAAAAGTCAAACTTTAGATCGTTTGATAGAGGCAGTCAGGACATAGAGATCTGATTAGTTTTATAAAAGTCTTGCTGGGAACATTTTTTTTCCGAAAAGACTACAGAGCAGGCCAAGTTTTTGAGGGCTAGGTTTACAAAGGTGGACATGTTACAGAGGGGCTGAGCTACAAAGGAGCCGGGTTACAGAGGGGAACGAGTTAGACATGGGCTGGGTTACAGGATTTACATAGATTAAAGAGGGACCAGATTAAAGATGAGGATCAATTACAGATGGACCGGATAGCAGAAGAGACCGAGTTACAGAGAGGTCGGGTTACCGAGGATGCCGAGATGCAAAGGAACCGGTTTTGAGACGTTTCACTTAATTTATCCATGCAAAAAGGCATTTTGCTATCAACTAACTTTACGCTATGAAAACGATAACGTGCTTACACAAGCGTGCACAAACATCAAGTGCAGGAATTATTGATTGTCACTGGGCCTTTATCTGTAGTCTTCAAATTGGAAATACTGGAAAATGTATTGTATTCCATTTAAAACTACAGTGATTTATTACTCGACTCGAGTAGACCTTGTCGACAGATTATCCAACATTAAAATGAACCTTGTGCCAAATCAATAACCTCGAGGTCTGAGTTAAGTGCAGATGACATGAAGCGCAAAAACATGTCATGTAAGGGAAAAGGTTATAAAAAATATGTTTGTTTATGTTCAAGATCATCCTGCGCAGAAGCTAAATGGAAAAAAGAAAAGATGATTTTTTTTTACCAGTTTTTGTCAGAAATAGGAAAAACATAATCGGCATAATCTTGACAAATGGAGACGTGTACATCGATCAATAACAGATGCAAAAATGTACACGTCATAAGTAAAACCATCGATATGTCTTTGGAATAATTGAAAAAAGTTGGACAGATATTTCAGCAACAGGCGACCAATATTGCTTCATTTCATGTGCTTTTCTAATTGTATTATCTTGCCTGAATATTCATGTGTTTAACAAGAGAATGTTGGTCTTTATTAACTCCTCATAAAATAATTTCCACAACTCTGCTTTTTTAAATGTAAAGTCACCATGAGAGAACACTAGAAGGAGATGGTCCTATTCTGAAAGGTTGTCAAAATATAAGAACTGTTCACTTCAACCCACATTGAATTTATTTATTATATTGCATCAAAAGAAAACGATTTTCTTGTTAACTTCGATATACTTTTCAATTTTTGTACTGACTTCGTAGACATGTCATACAGATTCACAGTCATCGAAGACTTGACCAATAAAATATGTTTGACTTGCAAATTGCATCTAATCCTTCCTTAAAAACAGACAGAATCAGTAATTAAACTCTTATAATTGCAACTCTTTATAATCTTATTAACTTCTTGCTGTTATTTTGTATCTTTAAAAGATATTTCCTATCAGTTTTCGAGCCTTATTTAAGCATGTGAATTCTTGCTGAAAGCGTCTGCTACGTAGCTATTTATAGAACTGGGGATTCTCCATCTGCAACGTAATAAATACGTTCAGATCCAACAAGAAATCTAGCGTTAGGATTTTGTATATTCCACAGCGTGGTGTTAATCTTTTGTCTAAATTTGCATATGATATGAGTAGAAGTTCAATATTCAAAGCAAAGAATGTGTTGTTTCGTTTGGCATACGAACGACTGATTTTGACGCTGTCATGAGTTCACTGTCACTTAGCCGAATCGTTGTTGTCCAGACACGTGAGTAACCAATTTTCGTTTCTTTGAAACCATTTTTGCGTTCATTAACTGTTGAGGCTACTTAAAGGGGCTACTTTGAAGATGAAATTAAGACTATCAGTAAATGGTTATAGTTATGGGGATCCAACAGTCAAAGATTGCAAGACTTCTGCCATGACATTTGCGATGGGAGAGTAGCGGGAGTTTACCCACCTCAACCCCACACCTTAACTCTCAAGGTCGGCGTCTTACATTGTAGGACTGTGATTCCAATTTTTATTATATTAGTCTTTGAACCCTCTCCCTCCCAATCCCTATATCAATTTACCTATAGTTTTAAATTCATTTGTAACGAGCTCTAGTGAAAATGCTGTATCATATAGCTCCAGTATTCTTCTTGGCAGATTTAGAGTTTCCCAGCTTTTTTCACAAGCCTAATCAATGAAAGAATAATAAAAATTATTTATTTTTTATTTTGTCACATCAATTTATTAATTTCTATCTAAATAAAATAGAAACCCACCATTTTTATTTCATTTTAAAGGCATGCAGTGTGTATGCCTTCCGATTCAGTGTTTGCATTAGTGACTTTGCACGTGACTCTATTTATTGAAGAATAAAGTAGTTCTTTCCGTTTATATTTATATAGAAATAAACACAAATGGTTATGATCACACGGTTATCTTCTTACCAATGGAATTCTTCCCTACATTTATCAACTGATTCAACTGCAGTTCTAATAGTTTTGACACGAATTTCATCTAACCGTTCCTTGGAAGTAGACTGGATTAGAAAAATTGGTTTCAGTCACCAATAGCATATTATCATTCCTTGGAAGCAAACTGGACCAGTAAAATAGAGTTCACTTACTGATTGCATCTTATCGTTCATATACCGTTCCTCGCCTGTGGTCTTTGTGCTAGGTTCGTTACTTATAAATGCCTTTTTCTTCTCTTTTATGTTTAGTGTATCGTGTCGATTATCTGTATGTGTTTTATTAGGAATGAAACATATTCTATAACGAATTTATTAGTCACACAAGTTCTTTTTTCAGTTCTTGACCTGGCTTTAAACCCATATAATTTCATAACGGTAGAAGTATAGACCAGTCTTTGGATGACAATTCCCTGTCACACCTTAATTGTAATGACATTGCAAGAGCTATCAACAAATGAGTTCAGCCTCATTTACTTTGATCTTACCGCTTCTTTTGGTTTAGTGCATTTTTGTTTCCTTATTTTATCATTACTAAGTTCTTGTAAATAAAATATTTAATATTTAATGTATACACGATTATTACTATTTTAGTACGTCAACACTTAGGTGCCTATTGGTGAAAGTGGGAACAAACGTTGGAATAAATTTTTTATGATGATGTCTCTAAAACTCGGCCCAGATTCGTGCTCATCTAGTTTCTTCAAAATGTTGTTAAGGTTAAATTTTATTTTGTTCGCGTGAGAAAGACCAAGTCAAGAACTCATTCACTACGTACATAATAATACTGATAATTGCCGGTTAAATTAATCAGAAAACGTTTGCATTTAAATCAGAATATGTTTGCAGTAAATTATTTTTAAAGGTAAGCAATGATCACATATTTATGAGAATGTTTGGTAAGACTTATTATTTCAAATGAAGTATTAGATCACAACAACGGATTCTTTTTCACAAATCATTCATTCTTCTTCTCTGAGACACTAAAGTCTTTTATTTTAATGGCATGTAGCTGCATCATTTCAAATCATTTTCCACTGCTAGGTACTTGAATTTGTATTGCATCCAAAAATGTATGCGATTACAGCTTTTTACAGTGTCATTATGTAACACGGGTTGTATGTTTTAGTGCTTACATACATATGCATAAGGAGCATAGGCCTTTTAATATATATATATATATTGGGGTGGGGGTGCTTGGAATTAATGCGAACATATAATGTGACATGTAATTTCATTTGTCAAAATTTAGTAATGTGGCCATGATCAACAGTTCATATATCTGAATAATCTGTTCGATGTGTTTAAAAAATAAACACACTATCAACCAACTGAAATTAATCTTAACAAAATAGAGACGATCGTAGTGTGTGATTCAATTTTGTACCTTTGATAAATTAATAAAATACAAATTTTCTTCTCTAACCAATTTTATTGACCTTTCTTAATACTACACCTTTCAAGCCTGCTTGTTTTGACATGTATGTACTGTCCCCTCTAAAACTGCCCCCCCCCCATATAATACCTCTTCCATAACTGTTTTTATTGACTTGTATATACATTCTCTTCAAAATATGTTTTTATTGACCTATTAATACTGTCTATTCTGAAAGTGTTGTTTAAATTTAATAGACTATTTCCTCTGATGCTATTTCTATTGACCTATTTGTACTGACTATTCTAAGACTGCTAATGTCGACCTCAGCCATAAACGCTTATATTAAACTTCATATCATGTCTCTTCAATAGCTGCGTCTATTGTCCTGTATGTGCTGTCTCTCCTTATAGTAAAAATCGTGCAGGTCATGTATGCGCATTTACTCAAATTAAATATTACTTTCTGTTTTTAAATATAATACTCATTTTGTTTAACCCATGCCCATTAAATCCTGATGATTGAATGTTCTGCACCTTAATGGCCATTAAGAAACTTCCAGACGAAAATCATCGATCGCCACGGACTTTGGCAACGGTGGCCAGGTAATAAACTAGGTCAAGAAAAGATCGCGTGGAGTCTAATCGTTACGATGTAGAAGATTAGAAAGAATTTGTTTATCCTGCGTAGCTTTTATTATGACATCACAGCGGGAAAATCAATCAGGAATGGTTCTGGATCACACTTTTAGGTCGACTTCTTCCAAAAACGTTGACGTACTTTAACGTTGATTTTGCGTGTAAATAATGATCTTCCAAAGGAATATGGTTGTATGAAGATCTAAATAAAAATAATAAATACGATTTACAGGTATGTAAAAAAACAAATTCTAAAACATTACACCATTATTGAAAAAAACGGTGTTGAATGCCTACATGACCTTTATGACTTTTACTTAACCTTTCTTCTATTAAAATACATGTACTGCCTCATCCTAGACTTCTTATGTTGACCTCTACATACGGTCTCTTCCATAGCTGCAAGTTAATCTACATGTACTGCTTCATCATAGACTGCTTCTATTGTCCTATATGTACTGTCTCTTCTATTGCTGCTTCTAACGACCTGTATATGATGTCTGCTTCTATTGTCCTATATGTACTGTCTCTTCATAGCTGCTTATAACGACCTGTATATGCTGTCTGCTTCTATTGTCCTATATTTATTGTCTCTTCTATAGCTGCTTATAACGACCTGTATATGCTGTCTGCTTCTATTGTCATATGTGTATTGTCTCTTCTATAGCTGCTTATAACGACCTGTATATGCTGCCTGCTTCTATTGTCCTATACGTGCTGTCTCTTCTATAGCTGCTTATAACGGCCTGTATATGCTGTCTACTTCTAACGATGAGCCACTTGTATTAATCTGTATATATTGCATCTGCCGTAACTGCTTATTTCACCCTGCATATAATATCTCTTCCATACTGACCATAGTTAAGACACAAACATATTGTTTGTGTATATTAGCTAAGTTAAATTGTATTCAACGTTCAAAACACAAAACCTCATGTGCTTACACTAAAAATGTTTAATTGCCTTTGATTAAATTGATCCCAAAAGAGAAAGTCATTCGCTCAACCAGTGGTCACACATATAACGCTTAGGACACTGACAAAAGAATAAAAGAAAATTCTGAAATTAGCATCGCCCAATAGCGTCATGTTTCTGAGTTATCACTGCCTTGACGCGATACCACAGGAAACACATCACTGAGTTGACGCGATACCACTAACGCTGCACAGCACTGGCTTGACGCGATACCAATGCTGAAACACAGCACTGACTTGACGTCATACAACAACCTAAACACAGCATTGCATTGACGCGATATCAATACCGAAACACAAAACTGACCTGACACGATAACAATACCGAAACACAGCACTGCATTGACGCGATATCAACACCGAAACACAGCACTGACTTGACATAATAATAATATCGAAACACAGCACTGACTTGACACGATAATAATATCGAAACACAGCACTGACTTGACACGATAATAATACTGAAACACATCTAGAGTCCAAAAGTCCGACTCAATCGCGTAAGTAAAAAAAAATGTACCCAAAACAAACTCTAAAGTTATTTATGTCGTCAGAAGTTTCCTGCGAATATACACTACAACACGAAGTAAAACAGTAACAAATAAAATTCTGAATCCACAACCAAGGGATGAAATATTAGACAAACACTGTCATAGTTTGGGGACTATCTTAAATGACAGCAGTGAGAACTTACCGTACATATTCGCTTATAAGTCGAGTTAAACTGTAAACATTAAAGACCATGATCTGCTGTTGCAGATCAAGTCTATGTTGTTTGTTCTACTTATTACTCTTAACAAACTGCACAGATCCAGATCTGCTGGCGCTATATGCGACGGAAGATCTGGGTCTGTGCAGTTTTCCTCGTCTTATAAGCGAGTATAAACGGTAGATTTAAAATCTGCAGGAGATCTACGGCTTTATGTATCTTATAAAGAACTGGCACAAATGTCTTTTATTCATGCCATTGTACAGAAAACATTCATCGCTTGGTTTGATGATTCATTCTTCAAGCCGAAATTTTGTGTTGTCTGTAAATGCACTAAGAAGCAGTTAGTACATTACGTGTTCACCATAGTGGGAAATGTGTCAACAAAGTTATAACAAAATTAATAGTTATTCTTTGTAATAGATTTAACTGTATTCGTTATATGATAACTAATCCCAGACAGAAACTTTTAATTTCTCCTTCATCTTTGATCTCCGAATGCATAGCTGAAATTAGCCTTCAGAATTGACGGATCGATTTCACTAATACAGCTTATTGGAGGAGGCCGGAACGATTTCATTAATACAGCTTACTGGAGGAAGCCGGATCGATTTCACTAATACAGCTTACTGGAGGAGGCCGGATCGATTTCACTAATACAGCTTACTGGAGGAAGCCGGATCGATTTCACTAATACAGCTTACTGGAGGAGGCCGGATAGATTTCACTAATACAGCTTAATCGAGGACGCCGGATGGATTTCACTAATACAAATAACTAGAGGAGGCGCGATGGTTTCTTCTTAAGTTGCAGCTTTTACTGTGACGTGGTTTCTGTACAAATGATCGAACTATTGCGTATCATTTGGGTCTATGTTTAGCACTCTGTTGTATAATTTTTTAAGTATAGATTGAACACTATTAAATTTCATTACTTTTCTTAGAAATGTCAAAGTCCTATATTTCCAGTCAATTTCGAATCATTTAATCTTTGCGAATTACACGTACTTTCGTGTTCATTGTCTTGCGAAAGTAAATTTCATTACATATTTTTTCACGACATATCCAAGACGTTCGCTCTCTGGGCATTTTATATTGAAACGTTTTTCTCTCGAGGCTATGGAACCTTCCTTGCAATAAAATTAGCTAAATGGTTTACCCTTACTATTCAACCTAATATGCATCCAATCCAAGATATGGAAAAGCAAACAACCTCATACAGAGTCCTTCCACACGAGGATGGTTTTATAAAGAACTTCTACGTGCTTCGATGCTGTTCATTCAAAGATCACGTGCGTGTGTGTGTGTGTGTGTGTGTGTGTGTGTGTGTGTGTGTGTGTGTGTGTGTGTTACGTGTTTAGGCTCTAATAAACAGTAACAAAAGAAAGAGTTAAAACAACAAGCTTTGACAAAATTAACAAATAATTTATTTCCCTGGAAAAACAATGTAAAAACTGAAAAAAATAAGAACTTACGGTTTTAAGAATCAAACCCAAAACTAATCCAAGAATAATCTACGGATTAAATTTTAGAAGTCCTAGTAATGAAATGTTCTAATGATTTCAAGCTCGAGTCCCGACGAAAAATCCAAAATGGAAGGTGATGACATATACTGATGTCAGTATGGTGCTGCAGTGTCTACAGTTCTTTGTTATTCCACAGACAATAATATTCCGGTGTTTGAATTTCCAAATAAAATTTAAAGAAATGTCTTTGTCCAAGAATTCTGCATGAGCGCTCAAATGTTTCCAGAAAAAAAAGTATTAATCTTTTAGAACCCAAATAATTTGAATAAAAATTCAAATGTATCTCCAAACCGGTCACAACAAAAGGAACACTTTACGTACCAGTGTTTAGAAGCCCGACTGAGATTATTTCTCTATAGACACAGGTTATACAGACAAATAATGCGCAAAACAGATACTCGTACGAGGGTCACGTGATCACATTCCAGAATGGTTTAGAAGGTATATACATATCTAAGGTCATGTATTCCAGCACAGCCTCGATTCCACTATTATCATTCACACATTAAAAATGAATTAAAAAAGAAGTTGTTTACTTGATTGTCAGTCAAGGTCAGGAACTAGGTCAACAAAAGATAAAATGTTCGGTGTTTATGAATAAAAAGTCAGGTCAAACTAATTTCTGGAAAATATCAAATTCCTATCAAACAAAATTACATTACTTTGACATGTAAATGAAATTAAAATAAAAAGATTTTCAAACTTACAAACAATTAAATTAAATCAAATATACATAACAGTGTGTGTGTGTGTGTGTGTGTGTGTGTGTGTGTGTGTGTGTGTGTGATTTGGATTTTTAACCTAGCTTCCAAAAAATGTCAGCAAAGTCCTCATTTGTATTTTTAATATTTATTCCAGCCTCTCTTTTTCTCCGGACCATTTCCGCTGCTTGATAACTTTATTTCAATTTGTTTCATCTTTTTCATCTCAGACTACTGTTCAATTGGTTATGAACCAGATGTCCGTGTCTTTTGTCAAGATTTATGGTTGATTCCATAAAAAAATAATTCAGACCCTTTATTCCACGAGTCGAGTAGCCTGTACACACATTTATAAATCGTGTCCAACTGTAAACTTCACAGACTCGGATCAGCCGTCGCATAATGTCTATGCAGTTTGTTAGAAAAAACCATTAGGACAAACAAAATAGACCCTAATCTGTCGGCGCATTACACGATGACAGATCATAGTCTATATTGTATGCTAACAAGTATACATGAGATTTAGATTAAGTTACCATGCCACGTTTCCACTTCTTGTCTGGATACAACTTACAGGAAATATGGAGAGAAAAAACCTGAAACAAACATTGCGAAGAGGCCTAGTGGATTTTTGTTCCAAACTCTTCTCGTTTACGTACAATCTCATTAGTCACAAGAAAATTAGATTTTCCACGGTCTCTCATCTTATCGAAATCAGTAGAACCATAACTAATAAATATGGAATGATATCAATGAAATATGGGCACATAATGTACGGACTTTTGGAATGGCCGATTCTGTGGGGTATCCTCCTTGATACTGTGTACATGTAGATTAGGATGGTCATTAAACACAGTGTAGACACTACTATTTACGGTAAAGTAAACAAGCTATTGCAATAAGCGCGTGCACACTGAGAAAAGTGACCTTTACCATCAATATACGCGTACAAGTCCTGTCCAAATGCAAACTGGACAAAGCTAGATCTGTCGTCTATGCGGTTTGTTAGGAGTAATCAGTAGAATAAACAAAAAAGACCCGGATCTGCCGGCGCATTATGCGAGGGCAGAAAAGGGTCTATGTTGTTTGCAATTGGATTCGACTTAAAAGCGGGTATACACGGCATGTTTCAGATTAGTTTCATTTAGCGTAAAGTCTTATATTGATAAGAAAATCCAAAGCACCAGTAATGCTCAGATATAATTCTGAGTTACGAAGGCATAATAAGACCTATGAGCTATTTTAAAACCAAACTGCAAGACATACATGTATCGGACAAGTATAACATCGCAAGGGGCAGTCCATTTAGTACGTGCGCTTGTGGGGTGGGGTGGGGTGGGGAGGTAACCCAAATGCATACGCTTGCGTGCGGGGGGGGGGTGTCCACTGATAATGTACGCACGCATAGATAACGGTAGAGGGGGTGAAACCTCGATAATAATTTGTCTAATACGTAACTTGTTCGACTGGTTTCAGTCGGCGTTTGAAATTTAGCGGACACTAGACGGAACTGTTTAAAGTTACGCAGCTTATTTCTTTGATGCAGCCAACGTCGTTCAACGTCGGTGGACTATCTGTTTCATTAAACACATTAATATTATTAATCTTTGATGGTTTCTGCGTGGATTAAATAATGGCCGTTCTATAGATTTCGTGGGGTGTTAGGTGCGTCAAGCGTGCGTACGCAGGTGGGGTGTGTGTAAGAAAGTACGCATGTGTACAGGGAGGGGGGAGGGGTCAAGCTTTGCCAGATTTGTGCGTGCGTACTAAACGGATGGCCCCCAAGGACACCGGCAACAACGGATAAGCAGTCTTTCAACAAGAAAAGATTTAGCCGGTTTACCAGTGCAATGAACCTGCGTGGAAGCAAAAAGAGAAAATAAAAATGTTCTCAATTTTCAATTAACCTAATCAAAGTTATGGTTAGCTTAAGCTATAATCTTAGACTGCTATGGCTACAAATAACTCAGCCAGCATGGCAAAACGGTCACCAGCAATTTGAAGCTTGTGGACAAGAAAGGTAATGTAGGTTACATTTGGAGATAAACTTCAAACTATTTCGACCTCTTAATACAAAAATAACCCAAAGCACGACAAAGTAAACTCGTAAATACAAAAATAACCCAAAGCACGACAAAGTAAGCTCGTAAATTCTCGTGATAATTACCGCATGTATGATCGATACCATATCATGATAGCCGAGTGAATTCTTTCGTAACGTTTTAAAATCCCTTCACAATTTTGACATTTTAATTTTAGGAGCATGCAACAGCTGTGGCTCTATGCTGGTCACTTCATATAGTGTCTCAACTGAAATACTAATGAAATTTAAAATTAGTTCTATACATATACGAAATGTAACCTGTGAGCAATCATTACCTTGCTGGGAATACGATTGATATAACAAAGTATTCTATGTTTTGTACCTTTATCTTTAATTTAATACGCCCTTTACAGAGTTTTAGCATCCTTACCTTTGCTCTATTGATCTTATAACAAATCATAGGCCACCTGGTCCTCTTGCTTTCGTTGTATATTATGAGCTAACAATGCTATCTAAAATCCCCACAGCCTCATTATCAGGAAGTATTTTGACACAGTCGTAAAACCAACATTTATTTTAGATCGAATATCACCTTTCCTGGATTTGTTAAGAATTGACAATGCAAAACCCCCGATGTCTCAAGAGTTATAAAGATGAATGAGGAACATAAATAGATGAGCACAGAGACAAGCGACAGGCAAGGGTTCACATCTGGTGATTTATGCATTCTTAACTAACTCGATCAAATCTAACTAAATATGCATGGCATGGCGTTAATATGCAGTTTTAGAAGCGGATGCACCATGCGATGACCGACTGACATCATGCGAACAAATCTGAATGACATTTATGCCGCAATGCTCTGGTCAAAATGCTTGAAATTTGGTTCATACCATCAGCTTAGTTGGTGTTATGGTCAAGAGAACTAAAACAAACGTCATTCCTTCAGATTACGCATTATTTCGGAATGAATGGCCACGAGTCCTGGTAACTAGATTAACAGTGAATAAAGAGTATATTTGCCAGATTTAAAAACGCCATCTTGGTAACTGAATCACATTACATATTTTTCCTCGGCTAATGGGGACAAATTACCACAAAATATGTATGGCATTTAAAAGTTATATACCGACTTTAAAGATTAACTTGCCTAAAATTGTAAGACCCAGAAAATAAGAGGTGACCATTTTCTACTATACAAGAAGGACTACCACGTATAATGACCAATTATCTTTGCTTAATGCCGATATCGGTTCCAAAGTAAATTAGTATATGATATATGGTAGTTTACAATATGTTCATCATAGATTAAGAAACTTTTATCAAAAAAAAAATACATTTATGCATGTATTATAAATTCTGCCGCGATACTGCAGGTGTAATATGAATATTTATAATGAGATTGCATCCGAAAGTATTCAGTTGGAAGTGTATATATTTCAACTGTTAATGAAAGACACGCTATACATTGAATATCAATAATCAGAATACGACGAGACAAAGTAAGTATTTAGCTTTATGGCTACAATCAGGCAAAATGAAAAATTTATATATATATATATATATATATATTATATATATATATATATATATATATATATATATATATATATATATATATATATATATATATATATAAAACTTTAGAACAAATTAATGCTATAATGTTCCCTAGTCAATCCGGAGCCTAAATCGATACATGCTCATGACTCAGAGATATTCTGGCAAACTGTGCTATCATCAACTCGTACGAGCCATCATTAGGCTGAAGCTTAATGGGAAAATTTGCAAAAATAATACATAACATGTGGATGCCACAGAGTTCACAAACACGTGAACGAAAACGCCGACTGACCGGCCGCAACCTGGGTTCTTCCACTTGTTTATAGGGTGTGGCTTAACAAATCAGTTTTCCGGCCGGTGCCCGGAGGAAGCTGCTCATGCCAGAAGATATGTAAAAGTTTAGGCACTGGTACGAGACCTAATATTCACTGTCAATTTACTTCTTATCAGACCAGTTTCAATTTCATTTTCAGTGAAGTCATTCCCATTCATTGCATTCATCTCTCTCTCTCTCTCTCTCTCTCTCTCTCTCTCTCTCTCTCTCTCTCTCGGGAATATAGTGAATGGATACCAGAAAATCCGTGAAAAACGAGCGTGGCAGATTTTTGTCTGTCATACGACGATGTCTCTGGACCTGTAAAGAATGGCAAAATATACTGACACACAAACGGGAAAGGGAAAGATAGAAAAAAAAACTGTTTGTTTGGTAGCAATGTTAATTAAATCATAATAATGAATTGCATCAGTTATAATACATTGAAATGTTTTGAATTACCACTTGTTGTTTCCTCGTTTCACTTAGTTTATATTGCCAACTCGTTTGTATATGTTGCCCGTTCACTGTTCAAGTTCTTAACTATGCTGCGTTTGTAGAGCTCTCCTTTCTTCATTTAAACCATGTTTCATGTTTAAATATTAACTGTGTCTTATATCTATTTAATCAATATGAATGGAAACAGAAGTTCAGAAAATAAAAGAAACAACTTATTATTTGCAAAGGAGACCGCGATTACTCGCAAAAGGTACAGAACTACATTTAGTGGAGGAAACACTGGGAAGGTTTGAGCATAGTTCATTTATTTGATCCATTCCCTCAGGATATAGTTGCTTGTAGTCAATCTTGTGATGTGATGTGATTTGGATTTTTAACTTGGCTTTAACAATTTTTCAGTCATATCGCTACGATATCTGCAATGTGGCAGTTTATAGTGATGTCTAGCACTGGGGCATTATGCCGCAGGCATGTTGCATGATGTCCCACTCAGTCGCATTATCCTGACACCAGGCAGACCAGTCCTAACACTAACCTCTTAATGTTGAACGCCAAGTGAGGCAGCTGTTAGTCACAATTTTTGTAAGTCTCTGGTATGACTCGGCCGGGGTTCGAACCTACGACCTCCCGCAACCGAGGCGGACGCTCTAACCACTAGGATACTGGAGCGGTGTGTAGTCAATCTTAACTGAGTTTGAAAAGCAAGTTTGTGTATTTCTATGTGATATAAATAAAATATATGATAGTATGTATGGCATATCTTTGATATACCACTCGTTGTATACATTTTTCATGTAAAGAAAATTCGACATGCCTTATTTTGCTCCTACAATTTACAGTTATTATTATTATTATTATTATTATTATTATTATTATTAGAGATGTTAGGTAAACCTAAAAACAAATTTTGTTAAACCAATAGTGCATTCAGCTGAAAAATGTCGGAAAGAAGCAAAACAATTTAAAAAAATAAAAATAAAAATTAAATTAGAAGTTAATGTGCTATACTTGTTATTACATTACTGAAGTTCATGTGTCGGACATATTGCTGCGTTGTCGCACTGACTGCATTTATCTCTTAATAATAGATTTCACGTCGCCAAGATTCGTAATGGACTCAGCGGAATTCTCAGAATTCAGCATGTCCTCTGTTCATTAAGCAAATCTAATTAATAGTACATTGAATTAACCTTAATAACTAATTTGAACAAATGAGCCTTTCTTTCATATTGCAATCTGCATTTTCTTTTATTTTCAAGTAGTGAGCAATAAATTCAAATAATGGATTTATTGGGGGTGTGTTCTTTACTGTATATGCTCAACAGGTCTGCTTTGTTTGGGCTGACTCCTCAGTAATGAGATTTTGCCTACAAAGTATTTTTTTATTTTTGTTGACTGATGGAATGGTCGTTCGATGTAAGGGAAAACTAGCTCAAAAGATTAAATCGCTGTGAAAAGAAACTAGTCTGGTTCCCTGCTTAGTATGCTCCCTGCGTTGCACCCCGCTATACTAAGTCAAGCGAACGCCGGCGCCATATTGTCACGTGATGAAAACAAATGGCCTCACGTGGAGAGATCTAATTAATCTAACCGTGGCACATTTATTCATTTAATATTCTCTTTCTTAATGACACAATATAAACTTTACTAATACTTTTGCTTTGAAGTATAGCAGTCGTTATCTTGTGTTCAAGCTTAACCACCAATTTGTCATATAATTATTTTTACAAATATTTTTACTAATAGCCGAAGATGAAGGAAAAGGGTACACACAACGATATTTTGATAATATTGCACATTTTACACAGCGCCATCTCAGAGATTCCTTCTCCAAACGATTCCTTGATAAATTTAGCCAAAGATTATTAAGACAAAAATATCCCTCCCCTTTTTTACGGGGGGGTGAGGGTACTGATTGTTTTGCAAATATTGCAAACTTTGCACCCTGTCATCTAAAATATTCTATCCGAAATACATTCCTTGGTTAATTTAACATAGATATTGATATCTCGTTGAACATGACATCTCAAACTTATCTAAATATTATGATCGAAATAGCAACCCTATTCCACGAGGGGGTGAATATGACGATATTTGGTCCAACATTGTACATTCCGACTGCATCACGTAATTTGTAAAAGATTCCATTTGCAATGAATCTCTTTATACTTTTTACATCAAAATTGATTTAAGGTGATAGGTGGCATCTTTCATATGCCAAAGATTAAGACCAAAATACTATCTGTTCTATGAAAGCGGGTGATTGGGGGAAGGGGCCTAGAGTGGGTTGTCCGGGCAAGACAATAATGATTAAATAAAACTACAGGTACATGTCAAAATATTGGGATCAAATCTTCATGGTGTTAACTTAACTAAATTAAATATACATTTGTATAAATGAGAACTTTAATATTATTGTATGTTTAATTAATTAATTAAATTTAATTAATTTAAAATTAATTTAAAAAACACAGCGGCACATGTAAATTTGTATCATGTTGAGGCAAGTAATGTGCCTTGCCTAATGACACACTATGCATATAATTTAAGTAAAATAATATATCAGTATAAATGGAAAATTGTTCAAGTAGTGGCGTAGAAAGAAATTCTAATATTAATCCACCCAAACTTAAGTATGGGGCCCCCTCCCCCCAAAAATGTTGTTTGATGGTAATTTTAGCTCCAACCCCCAGTTTTGAGGGTTGGTTGGGTGGCTGCTAAGCCACTTTGTTTAAGGAATCAATTGCAAAAAGTTCATATTGTGTCATTAAAAAAGAGAATATTAAATGAATAAATGTGCCACGGTTAGATTAATTAGATCACATGACATTATGGCGTCGGCGTTCGCCTGGCTTAGCATAGCGGAGTGCAACACAGGGAACATACTAAGCAGGGAACCAGACTAAACAGAAACCAGAGATGCACGTGAAAAGAAGTGATCAAATGTTACGTTTTCAATGAAGATAGTGTAGAAATAAAGGATCCCAATGCTGAGTTTAATGAATGCATGAAACAAAGTTGTGGCAAAGATTTCCGTTTTTCCACAAGGAGTCTATTAGTCAAGTCAATTGCTGCTATCGATAGCTGTATTAATGCTGATTTGCCAGATGAAGTAGATGTTATACCAGCAGAGGCAAACATAACTGGAGGATCGCACATGGTAGAGAAACGTAACGAAGGCATCCAATCAATATCGACTCGGGGAATTATACACCAGTAGTAAAAGAATGCGTCCATCGTCCACTTGTGCAAGGTGAAAGGCAACAGACTATCATGCAACAACCGTCGGGGGCAGCTCTTTGCTGTCAGTAGCTGACAGATTATTAGCCACAATTCTGCTGAATCGTCTAGTGTTTGACATGGATCATGCGCTCCTGTTTGAGAGTCACGGTGCCTTTAGGACTGGACGAGGGACCACATGCATGGTGCTTGTAGCTCGTCAACTCCAGAAGAAATGCCAGGAAATGAACTCCAACCTGTACATGATATTCATTGAATTTACCAAATTCTTTAACACAGTCAGCCGTGGAGGCCTATGGAAGATCATCACAAAAATTGGTTGCCCATAGTAATTCACCATGATAGCTAGGCAGTTCCATTTCCAGTCAACAATGGAGTCAAGCAAGGCTGTGTCTTGGACCCAAACCTCTTCAGTATGATGTTCGTTCTCTGCTATGCTTAATGATGGCTTTTGTGACTATGATACTGAGATTTACAACAGATGCCGGCCTGATTGCAATATTTTCAATATGAGAAGACTACAGGCGAAGACGAAGTTACAGGAAGTGACTGTTCCTGTTCTCCTATTTGCTGACGACTGTTTCCTGAATATCACACATGAGTCTGATATGCAACACAGTGTGAACCATTTAATTTCAGCTTGTGCTAATTTCGGATTCACAGTCAGTATCAACAAGACAGAAATGATGCACCAACATGCACCAGGAAAGGATATCATCATAGTAAATGGCCCAGTCCTCGTGGCAGTGGACACGTTGATCTATCTCTGAAGTACACTGCCACGTGCAGTCCACATCGGCGATGAAATCAATGCAGATTTGCTAAGACATGTGTGGCCTTTAACAGACTACATGCAAATGTGTAGGAGCGCAGAGAGATCAGTTTACAAACGAAACGTATGGTCTACAATAGCACTGTGATGCTAACCCTGCTGTTTGCTTGAGAAACGTGGACGGTATCCAAATCAACGCCAAGGAGCTGAATTTTTTTCACATGGGCTGCCGGATGAAACTGATGGAAATAAGATGACAGGACAGGGTCCAAGAAGCTGAAGTTCTCACATGGGCAGGCATTCCAAGCATCTATATTCGGCTAAAGAAATTACAGCTGTGCTGGGCGGGCCACATTACCAGGATGTCAGTAATGGATTCAGTGGAAATCTCAGAACTTCAGCACGTAGGCCTACTCTATTGATTAAGCAAATCCAATTAATAACATATTGCATGTACGTTAATCACTAATTTGAACAAATGAGTCGTTCCTTCAAACTACAAACTGCCCTTTCTTATGTTTTCAAGTAGTGAGCAATAAATGAAATAACGGATTTCTTGGGCGTGTGTCCTTTACTAAACCCACTCAACGGTCTGCTTTGATTGGGCTGAGTCTTCATTAATGATATTCGCGTACAAGGCTTTTGATTCTCGTTGACAGATCGTTTGCTGTAAGGGAAAATCAGCTCAAAAGATTAAATGCTGTAAAGAGAAACCAGAGTTGCGAGTGAAAAGAAACATAAGGTCTACAAAAGCATATTGTTGCTGGCCCTGCTGTATGTTTGCGAAACACGGAAAAATGATCTTTTCACATTTGCTGCAGGAGGAAACTGATCAGGATAAGATGACCGGACAGGGTCCAAGAAGCTGACGTTCTCACACGGACAGGCATTCTAAGCATTCACACTCGACTGATGAAATCACAGCTGCGGTGGGTGGGTCACATCACGAGAATGTCAGAAGACCGACTGCCAGAGAAGATCTTCTACGGCCAACGTAAGGAGGGAAAGCTATGTCAGGCTGATCAGAAGAACCGCTTCAAATATTCGCTCAAGTCACCCATGAATCACTTCAACATTAACCCTGCATCTTGAAAATACTGCAGACAGGATCGATCCACCTGACGGAGTCTCATACATACTGGAGCTACAGACTTTGAATGAAAGAGAATTACATCAACAGTACAGAAGCACGAGTGGTCATCTCCCACCTCGAAGGACGAACACCAACGACAGCATTTATTTGCTCGGGTGGCCTGTTACCCTAAGCGCAATAACGATGGTTTCTAAAACTAAGCCAAGTGCAACTACTTTCCAGATCTTGTTGAAACACAAAATGGGACCAATTTCATTTTATTGTAGTTACCGATAAAGATAATAGATGCGCATATTTTTATTTGTAAAGGTTATAAGATCACATGTAAAGCCTTTGTTTAAGAAGATTTTCTAATTAATGTATCTTTTAAAAATGTGCACGATTCATTAAAATTTTCTTTCGATATGAAAAGCATTTGTTTGCCCCTTTTCCTTTCCCCAATTTTCCTTAACCTTTCAGATATATATAGAAGTGCATTAGACAGAAATAATTTAATCAGTATTTATTCAAACATCGTCATAGAAAGTATAATATCACATTAAAATATAGCGAGGATTCAGCAACAAATGTTAAGTCTATTATTTCAATCTCTCACCTCACTAATGATAATTTTTACACAGATATTACGTCTTTCATAGGGAAGGAATAGAGGATATTTGCTTGAAACGAATAAATAACGGATATATTTCATATGGTCAGTAAAACATTGTGTTTCACCTACGCGATGAAATACATCGGTTATTCACTCGATAGCAAATTTTCTTTATATTTTATGCTCGAACGTACTGACTAGCAAGATGTACTGTATAACATACTGAAGTAGCAGATTTCTTACTGGATCCAGCGGGATGTCAGCATTTTACCGTTTATGTTCTGCCGTGTTTTGTGATAATACAAAAAGTAAAATATAATCAGTTAGATAATCATCTTCCCAGCTCAAAGTAGAATAGCATTTTAAGAGAAAAAAACAAAAAACAATCCGCACCTTGTTAGACTTCAACTCCTGCCTCTTTTGACGGGAGGTGGCCATGCATACCGTTCGGACACGTAAGCATTATATAATAGTTCCAAATTTCAGGTTATCTTGTTTCGACGCGGCAGTGAAATTATTTATCGTAATTCATCCAAGTGAATTATCACAATTTTAGTTGGAATATTCAGTCTTTTCACGACCTAGCACACAATAATAGAAAACAAACAGCTAAGTGCAGACTTTGATATTAGCTAGTGTAATGTTGAAATAAAATTGTGTGTGAAATAGTGTAATAGTACGTGAAATACTGTAATAGTGCGTTAAATACTGTAATAGTACATGAACTAGTGTAATATTACATGAAATAGTGTAATAGTATCTGAAATAGTGTAATAGTACGTGAAATACTGTAATAGTGCGTTAAATACTGTAATAGTACATGAAATAGTGTAATAGTATCTGAAATAGTGTAATAGTACGTGAAATACTGTAATAGTACGTGAAATAGTGTAATAGTATGTGAAATAGTCTAATAGTACGTGAAATGTTGTAATAGTACGTGAAATAATGTAATAGTACGTGAAATAGTGTAGTATTACGTGAAATATTTTAATTATGTAAAATAGTGTAATAGTACGTGAAATAGTGTCATAATAGGAGATAACTCCTATTGATAGTGGAAACGTGTTGCTACATACTAATATACAGACAACCGAAAAGGTTAGCAGTGACGGGGAAGATAAATACATAAATTTTAACTTCAACCCAGATAATATATGCGGGGTACGTAAAGAATAGCACCAGTGGTCATGCTAGACGAATCTCTTAGTTGCTAATATAAGATTTTGAACTGCGTTAAGTATCTCCCCGTCTAATTCAAGACTGCAATGGTTTACTTATTATTTGGCTCCAGCTAAAGGAAAATATATTGATGTTTTCGGTCACTGGATGAGCGATTGTTGTTTAATGACCAATGATTTCTAAACAAGTCGTCATTTACTAATCCTGCTCATGGTGGAACTCTTCAACGTAAAATGTGTGCTAATATCTCACCTCGATACTGAAAGATAGCGACAGAGTAGCCCTGCATACTTATACTCAACATTTAAAAATTTGATTCATCTAGATATTCTAAGTTTGGGAACAGGTGGACTCGGCCCGGAACAGTTTTCGACTCGAGCAGATTCGGCCCTGAGTCGTTTCGGCCTGGTTAATTTCGGCGTACTATTCTTACTGGGTCGATTTGGCCCGTAATCGTTTCTGCCCGGGACGTTTCGGCCTCACTGTATTCGGATTTGAATAACTATAAAGGAAGAAATGACAAATATTCCATTTCATGTTAGTATTTTCCTTAAACAAACAAATAAAAAAACACTGTGCGAATATCATAAAGAGAACATTTTGTGCTAACATGAATACAAGTACAATATAGCACAAGTTTAATCCTCGCAATGACGTTTATAGAACATGGTTTTCCTAAGTAACGATGTAAGTGATCACCAGTAAATAGGGATTGCATTTGGTATCTGAACCAATGGCTGGGCCTTTTGAGAACTTTGATCATAGTTTATTGTTGAAAGATCTCAGGTCACAAGTGTTAATCTTATTATTACTGATCCAAGAAAAAATAAAGTTATTAAGTCTTCAATGTACTTGTCGTCACATCTACCGGTAACACAGATAACATCAGCTCAGCATGGGAACAAATTGCATCAGTTTACAAAACGAGCAGCGAAGTCTGTCTGGTTTTCAAAGATAAGAAAAAGAGTAATGAGTCGATCAAGCCTGACACATGGAAAGTCATTTACGAGAGACGTGACATAATGAAGAGATTGGAGGATACCAAGTACAGTGGCACGTCAAATTACCCCATACAAGGAAAAACAAGGACAATTACTGACAACAGATAAAGAACAAGAAGCACGCTGGACAGAGCATTTTAAGGAAGTTCTAAACAGACCACCAATTGAAGAAGAAGCAGACGTCCAAGAAACTGATGAAGACCTTGACATTACTATTGTTCCACCAGAGAAAACAAAATCAATGTAGCTATTAGATCTCTCAAAAATGCCAAGGCTCCAGTATGTGATAACATGAATGCTAACATATTCGAAAGAGATCTTGAACTCGCAGCTTCCTTTCTCCAGCATCTGCTTATCGCAATTTAGGAAGAACAACAAATACCCAAGGACTGGACCACATGAGTTATCGTCAAGATTCTCATGAAAGGAGCACTCAGCAGCTGTAACAACATGCGTGGCATCAACCTACTATCTATACCCAGTAAGAGCCATGCCAAGGTTATCATCTAGCGGATCTCAGATGCTGTCGACAAATCTCTGAGAAAGGAATAGGCTGGATTTCGGAAGGGAAGAAGTGCATATGCAACATTTTTACCTCGAGAAACATCGTAGAACAGTGCACAGAGTGACACGGACAATTGTACATTAACTTTTTTGGTTTTGAAAAGACTTTTGATAGCATCTAAAAAAGACTTTGGAGTATTCTGAGAGCTTTTGGGATTCCCCTACAAATGGTCCAGCTTATCAAGAGTGTTTGCAACAAATTAACATGCATCATGGAATTCTGCGACTTGTGCTTTGAAGTCAAGACTAGGGTCAGACAGGGATGCATGATGTCCTCACTGTTCTTCAACCTAGTAATTGACTGGGTCATAAATAAAAACAGAATGCGTCAAGGATCATCAAATGGACACTGTTTTCCACATTGGAAGACCTGGACATTGCAAATGACTCGCACTGGTTTCACAAACCACCAGCAAATGCAGCATAAGACACAATGCGGTGGTTGATAAAAGATTATCACCTGAAGTTTTAAATCAATCTATTTAAGTACGTACAAATGCCGCCAAAACGTGCGCGTGGCTTGGTGTTGCTCTTCGAGGCAATCTTGACCACTGAATATTGTCATCCATTCCCTATACAAAAAATGACACCGTCTTTGATTCACAATTAGTCAGTCAAATAGGTTTAACGGTGTTAAATTATAATAGTATTTCAATACAGGAGGCCTAAACGACCGGAGGCGAAATGACCCGGGCCTAAATGACTCAGGGCGAATCGACCCGGAGTTATCTCTTCCATACGTTTAGGTCACTATTAAATATGAGCAAAGAACTCTAAGCATTGAAGGGAGAAACTATAACGCATTCTTGTGATATATCGCTATTGTGCAAAACGGAAGTATTCATTTTTGGCATTTCATTTAGAACTAAACTAATTTATTACTTGACTCCAGAAAACCCTGGTGCAGATTATCCAACAGTTAAATAAATCTACTACCGCAATGATTGCCTCGGGGTTCAAGTCAGTGCCAGTGAGACGAAAATCGAACAAATTTATTAAAATCTGATTTTCATTTGTTCAATACCATCAAATACCAAATCCAGCCGAATTTATGTTGGTCGACAAAACGAATAACTTTAAGTTATTAAACGAATGACATATAATCTGGTTGTCACAGGTTCCCCGACGTCTAATTGAGAATGAGTTGAAATGAGATACAAGTTGTCCGATACATAATTGGAAATGAGATGAATACATCTTTCCATGACATTCGATCAATCTTGTGCTCAGATAATGGAAAGTAACTCTAATAAATACGAGTTTATGTTTTTGTTTTCGTTTTTTCATCCAATCAAAAACAAAGGATATCCTCATTATCGGGCGTATATTGTATGACTTAGTATTGTATTAAAGTAAGAAATGGGAAGTGATCTGCACAATATGTATTGCTCTAATCTCTGTGTTCCATAATTAAAATCAACATGTATTTCTCTCATTTCCTTATAATAATTAAAAAAATGATTCAGACGGAACATTTGTCAGAGAATGACCTAAATGCTGCAAACCACCAGCTTTTTCTTTCTTTATCCTGTACATACTTTTTATTTCCCATAGATTTCACAAAACCTTGTAATTGGGATCATTTTGTTTAGATCTGCTAATTGTCGTTATAAGAATGAAGATTGAAGTTTTAGAACCAGTTAACCTTCTCTGCAAATTTTTGCTTACTTAACATTTCACAGTGGAAGTTAATTAGCCTTGTCAGTTGTTTGCTGCTTTATATGTTAGTTTTATAATTTGCATTTAACTGGACGCTGCTGCATTAAATTTACGGTTTCCAATCAACACTAATATATGTCAGATATATCCATCGCTTTTAAATAAGATTGTGATGCTAGCTAAAATTGCTATTTAAGAAACTGTATTAATATATTTAATGACGATTATATATATATATATATATATATATATATATATATATATATATATATATATATATATATATATATATATATATATATATTCCTATAAACATTTAGGTAATTGCTGTCACACTGACGTCTAAAATTTTATTTTGCAAAACTGCTTTCAAAGTAAAATATATATACACGAAGAACATGATGCTGATATACAAATGCTTGAAGGATGAACAGACCTCATATCCTGTACAATTTACAAATTTATTTCTATACATAAATCGGTTTATGGACCTATTCACTCTGTAACAAAGTCTACACAGACCGTTTTTCTACACTTCTTACAGAAAACAGTAAATAATTCCTACTGACTGACAATAGAATGGATTTTGTATTCTTTCCCTGTCGTCCTGTAGAAATAAATTCAACTGACGTCTACACATTGCACACTCTTTCCCTCACGGTTTACACCCACTTTCTTCTTTGGTGTAAAAGTATAGATTGTGTTTCTTGTAGTCCACATAGGAGACGCGTTATCCCAAAACACAACTAAACAGTTCTAAAATTAGGACTAGAAAAGACAATCTTGTTTTAAAGTAATTTACTGCGGATGACGACTCTTTATGTGATTATTTAGTAGCATGTATTGAGAGAGTATATGAAACAAATAGTATAGTCAATTCTAGATTAAAAAGTTAAAGACTGCGTCTGCAAAAATACTGAATTCTCAGTGTGAATCATATTGAAATTTCCAGAGAACGTGATATCTAGCGAACGTTAGATTGTGTACGAGACGTCATTTTACGGTTGTTAACGCTCATAATCCACAGACGATGGCATATTAGCAGAGACGTATTGAATCTTAGAAAGACTTTATTTTGTCAAGCTTAGTAGAGCTTTCGTCTGTACTTGTATATATAAAATCAAAACAAAATAAACGAACTGATCTCTTTAAATACAAACAAAATGAAAATGTTAAACGAGTACTTTTCATCAAACAAACCTTTCAGATTGCCATCCAGTAGGTTAGCTCATTTATATAAGTTGGCCGAATTTTTTAATCGTGCTAAACTCTTCATACAATTTTTTCCCTAATAAAGTAACTGCCTCGGAAACCAAAACCATTGAAGAGACATCCCAGTTAGAGCGTCACTGAAGTCACTCACAAACTGAATTCTCATTGGATATCCGAACCCTGCGAGGACGAAAAAATTGCGACACTTGATAGAACATTATACAGCCCTGCACATGCTCTAAGCAGAGTTACGGGCCAAAAAGTTGAATATCTACATGCGCAAAGAAAATGTAACTGTTATGTATGTTCAATTTGCACTGTGTATTTGCTTTTGCTACTTGATTATATGTTATGTATATCTATATTGTGTGATTGACCTCGGTCAGTAATTGAGTTTAGGGCCTACCTGACTAATGTCTTATTATTTTGTATACAATATATTACAAAGCTAATATTTGTCTTTGATTTTAGATCATATTTTAAGATTATTATTGTTTGGAAGCAAACATGTTTACTGTTTGAATTCTAGGTACAGGCTTGATTCTGACCTAATGATTTTCTAGAAACAAGGTTTGCTTACAGGTTGATGGAAAATCCCATTGTAAATGATCTAGCTCCAGGGCATTTTGTTGTCATAAGTCTGGTGATTGTATATAAGTTTGAAGTAAACAGAATTATTTATTCCATATTTGAACACCAGTCTTATTGGAATCAGTTTTAGTTGTGCTCAGTTAAGAGGTTTTAGTTCTATATTTAAATTCTTCCTTGGAATTACAAAGTGCTCACTGATTGATGATTAAATCAGTAATTAGAAACTACTGTGAATTCATTCAAAGTCATTTTGGATTATAGTATTGTGATGCATCAAAACTATTAGCCCCTCAACACTATTTCAGGCTTTTGGTACATCAGCACTTCGAAATTGGAATTCATTCGGAACACCAGTTGAATTCGTTCGGAACTCTAAACATATGAACATGTGATAGAACTTTTAGGGCTATTTGGGATTTAATTTACAAAACAGCAAGTACTTTTTTTAATTTTCGCTTTGTATTCTAGACAAATAAATTATTTGTTGAATTTGGCAAAACGTTTTGGTTTTCGCTCTTTTCTGTTATTTAGTTTAAGACCATAGAGCCGTAACAGATCTATCTCATCGAATGCAGGGAAGAGGTATACCAGTATGTATTCCAGCATGCAGGGAAGGGGTCTACCAGTATGTATTCCAGCATGCAGGGAAGGGGTCTACCAGTATGTATTCCAGCATGCAGGGAAGGGGTCTACCAGTATGTATTCCAGCATGCAAGGAAGGGGTCTACCAGTATGTATTCCAGCATGCGGGGAAGGGGTCTACCAGTATGTATTCCAGCATGCAGGGAAGGGGTCTACCAGTATGTATTCCAGCATGCAGGGAAGGGGTTTACCAGTATGTATTCCAGCATGCAGGAAAGGGGTCTACCAGTATGTATTCCAGCATGCTTAAGATATGGAAAACTTAATTATTTTTTATAAAAAAGAACATCGCGAGATCTGACAGGACGACTAAAATTTAGAAAGAATCCCTGTTGTTGAAAATTTCCCATCCCATAGCTACAATTTCGGTGACAATATTTTTTGATTGGAATACCCAACAGACACAACTGGAGTCCATAAACTTGGAAATAAAACGTAATCTATTGGATCCAGCCCCTAAACATACTCAAACCGGTTTGAACTAGGACGACTTATAACTGACATCTTCATGCATGTACATTATTATTATTATTATTATTATTATTATTATTATTATTATTATTATTATTTTGTGTGTGTGTGCACAATTATGATTATATAGTGAAATTTATATAATCAGAATAACACATACCAGACACAATTTTGAAAAGGACTATAATACTCTAGACCCTGTATTTCCTGGTTTAGATAAAATAAACGCATAACATTTTATTTTCGTTTTTCAAAAAATCAACATCCCCTCATTATAAAACAGAACTAAACTAGAAACAACCACGAAACAAAGTTTACTGCGAATTGGGAGTTTTGCAATGCCAACGCCCTATATGGTTCCATATTTTAGAGCTATTGTATTTCCTGGCCCAGATGAACACCCAACAAAACAACTAACTTTCATTATTCAAAAACCAACACCCAACAACACTTCGCAGCGGGACAAAAATAATTGATAAAGGCTCACACCATAATCTGCACGATAGAAATTGTTTTTAGATCCTATATCTCTTAGCACAAATGACATATCCACAAATATCCATATCTTCATTTTTCAGAAATCAATACCCTAGAATATGCAAAACAATTATTTTAGGCCTGCGCAATTTGGAAATTGTATAAAACATTATCAATGGATTGCATTACATCATACCATTGTTGTGTGCTTTAAATCATTGGGGCAAAGTGCATTGGCTGTCAAAGTCTTTACAGTTGGTCTGCCTGGACCCAGTACTTTTAAATTTAGTACAAATAATGCAAAACTCAAATCATTATATTTTACTATAATACCATTGAACTTTACATAAATTAAAATAAACATAAAAACCACAATTTTATAATACTTACTACATAAAGTCGTAAGACCAACCGCTTTCCGGCCTAGACGTGATCAACGGTAATCTTTTAATTCAGATATTCCTAAGGTTTTGATCGTATGCTAGAACAACATAGAATTTAATTATGAACGTCTACCAGTTATTAATTTAAATTTTAAACTTTATAACATTTAAGAGATTATATAGCCATAAATATGGTATAGCTATACGTGAACAACCTATTACATACACAATAGAGGTAAAAGGAAAGTATAAATAGGAACTAGATCTATAAAGAATGTACACGGAGTTCTATTCAGTGGAAAGGGAAATTGAAATCTAACCAAGTCATAGTATGTAATGCTAGAATGTACTACACCGAATTTATTAAACTTATAAATAAGATAATGAAATGATGCAAGTGTATGCTGATATTATATATTAATCGTAAAAGTTACTTTATTTATCAGACGTAAATCGCCCCAAAAAATCTTAAGTTGTTTAAGACTTGATTTACGCAGTTACAGTCGTGTGGTAGAATGTCGAATTCTGAACTACAAATATCATGAAAATATCTGTTCGAATAGAAACAATCTGAAACTACTGCCAAAACTTATAGGTAAAAAAAATCAAAAGCAACAACAACTAACCACTCTTTAGCATTATTTCAATAGGTTCAGGGATCAAAGAGTTCAAAAATGAAAGGTCGTAAATATGACCGAAAATTCAAATAAAATAAAATCAAACTGATTTTTTATATCTTACCAAAATAGGTGAATAAATTAAATTAATATTTAAGTTCTGACATTTTATCTTAAGAAGATAAATTAGCAGGCCAACAAATAGGTAACCAACAAAAGAATCAGTTATTACGGCCACATTTTAAAATTTAACCCACATATGCTAATAAAATATCGAATGCAGCTTGAAATGTTTGCATTTTCTGTCATTGACTTTAATAACAGAGCTTAAAACTTCAAATTACAGTTGAAATTTCTAGATGAACTTTTAAGACATTTAATTCCTGTTTTCTAAAGTCGTTATAGATAGGAAAGAGTATAAAACTCCTTAAAGCTGTGTGTGATTAGGATTTTTAACGTAACTTTTAACAATTTTTCAGTCATATCGCTACGATGTCTGCAGTGTGGCAGTTTATTGTGATGTCTAGCGCTGGGGCATCATGCTGCAGACACGTAGCATGATGCCCGAGGTTCGAACCCACGACCTCCCGCTTCGGAGGCGAACGCTCTAACCACTAGGCCACCGGAGCCGTCCCTTAAAGCTGTAATATGAAGACAGCTAAAAATAAGAATACGAAAAAAAATTGTGTCAAATATGATATGATTCATATTTCACTTTTTTATATTTTGCTGGCTGCCTCAAATAGGGCAAAAAATTAGCGTCACAACCATTAATATATAAATGCAATTCTTCTGCCTTTCCAAAATATGGAAGACTATTTTCAGTTAAGAAATGGGAATATTAATAGGCATGATTGTCATTCATATCAGCTTACGAAACAAAACCTTTTGTTTTTCTGTACATCATCTGGGCAAGAAAATAAGAAAATATCTCTTTTAGAAATCATTGCCTAACCACCACCAAACCCCCAGGAAAACAAACTCAATTGTTCTTCAAAAAGGTTAGACTTATTTACGATGAATCTCATTTTAAAATAAAATAGTAATTTAAAACAAATTATTGGAGAACAATAGTTAAGACTAACATACTACTATCCTGAAATTTCATGGTCTTACACATATATCGAACAATTATGGCATTAGACGAGATAATTCGATAAATTATTCTGAATTGAAAAATAAGTTACTTGAACACTCCACACGCCTATAGCACAAGCAAGCATGAAAAGAGATTTTCCACACAGAGGGGTCTATGTTACTCACATAATGACTAATGGCAAACAAACATCCCAATATTTCACACTCCAAAAAAAAACAAACGTTATGACAGTAGTAGAAATTTCAAAATGAGCTTGGGCTAAATAGTGAAAATAAATGTGGATATGATACACAAGACGCTTTTAGATAAATCTGTAATAGGTGAAAACCTGAACAAGTGCAGTTCAAATAACGGAAATAAATTAGCAATAAAAAAGTTAACGAATTTTTGGATAAGTTAAATACCGATTACCTTTCCCCTGACTAAGACTAAAAGCGTCTGTCATGCAAATACGTAATATAACTCAAGAATGCCGAAATTTTTCACTCAAAAGTGAAACAGAAAATGAATAGATTTATTGCCTAACTTAACTGGTGGAGACAGTAATACACATCATGGATCGATGGATATTCTACCAGTTAATGTCATTTACCCTAAGTATTAACTGATTGGGTATTTTGACGACCACTAGCATCACTGATGCGCCTAAATAAACACAATAGTGGAGATAAATATGATATGAAAATACAAATATATTTTTGCAAAAGGCTATCTTCCTAATTTCACTCTGGAAATATTTGTAATCACATAAGTAATTTTAGTTGATATTACTATATATAAATTGGAAGATTTTAAGTCAGAGAAATACGGAGGGTATTTTAAGAGGCCAGGTATCTATATAAGACAAACAATGTGACATGTTTCGAGTTGAAACAACGCTGAAAACGTATGATAATAAATGGGGAAATAATGTCCTTTCGTTAAATGGAAGTTTATAAAGATAAATTTAATACTTGGGATCCCATGGAAAATATTATGTCGCTAACATGAATGGAACATATGAAACTAGTGTTACGACTATTTGGTCCTGAACTACCGGAATACCTAATATACGCTAGAGACGGTTAGGTAATGTATCATGGTCTATTGTGTATCATGGTCTATTGCGTATCAAGGTCTATTGTGTATCATGGTCTATTGTGTATCATGGTCTATTGTGTCAAATGCCGCAGACAAGTCAAGGAGAGCGAGGACTATAATCTTTCCACTATCCAAAGCCGAGAGAAGGTTATTAACTACTGTCAAGAAGAATAGTTTCAGTACTATGGCGGGGGAGATATGCAGACTGTACATTGCTAAAAGACTATTGGAATTCAGATGAGATACAAGTTGGGATAGAGCACCTTTTTTCTAAGACTTTTTTTTAGATGAATTAAAGGTTAGAAACAGGTCGGAAATTCTTTAAATCGTTTGTGTCAAGTGTCGGTTTCTTCAAAAGAGGCTTCACTATGGCAGTTTTGAAAAATGATGGGGATTCCCCTGATGAGAGAGAAATATTGATAACATCGTTTAGTGAAGGCAATATGGAATCAGGCAGCCATGATGTTTGAATCACATCAAGCTCACATGACTTTGGGGATACAGCTCCGGTGGCCTAAGTGGTTAGAGCGTCCGCCTCGGATGCGGTATGTCGTGGGTTGGAACCTCGTCCGCGTCATAGCAAAGACTTATAAAAATGGTACGAACAGCTGTCCTGCTAGGCATTCAGCATTAAGAGGTTAGTGTTAGGACTGGTCGGCCTGGTTTCAGGATAATGTGGCTGGGTGGGATATCATTATACATGCTGCGGCATGATGCCCCAGTGCCAGACGTCACTATAAACTACAACACTGCTGACCTCGTAGCGATATAACTGAAATCTTTTTAAAGCTACGTCAAAAATCACACACACACACACACACACACACACACTTTGGGGAGCTGTTCATCACAATTGTATGTACCAAATCCATAGAGACAGGTTCAAATTATGTTAACATTTGCCGTGTATATTATATTCTGTAACACAACTGTATGGTGACGATGAGTCAGTTCAAAGCTTTTCTCTAATAGATTGACCCTTATGAAGGAAGAACTTTCAAACAGGTCTGGAAAGTCGACCAGAGAGAAGGTCATTGGAGGTGGTGTTCATTGACATTAGCTTATTCGTAATCTCGAAAAGATCTTAGCAGATCCAGCTTTCAGTGATCTTAGTACTGTAGGAGGAAGATTTTGCCGCATGAACTATGATTTTTGTAACATTCTTCTTAGCAGCTTCATAGATCTGCTTATGAATAGTGAGGATGGTGGAAAGCCAAATCATCTCAGCCTTACGAGGTTTTCATTTAGCAGTTTGAAGCTGTCCCCTAACACTACTATACCATGGAGAACACTTTTGAATTGATATTATGTACTTGATTGCTGGAGCATGTTTGTCAAGCAATAAACGCAAGGGCTTTTCAAGTTGTACAGCTAGCTGTAGGAGCGAACAAAGTTGTTAGGATTGCTTGGATGTCATGCATTAGCTGGGTTCTGTTTATCATACGGATTCTTCTCTTAGTAGCAAACAGAAACGCTTGAGAGCGGCTGCGTGTATAAATTAACGCACGTAATATACATAACACTGGTTGCTAAAAAAATTAAATAAGGATACAATCAAACAATATCTTTTGAAGGAGAGAGATTGTGACACCAGGTAAAATGCAATAATGCAACACAAAAGTTTCAAGATATCCAATACTACTATAACGCAGTTTTCGACAATCACAAACCTTCCATTGTTTCCACTGATAATGTTGGATATTTCTGCTCCAAAACTTGCAAGCTAAAAACTAAACACTCGTATTGAAGCCCTCTCTACTCTAAGAAAGAAAGCAAAATCTATATATACCACTAAAAATAAAATGTATACGATGAGGCTTCAAGACTCAATTCATAGCGAGTATATATTTGAAGCAGGGCATTATTCCGGATTTGTTTTTATTTTTTGAAGAAACCGATGCATATTTAAGGAAACTAATTAGTCGAAAAATTAAAGATTTGGGTTTAGGAAATTTCGGCTTGTTTTATCGATTAATGTTGAACGGAGAAAACATGGCGATTCTATTATGTAGATTGGTATCATAGATCACCGTCTTGAAATAAATAAATAAATAAATAAATATATATATATATATATATATATATATATATATATATATATATATATATATATATATATATATATATAGAGAGAGAGAGAGAGAGAGAGAGAGAGAGAGAGAGAGAGAGAGAGAGAGAGAGAGAGTTAAGAAAGCCTGTGTAAATATTCGAAATATAAACAACGCAAAAATGTCTATTGGTTTAATAAATATTCAATAACTATATAAGGCATAGATAAATCTTTGGGAATTTCAGCATATCCCTCAATGTTGACCAAGCGGTGGGAAGACTTATAAAGGTCCGTTAGAGTGTACGGATAAGAAAGCGGTGGAAAGATTTTTAAACGCCCGTGAGAGTGTACGAATAAGAAAGCGGTGGGAAGACTTATAAAGCCCGTTAGAGTGTACGAATAAGAAAGCGGTGGGAAGACTTAAAAAGGCCCGTTAGCGTGTAGGAATAAGAAAGCAATGAGAAGATGTACAAAGCCCGTTAGAGTGTACGAATGAGAAAGCGGTGGGAAGACTTATAAAGCCCGTTAGAGTGTAAGAATAAGAAAACGGTGGGAAGACTTACAAAGCCCGTTAGAGTGTAAGAATAAGAAAGCGGTGGGAAGACTTATAAAGCCCGTTAGAGTGTAAGAATAAGAAAGCGGTGGGAAGACTTACAAAGCCCGTTAGAGTGTAAGAATAAGAAAGCGGTGGGAAGACTTACAAAGCCCGTTAGAGTGTACGAATGAGAAAACGGTGGGAAGACTTATAAAGCCCGTTAGAGAGTAAGATTAAGAAAGCGGTGGGAAGACTTATAAAGCCCGTTAGAGTGTAAGAATAAGAAAGCGGTGGGAAGACTTATAAAGCCCGTTAGAGTGTACGAATGAGAAAGCGGTGGGAAGATTTACAAAGCCCGTTAGAGTGTACGAATGAGAAAGCGGTGGGAAGACTTATAAAGCCCGTTAGAGTGTACGAATGAGAAAGCGGTGGGAAGACTTACAAAGCCCGTTAGAGTGTACGAATGAGAAAGCGGTGGGAAGACTTACAAAGCCCGTTAGAGTGTACGAATGAGAAAACGGTGGGAAGACTTACAAAGCCCGTTAGAGTGTAAGAATAAGAAAACGGTGGGAAGACTTACAAAGCCCGTTAGAGTGTAAGAATAAGAAAGCGGTGGGAAGACTTATAAAGCCCGTTAGAGTGTAAGAATAAGAAAGCGGTGGGAAGACTTATAAAGCCCGTTAGAGTGTAAGAATAAGAAAGCGGTGGGAAGACTTACAAAGCCCGTTAGAGTGTACGAATGAGAAAACGGTGGGAAGACTTATAAAGCCCGTTAGAGAGTAAGATTAAGAAAGCGGTGGGAAGACTTATAAAGCCCGTTAGAGTGTAAGAATAAGAAAGCGGTGGGAAGACTTATAAAGCCCGTTAGAGTGTACGAATGAGAAAGCGGTGGGAAGATTTACAAAGCCCGTTAGAGTGTACGAATGAGAAAGCGGTGGGAAGACTTATAAAGCCCGTTAGAGTGTACGAATGAGAAAGCGGTGGGAAGACTTACAAAGCCCGTTAGAGTGTACGAATGAGAAAGCGGTGGGAAGACTTACAAAGCCCGTTAGAGTGTACGAATGAGAAAACGGTGGGAAGACTTATAAAGCCCGTTAGAGTGTACGAATGAGAAAGCGGTGGGAAGACTTATAAAGCCCGTTAGAGTGTACGAATGAGAAAGCGGTGGGAAGACTTATAAAGCCCGTTAGAGTGTAAGAATAAGAAAGCGGTGGGAAGACTTACAAAGCCCGTTAGAGTGTACGAATAAGAAAGCGGTGGGAAGACTTACAAAGCCCGTTAGAGTGTACGAATGAGAAAGCGGTGGGAAGACTTATAAAGCCCGTTAGAGTGTACGAATGAGAAAGCGGTGGGAAGACTTATAAAGTCCGTTAGAGTGTAAGAATAAGAAAGCGGTGGGAAGACTTACAAAGCCCGTTAGAGTGTACGAATGAGAAAGCGGTGGGAAGACTTATAAAGCCCGTTAGAGTGTACGAATGAGAAAGCGGTGGGAAGACTTATAAAGCCCGTTAGAGTGTACGAATGAGAAAGCGAGCGATGGGAAGACTTATAAAGCCCGTTAGAGTGTACGAATAAGAATGCGGTGGGAAGACTTATAAAGCCCGTTAGAGTGTACGAATGAGAAAGCGAGCGATGGGAAGACTTATAAAGCCCGTTAGAGTGTACGAATGAGAAAGCGGTGGGAAGACTTATAAAGCCCGTTAGAGTGTACGAATGAGAAAGCGGTGGGAAGACTTATAAAGCCCGTTAGAGTGCACGAATGAGAAAGCGAGCGATGGGAAGACTTATAAAGCCCGTTAGAGTGTACGAATAAGAATGCGGTGGGAAGACTTATAAAGCCCGTTAGAGTGTACGAATGAGAAAGCGGTGGGAAGACTTATAAAGCCCGTTAGAGTGTACGAATGAGAAAGCGAGCGATGGGAAGACTTATAAAGCCCGTTAGAGCGTACGAATAAGAATGCGGTAGGAAGACTTATAAAGCCCGTTAGAGTGTACGAATGAGAAAGCGGTGGGAAGACTTATAAAGCCCGTTAGAGTGTACGAATGAGAAAGCGGTGGGAAGACTTATAAAGCCCGTTAGAGTGTACGAATGAGAAAGCGAGCGATGGGAAGACTTATAAAGCCCGTTAGAGTGTACGAATAAGAATGCGGTGGGAAGACTTATAAAGCCCGTTAGACTGTAAGAAATCACAATTATTTCACTGAAAAACTTCCACCTTAGTAGTCTTTGATTTTTATTTTTCATCTTGGCGATGAAAGCAAGGGGTTGTGGTCACTGAACACAACAATCGAAGAAGGAGATGAACAAAGGTAAACTTCAAAATATTGTAATGCCAATATCTAAGCCAAAAATTCCTTCTCGATTGTTGAATAATTTCTTTGATGCTTATTTAATTTCTTAGAAAAATGGCACACTGGATGATCAATGCCATTTTCATCTTCATGAATCAAAACTGCTCCAATCCCAACATCACTTGCATCAACAGACAATTTAAATGATTGACTGAAATTTAGAGCTATAAGAACTGACGCGCTTTAAAGCATGGCTTTTAACTTGTCAAAAGCTTCCTGACATTTTTGTGTGCAAAGGAACTTGTATTTCTTACTCACTAAATTTGTCAAGGGTTAGCAATTATAGAAAAATTGGAACAACATTTTCGATAGTCTCCGGCCATACCTAAAAAATGCATCAGTTTTTTTTTTATTTACAGGCACATGGAATTCAGTGACAGCCTTGACCTTAGCATCTATAGGTTTAAATTGTTCATATCCCACAATATGCCCTAGAAAAGTTACACTAGCATGGCAGAACTCACTTTTGGATAAATTAATTGTCAAACTTGCATCTGTGATTCTGTCAAAGATTTTCCGAATTGTTGCTAGATGTTCTTTCCAAGTGTCGTTGTAGATGATGACATCATCAATGTAAGCATCACAACTGTCTAGACTAGAGGTAATCATATTAACGAGACGTTGAAATGTTCTTGGCGACCCTTTCATCCCAAACGGCGTTACTTTATATTGGTAAAGTCCATCTGGAGTCAAGAATGGCGAAATTTCCTTTGCTCTTTCCGTTAGTGGAATTTGCCAAAATCCTTTCAGAAGGTCAAATTTGGTGATATACTTGGCATTGCCGATTTATCAATACAGTCATCGATTCTTGTTAATGGGAACGAATGTGTTTTTGTCACACTATTCACCTTCCTATAATCAGTACATATAAGGAAAGTTTTATCTGGTTTTGGAACAAGTATACATGGTGAACTACAATCACTTTTACTGGGCTCTATAAAATCATTCTCCCGCAAATACTGAATTTCTTTTTTCAAGTATTCCTATTTGAGAGGGTTCATCCTGTACGGGTGTTGTTTTACAGGTTTGGAATTTACAATTTCAACGTCATGGAATATTTTGTTTGTTCTTGTAGGAACATCTGGAAATAAGGCTCATATTCAAATAATAAATGTTTAAGTTAATTTCTTTCTTTCTCTTGTAAATGTGAAAGTTTCTGGTCCAGATCTTTCATAATTTCTGAATTCCGAAGATTTGTCACTCCAATATCAGTAGAATCGGATGATATCCCTTCATTTAAATCTTCACTGAGTGGGACAGGTACAACTAAATTAATTGCCTGTTTAACCGGGCTATCTCTTTCAAAACACGTTTTTAGCATGTTTGTGTGACCGAGTTGTTTTTGTTTTCGCCACAGCAGCATTTATAATGCAATTTGAATCATTTATTTTCCTGTCAACTGTGTGGGGACCATACTACTTGGCTTGAAGAGGATTTTGTGGTATGGGCAAGAGAGCCAGGACTCTATCACCAGCTGAAAGCTCATTTTCTTCGAGTTTTTATCATATCTTGACATCATTTTGGATTGCGTAGAGTACAAATCTGCTCTTGCGACCTCACAAGGCTTCGTCAACTTATATTTAAAATTGGAAGCATAATCAAGAATATTAATTTCAGAATCTGCATTAGAAAGAAGTTTCTCTTTAAATAACTTCAATGGTCCACTCACAGTGTGTCCAAAAACCAGTTCAAAGGAATAAAGCCAAAAGATTCTTGAAATGATTCCCAAACAGCAAACAAAAGTAAATGAATGCCTTCATCCCAATTTTTACCCGTATCAAAACAATATGATCACATCATATATTTCAAAGTCTGATGGAATTTTTCTAATGCCCCTTGGCTCTCAGGGTGATAGGCAGAAAATTTGAATTCCTGGATGCCTAATTCGTACATAACTTGCTTGAAAATTCCAGACATGAAATTTGAGCCTTGATCAGACTGGACAGATTTGGGAAGGCCAAAACGGAGTAAAAAAAATATAAAAGCTTTTACTACTGTTTTAGATCTTATATTTCTCAAGGGAATTGCCTCTGGAAACCTCGTTGACACATAATGGTCAACAGGTGTTGGTTACCTGACTTGGTCTTAGGTAAGTGACCAACACAATCTACCATAATTCTACTAAATGTTTCGTCAAATGTAGAAAATGGTTGTAGATGAGCCTTAGGTATTTTCTGATTGGGTTTTCCTATCATTTGACAAGTATGACAAGATCTACAGTACTCACCAACATCACTTTTGATTTTTGGCAAATAGAAGTGAGTCAAGATTTTGTGATAAGTTTTATTGATCCCTTAATGACCAGCCAATGGAGTTTCATGGGCCAGAATAAGTATTTCCTGTCCGTAAGGTTTTGGAACTACAATTTGATAGTTCACTGACCACTCATCACCAGTAGGTACCTCGGGAAGTCTCCATTTTCTCATAAGAATATCATTTTTAATGAAATAGCAGACAGGAACGTCCGTGGCTTCAGTTTCACTATTTGCCCTTCGAAACAAACAGGAGATCTCGGGATCTTTATCCTGTTCGAAGACAAGTGATTGTCGTTTGTCACCCTGATTAGAATAAAGAGAATGAGTCATTAAAAGAGGATCTCTGTGATCAATACCTTCTGATTGATCCAAACAACGAATGAAAGTGACCTCATCAAAAGCCTGACCAATAATGTGTCAGCTAAAGGAATATTTTCCTTATCAGCATCATTCTCAAAAGCTTCCTTTTTCATAGCTCTAGTAACTACACAAGCTGGGAATAAATCAGCGAATTATTTTAAGTGGATCTACTTTCTGATCCAAGCAAGGCTTGTCAGTTACAAGTGGACTAACCACAACCTTGTCTCCAGCAAGGTCGTTGCCAAGTGATAAATGAATGCCCTCAACGGGTAAGACATAGTTCCGATTGTCACGGGTCCTGAGACTAAGTCTGATGACAAATTTACACAATGGAGAGGAACTTTAACAAAGCCGCACTCTACTCCCTGAATAAGAACACTCTCATTAGAAGAAGACTTCTCAGAAAAAGGCAAAGTACCTAACAATAAAAGACTCTGAGAAGCTCCTGTGTCCCTTAAATTTTAATAGGGATAGGATTGCTCGAATCTCCCAAGAGTGATGCAAAACCTATCGATATGAAGGATTCATAATTCTCCATCATAAAATCAGACTGGGGTTTATTAGACCCAACAAATGTATTGCTTTCAATACATGACCGTGACATTGACCTCTTACAAATAAGAGCATTTGGAATAGGTCTGTCTTTATTCTGATGCCTATTTTTCAATTTGTAGCAATCGGAAATAACGTGTGTTTTCTTCTTGCAACAGGTACACGTACGAAGATACAATGATCTTAAATCAAGCTTATCACAAGCTTGATTTTTAGAAGTTGTGCATGTTTGAGTTTTAGAAGGGTTTGTATTAGGCTGAAATACTTTTCTGCCAGAAGACTGTTAAGTAGAAGTCTTATTTACAAAAGGAACTTTATGAGTTAAAGAATACTCATCAGCAGCACGAGCAGCATTTTCCAAGGTTTCAGTCTGATTCTCATCAAGATAAGTCTTAATGTCACTATGGACACAGTTTTTGAAATCTTCAAGTAATACAAGTTGTCTGAGACTTTCATAATCTCGTTCAACTTTCTTGGCTAAGCACCATCTATCAAATAACTGTTCTTTTTCTCAAGCAAATTCGACATGAATTTGTCCATCTCCTTTTCTATAATTTCTTAAGTTTTTGTTGATGGGATTCAGGGACGAATTTATAAGCCCTTAAAATGCATACCTTAACCACGTCATAGTTACCATTTTGGTGAACTGACAGTGAATTGTAAATATCAATAGCCTTAACAGTAGGTACACATTGAAACTATTGAGTCCAATGCTCCCTTGGCTATTTCAAATTTTCAGCAACATTTTCAAAGCGTGTAAACTATTTGTCTACTTCTTTTCCTCTGACAGGGGCACTTACCTAACAATCTTTACAAGATCCAAACTTTAATTTGGATTTAAAGTGTAAATATGGTTTTCACTTGCCACATCCATTTCTTTTTTCTAAACTGATATTCAATCTTTTTCTCTCATTCTTCCTTATCAAACTGCATTTACATTTGTTCTTTTTGTAATTGCATTTGTTTGTTTTATTCTTATTTCTTCCGCTTGTAAATGCATTTGTTCTTTTCTGCATTTGCCTTTCTTTCTCTTTTTCTTCCGCTTGTAAATGCATTTGTTTTTCTTGTAACTGCATTTGCATCTATCTCTTTCTCTTTTTCTTTTTTATGAAGTTCCAGCTTTCTTAACTCCAATTCCATCTTGTATTTTAATCCTAATTCCTTTACTTTTGTGTCAGAGTCTGATAAAGACTTACTGATCGAAACCAAAGCACTTTTATCCGAAACATTCTTTTTTATCAAATACCAAATATTTCTTATTTCTTGTTTCGTTAAGGAAGCCTTTAGCTCAGAAAGATCGTATTTTCTGGCAAGTGTAATTAATTCATCTTTTTTGAAAAGATCTAATTGTTCCTGGGTAGGATTTGAAAGAAAAATTTCCACTTTTGATGACATTTTAGAAAAAAGCTTTTCGATTTCACTAAAGATTTCAAAAACTAGGGGAATTCAAATTTCATAAAACAAAGTTTTCTGAATTATTCTATCCAAAATTCAAAATAATCCCGGACGAGCCCCCAATTATTATGTTACGTGTTTAGGCTCGAATCAGCAGTAACCAATAAAGGGCGAAAACACCAGGCTTTGAAAATTTTAACAAATTATTTATTTCCCGGGAAACATAAAAAAATATGAACTTACGGTTTTAAGAATCACATCCAAAAATAATCCAAGAATAGTCCACGAATAAAATTTTAGATATCCTAATAATGAAATGTTGTACTGAATTCAAGTTCGGGTCCCGACGATGAATCCAAGATGGATGGCGATGACGTATGATGTATCCTATATAATGTGGTTGTCTACAGTTCTTTGTAGAAACACAAGAAAAAACACTCCTGTTTTGGAAATCCGAATAAAATTTTAAGGAATGTCTTTGTTCAAGAATTCTGTATGAGCACTCAAAAATAGTTCCAGAGAAACGAATTGATCTTTTAGAAACCAAATAATTCGAATAAACATTAAAATCTAATTCCCAAAATGATACAATAAAAGAAATACCTTTACGTCCCAGTGTTTAGAAGCCCAACTGAGATGTGTTCCCTAAACAATGGTTTACAAATTGAATATTGCGCAAAACAGATGCCCGAATAAGGGTCACGTGATCATGTTTACATCACGTACTCTTAGCATGGCCCAGACTAGAACCAATAATTTCACTCAATGAATAAGTTAAAAAGGTATTTACTTCACTAAAATCTATTTACAAGTCTATGGTCATGTATCCAACACAGCCTCAATATCAAATTTATGATTCCCACAATATAAAAAAAATTAAAAAATCTTGTTCAACTGACTGTTACTAATTTTGAATTAAGGTCGGGAACTAGATCAACTTTAAGTGTTTACAAAATGAACAGTCAAGGTCAAACTATTTTCTGGAAAAGTATCGAGTTCCTAGTGAACGAAACTACGTTATTTTGACATATAATGAAATTAATATATAAAAAGCTTTTAAAGCAATTAAATCAGATATACAAAACCGTCTTGTGATCTTTTTTTTTGAAGAACTGAAAAATGTGTATATGAATATTTATTAACTAGATCCGGTACATTAAGTCTACATGGCCCAGCTCAAGATATAAGATTGAAAAAGTATAGAAATAGCCTTTTTCATATATTATAAATGAGTCTGAAGCTAGTGGAAGAAACAGCACGATACTAAATACGAGTAGCAAAGAATGAGAATATGGTAAGTCAAGGTCAATATATAGCAAGATTCAACACATTTGAAACGGCTGAGCTTTATGCCAACATTTGTCTGTTGAAACCTTCCAATGGTCAAACAAACAAATAACAGATACAACCCATCGAAGAAGATCTTATGTTTTGGAAAGATAGTCATAGTTTGGGTGGAATTCCAGAAGTAGAGAATCTTTTAGCATAACAAACTAATTTCGAACGAGTCTAATTATCTCCATAAAAAAGAATTCGATAGAGGATAAAAATGGTTCAAAACCACCTTATCAATTATTATACAAGTTGGAAAAGAAAAAACTATATCTGATAGACTATTGCAATTTTAAATTGTGTGTAAAGTTAGAAATACAAATAAAACAGTTTTTGTCACCATCGTTATAATATTGTATTGAACTTAATCCATTTTGAAAAAGATTTCTTTTAACTGATAAATAATGCCGAGTGTGGTAAACATATGTAAAATTTAAGAAAGAGAAAGAATGAAAAAGATGTACTTACTAAAAGAGATATCGCAAACATTAAAATCATATTTCATTTCCACGTAGAATAATTATAGAAAAAAGGTTTGGTGTTGGTTAGTTTAAAGAGAAAGTTTAAAGTGGCTTTACGATTCAGGATTTCCGAAAGCTTCCTATGAATTACTTCCACTACAGCGCGCTCCAAACAAATACGTTAAATGAAACATTCAATGGCTTGGCTTGACTTTGTGGCTTTAACGCCATTTTTAGCAGACGATATGACATACATGACGGCTAATAAATTTTAATGGGAGAAGAAATCATGAAAACCCAGGAAAGAACCGTCGACCCATAGAAATACCGGTAGCTTCCTGAAATACAGATTTTGGCCAAGCCTGAGACTCGAACCCACGCTGACGGTGGTGAGATATCAGTGAGAGCCTTCGGCAACTCGGCCACAGAATGGTTATGTTTTTATGTATAAACAAGAACTATTACAATGACGTTAAAGAAAATACGACACAAGCGATTACATAAAGGTACTATATTGTGTTTTCAGCAAAGGAATAAAAGGTACCAGGACTTTTTATAGAGGAATGAAATGGTATACCAATAGAAGAATTGTGTGGTTTTAGAATTACATGATTTCAAAGCTGACAAAGCTGAACATAATGTATGTAAGGGTATTTGAACAAAATCAGTTATTAAGACTAATTTAAAAGTTAAAAATGTACAATATTTATATTTAACCAAGCTACAGATCAACAGGAAATGAATTGATTTCGATCCTAACATCATTAAATATGCAATACACACTATGCCGTATGCCTACCTTCGACCAGAACGAGCTACCCTATTACTTTGCAATTGTACAGGAATTCAAGTCCCAATTACGGCTCGTTTCTATTATTTTCTATAAATGTGTAAATATCACTTCTTATTATAACAAACTATA
This sequence comes from Sinohyriopsis cumingii, assembly GCA_028554795.2. Lineage (NCBI taxonomy): Eukaryota > Metazoa > Mollusca > Bivalvia > Unionida > Unionidae > Sinohyriopsis > Sinohyriopsis cumingii. The sequence continues at coordinate 14,696,559 of CM068824.1, forward strand.
TTTTTCCTGAAAAAAACACACTTTACAACTATGAATGTAACCATTGCACTAAAACGTTTTGGAACAGAGATATACCATTTAAAATTGCTTATAAGTCGAGTCCAACTGCAAACTGGACAGACTTAGATCTGCCGTCGCATAATGTGCCGGCATATCTGGATATGTGCAGTTCGCTTGAAGTAATCAGTTAAGCAAGCAACATAGACCCTGATTTGCAGGCGCATTATGATACGGCGGATCAGGCTCTTTGTTGCTTGCAGTTTGGAGCTTCTTATAAGAGAGTACATACGGTATTTGGGAACTTATCACTCACTAATATATTTGATAATGTTTGCCTCTAAAGACAAACTTCGTTAGGCTGGTTACCTTCTCTTTTTTAATCAGAGATAAAGTATTGGTTCCCAGGTATACACTATTACGAACTCACAATTCTAACCATATATCTAATTTAGCTACAAGATCTATCACAATTACGTTGTCGTCTCTAAAAAGTCATTTTCTGTTTGAGGTCTTAATGTATATACGCATTGGGCAGATAATGATAATACAATTCAAACTGCTTCATATATTCCGTTTTTATAAAATACAGTACAGACTTTGTCCTTCCACATACAATCATGGTATGTTGTTACTTCATAGGCCTTGCTGGCGTTATTTACTTATTAGATACAAGAGTTGTTACTTCATAAGCCTTGCTGACGTTATTTACTTATTAGATACAAGAGTTGTTACTTCATACGCCTTGCTGGCGTTATTTACGTATTAGATACAAGAGTTGTTACTTCATACGCCTTGCTGGCGATATTTACGTATTAGATACAAGAGTTGTTACTTCATACGCCTTGCTGGCGTTATTTACGTATTAGATACAAGAGTTGTTACTTCATACGCCTTGCTTGCGTTATTTACGTATTAGATAACAGATTTATGTGAATACAAGAAACAGTTGGTTTCTACTTCTGTCACGAAGAAGATATCGGAACAAAGAAGTTGCTCGTTTTACTGTCGTTTTCTCGACACAATAAGGAAAGTCATCAATAGTATTGGTTGTGGTCTATTTTATGATTTTTCTGTGTCAGATAATTCTATAGATGAACCCTTGTCATGCATATAACAAAAACTTGTTGAAACGAATTAGCAAAAAAACTAAATGAATCAATATACGTACTATCAATAACTAGAAGTGCGCGATGTTACCAGTATATCAGCAGTATCTACAATTGTACTTATTCATTGTACCGGTATATCAGTGGTATGTACCATGGTACTTATTCACTCTACCGGTATATCAGTGGTATGTACCATGGTACTTATTCACTCTACCGGTATATCAGTGGTATGTACCATGGTACTTATTCACTCTACCGGTATATCAGTGGTATGTACCATGGTACTTATTCACTCTACCGGTATATCAGTGGTATGTACCATGGTACTTATTCACTCTACCGGTATATCAGTGGTATGTACCATGGTACTTATTCACTCTACCGGTATATTAGTGATATGTATCATGGTACTTATTCACTCTACCGGTATATTAGTGATATTATCATGGTACTTGTTCACTGTACCGGTATATCAGTGGTATGTACCATGATACTTGTTCACTGTACCGGTATATCAGTGGTATGTACCATAGTACTTGTTCACTCTACCGGTATATCAGTGGCATGTACCATGATACTTGTTCACTGTACCGGTATATCAGTGGTATGTACCATGATACTTGTTCATTGTACCGGTATATCAGTGGTATGTACCATGGTACTTATTCACTCTACCGGTATATCAGTGGTATGTACCATGGTACTTATTCACTCTACCGGTATATCAGTGGTATGTACCATGGTACTTGTTCACTCTACCGGTATATCAGCGACATGTACCATGGCACTTGTTCACTGTACCGGTATATAAGCAGCACATATCATGATACTTGTTCACTGTACCGGTATTTTGGTAATTTTCGTCAGTAAGGAATGTACGGAATTTCCTGAGTAATCTTGTATACCTTGTATATGTCAGGCACTGTTCAAAGAACATTTTTCTTTATTTTGGTGAATGATTGATTGGTGGAAATATAGTTTATTGCATTTGTATGGGAAAATACGAACTAGGTTTTCTGAGCAATACTGCGTGACTTGTTAATAGAGTATTACACCGAAAAATGAGTTCATATTTTCTCATACAAATGTAGTAACCTGTTTATTATATACCCATTTTGTCTGGTGTTATTTTCCCATGAAAGGCTATATAATAAAAAGAACACACTGCAAGAAACAAAGTAGTTTAATTGATGATATATTCCAAAATAAATACCCAACCGTATATTAATCCATACACAGAAATAATATCAAGCCGTACATATCACAGCCCAGCGACCTTTGAACTTGGTCAAGGGCGCGTCAAGGGCGTGTCGTCAGTTTGATAGATAATTCTCGTTTTGGTCTATTAAAAACTGAAACGTAGAGTCATATTGTGAATGAATGCATATTGAAACAACTTTTGCAGTTCGTCTGGAATGGATGAATTTTGTTTTGCTCTTATGCTTGTGATGGACTGGATTTATTATCTGGGTCAATTCCGTGCAATGTTTATCTGATTTGAGCAATTGAGAGACTGGCCTTGAGTCAACTGCAGTTGTGTCTCTGTTCTGTCGTTGATTGTTATGAATCATGTTGGAAAATATTAATTATTTTATTGAAATTATCAAAACGACGTTGTGGAATATCATATTCATTTCTTTTTGAGTGCAGTAAGGAGAATGTGATTTGCGTTGGAAATGTTAAAATTAAAGTAAAAGTTCGCTGTGTGTATCAAATTTTAAAACCCATGACATGGGTCATGTAACTTGGATTTGCAGAACCAACTAAGAAAGTACATTTTGAGGAAATTCAAGAAGCAAAAATATGTATATTTATTGTCATTCTTGTAACCAGTTAAAGAGGACATGTGCTTTTGCTCTGTCACTCGCATGCTCTTTGTTGGAGGGACCCCATCAATGTATATTATCTGTGTGGCTTCTATCGCTAGCTATGTATGCCTAAATGCTAAACATTGTATCAAAAACGTTAAACGGGGAAAATTACAAACCAGTTACTGTGTGACGGTCTATTTAGCTAGCGGAAATGGGACTTCTTCATACTGTAGGCTTATTGGCTATGGGGCCCTAAGTTTTCTACCGAAATCGTCAGTTACAATTTTCTCAAATAAAGCATTTTGATGACTTGTAAAATGGTACGTCTCTGATAGATTTACGATAGCCATTGGCCTCCTTATGCTTTTCTATGATATTTGTATAGACCCCAGAGGGCATCGGTTATAATGAATTTTCGAAATAACTGTTTAAATGTGATCCGAATTTATTTTCAATGCTGCGTTTTGTCGACATTGCGTTCATTTGCTTGCTTGGTTGTAAGTTTCTTTTGTGGCTCAGTGAATTCATCTACATCGTTAACTTTATCATCTCTACTTTCAAATGAACGAAAGAGCTTGTTTGGTTCATCCACAACTAAATCTAATAAACCAAATCTAAAGCCTCTACTACATGAGAGTACATTGTTTATTTACAATCAAAGTAGTTCACATTGTTTATTTACAATCAAAGTAGTTCCTAATATACAATATTATTTTTAGACAGTCGTGTCGAACAATATGAAGCCATGCAATATGGGAAATATAATGCACCATTTTGAAAATGTAAAGTTAAGAGAGAAATAAAGGAACCAGTGCAATCAAACCCCTCATACTTTGAGGCCTTAGAATAATTCTTCACTGCTTTTGCATCTAAGGATCACATCCATGCCATGCCCATACATTGACCATCTCTTTTACCAGTGGTTACATTTAAATAAAACTTGGCTGAGACCAGTACCACATCGAAGAATAAAATATTTATTATATAGGGATTATATTTGTTATCACATCATGCTTTCGGTAACATTCCGCATTATTTTAAAATACTTGGATTCTTCAAGTCAGATCGTCATGGCAGGCTTGCTCTATAACAGCATATAGCCGAGTCCATTAATTTTATTTCATTTCATTTACTTGCATTCTTGGTATTGTCACCAACATGACGATCTGTAAAATATCAATTTATGTTGCCATCGTACCAAAGATATATCTACAGTCATGTGTTCATACGGTATCAATGACGATGAGTATGCGTATAATATGGTTGAAAATTAGTAAGTACACTACGGAGATCTGGACCGTTTCTTTCTTATCTTAATCTGATAGTATACAAGTCTCAAAAAAACAAAAACAAATCCTTTTCCAGACCAGTGAAGTAGCGGTGTTTGATTAGAGAAGCATACTTGAACAAAGAATATACTTGTTTTGCTAGACAACAATTTATCGCAATATAAGCAAACAGTTAGTGACTTCTATAGTACAAGGTTATTTTTTTTCTTCCAGAAGTGAGTCTTGGCAGGAATGAAATTGACAATCATGTGATATTTGAAGAATGCATATTATTATTGTGGACAAGGAACATATTTTCGTCACTACTTACGTTAACTGACGTTTCATTTTACTTCATTCTGCAACTTTATAAGTAGAATAATTTTTATTTACAGAGATTTGTGTTTATACTTTGCCAGATTATTGCTGCAAACGAAAAACCTTACAAACTAATTAAGTCCTCACACAATGTTGCTTTAGCAATGTAACTACTTAGCCAGATCCAGCTGCAAACAGCATAGGCCCGACTTATACGCGAGTACAGACGGTATTTTTGTTATCACTCTTTTCCAGTTTATTTCACTGCAGTACAATTAAATCTTGTAAATATATTTGGCAAACACCATTACACAAACACTGCTTCTACTCTAATCCCTGACCCGTGAGGCCGAGTAGTCAATGGCGCTCTCTTTTACATCACCGACGTCTCACATCTATCCGCGTGAGTTCGAGTTTCAGCTCAGCTAATGTGGGTATCAGAAAGTTTGTCATGAGCTTCCAGTGGGTATGTGGTTCTTCCCATAGTTTTCCATGATCCTTCCTTCACAAAATACGCTGGCTGCAAATGGGGATAAACCCACAAAGTCAAATCTAATCCCTGACATGGATGGTCCCCAAGCTTGACAAGGTTACAGTACTTTTCATTTCGAAGATACGCCCCGTTCCAGACCATTAGATGCAGATCTGCGTTATTCCTTAAACTCGTGGTTTCAAAGGAGCAGTGCATAAGCCCATCTATCGGCACATTGTGGGACGATATATCTGGATCTACACTGAGTTGCATGGATTCATCTGTGAGCAGATCCCAGAACAAAAACGATTATTTCAAGTATGTTTATGTAGAGAAGTATGAAAATACTACCGTCTTCAATCGCTTATAAGCCGATTCAAACTGCAAAACAACAAAACTAGTCTGATCTGGGTAGCATAATGTCCCTGCACATCAGGATCTATGCTGTTTGTTATACTGACTACTCCTAACCAAATGCAGAGATCCATATCGGTCGTCGCATTATATGACGACAGATCAGGATCTGTGCAATTAGTAGTTGAACTCGATTTATAAGCGAGTAGAAACAGTATGTATCACATCCAAGATGGACGCAAATATCAACATGTATCTTAACCTTAATCTCAAACATGGAAGTCACGTTTACTCTGACATATCTTCAAACACTGTAGTGTATACATAGCCTTTCATAATAATAACTGTAAAATCATAAAAAATGGTTCAAGCTGTATACAAATTTACAAACAATAAACAGAGAGCAATGAACAAACATGATCTTCTATAACTGGTCTTGATCAATCCCTGAGAAAACAAACGCCATTGATAGACGATTCTTCTGCTTTCCTTCTCTTCTCGTGCCAGCAACTATTACTGGGAACTATAGTGCATCATTCAATAAGCGAAGTCTATTACTCTGGGAGCTATAATGCATCATTCAATAAGCGAAGTCTATTACTCTGGGAACTATGCTAACTTAGTTACGCGAAAACATCTTCACTGATTCTGCATGGCGTAGCATGCTGCATCCAAACACGCTTGCTGCTTCCAGACAAAAACCATTTAAGTTTTCCTCGATCTTTCATCTGAAAGAGAATTGATGAAAAACTATTCCATAGGTGTAGATCCGTCACGTCAATTTCTCGGAGAAAATTGCAGGAGGGGACCCAAAAGTATCTTTCATTCTATTGAGAGTGTTAAAAACGATATTTATTTAAAAGGAAAGAATGCGATGTTGTAAATAATATTCCTTGTGTGTTTTTGTTGTAAATCTTGTAATATCATCTTTAACATGGCCTTGTGACAATAATATAGCGTTATCAATAGTCAGATATACGGGGCTGGTGTATAAAAGAAAAATTCTGAATATTTTTTAACTTTTTATATTTTTTTAACTTGTCAATAAATGTGCATATATATATATATATAACCAAATGTGTTGTTTCTTAACAATTTTAGTTTTGCTAATGATATGTCATTGAGAAGTCCTTCTATCACAGGTTTAAGGAAATTATTAAAGGTATGTGAACAATACGCATTTGAGAATGATATAATCTATAATACAAAAAAAATCAGTGTGCATGGTCTTTCAGCCAACCTCTTTCAAATTACTATCTCCTCCCCCTGTACATAGTAACGGCAATGCTCTTATGTATGTCAACATTTATACGTATTCGAGTCATATTTTGTAATCCGATAGGTCAGATAATGAAGATATGATGAGACATTACTGATATTTATGTACTAGAACAAACATGCTTCTATGTAAATTTAAGAATTGTTCATTGAATATCAAAATTAGATTATTCAAATCTTATTGCTGCACTATGTATTGTGCTCCTCTGTGGACAAACTTTAGTGAATCTATGAAAAGAAAACTAGTTATTGGTTATAATAATAGTCTTCGTTTTCTATTATGTCTTAGATGGAACAGTGCCTCCAACATGTTTGTAAATTATGATGTATTCAGTCTTGATGAAGTAATGAGAAATTATGTATTCTCAATGATGACAAGAATATTTAATAGTAAGAACTGTATATTGAAATCTCTTTGGAACTATGACATTCATATAAATTCTCATATTATTAGTAGATGGAACATATTACTCTTTAAATGTGCCATTTAATTTCATCCGTAACAATGCAGGGTGCAGTTAATTGTGTAGATGTTATCTGTATACCTGTATTTATGATATATATGTTCTTTTATGTTTACAGTGTTTTTAATTTATATCTATATTTTAATTTAGATGTGTGGACTATGTAGTCTGCAAAAAGAATTCTTATTTTGTCTTATATGAGTCTCTTTCTCTGAGTTGGACTTATCTGACTCGCTTCGAATATGAAATGAGAGTGTTAGGGATGCATGTGCGGTCTTTCTCTAGCAAGTTTCAAATTTTCAACCGCTAGCTTAAACTACAGTTTAAATCTCAACATGTTCATTCACATGCCTTTTATCAGCAATCAGTTTATTTGTTAATCTTTCGAAAAAGACCATATTTCATCCTGTGGTAACATTGGGATAATCGGTATTTGTGTTAGTCTGCTACAAACATAAATAGGATCGTTTATTGGCTTTGATCTTGATCTCTCTATCTGATTATTTGCTAAAATGCTCAAAGAATGCTTCAAATATCTGTTATCGCTCACTAACATTAAGTGATTTTCGAAATATATTTATAAAGAAACGTTTTCTAGCAACTTTGTGATTCATGAAATCTCTGTAACATTCGTTTTATTCTATGATCATTCCTCATCTGCTAAATGGTTCTATATTTTGTTTTGAGCCGTCGAAGATTATCTGGGATTTGCACCGCTTCCTTTCTCCAATGAACTCTTTGTCTTCTGTGAAGTACAATTCTAGCTAATTGGTTTTCAAGAAATACCCCTCAGTCTAATCCTGGTATCTATCAAGGTAGTTAATGCCCTTGAAATGAGTCTAATCCTGGTATCTATCCAGGTCGGTAATCCCCTTGAAGTCACATAACTACAAGCTAACGGTTGTTCATAAATCATAGAATTAAAAACTATAAATAACGTTAATAAATGCTACATGTTATGAATATTTGATTTAATTTATATCTGATTTAATTGTTTGTAAGTTTTAAATTTTATTTTAATTTAAATTTCGTTATATGTCAAAATAATTTAGTTCTGTTTACTCGGAACGCGATGCTTTTCCCAGAAAATGGTTTGACCGTGACTGTTCATTTTTGTAAACACATAAGGCTGACCAGGTTCCCGACCTTAATTCAAAATTAGCAACAGCCATGTGAACAAGTTATTTTTAATTTATTTTTATTGTGGGAATAATAAGGTTGAGATCGAGGCTGTGTTGGATACGTGACACTCGACTTGTAAATAGTTTTTAGTGAAGTAAACAACTTTTATTCTCGGAGTAAAATGATCGGTTCTTATCAAGGACATACAGGGGCAGCGTGATTTTTATATGTAAATATGACCAAGTGACCCTTATCCAGGCATCTGTTTTACGCAAAATTGAAATTTCAAACCATCATTTTATGCAATTAATCTCAGTTGGGCTTGCGAACAATGGACGTAATGGTTTTTCTTTTGTTGTGTAATTTTGGGAATTACGTTTTAATGTTTATTCAAATTATTTGGATTCAAAACGATTAATTCGTTTCTCTGAAAATATTATTTGAGTGCTCATACCGAATTTTTCAACAAAGACATGTCTTAAAAATTTTATTTGGATTTCCAAAACAGGAGGATTATTTCTTATGTTTCTACAAGGAACTGTAGACAACAACATTGAACAGGCTACAGCATTCGTCATCGCCTTCCATCTTTTTGGATTCTTCGTCGGGACTCGAACATGAAATCACTGGAACATTTCAATATTAGGACTTCTAGAATTTTATTCGTGAATTATTCTTGAAGCATTTTTAGATTTGATTCTTAAAACAGTAAGTTCTTATGTTTTTATTTTTACATCAATTTTCCAGGGAAATAAATATTTTGTTAAATTTCCCAAAGCTTTTTGTTTTCACTTTCCTGTGTTACTGTTTATTCGAGCCTAAACACGTAACATACAGTGATGATCGAATTTAAACGTAGATATGCAATGTTTGGCTTTATGTGCAGACAAGGGCACACAAATTAGGTGAATATCAATTAAATTTGGCGTCTACAAAATATATTAATATAAAGCCAACCCCCACACCCGGAATAAATGATTCGTTGATATAGTCCTGAATTGTAACAAATTAAAGGCCTAATCATTTAATTTTTTAAAAAAATGACGGCAACAAATTTAACATATATGACATCACAATACTAATCCGTATTAGAGGAAATATAATCTTTCAACAACGAGAGCGAGGCTGGTACCTTAATGTAATGAAACCTTGCTTTAATAAAGGAAATAATGTTACTATAAATAGAACGCGACCCCCCCCCCCCCCCCAGACCGCAACAAATAGCTCCAGCTAGAAAGCAGAAATGGAAACAACTGCAAAACGTACCCCAGGAAAATGAACGGCTTTTAATATTAAGAATTGTTTCTTAGGCACATGCAGATGCGATTCAAGCAATATCAACCCCTGAATTTTCAAAAGCCTTATTAACTTTTTACATTTTAAACTCGTAGGTGAATAAAATATCTGAAAGACTTCGAACAGACGAACCTCTTCAAGAAATATATTGAATTCCATCGTAATCATCAGGTTGGTTTTATACCTTCATAAGTTCTTGAACTTCTGGTGAGACGCTATTGCTAAATTCATTTAAAATCTTTCAGTTTCATTTTGAAAAACAGTTATTCTTCTATGTATTTTTTTATATTTGGTCAAAAACAGTGAAACATCGTTTAGATCGTACGTTTATTTACCTATATTTGAAAATTATTTTTGCGACCATAGTGAATCGTCTATTAAAGATCTTTTACTCCTTCAAGATCGTGGATATTTATTATCATTGAATATTATGATATGAAATATATTAGTACGAACAATATGTATTACGGCGAAAGGCGATTTACTAAGAAGAAAGCGCGGTATTATGCACTCAAAATATCACGACGCTAGAAGTTGACCAAGATCCATTCGAACAATGTAAACCCGATATAGTTTATTTTAAACAACGAATATTATCGATTGCTGGTCTTTGGTAGGACTCGCTCTCATTTGTGTTTATCACGTTGACTGATTGAAACGAGAATGATAAGATTTTTGTTCATTCATATCATTATCAGTCTCATAAAACTGGAGAAACGAGTCAACAGTGTATTTTTACAACTCGGGAGTGAGCCGCGTATAGCATTATAAATCTGCAGTCCAGATTTATGATATTATTATTTCGCCAGACATTGCTTGTTCACTGTAAATTACCATTCGCTGTAGCTCGACCATAAAGGTCAATATTACAAAAACTGCCACGACACAAGATATATGTCTGTTTTCCATCAGAATCTGTAATCTAATTCAGTGAATCTAAAAAGTATATTACAGACTCACATAATTGCGATTTTACTTCACAATGGAATAGTTTATTGGTTTCAATATCAAATATTCTGACATTGAACATAATTTCTTTGAAAGTTTAGAAATTCCTGCTCCATCATGGAAGCTCATATTTACAAATCAACTTTCGGATACGGGTTTGTCATGGTATAAACGTTTCGATTAAAAAAAGAACTTAAGATTTTCCACTTTTTATTTGAGAAAGTTGCTATCATACGGTAGTCTAATGTTACCAGAAGAAAATATATATAATTGGCCTCGTTGTCGAAAATTATTGGACCTAATGTACATACTAGAAAACCATCGCTTTTTTCTTTTTCGAAAAAAATACTAGGTACAATATATATGCAGGAGATATCGGCTTATTTGATGTTATTCATCACTGTATCAATGCGATGTTGCTAAGCAACGTCACAAAAATAAATAAAACAGGATTGATGGCTCAGTTACACTTGTTATGAACTAAACATAAAACAAAGAATATTTTCTGATATTCAACAAGAAGAGGAAAATATATTTCATATAACATAAAAAGTATAAACGTAGACGTAATGTATGATTATACCCAAATTTTGGTACAGAAAGGACAGCATCGAATATTTATTCGGAACACATGCAATACGTGTAGTTTTGTCACGTCCATACTCTAATGTTAGCTTACTTTGTGTCTACGATGAAACACTATTCATTATTTATTGTCAAAGTAATAAATGTATTTATCAATATATATGATACATTGTGTGGAGAGCGGCTGATATATACAGGTTCAAAGAGATTGAACAGCCGTATTTTACGTAATTTGTCGTGTCGTCTGTTCGCCGTTACAAAGGAGGTGATACCAATAACAATAATAATAATAATAATAATAATAATAATAATAATGCTGGTACTGCTACTACTACTACTAATAATAATATATTTAGATTTTCTACTGTCCTGCTTCAATGGAATATTTGATAATCTCTTAAATACATGCATAATGTATCATGCTGTGACAAGAGGAACATATGTGAAACTGAAGTTGTTTTAAATTCAAATCTTTTCAGGATGTTCGAACGAAAATACCCTTAACCAATATACTGAATATATGTTGTTCATAATAATAATTCTTCTTAGATCGGTGATGAAATAATCTATTTGATATGATTTAAAATAGCATGTTGCATGATGTAAATATTGTGTCATTTCCTTGATGACCTTCATATCTCTCTAATACAGCTGCAGAGCAAATAAACTATTACTAAATGTTCACTCAGACATGAAAGCTGCATAAGACGTAATTCACTCAGGCATGAACGATGCACAAGACGTAATTCACTCAGGCATGAACGATGCACAAGACGTAATTCACTCATTTAATGTAATGGACAATAGAAGTTAATCAGAACCGAGATACAATTTACCTTGTCAAAGCAATAAATAATTTTGTCATTTCTATGTTATAAGAGAATGTGTCCCACGTTTAAAAATTGAATATCTTTTAGTGTGGAGCACACATTGCGCATTTCGTGCATACAGTTAGGTGTGTGATATTATTGTTGGATAAATGTTCCACATTAACTATAAAGGGCTTAAGCAAGTACACAATCTGTCTGGACAAGTAAGCAAGTACACAATCTGTCTGGACAAGTAAGCAAGTGCACAATCTGTCTGGACAAGTAAGCAGTACACAATCTGTCTGGACAAGTAAGCAAGTACACAATCTGTCTGGACAAGTAAGCAGTACACAATCTGTCTGGACAAGTAAGCAGTACACAATCTGTCTGGACAAGTTAACTTTATTTTTCTAAGACTACTATATGCATCCTGCAAAATATTAGCAGTGTTGGAGGGTTAAAATTATTAACACTCCAACACTGCTAATATTTTGCAGGATGCATATAGTAGTCGTAGAAAAATAAAGTTAGTTTGAACAGAAAGACGCATAGAAACCTGAAAAAAATGGCAAATTAGAGCCTGCAAACCGTTGTAGAAGACATGAATTATTTTGAGTGCGCAAATAAAAGACATGAAATGTCGATGTCACGGTTAATGTTCTTCGATTCAGCATGTCAATGCATAAAATTGAAAGCGAAAAGATACAGTTTCATATGTCCTTCGATTCAGCATGTCAATGCATAAAATTGAAAGCGAAAAGATACAGTTTCATATGTCCTTCGATTCAGCATGTCAATGCATAAAATTGAAAGCGAAAAGATACAGTTTCATATGTCCTTCGATTCAGCATGTCAATGCATACAATTGAAAGCGAAAAGATACAGTTTCATATGTCCTTCGATTCAGCATGTCAATGCATAAAATTGAAAGCGAAAAGATACAGTTTCATATGTCCTTCGATTCAGCATGTCAATGCATAAAATTGAAAGCGAAAAGATACAGTTTCATATGTCCTTCGATTCAGCATGTCAATGCATAAAATTGAAAGCGAAAAGATACAGTTTCATATGTCCTTCGATTCAGCATGTCAATGCATAAAATTGAAAGCGAAAAGATACAGTTTCATATGTCCTTCGATCAATAAAAATGCATTATCTTCTGATCCAGACAATTCAGTGAGAATTACGCCTTGCTTTATAGGCATTCGTTTTCTGATGATTATTTCTCTGTTTTTGCTTGCAAAAGGACACAAAAGCAATACTGAACATTCTGTATCAAGGTTAACACAACATTATCCTGTTCATCATTGTTATCAGGAGTCTAAGAGTGAAAACTTTTAGCAATTGTGATCCAAATACCGAAGAACAGAAAAACAACTGGGTGCTTAAAGGGACTTCTCACATCCATCCATCTCTCCTTTAAAGGGACTTCTCACATCCATCCATCTCTCCTTTAAAGGGACTTCTCACATCCATCCATCTCTCCTTTAAAGGGACTTCTCACATCCAGCCATCTCTCCATTAAAGGGACTTCTCACATCCAGTCATCTCTCCTTTAAAAGGAATTCTCACATCCAGCCATCTCTCCTTTAAAGGAACTTCTCACTGCCACCCAATTCTGCTTATGTAGGTATATGTATCTAAGATTTTTAAACAAGACAACTGTAATTTATTTATTTTTGTTATACATTGTATTTTTCATTGGTTTATTAATCTCTTTAAATGTTTGTATCATTAAGACTCCATGGAATTAAACTAGGTTAAAAAAAAAAAAAAAAGCGAAAATCAACATGTTTGTAAAATTCAACAATGAATTATTTCCCTTGAACACAAGGTGAAAATTTGAAAAAGAACTTGTGCGAATTTAAAACTAGTTAAAAAGTTAAAACATCTATATTAATGAATAAAGTTCTAATTAAATTTCAATGATGCTCGAAATAAGATCCATTGCAGAAGGTGTTGATATGCCTCGAGTGATCTGTGACGTGGTGATGTGGCAACAATCTTTTGATGAATCACAATAATATAATCCAAGATGGTCTTTTCTGAATTTTACTATAATTCTCAGTTAATGTCTCTGTCCAAGAATATTACTGAACACTTTGTAATTAAAGAGATTTATAAATGGAATAAATAATTCTAGCCCAAATCAAATACTGGCCACAAGAATACAAATGATTCTGCATCAACATCTTACAGCAATAGAAAATGAGTTATAGATAAACAAAGCCCTCTACTTGACCTAGTCAAAAATTAGCGCTTTCTGGAAATGCAATGACTTAAATGGACTTTCCATTCTAGAACACTTTCAGTCCTCAACAAGATAAAATATGTTACCAAAATTATAATAAGCATCTGGCAAGCATTAGTTAGGCTATGTAGTTTTATCGGGGAATTCAAATAACTGTGAAAAAGACCCTAATAAATATATTCGCTTCTATTGATAATGACCTTAATATTAAACCCATATTACTATAAAATATTAGCAATGTATTATTTGTTTACCAAAATAAAAACATCTTCAGTGTCTTTAATCAGGAACACAGTGAACAAGGTCAAGTATAAAATACAATTAAACATAACACACATTATATCTAACAATATCAAGGCATAACTGTTCTTGCTGATTATAAGAAAAATTAGGGATAATGGGCTCCGATTATTATTTCACCACCGAGTTGGAACCTTTCGTCCACTGGTTGCTCGAGGGCAAGGAGATTTTAGGCCAGCATAAAAACTTACACCGAATTTCGCCGTAAAAATTATAAAAATATGCGTATTAATAATTGTATGGACAAATTAACCTATTTCTCAGTGCTATTAGAAGGCAATTTCGGTTATAAGTATAATTTGTAGCAAACTGCAGACTCTGAAATTCTTATTCGGACAAACTTGTGCAAGTCCCTGTGGGCAATTATCTGCAAGTGATTGTAGATGACTGGTACCATATTACACATTAGCTGACCGTTTATGTAAATGAAACAAATCTTTTAGCGGATAACCCTGTGGCCAACAGCCGCATAATTCATTGCGTAGAATTACCCATAGTAACTTGCAAAAATAGGTCTGATTGTGCAAACTATGATATCAATAACGAATCGCAAGACAAGTGACCTACTTATGATATAAAATTGTGTGAAACCTTCCACATTCAAGCCTAAAAAACGTTGTATATATGTTCTTATTTTCAGCAATTACAGCATCTACTCGACAGTTTCTTTGCTAATTGTCTGCATTTCTATTTAGTAATTCATTCTGCTTCCCTGTATTCCAACCTTTCTCTTGGTCAAATAAACATTCTTTGATGGACTTTTCTAAACAAACAAATTATGATACATACTCAAACATACACAAATAGTTTAAAGCCTGCATCATCTCTATCTGTGTCTAGCAACATTTACCTTAAAGAAGGATGCAGCACCAGTTTGGAATATATATATGTATGTATATATGTATGTATATATATATATATATATATATATATATATATATATATATATATATATATATATATATATATATATATATATATATATATATATATATATATATATATATATATATATGTATGCATGTATATATATGTATGTATGTATATATATATATATATATATATATATATATATATATATATATATATATATATATATATATATATATATATATATATATATATATATATGTATGTATGTATAAAGAATACAAATCATATGACTTATAACAGTCCTTTCAAATGCACTGGATCCAGCAAGAGATCACGTTTGTCAGGGATTAAGATAAATGTAATAAACTGACTAAGAACAGTGCAAAACTAGTATATAGCTAGCCTAAACGCTTTCGACTCTGAATGAGTCTTTTTCAAAGGCAAATACAAAACACAGACAAGACAAACAAATAAAACAGACAAACCGTTGTCTTTGTAAAACTTTACATGACTATGGCTTAATGCGGATGCAATATATATATGAAGTATCCCATTATTAGCATGAGCGAAGAGGCAATATGTCAAGAACATGATCTTAAAGTAATAGTCAAGATTTCGGCCTGCATTCTAATTTTGTAAGGTGCAAAGTAAATGTGGGAGTGCCAGTATCAGATCGTCTGTATTCGCTTATAAGTCGAGTCAAACTGCAAAAAACAAAGCTGCTAATATGCCGTTGCATAATTCGCCAGCAGATCAGGATCTATGTTCTTTGTTCTGCTCATTATGCCTAACAAACTACACAGACACTGATCTGCCGGCGTTTTATGCGACGGCATATCTGGATTTTTAACGTTTGAAGTTCGACTCATCTTATAAACGCGTCAGACGGTAACTGTGTCAACGTTTCCAGCTGCTTAAGGACTCACGGTACTTATTCAACTCCAATGGTAAACATAAGGAAACACTACCATATTCAAAATTCAGTAACTTAAAATTTCTGGGTGCTGATGATGAAACCTATAATTCAAAATGCACAACTAACCTTGGTGCAAGCAGTATGTATGGAGAACACCATATGAGCCGCGGCATTTTGTTTATCTACATGTGCATGAAAAACATGTTATTGATTCTGCACCAAATGAATCAGGTGCTACTTTCATTAATGAGTACTCCTAAGTCAAGCCTGTAAAAATACTAAAATTGCATCAAGAGAATTTTGTCTATATTTTTTTTTTAAAATTACATAGAGGATAAGCTCTCAAAAGATATATTTGCTAAATTTTAATTTTCATTATTAACCAATTATGGACCACCAAACCCGTAAATACTCTATTATTTCTAGACTGGTTCACATATCTTCCGTATATTTAGTACTGTGTGTCCTTAATCTCTTCTTCAGTGGATGAAACGATATATAGAACAGAAAGAAACATTTGACACAAAAGCAAAGTGGAAAACTGAACTGTGTACGTGATTAAATGACAGGGGAAATGACAACAAAAACAAATCATACAACAAAGTAGAAAATATATGTCTGAGTTCCTCCTTTGACTTTGCTCCAGTTTTGGTTTACAATGAACGCTCAAATGAACGTATAGGCACATTAGTGTGTAAAAACGGGCGGCAGCTGTGGTCACTCTCTGCAAGGATTTGAATCATGTTTGGAACGAATTGTAAACCACCACCCCCACCCCCCTCTGTTTCTCTCAATCTCTGTCTCTCTTGTTGAACAGTTGAACAACCGCTGAAGAAGAAATAATCGGGAACTTTCTCTCCCTCTCTCTCGTATTGAACAATTGAACAACCGCTGAAGACGAAATAATAGGGAAGTTATTCTAAAAGCAGGCTTCCTTGAAATACGTAATCCTCTAGATCAGGATCTCTCGGATGAATTTTACCGGCTGGATATGTATCCCTTGTCTGAAGCCGTCTACTAATGACAAGATTTCCTATTAAAAGATCAAAGTCCTCCATTCTATTTTTGTCCAAGCGCATCTCTTTTTGAGCATTATTAATTAGGATATAATTTAAAGGTATTGATTAAATATAGCATCCGGTAACAAAAACTTCACAAACAAGGAAGGACAAGGGTTTTAAGCATTGCACGATTATTTTGATCTAAGTGCGACATCATTTATTAGACTGGTTTAAATGATTTGTAATAAGTGAAAAGATGTTTAATACAGTGAGCAAATTTGGATTCTAATATACAACGAACTGCACAGCACATAAGCTGGATGCGAAGTGAATCGTTACAACAATAAATATGTATTTCAATATAGTTTGAAATATTATTTGATATCAAAGAAGATAGACTTTATTCATTTGGTCAAAATATATGCGTGTTTAATTAAATATAGGCAGTGTGTTATTGCATTGTATTCACCTAGATCTATAGGTTGTCTGGTTTCAACAAATCATATCGCGGTTGAGAAGATGTCAAACTGAATTAAGTTTAAATTAAATGCAGCAAAGAACAATACTATGAATTGTAATAAAGCGATCGGCATAAATAGACACAGTTCTACTTATTTTAGGGTGTAACCGCCGAAATCGCTCCTAAATGTAGATAATTTCATCTTATCAGGGTGACCTTGGAACAATTGCAAATGGTCTCAAATCTTCTGTCTCCAAGTTCAATATGAAGTAGATTTTATAATATACCTGCTTACAATTTACGTACATAAACTCACTTTAATATATAAGGAGTAATAGTGCTTCCATGGATATATTTAAAGTGAATGCCAATGTGGTCATTTAGGTGTATTTATTAAAATTAAAATAAATATTAAATGTTATTCTAAACTTTAATACTAATATAGTATAACCAAAGGCTATTCAATCCTGATTATTGAATATTCTCTACCTTAATTGTCGTCTCCCCAAAAAATTATAGATGAAAATTATTGATAGCAATAGAATTTTACAATGGTGGTCTGGTATTTAACTGTCAAGAAAAGAGGGTGTTTCGTTTGTCATAACATATAACAAGGTAGTAAATGGAAATTTTGCACGCGTAGTTTTCACTGTGACATCACTGCGTGCGGCATTTAATCCGGTTTGTACCAGACCACACTTTTAGATTTACTTCTTCCAAAAATATCTACATACTTTAATACTGATTTTGAGTACGTACTTCTCTAAACGTGTGTATGATGGTCTCCCAAAGAAATTTGGATTTATCAGATCCAAAATAAAGTGAACAATCGCCGTTTACAAATATGTCTAATCAAATTCTAAAAAAATAACACCCGTTAACTGAAATAGTCAGTACTGACCGCCTTCGTGACCTGTATGATTAGTCATTCAATATCGTCAATATTTATTCACCAGTCAAATTTTTACGAGAACACATTAGATGACAGTAATATGTTTGGATAAAAATGTTTGATATTTTTCACAAAAGTAGAATTTAATGTAATCAAAACGGATATTAAATGGGATACACAAGGCATACATTCAGGAGTTAAATTTAGAATATGTGTATGAATCTAACTTGAATAAAACTAAATTACATTGTTATCAAAAAGACTATCCAGTGATAATTTTTTATCATTAGGACTATCCAATAATTACGTTATTTATCATTAGGACTATCCAATAATTACGTTATTTATCATTAGGACTATCCAATAATTACGTTATTTATCATAAGGACAATCCAGTCATTGTATTATTTATCATTAGGACTATCCAGTGATTATATTATTTACCATTAGGACTATACAGTCATTCTATTATGTGTCATTAGGACTATCCAGTCATTGCATTATTTATTATTAGGACTATCCAGTCATTGTATTATTTACCATTAGGACTATCCAGTCATTGTATTATTTACCATTAGGACTATACAGTCATTCTATTATGTGTCATTAGGACTATCCAGTCATTGCATTATTTATTATTAGGACTATCCAGTCATTGTATTATTTACCATTAGGACTATCCAGTCATTGCATTATTTATTATTAGGACTATCCAGTGATTATATTATTTACCATTAGGACTATCCAGTCATTGTATTATTTACCATTAGGACTATCCAGTCATTGTATTATTTATCATTAGGTCTATACAGCCATTGTATTATTTATCATTAGGACTATCCAGTCATTGTATTATTTACCATTAGGACTATCCAGTCATTGTATTATTTACCATTAGGACTATCCAGTCATTGTATTATTTATCATTAGGACTATCCAGTCATTGTATTATTTATCATTAGGACTATACAGCCATTATATTATGTGTCATTAGGAATATCCAGTCATAATGTATTTTTTCATTAGGCTATCCAGTGATTACATTATTTATCATGAGGACAATCCAGTGATTATATTATCTATCACATTGACTATTCAGTTATTATATTATTTATCATTAGTACTATACAGTGATTATGTTATTTATCATTAGTACTATACAGTGATTATGTTATTTATCATTAGTACTATACAATGATTATGTTATTTATCATTAGTATTATACAGTGATTATGTTATTAATCATTAGTACTATACAGTGATTATGTTATTAATCATTAGTACTATACAGTGATTATGTTATTTATCATTAGTACTATACAGTGATTATGTCATTTATCATTAGTACTATACAGTGATTATGTTATTAATCATTAGTATTATACAGTGATTATGTTATTAATCATGAGTACTATACAGTGATTATGTTATTAATCATTAGTATTATACAGTGATTATGTCATTTATCATTAGTACTATACAGTGATTATGTTATTTATCATTAATACTATACAGTGATTATGTTATTTATCATTAGTACTATACGGTGATTATGTTATTAATCATTAGTACTATACATTGATTATGTTATTTATCATTAGTACTATACGGTGATTATGTTATTTATCATTAGTACTATACGGTGATTATGTTATTTATCATTAGTACTATACAGTGATTATGTCATTTATCATTAGTACTATACAGTGATTATGTCATTTATCATTAGTACTATACAGTGATTATGTCATTTATCATTAGTACTATACAGTGATTATGTCATTTATCATTAGTATTATACAGTGATTATGTTATTTATCATTAGTATTATACAGTGATTATGTTATTTATCATTAGTACTATACAGTGATTATGTTATTTATCATTAGTACTATACAGTGATTATGTCATTTATCATTAGTACTATACAGTGATTATGTCATTTATCATTAGTACTATACAGTGATTATGTCATTTATCATTAGTACTATACAGTGATTATGTCATTTATCATTAGTATTATACAGTGATTATGTTATTAATCATTAGTACTATACATTGATTATGTTATTTATCATTAGAACTATACAGTGATTATGTTATTTATCATTAGTACTATACAGTGATTATGTTATTTATCATTAGTACTATACAGTGATTATGTTATTTATCATTAGAACTATACAGTGATTATGTTATTTATCATTAGTACTATACAGTGATTATGTCATTTATCATTAGTACTATACAGTGATTATGTCATTTATCATTAGTACTATACAGTGATTATGTCATTTATCATTAGTACTATACAGTGATTATGTCATTTATCATTAGTATTATACAGTGATTATGTTATTTATCATTAGTACTATACAGTGATTATGTCATTTATCATTAGTACTATACAGTGATTATGTTATTTATCATTAGTACTATACAGTGATTATGTTATTTATCATTAGTATTATACAGTGATTATGTTATTTATCATTAGTGCTATACAGTGATTATGTTATTTATCATTAGTACTATACAGTGATTATGTTATTTATCATTAGTACTATACAGTGATTATGTCATTTATCATTAGTACTATACAGTGATTATGTCATTTATCATTAGTACTATACAGTGATTATGTCATTTATCATTAGTACTATACAGTGATTATGTCATTTATCATTAGTATTATACAGTGATTATGTTATTAATCATTAGTACTATACATTGATTATGTTATTTATCATTAGAACTATACAGTGATTATGTTATTTATCATTAGTACTATACAGTGATTATGTTATTTATCATTAGTACTATACAATGATTATGTTATTTATCATTAGTATTATACAGTGATTATGTTATTTATCATTAGTACTATACAGTGATTATGTCATTTATCATTAGTACTATACAGTGATTATGTTATTAATCATTAGTATTATACGGTGATTATGTTATTTATCATTAGTACTATACAGTGATTATGTTATTTATCATTAGTATTATACAGTGATTATGTTATTTATCATTAGTACTATACATTGATTATGTTATTTATCATTAGAACTATACAGTGATTATGTTATTTATCATTAGTATTATACAGTGATTATGTCATTTATCATTAGTACTATACATTGATTATGTTATTTATCATTAGTACTATACAGTGATTATGTCATTTATCATTAGAACTATACAGTGATTATGTTATTTATCATTAGTACTATACAGTGATTATGTTATTAATCATTAGTATTATACAGTGATTATGTTATTAATCATTAGTACTATACATTGATTATGTTATTTATCATTAGAACTATACAGTGATTATGTTATTTATCATTAGTACTATACAGTGATTATGTTATTTATCATTAGTACTATACAGTGATTATGTCATTTATCATTAGTACTATACAGTGATTATGTCATTTATCATTAGTACTATACAGTGATTATGTCATTTATCATTAGTACTATACAGTGATTATGTCATTTATCATTAGTATTATACAGTGATTATGTTATTAATCATTAGTACTATACATTGATTATGTTATTTATCATTAGAACTATACAGTGATTATGTTATTTATCATTAGTACTATACAGTGATTATGTTATTTATCATTAGTACTATACAATGATTATGTTATTAATCATTAGTACTATACGGTGATTATGTTATTTATCATTAGTACTATACAGTGATTATGTTATTTATCATTAGTATTATACAGTGATTATGTTATTTATCATTAGTACTATACAGTGATTATGTCATTTATCATTAGTACTATACAGTGATTATGTTATTAATCATTAGTATTATACAGTGATTATGTTATTTATCATTAGTACTATACAGTGATTATGTCATTTATCATTAGAACTATACAGTGATTATGTTATTTATCATTAGTACTATACAGTGATTATGTTATTAATCATTAGTATTATACAGTGATTATGTTATTAATCATTAGTACTATACATTGATTATGTTATTTATCATTAGAACTATACAGTGATTATGTTATTTATCATTAGTACTATACAGTGATTATGTTATTTATCATTAGTACTATACAGTGATTATGTCATTTATCATTAGTACTATACAGTGATTATGTCATTTATCATTAGTATTATACAGTGATTATGTTATTAATCATTAGTACTATACATTGATTATGTTATTTATCATTAGAACTATACAGTGATTATGTTATTTATCATTAGTACTATACAGTGATTATGTTATTTATCATTAGTACTATACAATGATTATGTTATTAATCATTAGTACTATACGGTGATTATGTTATTTATCATTAGTACTATACAGTGATTATGTTATTTATCATTAGTACTATACAGTGATTATGTTATTTGTCATTAGTATTATACAGTGATTATGTTATTTATCATTAGTACTATACAGTGATTATGTTATTTATCATTAGTATTATACAGTGATTATGTTAATAATCATTAGTACTATACATTGATTATGTTATTTATCATTAGTACTATACAGTGATTATGTCATTTATCATTAGTACTATACAGTGATTATGTTATTTATCATTAGTACTATACAGTGATTATGTCATTTATCATTAGTACTATACAGTGATTATGTTATTTATCATTAGTACTATACAGTGATTATGTTATTTATCATTAGTACTATACAGTGATTATGTTATTTATCATTAGTACTATACAGTGATTATGTCATTTATCATTAGTACTATACAGTGATTATGTCATTTATCATTAGTACTATACGGTGATTATGTTATTTATCATTAGTACTATACGGTGATTATGTCATTTATCATTAGTACTATACAGTGATTATGTTATTTATCATTAGTACTATACAGTGATTATGTTATTTATCATTAGTATTATACAGTGATTATGTTATTTATCATTAGTATTATACAGTGATTATGTTATTTATCATTAGTACTATACAGTGATTATGTTAATAATCATTAGTACTATACATTGATTATGTTATTTATCATTAGTACTATACAGTGATTATGTTATTTATCATTAGTACTATACAGTGATTATGTTATTTATCATTAGTACTATACAGTGATTATGTTATTTATCATTAGTGCTATACAGTGATTATGTTATTTATCATTAGTATTATACAGTGATTATGTCATTTATCATTAGTACTATACAGTGATTATGTCATTTATCATTAGACTATACATTGATTATGTTATTTATCATTAGTACTATACAGTGATTATGTTATTTATCATTAGTACTATACAGTGATTATGTTATTTATCATTAGTGCTATACAGTGATTATGTTATTTATCATTAGTATTATACAGTGATTATGTCATTTATCATTAGTACTATACAGTGATTATGTCATTTATCATTAGTACTATACAGTGATTATGTCATTTATCATTAGTACTATACAGTGATTATGTCATTTATCATTAGTACTATACAGTGATTATGTTATTTATTATTAGGACTATCCAGTGATTATATTAATTATCAATAGGACTATCCAGTGATTATATTAATTATCAGTAGGACTATCCAGTGATTATGTTGTTTATTATTAGGACTATCCAGTGATTATGTTAATTATCAATAGGACTATCCAGTGATTATATTAATTATCAGTAGGAATATCCAGTGATTATGTTATTTATTATTAGGACTATCCAGTGGTTATATTAATTATCAATAGGACTATCCAGTGATTATATTAATTATTAATAGGACTATCCAGTGATTATGTTTTATCAGTAGGACTATCCAGTGATTATATTAATTAATTATCAGTAGGACTATCCAGTGATTATGTTATTTATTATTAGGACAATCCAGTGATTATGTTATTTATCATTAGGATTATCCCGTGAGTGTATCATTTATTATTTGGACTATCCAGTGGTTATATTAATTATCAGTATGACTATCCAGTGATTATGTTTTATCATGAGGACTATCCAGTGATTATGTTTTATCATGAGGACTATTCAGTAGTTTTGTTTAATCAGCATGTTTTCATGTACGTCATGGAGGTCAAAATTGTGTCGATTCTCGACTATATCGACGAGTAGTTGAATTTACCTTTGTTGTTAATTAACTCGCAATATTTTAGTGAAGTCTGGGACTTCAGTCTCCATCATCACTTAAAAATGATATGGGACTTGTTGAGATATGCTGACTTCAGCTATTCTGAATTTATATGACTCTCGTATTACGAAGGTACCAATTATACACCAGAAAATAACCGCACTCTTATGGACTTTCTTGTACTAGCAAATTTGTGCAGTGTTCTGGTCAATGGGACCCCGGGTGACCGAGTGGTCTAAGGCGCTCGCCTTTCCATTTACAAATTACTGAAACCTCACCTCTGTCTGCCTGGGTTCTAATATCGGCTCGGCCAGCTTGGGTATGTGAAAACGCTTGCCGGTATCTTCCCGTGGTTCGGTGGTTCTTCCCAGGATTTCCAATGGTTCTTCCTCCACCAAAACTACTGTCCGCCAAGTATCTCACTGTGTGCTTAAAATGGCGTTAAACCAACAAAATCTCACCTGATCATAGATAATGCTTTCTAACATTCCTGTTTGTTTATGATGTTTTCGAGTGTAGAACATTGGTTGAGGCTGATTCTTATCTTTCATCTCGTGACTGCTGTCTTACATCACATGATTGCTGTCTTACATCACATGACTCTGTCTTTCATTATGTGATAGCCGTCTTTCATCACATGACCTACGTCCACACACAAAGTGCCAAAAACTCCGTCACCAGTACGATCCATTTACAGGGACAGATCGGGGCAGGGTATCCGCCCCCACCCCAAGCTAAAATAAAACCGTACACACACAAACGTATTGTCACTGGTCACTTCAAATTTGACCATCGTTTTATTCTTGTGCAAGTTTATTGAGTATTATGTAGACTTTGAGTAAATAGACAGAGACTTTTCCTTTGGTGCCCTTTCAAGGAAAGTCAGGAACCTTTTGAAATTAAGACACCCCACCCCCAAAACACTTGGCCTGATCCGTCCCTGCAATTAGGCCATACAATGAGCAGCGATAAAAGTTAGTGTCCTGTATAAGGAACGTTTCTACGCTGACCGACATAGCTAC
Source organism: Sinohyriopsis cumingii (assembly GCA_028554795.2). NCBI lineage: Eukaryota > Metazoa > Mollusca > Bivalvia > Unionida > Unionidae > Sinohyriopsis > Sinohyriopsis cumingii. The sequence goes on from CM068824.1 coordinate 14,722,260, forward strand.
GTATACATTATCAGATTTCGAGTCGAAAATCCATTTTCTCTTTTTAATTTTTTTTTTTTTTTAATTTCATATTTCTTAAAATAGTATATGCCAATGGTAAATCAATATAAGGTCAAAGGTGATTCAAAGATTATATCCTTATTTTGTTTTGTCTCTCTGGATTTATCTGATTGATATGAGTGGACATTATTTCGACCTGATTATATTCGTATCCTAGTGGACGCTATCTACTTTACATCCGATTCGGACGCAGTGTATTACCTTATCTGTCTCAACCAATGTTCTTTGAACGCTGATATGCGTTTACAATTTACACTTAATTTTATCTTGTAAACAATTCATTTTACGATCTACTTTTAAGGAAGAAAATTATAAATGTGTGTTTGAAAGTAACATCATCATTCTCAATAGTCTATGTGGACTTAGACCGTCATTTTCATGACTTAGACCGTCATTTTCATTCAGGAATGTGCGAAAACATAATCATTCATTAGGCATCTGTGTTGGATAGTGTCTGACGCAGAATTGTTTCCTTGAGCAGAATTTTACTCTCCTACGTCAATATTTGGAAATTGTCCTGTCTGATGTAAAATTCTGACATTAGGATGGAAATTTCTCATTTGTACCATTGCATAGGAATGACTATAATAAGCTCAATGCGCTTACCGACAATATTGGTCCTCGGTCAATTTTCATGAGGTTCATTAGCGAAATGAAAAAGAGGATGGACATTGCAAATGACATTCCGACTTAATCAGCGTTGGTTAATGAGAATACCCCGCCCAATAAAACCTCTAAGTCACAAGGGTGTCAACGTGTCTTCTGTCTGGTTGTTTCTCTTTGTTTCGATTGCATACATGGTTTTTATCCAGACTATCTTGTGCAACCACCATTATATCTCTGAAGAAAGATTTTCACAGTCGATAAAAAATTGAGCCTGTGGCACGTTTATAAAGTTCGTCTGCTTCTCAAGTTATCATTAAGCAAACGTACTGAATATCGGTAATTATTCAGCAGAATAGGCATCAAGAACAATCATCAATCACACCAAGATTATCACTCAGGGACTGAGTCCAATCTCGATAACACGAAGAAGATTTTCACTCAGGCACTTGGTTCAAGTTCGATAATACCAAGACGATAGTTACTCAGGGACTGAGTCCAACTTCGATGATACAAGAGGACTCGCATTCAGGGACTGGGTCCAAGTTTGTTAATGTCAATATTCTCACTCAGGGACCGAGTCCAAGTTTGATAATACCAAGAGGATTTGCATTCAGGGAGTGGGTCCAAGTTCGATAATGTCAAGATTCTCACTCAGGGACCGAGTCCAAGTTTGATAATACCAAGACGATATTTACCGGTACTCAAGGACTGGTTTGGTAGGTAAACCTTGGCGTCGCAATGTAGACAGCATTACAATATTGCAATATTATCGCAACTGTTGGGAAAGTGTTATTTTTTTTGTATTTAAAATCGGTTCCCATTCATTCCGTTTAGAAAATGTAAGAACAAAGTCTGCATCAATGTTAATCGACTTCGTTGCAAAATAGTAAACAATGGAATATATATATATTGTTCTTACAGACGAGCCACTTTTGCAACCTTATTGTCCTTTGGCAAGTAAATTCTGGCCTTTAACTTCAAAGGTAGTTATAGTTTTGTCGGAGTGAGTGGCGTTTACACAAGCGCCATTTATACTAACCAGCCAGTACAACACGTATGCGTTTGATAGCTACATACTTTTTGCTGAACTTTATTGATTACGACTGAAACCAGCCGCAGCTTCTATGGATACAACCAACGGAAATTGACAGTACTGGTTTGTGAAATAACTTTTGATGGTTACATCACAACGAATTGCAAATGGCTGTAGAACATGGCTTCCTCGAGAATCCCTTTGTTAAGGGCCACTTGCTCAACTCCTTGAATGATGATTCATGTTCACTAAAGCGAATCTGTAGGGATCGTTTTGTTATAAAGGTAGGGCCTAATGGCAAAAGTGTTTAAAGTCAACAAAATGAGTTAAACCTAACATTAAATATGACAGGGAATACTATAAAAGAAAAGAAAACGGATGTTAATAAGTTCCTGGCTGCAAGAGCTTCCTTGGCTTGAGGAGAACGAAAATCGAACAGTCACATCTTATATTATGTTTAAGAGATACTCATCAAATGCAGACAAAAATAGTAGGTTGTTTGTAGGACAGGTTATCACAAAAACAAAAAAACACTGTTACCACATCAAAATAGTGTAGAGCACAATACAAGTCCGTTAAAATTTGATAACGAAGGTGCCAAATCTAGAAAAAAGTGGGTGATTTCGACTGTGATCAAGTAAATACACTGTAAGACATCTCGATAAAATCTTTTTTCGACCTTGAATTCCTTTGTGAGATTCCAATCAGAAATGGAGTTGAACTTGGAACTGATCAAATCAACGAATCAGCATACAAAAATTTTATCAACAGTGTATCTGGCGTTCTCCTGAAAAGTATCGAGGGTAAATTTCATCAACAGTGTATCTGGCGTTCTCCTGAAAAGTGTCGGGGATAAATTTCATCAACAGTGTATCAGGCGTTCTCCTCAAAAGTGTCGAGGATACATTTCATCAACAGTGTATCGGGCTTTCTCCTGAAAATGTCGAGGATAAATTTCATCAACAGTGTATCTTGCGTTCTACTGAAAAGTGTCGAGGATAAAATATCTGGAACTAAATATACCCCAAATAATTGATTTGTTTACTTAATTCATTTAGATACATGCAATAATTAACTATGAATGCATCTAGAATGCCTAAGTAACGAAAAGACGTATTCACTGTATATGTTGCTTTTAATGCTATTTAAAGTGTTACTAAACTTATGAAACTCGGTATATCATTCAATTCTTTTCCTGCATTTGTCATGAATTCCGGTGCTTTAGCTAACTTTAGTCTGTACCAAGGCTGACTTACTTATATCTAGTCACTAACCTGGACGCAATATATTTTTAAAAATCAGCAAAGATTATGTAGCATTTCCTAAAATTAGTTGCATTTGAATGAAATTAGTGGAAATGTTACTGCAGCTGAGCTTTAAAGAGCCAAATCACACCCGCTTGCCTTGTCTACCCACGCAAGTACCAAGAGGTTGAAATCAATCATTTTTCTTCTGTTGAGACTTTATTAACGCGAGTAAGATTTATTACTGGTTTGAAAATCTGCAGAAAAAATCAGAGAAAAAAATATATCGAGGATATTTGCATGAAACGGGTGAATAAAGAACATATTTGCACAATCAAAACTCAAATTTTTCACTCACGAGATGAAATGTTTCCTTTATTCACTGGCAGTTGCAAATTTTCTTAATATTGTATGTTAAAACTTGTTGGCTAGCAAGATGTCTTGTATAACAGACTGAAGTAGCTGATTTCTTACCCGATCCCGCGCTATGTCAGTGGTTTACCGTTCATGTGTCGCTCTGTTTTGTGATTATTCACACTGAAAATCTAAACGGTTACGTAATTATCCTTCCCAATTTAATGTAAAATAGCACATTAAAAAACAAAAACAATTCGCGCATTCTAGAATTTGAACTCAAGTCGTCTTTTAAAGGAGGCACTCATGTTTACCACTCGGCAATGCAGCATCTAAGAATAAGTTCGAATTTCACTGTTATCTTGTTATCGACGCGCCAGTTAAATTATTTCTTGTAATTAACTCCGGTGGATTATCCCAGTTCTTTTACTTGGAAATCCAGTAATTCTAGGCCTAGCATAAAATGAAAATCGTTTTCTTATAGAATATAAGATATATATATATATATATATATATATATATATATATATATATATATATATATATATATATATATATATATATATAGGATAACAGTTGATATGCTCATTTCGTGTAGTGATACCTAGATCACACGGAAGATACCCGGGCAATGAGGCGATGTCCTTTTGTTTTAATCCGATGATACATTTGATAATTTTGATGGATTTAGCCCTGTGATCCTAACATACGGCTAGTAGGAAAATAAATGTAACGTCGCAGAAAGGTGTATCAGTGTCACTTTTTCTGATGTATCCTCAAACGGCATCTGGAGACTCGTATATTGGCAAAAGATTTTGCTTTATTTATTTGATCAAGTGGATCAGATCTAATATACCAGGGGCAAATCAACACAAAAAACTAGTCCAATTTTATCAAAAATATATTTTTGGATCTCATCAATCGCTCTCGAGAAACTCCACCCCTTACGTTTTATGTAAAGTGTCGCAAGGTTGCTTTGGTGGAAAGGGGGCAGCAGACTCATAATAATCTACGTAACCGACCTTTCTGGGCCGTGGTTTGAGTTTTACATGCAGTCTTCGGACCTAAAATAATAATGGTTTGACTACATCAATCCATGACAAGATGACGAGTGTTCATTATGCGTGAAATGCATGTAACGTTGTTCGGAAATAATGACTTGAAAAGGTATATATTTCAACAGACTGTCAGGACATGACGGATGATGTGAGATCCCCTCTCTTATTACGGTGTTTGCGTACCGTTATCTAGATGATGAACGATGTGAGATCCCCTCTCTTATTATGGTGTTTGCGTACCGTTATCTAGATGATCGACCATGATATTATTGCTCGGATCGAGCACACAGTAAAATAAAATATTAAAATAATGGATGGAATAAGAAGGATCTGAGGAGAGATATAGAATAGAACAACAATTACATAAACAAAATGAAACTCAACATGACATTTTAATAATACGCTTTCTCTTAGAAACAGAGTAGCTAAATTTATACGAAATTTTATTTTGGCCGTTCCGTTATACCGATAGAACAAATGTAATCATATGATCTAGTGACTGATCGAACTCAAATCGCCGACATATCAGCATCACCTTGTGCTTCCGGTTTTGTCCAGATCAATGGTTGGGATAGGTCGGCTTCCACCTCCCTCTCTCTCTCTCTCTCTCTCTCTCTCTTCGGGTCATCAACCATCTTGGCTGTAGACTGCGATTTTTTCCCACTGTTCAACCCAGTATGGACCTATTTTTTCCTTGTGCTTTATTCAAGACTTTCACATTTTTTAAAGTCGAGGCTCTCTCCTTTCATGTCTCTCACATTCCGACACGCGCTTCTTAGATAATTTAACGATACTTTTTACTCATTCTTTGAGATAAATGCTGGATAGCCTCTGAAACCTAAACTGACCATTTTCCCGGGTGGGGGATTTATATAAAGCCTGAACTCCGTATGGGAACACACACTCCGTCGTTTAGCTTAAACAATTATGATTAATTTCTTTACCCTCCAAAACTTGTATTCTATCGAAGTCGGAATAATCATTTCTAGTCCGCCTTTATTAATATCTCTTCTGGAAAATATAATTTTACGACACCTGTTTCAAATAGCCCAAGTTTTCTAAAGTTTACTCTGGTTTGTCTTAGCTCATGTCATTTACCGCTTCATGACCTTGCACTGACACATCTGTTAGACCTTTATCGAACGGACTCTAATTAAAATTGAATTCATGCTCCAAAGCAGTGCAGATTTTATCCCTCGCAGTCAACAATGTATGGCGCGTTTAGTCCATACCTCAAACCTAATGGTTACATGTCACACTGACCACGACAGAACGTACTGCGAGATTACTCTACAGACAAATAAATGCTTTAAACGTTGCAATTTAGTATAAACTTGAGACAATATAAAGAATTGCAGCATTGAAACTAGGTAATTATAGTTTAGAACTGATTCAAGTTATTATTTCGATTCTTACATGACAAATAAACAAAATTTAGCTTGTTAATAACGCGTCGCACTCTGCTGACCTACTACGAAAGCATGCGACCGTTTCACTCACCCATTTGATTTCAAACACATATGATGACGTAAAAATGTTAGGTCTTACAATGTGTCACTATTGGAGAAATGTGAGTGTCTCCAACAGAGGTATTTAGTCTAGATAAATCGGACGTGGATCCAGGAACATCGTTGGGGTGGGTGGAATATGAGAATAAACAAGTAGACAAGAGGTCTTTGGGATAGAATCCCTACTGGGGGCCAAGAGGGCGAAGTCCCCAGAAGCTCGTGCATTTTGAATTTTTCCATGGCATACCTTTAAGTTTTAACCATCTTACTGTAAAGAAAACACTCTGCAGACGTTCTGGTAGTTTAGAGCCCTGCATACACGCAGTTACAATGAAAAGCTTTCTTGACTCATTGCCAAGATGAACACAAATTTGACAGACTTATTACTGCAAACAAATTAAGCTTACGTCAAAAATTGAAGTGAATAGTTTATCAAGCTCTGAGTGAGTGTGTATTCTCTATGTTTTAGTATACTTTGAAGCGCACCGTTTGTTTGTGCTACCACAAGTTAATTGTGTTATCTAACACTGCAATAAAATATCTTGTACTTAACATTGTGCAGTCAAATCTGTTTCGTAAGACTTCTCAAATCTCTTTATCACATCCGTGTTATGTAAGACTGCAATCAAACCAGTGTTATACAAGATTGCAATCAAATCCATGTTATGTAAGACTGCAATCAAACCAGTGTTAAACAAGATTGCAATGAAATCAATGCTAATTTTTATGTATATTCAATCTGCATTGATTGTCAGTTCTGTTTTTATTTTTTATGTCATGATATAATGTGGGTTATAATTGTAAAATTGTATTTTTGTAGCTGGCCTTGTCCTAAATCAGTGACAGTTTTGTAAACATCGTTTACCTTTTTCTGACTACAGGATAAATATTAGGATTATTATCTTGGTCTGAGTCAAGGACGTTGTGCTTACCATGTTCTTTATTATAATTTTAGTAACAAACCTTCTAATAATAACTAATATTTTATCTTGTAAACATTTGGAACTTTCTAGAATGACATTTTTCTTTAGGTAATAGGTGTTCTTATAGAAAATCTTAATTGTGACCTAGAAGAATATAAAAACTTGTTTACTGAAAAAACATTTATTCCTGCAATAATATCTAAAGCAGAAATCAGTCTTATTGTTGTGTTCAGTATTTTATTTGGACTAGATTTTTTTATATTGAATTTGTTTAACTGGAAATACAGAGTGCTTATTTATTACAATATTTATTATAATATTCTTGGAAATGGAGACTTTCATTTATAGTGCAATTCAAACATGGATATATTCTTGGAAACTATTGTCATGATTCAACAAAAGATTGATGGCATATCATTACTATTGAGACCATCTCAGGCACATCAACATTTTGAGCGTCGGATTTATTTTGGAATGCCATAAAGTTTATTAAAACTTTAATCATGAGGATCTGTGTTAAAAATTCTAGGATTATTCGGGATATAATTAGCAATGCCGTAAACTAATTTTTTAATACATTTTCATTTTGTATTTTAAGGAAATAAATTGTTTGTAATTTTACAAAAACATGTTGGCTTTTGCTCTTTGTTGTTACCTTGTTTAAGACCATATATTCGTAACAATTAATAAAATCTGTGTTATGTAAGACTGCAATCAAATATAGTAAGACTAATCAAACCTGTCGTATGTAAGACTGCAGTCAAATCTGTTGTCAGACTGCAGTCAAACATGTATTAAGTAAGACTGCAATAAAATATGTTACGTAAGACTGCAGTCAAATATTTTGTGTAAAACTAATCAAATCTGTTTTATGTAAGACTGCATTAAAATCTATATACCATAATACTTACTGTACGGTCACTCAATGTCAAGTAATATAGCTGGTGACCCTGATAAGGGTTATAGATAAATATATTAGGGGGTGTCGTTGATTAACATGGTGGATTTGTGATATTGGAATGTTTAGCTTATGTACAATACAACTGCAAAAACATGGAGTTAGTCATTTAATTGTGATATATTTCACAATGTAAACAACGATGTTTGTACAGTGACTTTTTGACAACCTTTGGTTAATCTCTCGATGTAAACTAATACGTTTTTCCTAGTATCTTTGATCTAGGTAATTGTCCATGATTATTTCACATACATTGTTAAGTCCGAGCGTAACAGCGTCGACGATACGAGGGTAGATGATTAAACGTTAGTCCACATCTTGTAACTGGAACTTGTGAAAGTACTTGAGTGAATCGGAGTTATTTATAGTGGAAGAGCGGAACGAAACGGGTTTAGTTTTTGCACCAATCCTAACACAAATTACAAAATTCAGTCGCAGTGCGGAGTCTGTCTTCCAACCCGAAGAGAGCTACCTTTGACATCACATTCCCTGTATAGGTGCGCTAGCGTCTGTGCGCAGTGAATCAATGCGATAGAGTTTTCAAACATGATGGAAACTAAGAAGACGATGAATTGGGGTGTACCGGTCGTGGAGACGAGAAGCGATGGCGTAGCAGCGGATACCAAAGTCAACACAGTCTTACTTCCAGAAGAGGCATATTTTAACTGGGATTTAGTGGATTTTCTCTCTTCTTCGCAAGAATTTGTTCCGGTACCAGCACCTTCACTACCTTCTCATTTCTCAACACACGTCAAGTATTTTTTAAACAGAGACAGACAGAAGAGTTGGATAAATTTTTACAACAGCAGAAAGAAGCAGACCAAGCTTTTCTCCTTCAACAGCAACAGCAAGAAGAAGAAGAGGCAAGAAGAGGGAAACGACAGGGGAAAAAAGCAGCAGAGAAGAAACAAGGTCTAGGAAAGAAAAAGGACAGTGAAAGGTAAACGGTGACAGTACTATTAAACATTTTGGCAGAGTTAAGGCAAGAAGAAGGAAACGACAGGAAAAAGAAGCAGCAGAGAAGAAACAAGGTCTAGCAGAGAAGAAGGACAGTGAACGTTAAACGGTGACAATACTATTAGACATTTTGGCAGAGTTAAGGCGTCCAAAGCCAAACAGCCCAACCCTGTCACTACGCCTGGGATACCCAACCTAGTGATTTCTACCAAATCATCGATAGGAGCGAGTCCAGAAGTAGGCTTTGGCCGTGACAAAGGCTTAATGCAGTAAAAGCTGATTACGTCCCGTTCCTGTTTTGTTCACAAACACCCTATGGTCAAATTCAGGGCCATCCACTTCTCTCGAAAAGAGATTTCAATTGCTAAAATCAATTTAAACTCAAAATCCCTTTTTTTGCCCCATGATGAATGAGTTAGTGCATGTCCTTATTCTAAAAAATCAAAAGCAAGGGACACTTACGTTTTCTGTCTGGTCTATTCTGGTACAATTTTTACAATCCAATTCACAACAAAACACTTTCAAAAGTTCATAAACTTTTTCTGTCCTTTTGCACTATTTCTTTTTTTTGAATTTGTTTAGTGTCACAGGTTTTTCCTATTCTTCACCGTCTTCTTTTATTCTCTTTCTTCTCTTTTTGAACCTGTCTGGGTTCTTCCTTTTTGGAGGGTACCTCTTCTTCCTGTTCGGAACCCCTGTCTTCCTCTTGCTCCTGTTGTTTCTTAGGGCAGTCTGGAGACCAATGTCATTCCTCTTGACAATGATAATAAGTATATTGCCGTTTGTCTCTTTTGACACCTGTCTTGCATTTTGACGGTCTGAACATTCTGTATCCCAATGCCCTTTATTCTGCCAGATATTGACTTTTATCTCGAAAGGAGGGTGAGTAGTCCGTCTGATTATAAGTTCAATCTGTGTGGGCCCTTCCATCTTTCTGGTCGGACTGAGAGTGAAATGAATACTGAGAGGGAAGACACTGACCCTATGTGTAGGGAAGACACTGACCTGACATGGATATAGGGACCCATAGCGTTTAAAATGTAGTCATTTGACTTTTTGCAGTCAATATAAAACAATCGCATCATTTCGTGGAGAAAGGATAAGAAAGTAAGAGACAGAAATGTGACCTATCGCCTCTCACACTAGCTGAAGTCTTGGTTCAAATTCATGCCAGCGATTTTGAAGATGACATGAGTGAGCGAGAATCCAGACCCAGAGAGTCTACACCAAACCAAAGTTCACGACCACTAGTAAACCCTGAAAAGTACTACCATATTTTGAGAGACGGAAAAGCTATTCTCCAGCAAATCTAAAACTACGACTTACACTTACACGGTGAAGTTTAAAATTTCAAGTCCGACGTACCGCTGAAGAAAAGAGAGGAGTTTATCACCAATGTATGTGATTCTTTGTTAACCACTTTGTGAATCTACAATGTGAAGCGAAAGAAGACGATCGCTTGAATCTTTCCATTCATCACGACAGTCTGAAATCACCTGTTTGGATTGAATTTAGCAGCCCGGCAGAATTGATACCTTCCAAAGTCATTTATAACATTCCACACGTACAACAATCAGACGAAACTTTTGACATCACCGATGGAAAAGCGACACTGTTTATGACTCACGCTTTTCGTCCCAAAGGGACCGGACAACTCAGAAAATTAATTTTGGTAGACGACCTTCTCAGCATTAAGCGCAGCATCGTTCAAATTAACAACCCTCAAGACCAGATGTGTTTAGCCCGTGCCATCGTGATGGGTTGAACGTATAACGACAAGAACGACACGGCAGAATGGAAAGGAGCCTGGAAAACTATTTGACAATCGGATCCAGCCAAATAATGAAGAGAAGCAGAACTCCTGTTACAGAAAGCTGGGCAATCCAAAGACACGCCCTGTGGCATTCCTGAAATGCGAAAATTGCAACCCCAAAATCGTGTACGAGTTTAGCGGATGTTTATTTCATGGATGTTCCTTCTATTACCCTCAACCCGGCACCAAAAATCAGTTTTTACAACGTAGCATGGTAGACTTGTACAAGTCCATTTGTCAGCAACACTTGAATATAGAACAGCAAGGACACCAATTCGTTGAAATATGGGAACACGAGTTCTATCCCCGTTTGAAAACCTATCCCGAGTTTAAACGCATCGTGGAAAGTTACAAGCTGATGGAACCACCACACCCGCGACGAACGAATGTCACCTGTTTGCTATACCACGCCTACGAGGAGAAAGGAGAAGAAATCAAATACTTGGACGTGTGTTCGCTGTATCTTTACGTTTGCAAATATTGTCACTTTCTTGCAGGGCACCCTCAATTGCCGACCAAACACATCGACCTGGACAACATTTGACAATACAAAGGATTGATGAAGTTCAAAGTCTTGCCTCCCACCGACTTATATGATCCTGTTTTCCCTCACCATTGCCAAGGAAAACTAAAGTTTCCCTTGTGCCGTAATTGTGCCGAAACGTGCAACCAATACCTACCTTGTCAGCACATCCAGGAGGAACGCGTTTTGACGGAAACGTAGGTTAGCGTGAACCTGGGTTACCAGTTGTCAAACGTGCACGAAATTTACCACTTTCCCAAAAGAGAAAAATACTACAAGGGTGAGCAAACTCAGAAAGGCATTTTCGCAGACTACGTGGATGCCTTTTTGAAACTGAAACAAGACGCCAGTGGCTATCTTTCTTGGGGCTACACTCACGAAGACCAAAACAAATTCAAAGAGAAATAATGGGAGCAGAGAGGAATTACATTGGACAACGTGGAGAAATACGATGGAAGGTGATCGTTTACTAAAGAGATGTTAAATTGTTTGTGGGGAAAAAATGGCACAACGGCCGTGTTTACCATAGACAGAGTATTTGTCCGAACCTTCCCGCTACATCCATATTATTCACGACAAAAACAAATACATGAAACACGTGGACGTCCATCGTGAGAACTTAATCTTAGTCAATTACAAAGAAGAACAGGACTTTGTAGAAGCCGACAAATTTAGAAATGCCATCATTGCAGCCTAAGTGACAGCCCATGCTCGCTTAAAATTGTACGAAGCCATACACCAGTTAGGAGATCGTGTGCTGTATTTTGACACGGACAGTTGCATTTACATTGATTGCCTGGATCACTGTTACCATAAAATCGAAGGAGACCGTTTAGGAGCATGGATGGACGACCATTCCAACGACAAGATTCTAAGTTTTGCTAGTGGCAGTCCCAAACGTTACGGCTACGAATAATGGGCCAAACAAGTAGAAGTGCACGCCGAGTGTAAAGTGAAAAGATTGACTCTCAATTATCGCACAAGTCGAGTGGTGAACTTTGGTGTGTTGAAAGGCGCTTTGTAGTTTGGACAGGATGGAAACTTTAAAGTGACCACCTACGAACCGGACAAGATTGTACATTTACCCACACAACAAATTCTCAGTCGACCTTTGGAAAAAGTGTACCAAATTGTGTACCACAAGCGAGTGAGACTTCCCAACCACTTTACTTTGCCATACTGACACATCGATATTGGTCAGCATATAAAAAGAGAAAACGTCCAAGACCAATAGTTCATTGTAACTATAAAGACCAAGCAAGAAAGATTAATACTTTTAAACATACATCATTCAAGTTCGGGGATTCTCAACTGGAGTGCGATGGTTTATATTGTGATTGCATGGATCTCGTACAGCGATTCAGTACCATATGATGGTAACTTTGCTATGACTACTACTACCATTACTACCATACCTACCATGGAAAGTGATGATGTGCGTGTCAAACCTGACGTATACGAAAGCGATGCCACTCGTTATCGTGGACTCTTCACTGGTTGTCATGGTTGATGTCAACCTCCACGCGAGACCATGCGTCTACCACCCTACCGATGTCATCTAACCCTGAGCAAACTCCTTTGTATTTCACCGTACCCTCATCGAAATGAGTCTGTGAAAGACGAATATTCGTCCCCTGTGTGTTTGCCTTAATAATGCAACTTTGAAAGTCGTTTTCAAACGTTCCAAAGAAAGTGGCCTAAATATCTGTGAGGACCTACCCCCAAAGAATTAGCCAGCGCCCAATTGTTTTACTTGAGCGAAGCGGATAAAGTCAAGTATTTCAGTTGCGGTGTGTCATTTCACCAGTGGGAACAGAAAGATTCGACTTACCTGGAACATGCTCGAATGTCTTAGCATTGTCACTATCTACCTTTAGTGGGACCCTAGTCATTGAAGTGAAATACCATGTCCTTAAGAAACCAGCTTGGATAGGAGTCCAACGTTGGACAACACCTAGACAAGTACTTGAACACCATTTAACAAATAATATTCAAGGACTACCAAAATAACTGCAAGAAAAGATCTAGAAGGAAGTTTAATAGGGACTTGCCAGAGGAAAATCTCAATTGGTGACTGAGGAACGTATGCGTTGAGAAATTCACAAGAGGAAATTGACAAAAGTCAACAAACTCGTCAGATTTTTCTGGATCAAGTCTGCGTTAGTACGATTATTCCGCTTTAGACCGTTTCTATCAGAAGATTTTATTGACATTCTTGACCGTTACCCTGAATGGCTGTGGTCAGAAATTACTCACTATGTCTTTACTTTCGTTCTAGTAGAAGATTTTAAATAAAATAAGGACAATAAGAAGTCACCCCAACATGGGTATAAACACTGACTGACATGATCATGGATGTTTTACAAGAGAACATTCGTGCTTTTCCTCTAAACGCATTTACCGAGAGTTGGTCAAAATACAAATTCAACGCAAAGAACAATTGCATCCGTTATATCACCGATGTTTAAACCACTGGTACCTCAATGCTATAAGAGGACTGATTCAGATAAAAATGTTCCAGTGGTCAGATATTGATCAACGACTCACGGACAAAAAGGACTGGATTGTTAGTGATGCTTTTTTACTACGAGGTAGACATACTACAACAAATTCCAGAAGAAGAGTTGGAGGATTACCAAAATCTTTAACACAACGTAAACTTAGTTCAATAGGCTGAACGGGGTGTGATGTGCATGTTAGCAACTGAACCATTTAGATTTGCTACTGGAATACGATCATGCCTGTGAAAAAGTAGACTTATTGCTTCCGAAAACAGAGGTTATAAAAACGGGCTACCATGCCACGAAATTTATCAGTTGTAATACAACAAATTCCATGGAAGGAAATAAATGAGAGTATTCAAACTGTGGAGGATTGCCAACACTTATTACGAAAACTGTGTCCCATGAATCGAGGTCGACGTCTGGTGTGTGTCTTAGTGACTTTCTTTCTGGGATTTCGTTTACCAACCGATTACTTGTCGACACTTTGCGAACAGTACTTACCACCAAATAAAACATGAAAGCGGTCCATTTTAATGTTCACGAGAGACTCATTCTGTTAAAAGCTTTGCGCTTTCATCTGGACACTTCTCGACCTCTACGGGAAAGAAAGATTCGTCAATTTTTGGGTACTGAAGATGTGTATGAGTATGTGTTTATAACTTGTGACTTACACCCTCACTGGACAGATGTGCATTTCTGGAAAAAAATGGGGTATCGATGCTTGGACCAAAAGAAGTTACCAATTATGCCCAAGAGTTGTGATCCTAAATTACATCGTCCAGTGAAAATGTAACTTTTAAACCTGTGCAGGTGAGAGTGTCAAAAGAAGAAACCGGCACCGAGGACATCCACCCCCTTCAGGATTGTCATGGATATTCCCAAAAGGCCATTTCGGGAGGACACCTCTGTGACTGCACCAAATGTTGAGACTCTAAGGACATTACACATTGTCCCTAGGACATCTTTATTGCCAAAAACATGTTTCATAGTCACTTGTTTATATTCCACTTTGATCGTTTTCATGTGTATTTCATCGCTGTACCAAACAATTTCGCTTTTTTGTATTTTTGTCTTTCGTCTTGTTCCATTTTAAAGAATCAATAAACATGTCCTACAAAATGTATAAAAACTCTTGTCTTGTCTGTCTTCGTGTCAAAAATTACATTCTCAACACTACTATGGCTACCTCTGCTGTCTCTGCTCCCTCTTTCCTCCACTTTCAAAGTCATCAACGAAAACTTAGATCGTGCCAGTTGGGAGGAATTGTATCTTTGCCATCATTTAAACATGTTAATTGCCGAACGCAGTGGTTCAGGCAAAACCGAATTTGTAAACATTTGATCAACCACATCGACGTCAACCACAGCCACAGCCACAACAACCAGTACAGCGTCCATAGGAGGCAAGGAGGCCAGTTCATCCCCTAGTGTGGCACAGAAGACAGAGGGAACAACAACAAGAAGTGTTCACTATCCCTCAAACGGAGGAGTGAGATAGTGAAGCAAATCAACCTCTCTCTGCACTCCCAACCACATGCATCAATTGAAAACAGGACTGGGGAAGACGATGGTTGTGTGGGGCTAAACCTGTGAGGTGCCAGCTTTAAGCTGGTGTATCAAGAGTTCAAATAACCAGCCCTTTTCAGGGCTAACCAGATCTCTAGAAAAGAGCTCATTCAAATTGCCAATTGGTGTATATGTGGACTGGCGTGATTATAGACACTCACTCTTTTCCTGATGTGTATGTGTGTGTGTGTGTTTGTATGCATTCACGTACGTTTGTGTGGGTAGTATATTTGGAGTTTGTATTTTCTCCTTCCCGTGTGCGGATAGTATATTTTCGGGTTTGTTTTTCTCCTTCTCTTGTGTGGACAGTATATTTTGTGATTATTTTTCCTCTTCCTGTGTATGGATAGTATATTAGGTTTTTGTTTTTTCTGCTTTCCGTGTGTGGATAGTATATTTAGGGTTTGACGTGTGCGCGCATGTTGTGTTGATAGTAGATTTGGTTATTTTCCCCTCCTCCTGTGTGTAGATAGTATATTTGGGATTTGTTTTTTCCGCTTCCCATTTGTGGATAGTATATTTGGGGTTTATATGCATGTGTGTACGTTGTGTGGACGGTAAATATTGTGGGCTTTTTCCCACCCATTCTGTGTGGATAGTAGATAATATGTGAAATTATTGTATGGAATGTTTTCGTCCACGTCCGTGCTTGACAAATATAAAGACGAGCGTTAGTCATTCGCGCCATTCAACATTGAATAAACCAAAATGGCAACTAATCACATTGAAAAGATGCAGAAGTTATTAGATGTTCTCGACAATTTGGGTATGATAGAGCAAATGTTATTACAACTAGACGATGATTACTATTACAATCCACATCGAGTTAAGATGGAGATAAACAACTTGAGGAAGTGTAAGGATATGTTAAAGAGATCTCCTTAGAGAAGACAAGGATGAGAAGGATGATGTAAAGGACAAAAAGAGGTTGAGAGAATGAAATAATAAAACAGAAAAGGAAGAAGAAAATGAAAGGAAGAAAGAGTAAGAGGAGAAGGAAAAACAGGAGTAGGAAAAAAATGAAAAAAGAAGACAATAGCAATGACAAAAGTAAGATGGTGGGGAGAAAGAGAACAAGCTAGAAGAAAAAGACGAAGAAGAAACCCAGGCTCTTTTCAGGGCCACTCCATCGCCTCGTAAAGCTTTGCTTTCTTGCCCAAAAAAAATTTTTGTCGATTTTATATTTTCTATTTCATCTTTGCCTCCAAAAACATTTGCTATGTTGCCTAATTTTTTTTAATATGTCCTGTATCTGTCTCTGCCTAGAGTAGCGTGTATTCAGGTCAGATCCTTGCAACATTTTTGCCAATGTCCAATGTCCAATACCGTGACGTCACCCACCTGTTCCATTCCTGTTGACTCTAGATGAAACCCAACCTTTTCCCAATGGCTATACAAAACCCAACTTTTTCCCAATGGCTATACAAAACCCAACCTTTTCCCGTTGACTATATCGTCCCAGGGTGTGCTAGAAAAGGTTGAGGCTATATTGTCGGAGGTGGGGGGTGGTCTCTACTGTATTTTCCTATTGAGGCTCTATCGTCTGCTTTCACTACTGACTTTATTAAATCGTCTACACCAAAGTGCACCTATTAAAATGAAATATCACTTGTCTACATGCAAAATGTACACAATAGTTTCTAACAATTATGCAAAATAGAACATAATAGCTATAGATAAATACACTTCCTAATCGTCAATTATTCTAACTTGTCATTAAGTGAAAGCAATCTCTTCAGAAATAGCTATTTTACTGGCTGTCATAGCCAGGGTTTTCAAAGAGAAGCTATGTACGACACTGTTAAACTATGCATATTTACCATTATCAAATGCCAGCCTAAAAAAATTTAGCAAATGCCGAAAAATTATAATACAAGGCATGTATGTTTAGTCTATTGAGTTTCCTACCAATGGAACTTTCTGTTTTGTATCCTTTATGTTTCTCCTTTCATACAGTTCGATGTAGCACTGACTTAGTTCCCATTCACCATGCTTTCCCTAGATCGTTGCATTAGGAATAGAAACTTCTTCAAACTGGTAATTGGTAAGATGGCTTATGATAGATTACCTTTTTCCTGTAAAACCTGATCATCCATGAATTGATGTGTACGTGTTTCAAAAGGAATTTATCCTTTTATACGTGCAGTAAGTGTTTCAACGTCTGACATCACTGCTTGAAAAATACGACGCAACATTTTTGAAAGTTTCTTGATACTTTTTGATATTTCCTCTTAAGCAACAAAATACTGACTTCCGCGTTTAATTATCAATGGTTTCTCTATTTTGAAATGCAAACATTACATTTTTCGGCAAGCCATCTTCAAAGTACGCTTCCTCAGCAGATTAATATACCAACGATAAACATACGTTTTGTTGACAGAAACTGCTAGCTGTAAACCTGGACATTATTATGTTCAAGGATAAAACTTGATCGTAGTGGACAGAGCATTGTGTTGTGTCCTGCTTTTACGATCGAATTTAAATAAATTCCTGTTTTCGGTTATAAGCATGACAGATTTTATTAAAAGAAACACCGATGATTTTTCTTAAATTTCTTCAGAAAAATCCCCAGCCTGCTTATAGGTTTGACTGTTGTGTGGACAACGACACCGTACGGATTACACCAGACAATACCATTGTTTCAATAGGAGAAAGTATTTATCTTTCATCTTAAAAATCCCATATTCTGTTATAGATTTTATGAAAGTTAATTTTTGAAAATCTGGAATAAATGGCAGCATATAATATGTTTCAACAAATATCTGGTCCTACAAAAATGGGACAGTCTAAGCAATGTATAGTCACGTTCAACGTCAGTGCCATAAAGGGATCAAAACCGAGTCAATCACCTCTTCAAATGAGCTGGCTGGTACTGGCCTAAATTAGCCAAACAATATCAAAAGCACCGAAAGTGTGGCACAGTTGTCAGCGAAGCCTAATAACAGTTTCTGATTGGTTTAATGCCAGTGATGACGTAAGATAAAAGTAGCAATAGTCCATAGAAAATTCTTTCATGTTCAGTTTCCAGTTTCACAAAACATCTAAAAATAATATTCCTCAGACTGAGAATTTGCATATCTTTCTTATTGTTTGCTTCATAGCAACAACTTTTTCAGCCTGATAGCAATAGTTTTCATAGAACAGTCAGCAGGAACGAGAAATGACAATTTAGTAATGCGATCTTTGAAATTTTCCTAAAGCAATCTTGAATTATGTCTGATGATATTTTAAGCGCTTTTTCTTCAACAATTAGGTCTTTTCCAACTTTTTTGGAAGAAATAAAAGATTTACACATGTTGAACATTAAAACCTATAAAGTGAATTTGCATTCCTTTTCGTCATTTTTACTTCTGACAAAAGTATTGACACTGTCTGAAGTATCGTAAGTAAATTATTAACCTCTCATTTTGAGGATAAGACTAGAGAATTTCAGTAAAACCGCGGCCATATTTTCTACCATATGTCAAAAGCCACAGAAAATGTGTTCATATTTTAGCCGCTTCCCATGATTCTAATGCAAATTGTATATATAATGTTCTTGACCTTTGTGTCATAAAACTTGAGTCTGCATTTCGAGTAAGAACTGTTACTCCAGACTATGAAATCTTAATCTAAGTTTGGAAATCCAGGCTTTTGATTAGTCAGAATATTTCAGAGTGAGCTATGGAGTAAAGTGTTAAGATTTCATACCCTGTATTGAAAACTACAGTCGTTTACAATACAAACTTACCGTAGTATGATGACTTTCCAGGTACAGCCGTTACCAAAAATTACACAGCAATTTCATAATAGAAACTGGACTATCAGGAATTGTATATTTGTATAATCCGATGCTTTAGAATAAACCTAGACAAAAACACATTTATATTTCATTATTATTATCATTTCTCTTATCTCAGCATGCATGATAGCGCGTATTATCTCTGGCTTCAAAACATATTCAAAGAAAAGTAAAGAATATTACAAAGCATTACGTTTTAGGTATATATGATGTATTCAGTAAAGACTCAGACATTTTCTCAGGAGTGATTATTTTATAGATATTTCCATTCTTGCGAGTTAACACGGGTAAAAATGAACAAAATGCCTTACCTATTCGAGATTGACGCATTGTAACATCAAAATCATTCATTTCTGCCATTGGTATGTTGAGAGGGGTGCTAATAAAAATACAGTTGGAGATTACATTCCAATATCATCTCTTGTTCCGTATAGTAGGGATATTAAATGTTTCTTTGTCAAAATTAAAAAGATGTCAGACAACAAAAAATTATTAAAATTTAAAAGAAACGATAGATGACCAAATTTACAGAAGTTTTTGCCAGCAATGTCAATATGTTGCATTCCTAAATTATATGAATGCCTTTCTTCTTTGGTAATTCGAGTCTAAATGTTTTATAATTTATTTATATTTCCTGTATTTACTTCCCTAGGAAAACTATTAGATTCCTTTCATCTTACTGTTACGTGTTTAGGCTCCAATAAACAGTAACAGATGAAAGAGTGAAAACAACAAGCTTTGAAAAATTTAACAAATAATTTATTTCCTTGGAAAATGCTGTGAAAAATAAAAAATAAGAACTTAGGTTTCAAGAATCAAATCCAAAAATAATCACAAAATAATCCACGAATAAAATTTTAGAAGCCCTAATATTGAAATGTTCTAAAGAAATTAAGTTCTAGTCCAGACGAAGAATCCAAGATGGAAGGCGATGACGTATGATGTATCCTGTATTGTGATGTGGTCTACAGTTCCTTGTAGAAACACAAGAAGTAATCCAGTGTTTGAAATCCGAATAAAAATTTTAAGAAATGTCTTAGTTCAAGAATTCTGTATGAGCACTCAATATTTCCAGAGAAACGAATTAATCCTTTTGAATCCAAATACTTCCTAAAATGACACAACAAAAGAAACACCTTTACGTCTCAGTGTTTAGAAGCCCGACTGTGAGATCTCTCTTAGCAATAGTTTAAAACTTGAATATCGCGCAAAACAGATGCCCGGATAAGTGTCACGTGATCATGTTTACATCACATACTCTCAGCATGACCCTGACAAGAACCAATTACTTTACTCAAAGAATAAAATTTTAAAAAGTTGTTTACTTCACTAAAATCTATTTACAAATCGAGGGTCGCGTAATCACACAACCTCGATATCAGCCTTATTATTCCCACAATAAAAATACATTAAACAAAACTTGTTCACGTGACTGTTACAAATTTTGAATTAAGGTCGGGAACTAGGTTACCTTTAAGTGTTTACAATATGAACAGTCAAGGTAAAACTTTTTTTCTGGAAAAGTGTCGAGTTCCTAATAAACGAAACTACATTATTTTAAATATAATGAAATTTAAAAAAAAAATTTAAAACTTACGAACAATTAAATAAGATATAAATTAAATCAAATATGCATAACATTATATAAACAAACAGTACTTTGTATACCAATTATTTTAAGTTGAATTGATTTTGATTAATCACACATAGTTTGCCGCAGTGATTAGCTAAATTATGGCCAATATTCTGGAAGATACGCCGAACAATATGTGCAAAATTGATTAATTCTACAAACCAGAGCTTGCTGTCTCTATTTTACGTCTACTGCTTCTGGCAGGAAACCGTTTTGATTTCCCCGCAATCTTTGATCTTCCAACGCACAAAGAAAATTAAGTTCCTTCGATCTTAAATTGCCAAATCGACGTCTTTGAGACAGAGTCGTAGAGGAAGCTAACTGATAACAAAATGAGGAGTTCTTTCAGTTTAGATAACTGAAATGTTATCTCAAAAGATAAACACATTATTACTAATTATTACCTCATATCTATTTTCTCCTCAGTCATTACCGTATCTCAGAGAGCTCTTTATAGCTACTCAGTGACGTCATAGGTTTAAAAGCGAGCAAAAACGGCTTCAAAGCCCAGATGCTTTTTAAATAGAGTGATTACATCTTTTTCAACCAGGACATCACTTGTTGCAATTCTTCAGGGATACTCATTCGGACGGAAATGCGTGCACGGTCAAATATCCTCTATTTTCTGGTCTCCTCCAATAAGGAAATGAAACGGAAAAACTGTGTATAATGAAGCAGAACATTATGTTTTCTCCAATTAATTGCAACGGATAACGACATGCTATATCTATACAATTATCACCATCCGATTTACATAGTACTTTTTCTATATCTTATTCCATATGTTTATTTTATTCTACCTACGTTACTTTCGAAAGCCTATTTGGGTCTTTCTCTGTGGGAGGGGTCGTTTTTTAAATTATAAAAAAGAAAGAATTTTTAGAAAATTTTGTCTTTACGAGACTATATGCATAACACTGGTAACTGCACATTCTCACTTTGACCATATTTATGGACAGAAGTAGTACCAAGCTAAACTTGACGAAATACAAGCATACTGTTCTGGAAGGTAAACTAAAGTGTTACTTGATGAATCTTTCTAAATAAATATCACAAGCGTTCGTCTCTACGTCTAAAGCATCCGCATATGTTCTTTCGTCTATTTCGTTTTTAAGTAAAGCACTGACTTATTGAAACTCCATTTGAAGACAGGTGATCAGCAATTACTTTCTCAAAGTGTAATATCTATTATTTGGTGCTGTATGATAATTTATTTTGTTCTGTCTAGTCTATATGAGTCAATCCTACTTGCAATATTTAATTTTAAAAGTCGGATTTTTATTTATTTATGAATTTATGCAAAATGTAAAGCTGATTTGTTATTCTTATTGCTGATGAAGACGCTTTGAAAGGATTGCACGGTAAAATTCCTTTTCTTTGGTTCAATACATTTCATGTTTGTTTATTGCTCTGATCATCTGCAGTAAGCTTTCTACAGTCCAGTTCCCATTATCCAATACGTTCTTTTTCACGCGCCTTTTACTCTCGTCCAACGCTTCTTTCAAATTTCATTTTTATTCCGTTACCTTCCAGATTCATTGTCGAATCGAAAAAATAAATTCTATGGGGGGGGGGGGTCCTCTGGAAAGTGTGCTTGTAATATTACCTAAGAAGATCTCTATTTTAAGATAAATGTTCGTAACCTGGCAAGACGTCCAATACAATGTCACTTGTCATCTTAACGGCGTCTCAAAGTGAAGAACAAAAACTTCATTTCTAAGTCCTGCGGTGACCTTTTGAGTTTACTTTAGTTTTCAGCAAATACGTTTTATAATTTCCATTTATGGAATATCACTGAGGTTCGGGGTTCAATCAAATTTGCTTCCATGTTTTTCTTTCCATGATTAAACCTTGATCTCATTATGGTGGAACAAAGAAAAATAGTTAACAATATATTGCTTTTGTGAAAATAAATATTTGGACGTATTGGGCAACAATTATTGAAAGAACCTCATTATTGGGAAAAGAGCAATGTTCATACAGCACGCGATATATGTTAAATATTGGTAGGATATTAAATTCTTGACTTCTTAAAGATTTACGATATTTGCGATATTATATTACTCATATTCCATTTATTTATGCTTCGTATGTGGCAGTACTCTATATTAAAGTCAAGTATGATTATGTAGCAGTACTCTATATTAAAGTCAAGTATGATTATGTAGCAGTACTCTATATTAAAGTCAAGTATGATTATGTAGCAGTACTCTATATTAAAGTCAAGTATGATTATGTAGCAGTACTCTATATTAAAGTCAAGCATGATTATGTAGCAGTACTCTATATTAAAGTCAAGTATGATTATGTAGCAGTACTCTGTATTAAAGTCAAGTATGATTATGTAGCAGTACTCTATATTAAAGTCAAGTATGATTATGTAGCAGTACTCTATATTAAAGTCAAGTATGATTATGTAGCAGTACTCTATATTAAAGTCAAGTATGATTTTTTTATATATCATGAGAGGTGACATATATGTTTAACAATGTTCTTACAAAATTGATGCGGAAGGAGACATGCGCATATAAAAGAAATGCTGGTTAAATCGAAGACTACTCAACCAACATTCACGATTTGCGGTAGTTGACTTCTTACAACAGTTTAAAAATCACGACAACTGTATCTAACTTCTTACAATAGTTTAAACATCACGACACGTGTATCTTCATATTGACAATAATTCAAACCGCACGTGCACACAATCACCTGTACTCTAGAAAACATTCCGTTCGTGAATTTTACAACACAACCCACCTCCACGTAAACGTGTCCTTTGTGTATAAATAGCAAGCTTACACGCGGTCTGTGACATTTTTACTGGATACGAGGATGTCATAAACACGTTGATACAGCTTAAGTGTGACTAAAATTTGATCATAAAAAACATCCTTTTCTGCTAAACCGACCATACTAAAACGATAAGCATCGATAAAAATAGTAAATCCCCTTTGGCTTTATCGTGAAGAACGCCTACGATCTTTGATATATTTGAAATTGGCATCATCAAAAGCTATTTAGATAATACAGTCCCATAGCACTATTGACTGACAGATATAATTCATGAAGACATAATTGGTCTTCTCAGTAAACACACGAAATCTACATAATAGGTCTAACCAGTAAATGGAAAAATCTACATAATAGGTCTAAACAGTATGTGGAAGAAATCAAACAAATATTCTCAGTTGTTAGTGGGTTGAACACACAACCAAAAGGTTAAGAGTTCGAATCCTATTGACACATGGATCAACAAGAGTCGCCTAGCTTGATGTGCCCATTGGCAAAAGACTTGAGTTCAATTCATTCGGCACAAAATAACCTACTTGAGTTGTTATGCGGTAAACACCAAACGAAAACAAATATTCACATAAGTCTGACTTCGTACGAAGTATTTACATGCAATATAGATGGTTTTAAGAAATATATTTCGCTAATCGATTAAAAACAATTAAAAATTAAGAAAAAATAAATACCAGAGTATTTGGGGGCTTTTGTATAGAGCCTTTCTTCTTTAAAAATGCATGGGCTTCCAGTTAGAAGATGGGCATTTGAGGTCCCTATGAAGTTTCAAGCACTGGCTAAAAGTAAAACGACGTTCCATATGAAGCACGTATGTTACATCGGCAGCGGAAAATTGTCAAACAGCTAGGAACTGATACTTACTACCAACTGCATAAGGTTTATTACAAATTAACTAATTGTCTTAAAGCATTTTGTCCAAATTTAGCAAGTCTCCAGAGTGTTACAATTTTAATATCCTGTTCAATTACGGCTCTTGTCCTATAGCTTGACTTTTCTGGAGCAATTACGAACACTACTGAACTTGAAAAAATGCATACACGTACTCTGAGATAGATATAATTACTATGCTTTCAGTTACCATCACCTAATATAAAAACGATAACACTATAAGTACTTGGACTAATTTCGTTAGAGACTTTTAAAAGTTTTTAATGGTGTTGCTTAGCAATGCATGGATGATGTATGTCTGGATGTTTTGAACACAACAGAAATAATTGTAGATATTCAAATGTTTTAGATGTCCAAAGAATTAGAACTTCAACAAATGGTTATAAATTTATAAGATAGTATATTAGTGCTCATTAGTCCCTTTAAACAAAATAGTTTTATTTTATTGGATTCTTTCCCATAGGCCACTCAGCTACTGATTTAGCCCGCCCCCAAAGAAACTACAAGCTATTTGTGAATCCGCCCTTGATCAGGGTGACCTTGTGAGACCCATGTACAAATGGCGATCTAACATAACGAAATATAACATAATAAACAATATACGTTATTTAGTACATGCCCCTCCCCATTGCATAAAGTATAGATTTATTCTACTTATTGTTTTACTCAAAAAGTACACATATACATTGCGCGCAGTGAAGTGATTGTATGTTTCGTTGCGTTGTTATTCCCAATTTCATATGATGTTGCATAGCAACAAACTTACTGCATCCTACATGTATTTAAAAGCATCTATTAAGTGTTCGACTACTTTAAATTAGTGGTAATTTAATTGGATCATCCGATGTAATGCATTCTCACAGGAAATCGAGAGATTTGTATGTACTAATTATTGCTACTTAGATAACGAAATTAATGAAAGTAAAATCATGCTGGTGGAAATTTATTATGGGTTCTGTAATGTTGTTATCAATTATGGCAATTATGGTAATTTGGTAACTCAAGTATACGACAAAGTATACCTCACCTCGACTATCATACGTACCACGAGTCGTACGCACTTAAGTGACATTGATTACGCTGATCGGTACATTGTTTCAAAGGCCTTCGTTTTGTATTTTTTTTTTTTTTTTTTAATGTAAAAAATTCACAAACAGGTTTTTGCTTAGGTGGAACCAAAATTAATACTAACCTATGGCCTAACTTTTTCTGGAACTGTATAAAGCCTTTTTGACATGCAAGTAACGGTTATTTAAGTTGGTATCATCAGATGTGAAAAAGGTAAATGAGACACAATGCCTATCTTCATACTCTGCAAGGTTACTTACTTGCATTGACTGATAGAAAAACTGGCTTTCACATAGTTTTAAATATTGTTACAGAATCAATCATGAAAGCGCGGAACCGATGGCACGTAATAAAAGCTAGTCTAGAAAGCTGACTCGGGCAGGACCGCCATCCCAAAATGAGTTAGTTTCTGGTCTACAAAACAATAGCTATCATAATGCTATAAGCGTGCAATTCAAATCATATTTTTTTCACATTGTAACTTTAAATTGTGATGTAATTTAATCACCAAGCATACAAATAAAAATTACGGTCATATTATTCCTGACTAGAAACGCCGATTTTGTTTTTATTAGAGTGTGGGTTAAATATTAGATTCATTATCTTGGTCTGAGTCAAAGACATTATGTTTATCGTGTTCTTTTATCATAATTTTAGTAACTATATCTAATTATAACATAGACTGTTATAGAAATGAACTTTTGTCATATATATTGGCTCTTCTTTTGTGACTTAGTTTTTCATATAATCTTCTTCACTCGAAAAATTATTCGTTCCTGCGATAACATCT
Source organism: Sinohyriopsis cumingii (assembly GCA_028554795.2). NCBI lineage: Eukaryota > Metazoa > Mollusca > Bivalvia > Unionida > Unionidae > Sinohyriopsis > Sinohyriopsis cumingii. Next base: position 14,748,331 of record CM068824.1, read on the forward strand.
GAAGCAGAAATCGGTCTTATTGATGTGTTCAGTATTTCATTTATTTACTCAAAATTTTCACTGGAAGTGCAATTTGCTCTTCAATAATATTCTTATACAGAAACATTAATTTGGAATGACATTAAATGCTGATAACGACATCTTGCACTACATTATTGTGATTAATTAAAAGACTGTCGACACATCATCACATTCGAGATTACCGGCACATCAACACATTCGAGATTACCGGCACATCAACACATTCAGCGTTGGATCTTATTTGGTATAACTAATGTGTATTCCTTAGAACTGGTGATATAATTCTTTGAACTGTTTGGAATTTAATTCGCAATACATTACGTTCGTTTTTATATTTTCATTCTTTATTCTATGGAATTAAATTATCTGTTGAATTTTACAAAACTTGTCAGACTTTGCTCTTTCCTATTACTTAGTTTAAGACCATAGATTCGTAGTAATACAATCTGTACTGTGGCTGTATACACACTCTACAGTGGATTGCCTTCCTCCTTTCCGGTAAGAAGACATTCTACATTGGCTTTCATGCTACTATAGTAACATATCTATCAAAATTTGTCATGTTCAAATTGTCATGACAAATATTATATTGGATTAGTCTGAGAGACAGTTTGGAGCAAATTTATCACTTTCGATTACGAAAAGACGCTTATAAAAATGATAAACTCTATCAAGGAGGTTATTTACGGATGAAAGATCGACAATTCTGTTTGGTTGCATTCAACGTCTACACAACAAAGTATTTCTAATTCGTTGTTTGAACCTTGCCTAAATTGGCAACCTAATATCACATACCGATAACTTATAAAATGCATGTGTGCCAGTTAGTTAATAACGGCATCCTCACGATAGTAAAGCAACGTCATTTTCATATAACGACTTGCCTGAAATAAGACTGGAAATTCCAATTTTAGATGTAGTGATTGGTTGGTATCTGACACGGCGCATCAACAAAAACACAGGACTTCCTATACTTTGAGCAAGGATGTCAGTTAATTTTACCGTTGGTATTCGCTTATAAGAAGATCTAAATTGCAAATAACAAAGATCAAGATCTGCCACAGCATAACACACCTGCAGATCAGAGTCAATGTTGTTTGTTCATCTGATTACTCCTAACAAACTGCACAGATCCAGATCTGCCAGTGCACCATGCAACGGCAGGTTAGGGTTTGTACCGTTTGCAGTTGGAATCGACGTATAAGCGAGTAGAGACGGTAATATGCAGCTTAACGACTGTCAGTAGTGCGAAAGAGTTATAATTGAATCCGATTAGCTGAATAGAGATGTTAAAAACTAAACCGGATGATCATCTTTCTTGTCTTTCACCTGAACGAAATTCACGTTAGGGCGAGCATCAGTTCGTGACATGGAATTTTCAGCGAGAAATATTTGTCCAAATAGGCAAACATGTCCACAGCAGCCAGTTTGCAAGAAGCGAAAGGTAACAAGGAAAGCAACAGAGTTCAATATTTTTTTTTCATCTCAGTGAAAACATTTTAAAATTGTGGAATTTGCCTCATTCTTCGTACTGAGGATGCAGCAGTTATATGCCATGTTATAAACTGTGAAATTGATTGGTTTGATTAAAGCAATGTTGATGACATTTTTTTTATTCTTCATAATAATGACACAAGACCCGGATGTCTTAAATACCATGACAACGCGAATACAGCTTTGCGAGACAGTGAAAAAGTTCTCAACATGGTGTGAGTTATGGGCAGCAAAAAGTGTGCCAATGACTCAGAATTTTTATCTTCTTCCAGATCAATAGTTAACTATAGTCTTACTATCAATAGTATAATTTAAAAAAAAAACAATTTCTTTATTATTGATTTTTTAATGTTGCTTAATTTCCTTTCTCTTTTTGAGGCATATCTTGGCGGTTTGTCTTCATAGCTTGAAATAAAATATCTCAAAGAGCAGTACAATTTTTTTTATCAATGTCCTGGCAACTCTCCCCACCCCCTCTCATTTGTTGAATAATATTTATTTCTGTCGCTCTTTTGAAACGAACTGTGAACTTTTTCGTTGCAATCGTTCACCCTTCATCCATATATAAATGCAAGATATTATGCTTATTCAAAAACTGTTTCTTAATAAAGATTCATAACTTTTTACAAATGGTCGTTTGGTAGAAATCTATCATATATAATCAATAATATTATCACCACATGTGTTTCTTATCTTGACATCACGCTGTTGATCACCGCATATTCATTCCACTTTAACAGCGCGCGTATTCTTTGACTTTACAATTGTTAATATTTTACAAAAGACTGGAGGAGGGAGTGGAGGAGGGGTTCTGCTCATAACATTTGACTGGAAAACACGAAATATGCTATTTATACACAAAACGTATTATGAGTCACAAAAGAACGATATGACCTAGAGACACGTCGAGTCCGTCAGACCGAGACATATGGTCATAAGCCATAGCAAACTATTGTTTTCTCTGACCCAGAACAAAACACGAATAGGGTTTTGTATTTATTACGTAACCCATCTTTTACATGGTCTTAATATCTTAAGAAGTTGGATTCACATGGTCAAAAAAATATATATGCACCATCATCAATAAGGACACCTAAGTATTTCGAATCTGGTTGTGTGATACGGAAATACGGATTGAAAAGCTCAAGCATGTAAGATTAATGAGTATCTAATAAATACCTGTGTGAAATTTAGAAATGTAATATCAATGTTTTTTCCTTTATTTTCTTAGATTGAAATATATGCTTTGTTCTATTGTAAGGTCCAGAAAAAATTTGTAAAATATTTTTTATTTGTGAGACAATTTAACGCTATTCACTAATTTATAATTAAATTAAAATACCTGTGTACCTAAAATTCTTCAAATCGGTCTGGGTAACATGTAAACCGCATTTTCGTCTTTTCCCTGATACAAAATTGACGATCTTCTCACATCATTTCTTTGTCACAATTTTAAAAATTTGCATTTCACTAAACTTGTACAAAATGGTTCAGTTTAAAAAATAACAGTTTGTTAATAACAACTGTCAACAGCACTTGCCTTGGAACGAAATGTTTTCGTTACTTTTATTGCCGTCGTCCGTCCGATATGTACTTCATTAACTGATTCGTAAGTCTACATCTAGATACTATTTCGAATAATTGAATGATGTTCTTTGATGGACTTGAGCAACTATTTATATTATTTTCTTTTATTCTGCAAAATTTATTTCTATATTTTCAACAAAATTGTAATAAACTGTAAGATCAACTTTAAATGTAATATTTCATCGTCTGTCTCTGTAACGGGTCAACGCCGTGCGTGTTCCTTAGCTCATTATTATACTATGAATTAATTCACTAGTTCACCGCCATCAAGACCATTCCTATTAAAACAATTTTAACGCTTTATGCAATATTTGCAGTATATCCGCTACAGAACCATTCCTTGTTTATGCATCCTGATCTTTGCGTGTGTTTTTGTAATATTTAGTGATATGAAGATATTGCCATATAAGTATTACTGGTTTTAATTCTTATTCGTATATTACAGGATAAATCTCCTCAAGGAGGAAACAAAGGTAATGACAAAGTCATGATTACAGGAGCGTACTAACGGGGGAGGGGACGGGGCGGTTGCCCCGAGCGCTTGTGGTCTTGTAGCGCCAAAACCACGTGCGCCAGACTTCCTGAGGCGCCAAAAAACTCCTTTAGGCCTTAATATTCGCCCCTGGCGCCTTTTACCCTTAGTACGCCACTGCATGATTATATTCACTGACAAGAGCATATTGACTGAAACTAGGTAATATTATTTACACCCAGTACAACAGACAGGCAGACAGATACACGCACAGGACAACAATTAACATAAATATTTACTTACCTCAAAGCCCCGGCGGCCAGAGAACGTCTTCTATGCTCGGATATAATCCTCAAATTTTCAAGAAGCATGGCATGTGCTTTGTCCGGATGTTTCATTTTGCTATCCGTTAAAAGCATGAATTAGCTGTACATGATGTAAAGCTTCCCTCTGAGATAAAACAACATCCTGATGAACACTTGATATTGTCAAAATCCATATCTTAAGCTGAGTCGTTGCTCATATTCAATACAGAAAGCTTCCAGTAAGAATCGTCGTTGGATATATCTGTATATCCAATTTCTATAAACACATTAGAAAATCAATTGTTGCATATTGTAAATCTCGAACATGAAGTAACATTAACATAGCAACTTGACGTTGGAACTTGGTCACCAGGAATCTTTCAAGGCTCAGATGACGTATTCATTCAGACCGTTTTCCTGTATGTTCAAGTAGAATCTGGTTGAATATAAAACACATGAAACATTATTATCTGAAATCAGCCTTGTATATAACATAACTGTATCCACTTAGAAGCAAACTGTTGTACGTTAGGAAAGACGTTTCGCGTCAAATAAATAATAGATAAGAAAATTTTACGCAAAAATTTCATCTCATCCTCTCAGCTAATCTCCTGCATGCAAACACTCATCACAAACTTATAATGGGCACTTCATTTCGATTGGCTTGTGTTATAGATGTCGTGTGTGTTTGGTCACATGACATTTTGTGTCTGTTGCAGTCGTTGGACAACGTTCTCAAGCAGCAAGCACTGGAAGCTGTATTATTTCGTATGAGATACGATAGGACGGTAGAAAGCAGTGACGAAGAATCATGATTCCATGTAGAAAGACCTTTGCTGAAGTTTCATTGCCCATCACAATCATTGATCAATATAATCACTTTCCAGTCAGCATGCTACATCACCATTTGTTAGACTCGTCATGCCGCTGCTTTAGTTTGTACTGCTGAGAATGAAGAGACTGCAATGCAACAGATGAAAGAAAAATGTGAAAGACACACCTTTAGTAATACAGTAGGCACAGCCATGAGGTTGTCTCACTCCCTCTCAAACTCGTCCATGTGGCAAACGCAAAGGGTATAGAGTAAACGTAATCAGTATCTATCTTGACAGTGAAAGCTTAATTTACAGCAAAACCAGTCTAAATTAAAGCTGACCTAAGCTATATTCCAGTAAAGTATGACTGATTTGTAATTAAGTTCCAATGATTGACAAGCTTAGGTAAATATCCGATAAATCAATATATCATTGCCACATTTAAAGGCGTATTTACCCATACGAATAAGGGCTCAGTACTCCAGGATCTCTTTAAAGACGAAATTATTCGAGAGCCTTGCGATTTGTTTAGACTTACGAACATAAGTAACGATGTCCTTTTAAGTAGCTTGACGACTATGTCATTATATCAGGACGATCCCAAGATTTAAAATTATGTTTTGTGAAGAGTCGCTTAAACAAGTTACAAAGTCTTTGGTTTTCTCTACAAGTGAAACAATTCATGATATTTCATTCATTCGTTAGCGAAGTTAAAAAGAATTATTGTTCAAACACATTTTGATTTTATTCTGCACTCATTTAATATTTCCTCTTCACACCTTGAAAAAATTTATCCAATGTTTAACCTGTACATACAGCAGAACTAAAATTTACTGCTTTTATTTAATTCATGCTGCATACAACTTTCCTTATTTTCCCTATATTTAAGGACTCTGGCTTGTTAAGTTAATTTTTTTTATCATAATTGCATTAATTGGTTTCTTAATTATTGCTGTGATGCACCAAGACAGTAATTTCCAAGAGGACCCAAAAGTTAAATTCTTTGTTCCGAAACGTAGCGCATTTTGTGCATATGTATGACTTTATTATGCAGGTATATTTTAGGAAACGTGTATCAACTGCGTTAAATTAGTCTGGCTTTATACATTGACCTTCCTAACCTCTTAGTGTCTTGTGCATTTGACGGCATGATCGTACGATTCGATGATTGCTTGACAAACAGATTCTGAAAGCTTACTTTGAAGTTAAACGCAAATGACTGTTCTTATTATCATCAAAGACCGTGATTGTTTTCTATTGCATTGGATTACTTTCCAGCATTAATCCCAAGATCCAATTTAAGTTTACATGGTTTTATTTCGGTCTATATTGAATCAACGAGAGTTCTCTTGGAGGAATCATTTGCGTTTCGCTTAGGTAATATAACAGTTTTGTAACGATCGATGCTTTCATTTTGTCAGGTTTTGCTTAAATCCAAACATAATTGTTCAGGTAAAACTGTCCCGTATATGAAAATATATAGGGTCCCTGAAATTTTGTTCCAAACAAATTCGTCAATTACAGCGTATGAACAAGGCTAACCCCCCACCCCACCCCCACCCGTACTTATGGATGAGGCTTTTTATTGTTTCCCACCCAAAAGTGAGATATTCACTCTAAAGTTTTTCATGTTATGAGTATTTTGTTTCTTGTCCCGTAAGTATTTTGAAAGCGATTTTGTACGTATAGAAAATAACGACGTAGTTTATACTTCACCCATAATTTCTTAAGTGGTAACAAAAAGTAGCATTTGAAGAAAATGGAAAATGAACTTTGTCCTTCTTTTGTACAAGTCACAACTGATTTGTATATTGGACTCCACACATGCAGTTTCAGATACTTTATATTTTCAAATCTTTATCCTTTTATTTATTGCGACATCAAATCTAATTACAAATGTTCCTAAATCCCTTGAAATGCGATCGTGCTAGACCTGAGAAAGAGATAAATGATAAACTAAAATTGTATCTATGTCAATTATGATCTGATTTTTTTTCCAGTCCTCAGATAGGAAATGATCAGATCCGGATGAAACGTGTCAGTTTGTTTTTTAATGTCTCTCAATGGCAAAACATTGGGTGTTGATTAGTGAGAAGCATGTGACACTTCAGACACTATAGTCATGCGGAGTGATTGAAGTTAGTTGCCGTAAGAATCGTGTTACTATCGACTACATGTGGTAAGAATGGTCGCAATTGTCATTAACTTTTTGCACATATCGGTGAAATATAGAAATATGCCTGCAAACAAGAAGGCAATTTTAATGCGTACTTAAGGCTTGAACGGAAATAAAAAGAGATGGCCACAAACTTTTGACAAGGCTACTGATTCAAAATCTTGTTGACATAACGATAACACTGAAACTGACACGCCCAATAAATAATTGACATTGCTATATTATCTTCAATGTTTCAAGCTAATAAAGCATATCTATTTTCGTTACTGGTTACCATTTCAAAACATTTTGTCGGGGAGATTGAATATAAGAAGCTGATTAACAGTTTATTTTCTATCAACCATAGTTCCATGATTCTGCAACATCGCCCAACTGAATGTTTATCAAGAAAATATAATCTCACAAAAAATATGGATTTAAATATTTCAAAGAGGTATTATAAACAATATTTTAAACAACTGAATACACCCATGTTTCCGAATCTAGGAGTTCTCAAATGTTACTCTGATTTTTTCTTACACATGATACCCTATATCACTTGATCAATCTTGAAAACAATCATTAGGAATGGTTTCGCTTACATTTTTTGTTTCTTTTTAAACGTCTGACGACGAAAGACAACTTGTTTTATCTTTTGTGTGTTTACAAGAACGTCCTGCATGACGTGCTGGTAATATAATGCTATATGACGATTCTGTCGATATTGAATTATATCATCTAGCGAGGATCTCTCCAATAGTTTAAGTTTCCTATGACCTTTCCCAGGCTGTATTTCATATTTGGATGTTTAAAATGGGGTGAGATTTCAGAGCGCATACCCTATCAAAACCATAGAAGTTACCGAAAACATGCCGTATTTGCATAAAGTAGTCACTTTACACAGAGTCTAGCAAACTCAAGGGATATTATATCGATCCCAACCAGCTTGAAATCGACAGTTAGAATATTTATCTTCAGACACTTGACAATTAAAACTTAATTTGTAGCATTAATAAGCCGACAAATGAACCGATTATCCAATAGTTACGAATCAGATTGCATCACTGTCACATGATAGCCAAATCTCGCGGCATCAGTGTTCGATCGCAACCGTCTTTTCCGGACATCTGTTGCTTGAATCAAGTGACATTTTGACACTGACGTCTAGCCTGGTCTGCGAATCGTTTTTAGTTACTTCATCCATTAGAACGGCAGGGACTAGTCTAAATAACGCTAAGAAACATTTAGGCCACGAGGTTTCGGACCCCGTTATCATACAACGCGAGGCATGATACCGTATGATGTCATTTTTTGACAAAGACTACTGTTAAGAAGATGATATAAGTTGTCATTACTAGGAATGAGAAGCTCTGACGAACTCGCAAGATGAAATGAAAGATGACTGGATGTGCATGATAAAAGCTTACAACTGATAATAAATTAGCACTGTTAAGTAGATAGATAAAATCGAAGGTACATAAGTAAGAATATAGATAAACAGATTGGTCGGTTGATTGATTGACTGATTGATATGTATTATTATTATTATTATTATTATTATTATTTGAACATTTTCCATTACCAGATATTGTTGTTCATTTAGAATTCAGTAAAACATTTCTCTTTTTCAGTTATCGTAGAAATCTGGAGAAGGCCAGCAGGAGAGATCGTAGGGCGAGCTGGACTACTCGTACGGTAAGCAAGAGCAATCGTCGGGTGAGCTGGAGAGGGTGAGCAGGACTGTACTATAGGCTGTCGCAATCGACAGTTAGTTGTAATATTCTATGAGGAACTGTATATTAAGATCTTCAAACAATATCAGAAAATGGTTTTCGCTCAACCGCAGTAAATTTAACTAATTGTATTCTTTCATATATCTGCATTGTACAGCGATGACTCAAACCAGAGGCCAAACAGCAAATGTAATTATATAACCCCAGAAAAATCATATTTCATGTAAGTTTTGTCAGTATATAAACTCTTGGCATATTGCGTGTTTGCTAGTCATATGCCTTTTCACATTTCACAAACCATTAATAACTTACATTTAAAATTTGAAATCAGAGACATAATCAAGAAGATTAATCTCTAAATCGGTTGAAATAAGTTTCTCTTTTAATAACTTCAACGGTTCACGGACAGTATATCCAATTTCAAGGACAAAATTGACTCATCAACTGATTCCCCACAACAAACAACATCAAACATCCCAATATTTTTCTGAATCAAAGCCGTATGACTGAATCATATTCGTCAAAGTTTTATGAAGTCTTTCCAAAGCCCCTTGACTTTCAGGATGATAGTCGGAAGAGTTAAATTGTTCGACGCTTAGGAACGTAACTTGTTTGAATTGACCCATTCATAAAGCTTGACTCTTCATCACAAAAGTCATTTTTGGGAAGGCCAGCAAGTATAAAAACAGAGCTTTATGAAAACTTTTCATATAGTTTTAGTGGTAGTATATCTCAAAAGAAATGCGTCTGTAAATCTTGTGGACACAGATTATGGTCAACAAGGACTTGACTTGATGCAAGGGACATAAATAGTCGTTCATTATTCCGCTAAATTGGTTATCAGATGCAAGTGAAGTGTGCAGATGAGCCTTGGATATCTTCTGATTGTGGTTTTTTACCAAATGACAAGTGTGACAACATATACAGTATTTAAAAACATCATTTTTTATTTTCGTCCAATAAAAATGTGATAAGTCTTATTGACTCCAAAATGACCAGCCAATAGAGTTTCATGGGCTAAATAATTTCCTGTAGACATGACTTAGCAACGACAATTTGACTGTGGGTACTAACCTAATATTTTCGATAACATATAAAACTTAATCTGTGTGTAAAGGGTGGGGGAAACATTTCTAATTATTTTTTTAATCTATAATGCATTACCCGTTCTCTCTCTCTCTCTCTCTCTCTCTCTCCCCCCCCCCCCAATTTTTATTTATCTCCTTTAGGTCTTTAGGGATTTGCATTTCCACCATCATATCTTTCTGAAGCTCAGACTGTTAATACTAATTGCATCTGAGTTTTTTGTTATAAAAACCTAGTTCCTTTATTTTCCTTTCAAAACCAGAGACATGCGCATTAATCACACCCAAAGCAACACCATGCAATATATACGTTCCCATCAAATACTGGTTCAAAATATTCTTTATCTCCTGTTTTATTAAATGTGTTTAGCTTTAGAAAGATTAAAGTGTCGGACAAGAAATTTGTCCAGTTTGGAAGACTCCAACCTTACTGTGTAAAATTTAAAACAAAGTTCTCGACATTATATGACATTGTGAATGCCTGCTGGTTTCACTATAGATTTCTCAATTGTGTGAGATTAAAATCTTTACCAGGGAAAAGGAAAATTCCAAAATTCCGAATGGAAGTCAATTTAATTTTTAAAGACAATTTTTGCTATCTCGGAAATGTTTAAAGCCCCTGATAAGCCCAAATTTTTGTGACTCTTTGGTCTTTAAATAAGTAACAGAAAGAAGCGACACTATTACATTCTGTAAAAGTCAACAAACAATTTATCTCCCTAGAATACAACGTGGAAAATCAAAAGATACTTACGGTATTGTGAACTAAATCCAAATATAACTAAATATTCTATCAAAAGTTCAGAAGTGCAGAATGTTCCGCATGAATTCCAATAATCTTGATTGTGCTGATGTAGCTGTAGTTTTGAATATGCTGATGTACTAATAGTTTTGATGTGTCACAAATATATAGTCCAGAATGTCTTTGAATGCATTCATACTAATCCCAATGTAGTGTTTTAGTCCAATGAGCTCATTGCAATTCCAATGAATAAACAACTCCTTTCAAATTATACCTGAACACAACTAAATTATCTGATCATAGATTCCCAAAGACTGATATGAAACAGGAATTTACCAAGTCACCGTATGTGCACATATACAAACTGTCACGTGACATAGGAATCAACATAAGGTTCTGGACAACTGATCACTTCTTATGGGGAATTCACTAATTCGTAAGTAAGATAAAGCCTTGAACTTAAATTTAGTAAATATTTTGTTTACAGTTTATAGCCATGACAAAAATCAGGTCGACACTACATGGTAATAACTTTAACTTTGATCACAGATACATGCACACACACACACACATACATACATACATACATACATGCATACATACATACATACATATATACATACATATATGCAATATTATTTACTGTGTTCCTTGATATAATTTATTTTGCACACACAATTTTTTTAACAGTGCCTTTTCACTGGTTAGTCATTTAATTTCGCCACTTTCCAGTAGATCCTGAAATATTATCTTTTCCTTCATTTTGTCATACATTTCAGCATTCATTCTTTGGAACTGATAAAGCATTTATATAACCTCTTAGTTATCTTTCCTTTTGATCTGTTGATAGTCACTACAGATGGAAAATAATGCCTGGATTTGTTCCGTTCTAAATGTCTATTATCGTTTATCTGATAATCAAGTGACATTGCTGTCTATTGTTTGAACCTCTTGTCCTACAGAAGTTGTATTGGTTGTCTGATGTTAACTTTCTATATTTAGGTTGAATCACGATAATAGGATATAGCCATTTATTATATATTTTCTAATAAGATATCGAAATATATCAGTGGAGAGAAAAATTTATCGCCACAGTGGTGATTCACTTTTGGAAACACTTTCATTTCCACATGAAAAAATCTTGCAAGTAAAACTTCCATGACCTGTTTCCATTCGATAGTCTCTGTCATCCGTATACTATCGTATACCTATTACACTAAACGACAAACGGTAGATATATGTATGTAAAAAATTTACATATGAATAAAGTTGTTAAAGTAGGGATTTTAAATGTCAGCATAATCAGATTCATATTTTAAAAACAACCGGAGAAATCAATAATTGATTAGTGTCGATTTCAAACCGAAATTAAGTGATAATCGCAAAGTGGGCGATGCCAACACAAAAATTTACGTCTGATTGGATAAATATATAAAAATATCAGCAGAAGCCACAATCTTTAAAATATGTATGAGCGTTCTGTCGTGTTGCAACATCATTCTTACACCAGCAGTGTTCACTGTATTAGTACGCACGTAAGAAGTGTCAAGGAAAAATATAAAATGAAAACATTCATTAAATTGACACAATACATAATTTGAAATATTACATGTACAATCTAGGTCTGTAAAAGATTGCTAGCCTGAAATTATTGTAAAAAAAGTTGCCCATGCATGCTCTAGAATTTCTGTAAAATCATCAAAACGACCTATATTTTGTTAACATCATTACCAAGATTTTCAGCATCACAGACATGTAGTTTGCATGTATAAAACCATGTGAGGAGTTGTAACATAGCAATGTTTTATGTCAGGAGTTGTAACATAGCAATGTTTTATGTGAGGAGTTGTAACATAGCAACGTTTTATGTGAGGAGTTGTAACATAGCAACGTTTTATGTGAGGAGTTGTAACATAGCAACGTTTTATGTGAGGAGTTGTAACATAGCAATGTTTTATGTGAGGAGTTGTAACATAGCAATGTTTTATGTGAGGAGTTGTAACATAGCAACGTTTTATGTGAGGAGTTGTAACATAGCAACGTTTTATGTGAGGAGTTGTAACATAGCAACGTTTTATGTGAGGAGTTGTAACATAGCAACGTTTTATGTGAGGAGTTGTAACATAGCAATGTTTTATGTGAGGAGTTGTAAAATAGCAACGTTTTGTGTGAGGATCTGTAACATAGCAACAAGCAATTTCGGTTATTCAAACAGTGAAGTAATAAACAAATAACATCTGAAAGAAAAAGCTAGATTTCCAAATGACAGTATACCAAAAATTCAGCTTATCCTGAAACCGAAGAGAATAAACTAGAATTTAACATAATTATTGCAAATGGAGCATGTAGAGATAACGAGCAAACACTGACCTGGAAAATATTAGGAAAAATGGACCAGAAAAATAAAATAATGATACACGAAATCCTTATCAATGCTGGAGGTTCTATCATTTCCATATCGTTATCAGATGTTGCAGTTTATACTGAAATGCATTCATCAGTAGATTTCTTCCTATCGACAACTTTGAAAGTTTACAAAATAAACTGAGAGGTCACCACATTACATTAAATGGTATCAGGTAAGTACAGCTGTAACAATACTTAGCGCTACAAAAGTAGCCACTTGTCGTTTGACGAATTGTTCTATGGGAAATTGATTATACTGAAAGCCATAAAGCATTCTAATGTATGGGATTTTCCATCTTTGATTCATCTTAAATTGTAGCCAATTCGAACAGTTTACAAGAACTGCTAATTCGGTGTCTTTGTCTTCTTATCTACATTTGGGAGATATCTTTCATCCAATGCTTTTTCTCAACAATTAAATTCCAAATTATTATAACTACGCATAAATAACACATATAAGTAACATTTTTAATAAATTTAAGATAATATATATATTAATAACCGAATTTCTATGTAAAATAAATACGGATATAACCGCAAACAAAGTTAACAATGAACCTGGAAAGGTTACTCCACAAAGTAAAACTTACTCATAGAGTTGAAATTGGCAGACAGCTTGGTAAACGTTTGCATGAATTAAAAAACCCAAATCTGTACTTTTAAAGAAAAAACAAGAATCTACAAATCACATATTGTTGAAAGAACACCGTATGAAAGAAATGAAATATCTGTACATGGTTCAGACAAAACTATATATTATTATATATGCATCAGTGTATTGTGTTAGGCATATTCTTTAGTTGGTCAAAGGTAGAGCTGTTTCTTTCCTAAATCGGATTAGATAAAAAGCCTTTTCCAAACAAGCAGTTAAATACAACGAAACTCAACAATACTATTGAAGAACACGACAAGGCCATGTCAACGTCTAATCCATTACCTGAGACGATATAAAATTATTTAGCCTGGTAAATAATAATGTGAAGACTAAAAGAAAATTATCATCAAAACAATTTATCATGCAACATCAACTTTGTGATTACTGCTACAAACAACATGTTTGTGGAAAAGCTATTTCAATTTTTACAATTTCCACCATTAACTAAGGATAGTGCAGAAATTGTAAATATTCTTTCATAGAGTTCATAATAAATTGCTTCATACCTCTAATAAACAGTAAATTGTGTTGCAGTCGACAGACTCTCAAGGGGTAAAATCTATTTCAACAATGCAGGTGACAACAGGTTTTGTAATCTATCCATTTCATTACAGGCAATATATTTTTTGTCAGTTACCACAATGTTTGTGATGAACTCAGAAATAATGAAATCTTCCATACATAACGACAAGAATGAAGCGGCGATTGTTATAAAACGCTTATGATTTTGAAAACCGCGAATTGGCAATAACTGAAACATAAACGTTGAATATTTGACACAAACTCAAAACTTAAGAACACATCGAGTAATAGTTACATTGTATGTATTTCGAACTACAGCTTCAAATTGTTTATATGCAACATCCATAGATCTATGCCCTACTACAGAATCGGATATCTTTTAAAACTAAACAATTATGTATTTATCCCAACAGAGCCAGTAACACAAAACTGTTTCGATGCTAATTATTTTACTTTGTTAAAATAGTAGACCAGTCGTCAAGAGACAACATCGGCAGATCAGAATGACGTGAACCGGAGGTTCGTGCCTTATCTCATAATAATTACAGATATGACGAAGTGCAGAACACAATTACGATACCTTTCAGGGGTCCTGACGAGAAAACTATTGAACTAGTGCATACAGTTAAAAGTGGCACGAACGTGGCCAATAACAGTATTGTAAATCAATCAGACCATGTACACAACTTGTATGCAGCGACTAATGACTTTGAACACATACATGTTGAAAATCGTATGTGTAAGACTATATGATAACAAGTGCGTGTTAATAACCATATGTGTAAGACTCTAGAATAACAAATACATGTTGATAACCATATGTGTAATACTATAGAATAACAAATACATGTTGATAACCATATGTGTAATACTATAGAATAAGAAATACATGTTGATAACCATATGTGTAATACTATAGAATAACAAATACATGTTGATAACCATATGTGTAAGACTATAGAATAACAAATACGTGATGATAACAATATTTGTATGACTATAGGATAAAAAGTAAATGTTGAAAATCATATGCGTATGGCTCTATAATAACAAATAAGTGTTGATAAAACCATATGTGTAAGACTCAAGCATAATTGGAGGGAAAAAATAGCTGGACGTGTCGGACAGTATAGTAAGAACAACTGAGCAGAGTAGTACTGAATGAAATGGAAACACAGTTTGACAAGGACAATAATTTGTTTTGGATTCATTGGAATTGTCAACACAGACATTCGATACTTTATTTTCTATTATACAGGCATTGAAAACAACAAAAGAAAGTGCAGATGATTTAACCCGATCGACGAGAAAATAAGCACTGTAATTGATGCTTTAGAATGCTGAACGAAGAAACAAAATACACAATCACCGCGAGACTATAATATTCGCCAGTCTCGAATGGGACAATGACAGCGACTGGAATAATAAAATCTAACATCAAGGGATCAAAAATGTAAAAAATGGTTGTAACATAAGAATTACTGACTTTAACAACAAGATAATTATTAACACTGGTATACTATAGGACTAACAGAGGAAGAATGGTTTCACATAAATAACCCCAAAATTGGAGGACAAAAATAAAAAATATGCTAATGAAAGAACAAGTATATAAATTAAAATAGCTTACGTTCAATCTATTTCAGATTGCATAATACATGGGCAGATTTGGGTCTGTGTAGTTTGTAAGGAGTAATCAGTAGAATAAACATCATAGACCCTGATATGTAGGAGTATTATGCTTTATTGTTGTTGTTGTTGTTGTGGGGTTTAATACCCATTTTTCAGCACACGATAAGCTATGCATGTCGGCCAGTATTAATGGTGGAGGAAGAACACGGGAAAACCCCGGGAAGAACCACCGACCCACGAGAAGCTACTGGCAAGCTTTCTCACGTACCCACATTGGCCGAAACCTAGACTCGAACCCACGCAGACAGAGGTGAGATGTCAGTGATCCGTAACGGATAGCGCTTTAGACCACTCGGGGCCCCGAGTATTATGCTACGGCAGATCAAGATATGATTTTTGCAGTTTCACTCAACTTATAAGTGAGTATATACAGTACTTGTTACACAGGTTTTAGCTCATCAATATTCTGCTTGCATATATTGCTTTCTGAGTCGAATTGACCAATTGAGCATGCATACATACATACAAACATACATACATACATACATACATACATACATACACACACACACACACACACACACACACACACATATACATACATACATACATACATACATACATACATACATACATACATACGTACATACATACATACATACATACATACATACATACATACATACATACATACATACATACATGTGTGATTTTGACTATTTAACTTCGCTTTAACAATTTTCCAGTCATATTGATATGATGTCTCCAGTGTGGCAGTTTATATCGATGTCTAGCAATGGGGCATCATGCCGCCGACATATGGAATCATGTCCAACCAAGTCATATTATTTTGACACCAGGCCGACCAGTCGTAACACTAACCTCTTAATGCTGAGCGCCACACGATACTGTTTCTCGTACCATTTTTGCAAGTTTTTGGTATGACTCAGTCGAAGTTTTAACCCGCGACCTCCCGCGTCCGAAGCGAGCGATCTAACTCTTAGGCCACCAGAGCGGTCACAAACATACACACATGCTGTAAAGTGTCGAATTTTGAATTGTATTGAACCTTAAAGGTGAATGCATTGAGCATTACAATTTTATCACATTTAAGCCAGAAAAGTCTTGTGAAGGGTCACTTTGACCTTTCTTCTTTTCTCCCCCCATGTCAGTGTTAAAACTTGAAATGCTAACATTTACTAACCAGTGAGATTCGAACAGGCCATTGCTACGCTGTCCTGAGAAAGTAAACATTTGAGCCATAACCGCTTGATAGGAACCCATGTCAACTTATCATTTTCAAAGGGAAATTTAAATGCAACGTAGTTTACATATTCTAAAAAGAACAATGCTTTCCTAGTTAACAAGAAAAGGGGACCAGCTGGCTGTCTTGTAAGAAAAGACAGGTTTTAGTGCTAGGACGCACACTTTCTGAAAGAGAACAGCATTAAGGTACGCAATTTTAATTTTCCACGTAATCTTCTATTTTAGATTGTTTGTTTTGTACAAATGTGTTTGATATGACTAGGATCCATAGTGTGTGTGTGTGTGTGTGTGTGTGTGTGTGTGTGTGTGATCTTGATTTTTAACGTAGCTTTAATAACTTGTCAGTCATATCGCTACGATGTCTGCAGTGTGGCAGTTTATAGCGATGTATATCACTATGGCATCATGCCGCAGACATGTAGCATGATGTCCCACCCAGTCACATTATCCTGACACCAGGCCGATCAGTCCTAACACTAACCTCTTAAAGCCGAGCGCCAAGCAAGGCAGCTGTTAGTACCATGTTTGTTAGTCTTTGGTATGACTCTGCTGGGATGAACCCACAACCTTCCGCATCCGAGGCGGACGCTCTAACCACTAGGCCACCGGAGGTGTCCAAATTATGTATCGTTTATTCAATTTCATGAAAGTCTGTTCATGCTAGAGTTGTTATGCAATTTACCTCTTTAATTTTACAGTTACTAGTTCATTGACAGAATTGACGATTGCATGCTATCCAAGTTTTCACATGTGTATGATTTCATAGGGTTATATGAAAAATTCCCTTTGTTTGTTAGGACGATTCTGATTATCGTGAGTTAATGAAAATCGCATATTTATATTTAATTTTGCAATGTTTAAATAAGCCTGTAAATTAGGGATTGCTGTGAGCTAGAATTATGTGCATTTTATACAATGGTAATCGAGCATGTGTTAGCGTAAATAAAGAGATACGGTTATGTTAGATATACCGCTCACGTGTTAATTTATGTTCAGTCGCTGTGAAGGGTGATATTCTATCGGATTAAGTCAGAATTTATGCAGTGAGTATAGCTAGTATGCTTCTGAGTAACGTAAGTGGGGGAAAAATATGCACGCGTAAAAAGTGGTTCATACAGAGAGTTATGTTTAATTTTGTCCTTTAAGGAACAGCTTTTTGGGGAGAGACGGGATAGTCATAAGACGGAAGTTTGAAAAAAAAGTGACGAGTTCAGAATAAATTACTAGGAGGTCCAGGAAGGAGTGAAGCGTACAGACTAGGAAAACTCGAGGAAATATGAAGAAATTGATGCACGGTCAAGAGAGAAAGGTGATGCAATCAGTCCTCGACATTGCGCTCTTTTCACCACTCGTTATTATGATGAAATAAATCCAAATTAGACACTGCTATTAAATTATATTGACATAACTTAAGTTGAATTGGAATTGCTGCTATTAATTTGTTTTGATTAAATTTGTTATTTTTCTTGTCTATGGGGGCTCGTATTGCATTAATTCTTCCCAACAGTCTTGCCCAATTCCAATTCTGTGTTGAAATTCTATCTTTCCACTCCCACCGGGCTATGATATCGAGGGAGGTCATCCTCTAGATAACGCCTTCTGACTAAGAGGGTGACGTTACACATACATACATACATACATACATACATACATACATACATACATAAATATATACATACATACATGCATGCATGCATACATACATACATACATACATACATACATACATGCATAAACGAATATTTGATGTACATATTTCAGAACCTCTATCGCAGACAATGCATTATAATAAACTTCTAATAATACTGTTGTAAATTTACATGAAAAGCAGTCAATTAAATTTTCATAGGATGGATACAAGCCTATATTTAAAATCTTGCCACATATCATGAATAAAGCCTTTTGAAATGACGGCATTAGCTGAATCGCTGTTTGAAACACTTCCGTCCATGAAAGAACTTCTATAAATCCTTGCGAATATTTTGAAGAACAAAAAAAAATTCTGAGACAGAACACTTGCGTTCAAATAGGATGCTTAACCACAGAAATGATATTTAATGTAAGCCTTACCATTCAATAATCTCTTATTTACTAAACAAAAAAAGAATAAAAATGATATAAATGTAAAATTGTGCAATAGAAAGAAAAGAAATTTTGTCTGTCTTTGTCTCTATGTCTGTCTGTCTGTCTGTCTCTCTCTCTCTCTCTCTCTCTCTCTCAATGTCTGGCTTTACTTACAGTCACGAGAATCTGAGAACCTGTACAAACGTTCTGACAAGTTTTGTTCTATTGACGTATTTTCCGCTACTGCCCATCCCCGGGTTGTTGGTTCGCTTCATTAGCGTCGTTCTGCTTTGAAATAAGATACTCTTCTACGGCAGTCTATATCAATGTAAAGCATTGATCGCTGCAAAACATGCCATCAATATCCTAGTACATGGCGTTGGAATAGAAGTAGAAATTACGTAATTGTCTAGAACCAATAAATTCCGCTTAGAGTATCAGATAAAGAACTGTAAAAATGATCATACGCTTTTATAAACATCTCAATCTTATATTTTTTGTGCATAAATCTTCTTGATCGCGTGGAACGTTTATGAACCTTAATTTAAGTTCACCTTCACCGTGAGCGTGTTTTCCGGCTTGTTAATGGTCAATGCTTCTTCTGTCTTAGAAACTGTTGGCAAGTTACCATAACCTGGAAACGCTGCAAGGAAAATAACAACACGGTGATTACTATTAAAGTTGCATGACGGATTCAAAACATATATTGACTGAAAAATGATGATAGCAATTATGTACCATGACTAATTATGTACCTTGCATCAGTCACGCAACCCGCATTTGAATTCATCATCATATGTGCTGCCATTGCTAATGAGAAATACATATGTGTTGAGCGGGGATTGTGTGTACTAACTAAACCATGCAAACATGTTAAGTCGATTTCCGTCGCCTAACATGACTTGTGAAATTAAAGCATTATGCATCTCGCGCCAGGCCAGGTAGACGAAATAATACAGCAGATAATAGTTATGTTAATTCCATTTAAAAACATGCAGTGGCTAGGTGATGATACTCGTCCGTGTTCGAACCCGAGGATACTTTGGTTAGGGATATCGTGGTGGGACTATGCGGGCAACAGCCGTTGCGGAACTGAACGAAAACTGGTGGTATCTTTGACTTTGAATGCACTGAATGAATTCGATCTTAAAAGTTGTTGAAAGCAAGCAGTCACAGAATCAAAAGTCACAATAACTTTGACAGCGTCCAGACCTAAAACTATCTATAATCAATAATCACCCACAAAATCCTCGTATAACACTCAGAATGGCTTGCCCTACAATGACCAAAAATGTCAGCAAGAATAGTGTTTATGTCAGGTAGTAGTAAATCTAAACTAATACCTATACTCTTAGAAGCAATCCAAACAAATTAGACCATGAAGTATATATTATCATTCAACCAGACTCTGGCGTGACTCAGTCACATGTCAGCGATAATCCCTCTTGTGCACTATGCGGAAACCCCTCGTACGACGAAGATTTCCTAAACACTTTTTTTCAACACATGAGAGGTCATACATGCCAGCTTATATATGTTTGGTGGAGGCTGGACCAAGGAAAACCCCACGAAGAACCATCGACCCACGGGAAGCTAATGACCATCTTTGTCACATACCCTCGTTGGTCAATCCAAAACTCGACTTGACACGTGGACATAACGTGAGTAGTCCATTAAATCAGCCACCAGATCTATGTTGTTACTGTTGGATAATATGTGGATGTGATGTCACCTGTCCTCGCGTGCTGTGGAGCTATCATCGACTGATGGGTTATTATGCAAATCTTTCCGGAACAAACAGGTGTACTCTTTAGACTCTAGTGTCATTTGGTAACAGCCATATCTGGCGCGAAATTCAAAATGGTCACATGACAGAGGTTTGTGCTATTCCGCGTGGATTTACAAGTCGCAAAACATATGATTTGATCCGGAAATATAACGTACATGTCGCCAAAAAGAACCCTTCAGCCGACGGTAGAGCCACAGCCGCGAGAAATACCAGTAAGTATATAAAATATACACCGATGTGTGCTGACAAAACCGACAGTCGATATAATCACTGCTGTGGGGCTGATTTATCGGCCTATATGAGGTGAGATGCGTGAGTGTTCTGTAAGAGCGAGTACCTTAGACCCTGTGCCACTTGAAGTTGATGACAACGTATGCTGATAATGTACTCGTCAAAATGCTAAACATGCCAACCCAGTATGATACAGGGATACAGGTTTACACAATAGCATGAGAAACAGCAAAATATATAATTCATTTTTATTCTATTTTAGTGTAATATGTCATGTCATTTATACATACCGTATATACTCG
This sequence comes from Sinohyriopsis cumingii, assembly GCA_028554795.2. Lineage (NCBI taxonomy): Eukaryota > Metazoa > Mollusca > Bivalvia > Unionida > Unionidae > Sinohyriopsis > Sinohyriopsis cumingii. The sequence continues at coordinate 14,769,607 of CM068824.1, forward strand.
CTTACAAGTTCAATCCAACCGGAAACTGCACAGACACGGATCTCCCAACGCATAATGTGGCAGCAGATCAGCATATGTGCAGTTTGTAAGGAGTGTTCAGTAAAACAAGCAACAAATGCATTAAGCTACGGCAACTCATGATCTTTATTGTCTGTAGTTTGTCTCGACGGGAAAGCGAGTAGAGTCGGTACGTGGGCACTCACATGATTGTGTATCCTGATAGACATTTGCTTACTTATCTATCAAACTTCCTTCAACACAGATGCCGCAGCCCTCAAACGAATTTGTTTCTCGATATAGCCATGTGTTCATGACTTAGAATTGTCTGGAGACAGTTACATAAACGGAACAATAAAAAGATAATACTATTTATTTATACAATGGAAAATTGCTAATGGGAGGGAGGAAGAGATAGGAAGGAACAGAATTATTCTTTATTTACATAATTTACGTAGGACTGCTGAAGTGTTGAAAACATTATACCCTAAGAAAGAAACCAAGATTGAGGTACAAGACTAACCAAATGCTCTACATCCAGAAATTGTTATTACTGTAAGCAGTTGCCAATTAAATCGTTGTATTAAATGCAGAAGTTGGGTGTTCTATTTTATTTTAACAAGTTTAATTGGTCTTTTGTATTAAATGCAGAAGTTGGGTGTTCTATATGAGATATTTTAAAATATATTATCTACTTCACTGACGTACAGATTTTGTAAACCTTTGCATTTGCAGATATTTTATGAATGAAATCACCTTTGAAGAAGAAAAAAATAATTAAAAATTCACCATTCTTGAATACAAACTGGAAAAACACGTGTTGATGCCAAACGTGAATAAAAGTATTATGATACAAACAGATGAAAGACTGAATGACACAATATAGCCAAAACCGGAGGGGGTGGATATTATATAGAGTCAAAAGATTATAGAGCCAAACGTGAAATTAAAGTTAAACTCGTTACCCTATTTTATATTACCCCATCCTATCCTACCCTGCTTTCTTAAGAACAAAACTGTCATCCTCGTAATCTTTATATATCTATACACAGTTATATGCTATCCCTCCACCTAGTTGTTTACCATCCATCACCCATATATCTACTATCCACCAAACTGCAATTTCGTTCAGCACACAGTTATCTACTACCCACAACCAGTTATCTACTATCATCAACCAATTATCCACTACCCAGACACAATTTATTTCACTATGAACACAGTTATCTCCTATCCACCAAAACGTTACATACTATATGTTATGCTTACATAATTTGTATTTGTTTTTGCGTGATTATATGTTATGCATAATTTTATTTTTGACCAGACCGTGTCCGAAGTCACGTTCATTGTGTACCTGATCAGTAACTTTGACGTTGTAAATAAACAAAAAATAGTCAATATTTCTATATGAGTGTTGGTTAAATATCAGGTTCATTATTAATGTAAACAGGCTTATCTTGATCTGAGTCAAGGACATTGGAATTGCCCAATTGAATAACCTGGTCTACCTAATGTTTTCCATGATCTTTGTTATAATTTTAGAAACATATTTTATCTTGTGGACAAGTTAGAATATTCTAGACAATAACTTTTGACCCTCATCTTGGTTCTTTTTTGTGTCTTAGCCTTTTTTATGATGTTTACTTGAGAAATCACTCATTCTTGCTTTAACATCTTGAAGTAGAAACAGTCTTATTGCTGTGTTCAGCATTTTCATTCGTTGGAATTATTTATTCAAATTATTATTCACTATAAATACAAAGGGGTCGTTAATTATATTATTATACTGGAAAATTCATTTGGAATTATAGTGATTTTAGACAAGGACATTTTGAATTATATTATTGTGATACATAAAAAAGACTGTTAAGACATCGCCACACTACAGGACACTGGCACTTTAGCATATTCGAGATTACAGGCACATCAACACATTCAATATTGTAATTTAATTGGAATACCACTGGAAGTCAATTGGAACTTTATACACTGGACTTGTGATAAAACCTTTAGGACTATTTGGGATTTAATAAACAATATTGTAAGTTCATTTTACATTTTCACTTTATAATTTAGATAAATGAATTATTTGTTGAATTATACAAAACTTGTTGTGTTTCGCTCCTTTCTCTCACTTTGTTAAGACCATAGCGTCGCAATACTATCCTACATCTGGTCATTTACTAGCCTGAACACATTGATCTACTCTCTACCAGGCCATTTTCTACTATCCAACCCAGGATTTTTAAAAATCTACCAATTCATTAGATACTTCCTATATAAAGTTATCCAGCAACCAGTTATCTACTATATCAACCCATTCACCTATAAGCCACAAACCAATTATGTCTATCAACATCTTTTGCTCTACTACCATCCACCAATCAATTATCAGCTGTAGTACCCATTTATCTACTATACATCCACCAGTTATATGATATCCACCTGTTAGTTATCTACTATCCACCAACCAGTAATCTGCTATCAACATCCAGCTATCTACAATCCATCAACCAGGTATCTACTATCCAAAAATGAGTTAGCTACTATCCAAAAACAGTAATATATACCTTTTAAATAAATATGATGTCCATCATACCCGTACCACTCAGTGATCCCTCTTATAAAGTAAGTAAACAAAACATGTAACCCCTTCTATAACGCTCACTGGTTACCACCCTTTATGCTATGCTAACTCTACCTTCCTATTTCTTTAAATAAAACCACTACAGCACCAAAGTGTAAACCTTATTCAGCATGTTACAGGACATAAAATCACTTCTAAATAAAATAAACAACCCTAACCCTAACAAAACCTCTTATAAATGAACTGAAAACTTCTATTCCCTTCACTAATATTCCTGATCACCCCATACTCTCTTTTAACCAAAACTACCATCCCACTCCCGTCTATTTATTATATTTTAGTTACACACATCTGAGTTTATATGTACTCTAAATTATATTACAAGTTTGCTAGCTACGGGTTTGGATTACGACTTGGTGTGTATCAGATAGGCTTTTTAAATATGTGTTACAATATTCTGCTAGAATCCCATAAGGGGTTTTCCAGATCTTAAATATGTTGCAATTCTGCTAGGGTACTGTGAGGTCAAAACTTAATTCATCAGTTTGAGGTAAGACAGTAGAGAAACTCACCACACAATAAACCTACTATGCCATATTGTATTTCCGTTCGAATGCACACAGTTGCATTCGTGCTCTGTTGTTACAAACATACCTTTCAAGATGGTACATATGTTAATCTCCCCTTTAGCTATGTAATCTTTTGACCTAATTTGTTAATGAGTCCACCGTTTAGCTCAGTTGTGTCATCCTCTATTACTGACGGAATATTTTTTTAAAATGTTGTTTGAGACACATGACACAATGAATAATTTTGCTTTGAAAATTAATATTTTGGTTAACAAATGTACAACGCACATCAATAGACCCGTGTCGTGACAGATTTGTTCAATCGAAACAGGAAGGAAGTCGGAAAATCACGCCTAAATTGGATCGTCTTACTACACGTCGTAAAATGGGTTGCTGTGTATAATTCACGTGTAATAAATGTTAGTAGTGTTAATTTCTGTAATTATCTTGTGTCAGCAAAGCAAAGGTAAAAATTTTGTGTCCATTTCAATGATTTTGTAAAACCTTTATTAAAAAAAACTTTGTTTTCTTGATGAATACGTTTACCATAATATACAGTACAGTGAATAATGTACTTTGATTATAATATTTTTAGCATGTATTTACTCCGCCGCTAAAGGCAGTTGCAGACTTATCTAAATACGTTAGTATTTATGATATGTACTTACATGTCTCGAGTCTGTGGAGCAGTTAATTTAGCTGACAAAGTTGTGTCTATATGCATATACGTGTGTGTGTGTGTGTGTGTGTGTGTGTGTGTGTAGTTTGATATGCATTTCTTGCGTTACACGCAGTTAACTATATGTTATAATGTAAGAGACATTCCATAGAAAATTATTGAAGAGTTCCTTTCAGCAGCAGTGCTCACACAAGAACTTCCGTCACCAGATGTCCATAACATTATAGTTGACTGTTTACAAGGTCGATTTATGTCAGAATTTCAGTTTGTGAACTTCGACCGAGGCTCTACATGCTTTTCGCTGACATAATCATTTTCATTTAATACATTGTTTGGCGATTACGACAATTTTATGAACCTCTCGAATTTATGTTATTTAATAAGAGACAGGCATCGCCTAAAATCATAGGATTCGTGACACTGAAGAGGGCTACGCGAAAGAGTGTCTTGAATCGCCAAAAGCTTTCCAGTTATGGACTCTGCCTTTGCATTGAAGCGCGTCAAGCGCATGAACGGTTGTTGACACCTCAAAAGAGCTTTACCTAAGTCCTATGCATTGAACACTAAAGGTTTGTGGTCGGTATGCAATCTGAACAAGTCGAGTGCAATTAGATATCGTGAATACTTCTCACAGGCTCACACACACACATGCACGGTACTCTCTCTCTCTCTCTCTGTCTCTCTCTCTCTCTCTCTCTCTGCATATTTAACCTCTGCAGAGGTGAGTGTTCTAGAACAAAAGGCAATCAGTTCGAGTTTTTCTCCATGTTGGAATAATGCAGCACTAATACCATAACTGCTTGCAACTGTTAACTTTTTTCCAGGGTCTTAGAATGCGAAAACTTGCTAAGATGTTACCATTTCCTTGACTTTCGTGAAGGAAAACTCTTGGTATGTGCCCCAATACAAATCAGCGTCTGATTTCAGAAGGTTCATAATCGGTCTCATTATTGTAGACAAATCTTGGAGAAATCTACCAACGTAGTTGATCATACACATGCGACGAAGCTTACTGATATTTGATGAAGCAGATAGCTCTGTAACTTCGGCAAATTGTGCCGGACTGGGGAGTATGCCATCTGAGCCGATCATGTGACCAAAGAATTAGAGTTGGCTTTTCCTAAATTCACATTTTTCTTTGTTGAGTTTGAGACCACTCCTACTGAGCTTCTCGATTACCAAATTTAGACGTTTTCCCTCCATGGCTTTGACATATATGAGTATGTCATCCATAATGGCTTCTGCACTTTTCATAGCCAGTCAGTAGCTTTTTAATTTTTCTTTGAAAATCTCTGGTGCTAATGTAAGACCAAATGGAGCTCGTTCGAAGCAGAAGCGACCCAGCGGTGTAATATAATTAGTCAGCTTTTCATTTTTTTCATGTAAGGGTATTTGATAAAATCCGCTTTCTATATTAAGTTTTGGAGAAGACTGAGGGGCCTATCAGCTTTGGTGATATATCAGCTAGAGTGGGGAGCATATATATTTTCCTATTGACAACTTCATTAAACTTTTTTAAGTCAACATAAATTCTTACCGTTCTTGCTTGATGACAAAAACCCTAAACTGGTACGATACTTCCTTATATGTAGTATGTGCCATAAGCTCGCCTCTTGAATCCAGAATCCATGGGCAACACAACGTGGATACCGATTGTCTCAGCTTTGATTTTGCTGGAAGAGAGTTGTAGGTTGCTTCCAACGTTACTGTTGCGTCTGCTTCAGTTTTTATTTCGAAGTAAACTGCGGATCCAAAAATATGTAAAATTACACAATATGCACGATTTGTGTCGTCGCACATAGTTACTGAGCCTAGGAAGAATGTTTCTTGGTATACTGCATAATCTGAAGCAGACGTTCCATTGAATGTGACTTCATTTACTATTCTTGAGCGTCAGACAATGGCAAAGTGATCCAGCTTGTTACAACTTGGACATATTTCACCTCTACCATGCCTCCTACTGCATTTGTGACATGTTTGTTGTGTTGTTCCTGCCCAGCCAGATTCGGTTTTCGCCACTGACGTGTTCCAAATTCGTTTGGTTAGTCCTTGTTTAGCATATGATGCCCTGTGCTGTATATAAATTTCATCTAAACCTTTCACTGTCTGACCTTGGTCCCTTATTTTCCTTTTTACTCATTCCGACTGTCTTGATGTCTGGATGGCTTTCGCCAGGGTAAGGTTGGCCCCCATTTGTAACTTGTCGGAAACATCTTGGTCCAAGACTCCAAATACGAGACGATCCCTTATTGCTTCTTCTTTCTGTACGCCGAAGTCACAATTATCGGCAATCTTATAGTTTTCTTAAGAATTGCTCCATGGACTCTGCTATTTTTTGAGTAAGTTGATAAATACATTCTTGTTCGTGAATTACATTGTTCTTGAGAACGAATTATTCATAATATTTCTGTAAAACCGGATCGTACTTGTTGCGTTTTCAGCATCAACAAATTCAAACGATTTCAATATTTGTTCTGCCCCTTTCCACATTGCATATATAAGTGAAATTACTTGAACTGCCTCGTCTTCCTTGTTTAGTTTGGCGGCGATCATAAAGCGCGCGAAACCCTATTTCCAATCCGGCCACTCCACTAGTTAAAGCAATTAGGTGCCAGGAGTTTCGCCAGTTTGAATGACAACAAGTTTGTGTATCTTTTAGAGTCATATCTGACGCTCTGTCATGAAAACGACGCAGTTTCAAGTTATTGCACAAGCAGCATTTATTGTCACATGCTAGGAGTTTACATCAGCTAGCTTCCATTATGGATCTGGGAGCAGTTCATACATATATTATTGCAGTTACTATGGGGAGCGGTTATTAATTAAGTATTACATGTAAAACTACTATACCACACATATACACTGAGAAATCAGAATAAGATACACCGTGTGCAATAAAATGTATACTTGCTTCATACATTAAGAAATGGATATATCTAATAAAATGTACGCTTGCTGAATGAGATGTAATGATATATAAAATTAAATGTATGTAATTGGTGAATGGGGACGATATACGGACAATAGGAGTTAGCGATACAAGACCCCCTGGGACGATATACGGACAAGACTTTTCATACCCCCCTAGACGAATACAGACAATGGGAATTTAACATGGAGAATATTGGGACTGTATCCAGACAAGGGAAAGGGGACGATTTTTATAGGACCGACAGGCGGGGTGGGTAAACAAAGACAGTAAAGACATATATAGCACATACAACATACATACATAGATTGATGAACATCAATCTATCACACCTAAACTATAAAATCGACTAAAGAACTTTTTTTTCGGCTAGAGAATAAACATCTTTTGAGCCAAACCCAAAATATACAATCGACTAAAAAACTTTTTAGGCAAAGAGAATAAATATATTTTCGAGACAGTGGAGAAGCCCTGAAAAAGACCTTTGGTTTATTGCTAACACCATTCCGTTCACACAGAGGGCATTGCATAGGTCTTCTTCACTTTCTCAAACTTCTTCTGACTTCTAGACCATAGATGAGGACTCTTTTCAGACAGCCTTGTCTCTCCACATAGATCCTTTATTTCCAAACGCTCGTATCGGTGATCCGGATGATTGTCCATGATGATCAGACATACATAAGTGAATCCGTACGGAACAACATCGACGATACGAGGGTAGATGATTCAACATTAATCCACATCGTGTGACGAAAACAGGTGAAGGGAATGAAGTGAACCACTGTTATTTATACTGGAGGAGTGGATCGAAACGGAGTTTATTGAACAATCTCAATATGCGTTACAAAATTCAGTCATAGTACGGAGTCTGTCTTCCAATCCAAAGATAGCTGCCTATGACGTCACCTTCCCTATATAGATGCGTTAGCGTCCGTGCGCAGTGAATCAATGCGACAGAGTTTTCAAACATGACGGAAACTAAGAATGCGATGAATTGGGGTGCACCGGCCGTGGAGACGAGAACCGATGGCATAGAAGGGTCTATGAAGTCCTACTTCCAAAAGAGGCCAATTTTAATTGGGATTTAGTAGATTTTCTCTCTTCTTCTCGGTAATTTGTTCCGGTAACAGCACCTTCGCCACATTCTCCTTCCTTACCACACGTTGAAGATTTTAAACAGAGACAGGAAGAAATATTAGATACATTTTTAGAAAAGCATAAAATATCAGAACAATCTTTTCTCCTTCAACAACAACAGCAAGAACAAGAGGCAAGAAGAAGAAAACGACAGGAAGAAGAAGCAGCAGCAGAGGAGGAACAAGGTATAGGAGAGAAATAGGACAGTGAAAGTCAAACAGTGACGGCACTCTTAGACATTTTGGCAGAGTTAAGGAGTCTGAAGCAAATGTATCAGACTTCTTTAATACGACCCAATAGAAAAAGACCTTCTCGACCCAAACATCCCAACTCGGTCAATACGTCTGAGATACCTACCATAGTGATTTCTACAAAATCATCGACAGGAGCAAGTCCAGAAGTAGGCCTTGGCCGCGGCACAGGCTTGCTTAATCAAAAGTGATTACTTCCCGTTCCTGCGTTTGTTTGTTTCTTCGTCATAAGAAAACAATCACCCTATATATACGGTCCTTTTCAGGACCACCCACTACTCTTGAAAAGAGATGCTATTCATTTTGCCAAAATCAATTAAAACTCAAAATCACTTTTTTTGTCCTTGTGTGAGTGTCTGAGTGTAGGTCCTTATTCTAAAAACTCAAAACCAAGAGGCACTTACGCTTTTCTTTCTGGTCTATTCTGGTACAAATTTTACAATTCATTTCACAACACAACACTTTGAAAAGTACATATACTTCTTCTGTGTCTTTGTTCACTCTTTCTGTTTTAAAAAAATAAATTTCTTCACTTTCAAAGGTTTTTCCTCTTCTTCCTTACTTTCTACTCCTCTTCTTTTCTTCTCTATTTTTTTCTCTTTCTGGACGTGTATGTCTTCTTCCTTTTGGGAGGGTACCTCTTTTTCTTCCTGTTCGGAACCACTCTCTTACTCTTGCTCCTGAAGTTTCCCAGGGCAGCCTGAAGACCAATGTCCTTTCTCTTGACAATGATAACAGGTATCTTGACTTTTGTCTCTCTTGACACCTGTCTTGTTTTTGTTTTTTTGACAGTCTGGACATTATATAGCCCAATGCCCTTTCTTCTGACAGATATAGCAAGTATCTTGACTTTTATCACGAAATGAGGGGGAGTAGTCCATTGGCTTGTCTGAAGAAAACTTTCGTATGACACCTTGCAAAGCTCTGATCAGTAGTTCGATCTGTGTTGGCTCTTCCATCGTAATGGAGTGAAATGATTACGGGACGGGAAAACACTGGCCCTTTATACATACACTATTCCGACATGAATACATAGGGGACCATGACGTTTAAAATGTAGTCATTTGACGTTTTGCAGTCACGTTGAAACTATCGCATCATTTCGTGGAGAAAGTAAAAGAAAGTAAGAGGCAGAAATGTGATTTATCGCCTCGCATTGTAACTGAAGTCTTGTCTTAAATCCATGCCATCTATTTTGAAGACGACATGAGTGAGCCCGAATCCTGACCCAGAGATTTACACGCAACCAAAGTCCACCACCACCAGTAAACCCTGAAAAGTACTACACATTTGAGAGACCGAAAAGTGCTCCTGTAGAAAATTTTAAACCACAGCCTACACGTACATGGTGAAGTTTAAAGATTTCAAGTCCGACGACCTTTGTAGAATGCGGGAGAGTTCATCACCGAGGTGTGGGATTCTTTGTTAACCACACTGAAACGAAAATGTGAAGCCGAAGAAGACGATAGCTTGAGACGTTCCATTCATCACGACAGTCTGACGTACCCCGGTCGGATCGAGTTTAGCAGCCAGGCAGAACTGACACCTTCCAAAGTCACCGACAAGATTAACCACGTGCAGCAATCCGACTACAAGTTTCACATCACCGATGCTAAAGCGACACTCTTCATGACTCACATTTCTCTTACCAAAGGGACTGGAGAGCGCAGAAAGTGTTATTGGTGGACGACCTTCGTAGCATCAAGCGTAGCCTTGTCCAAATCAAAAACCCTGAAAACAATGTGAGTTTAGCCCTTGCCATCGTCGTAGGATGAAGGTATGCCGACAAGAACGACAAGGTAGAATGGAAAAGAGCTTGGCACACTATTAAAAAATCGACCCGAGCCAAACAACGAAGAGAAGCGGAACTCCTCTTACAGCAAATAGGGCAATCTAAAGACACACCCTGTGGCATTAATGAAATGCAAAAATTGCAAGACATCTTAGCTCCAGGCTACATCTTGAAAGTACACCCTCAAAGAGTGCGCGGACCTCTGTTGTTTCGAGCAAAGATTTCAAAGACTGAAAATATATTCACGCCTATCATCACGATGAATATTTCGATGCCATTACCAGTATCACCACATTCCTGGGATACGGTTATTTTTGTGAGAAATGTGTATATGATTATAACAATTGAGAGCAACACAAGCATTGTCGATCAGAATGTGAGGGATGGTTGTCCTCTCAACTCTGTCTGGACGAAGAACAAGAACGAGTGCATTGCCCAAAATGTAAGAGCATTTTTGTCAGCACCACCTGTTACCAACAACATCTGAAAGCGCAAGGTTCACAGAAGAAAGGTGCTTGGCAACTTCTGAAAGTGTTCCCTACTTGGGGACAAGGCATTCGTACCAACAGTGCCAAGGCACACGTATGTCGAGGAAAGAAGCGATGACACATTTTTCACCAAGTCGTGGACTAGGAACATGAATGCTTAATTCAAAAATACCATTCCAAACATCAAGAGGAAGACGATGACCACATGAAGAAAGGGAATTTCGTCTTCCTTTTTTGGAATGCATGCAAGAGGCCTATATTCACATTCCTAATTTCTGCATGGCTCACCGATCTTGCGAGATGTGCATCCAAGAGCCTATCTTTAGTCATTTCCCACACTGCAACAAGATTCCTGGAGGACGTGAAAAAATCTTTCGGGGACCTAACACGCTAGCCCAATGGATCTTAGACCCTATCGACGAGACTTAGAGCCAAAAAGAGATGGAACATTATGGAGATTGACATCGCCATGTCGCGGTGATAGCTCACAATTTCTCTGGATACGACGGACAGTTTCTTTTGAGAGAATACACGGAACAAAGTACCGAAGGTGCTAGAGTGACTTTAAACAGAGCCAAAATCATTTTTATGCAAATGGGACATGTGCAGTTTAAAGATTCGATGAGTTACTTGGCCATGTCACTGAGCCGAATACCTAAACCGTTTGGAATGACAGCAAGGGCCAAAGGCTATTTTCCGCACTTTTTCAATACCATAGCCAATCAACATGACATCCTACCCCATTTGCCTGAGGTTCACTAACACGACCACGACAACATGCGTATTGAACAACGAGAAGTTTCCTAACGTTGGGTACCAGACTCACGCCTCGAACTCCTTCGACTTTCAGGAAGAAATGTTAAAATATTGTCGTTCTGACGTGGACATTTTACGGCGTTGCTGTGGAAAATTTCGAGCATTGTTCATGGAGAACGAAGGGATTGATCCTTTGAGAGAAGCCTGCACCATTACCATAGCGTGCTCCTTATTGTACCGCCAACGATTCTTGCCCGAAAACACCCTGGCTGTCATAAGCCCTCAAACGGCCAATTTTGTGAAACGTCAATATTCGGTCAAACCCCTATGCTGGTTACATTACTTGTGTGACAAGAAACACAAATAGATTCAACATGCCCGAAACGGAGGATTCGAAAAGAGCATCGGAAGGTATTCTGTGGATATCTGGAACTTAGAAAACCCAAGATCGTGTACGAGTTTAACGGATGCTTATTTTATGGATGTTCCCTCTGCTACCCTCAACGTGGCACTAAAAATTAGTTTTTACAACGTACCATGGAAGACTTGGACCAGGCCACTTTTCAGAGGCGCTTGTATTTAGAACAACAAAGATACCAAGTGGTGGAAATGTGGAAACACGAGTTCGATCACCATTTGAAAACCGATCCCGAGTTTAAACGCATCATGGATAGTTACAAGCTGGTGGACCTACTGAACCCACTGGACAGTTTGTACCGAGGACTAACAAATCTCACCTGTTTGCTGTACCACGCCGACGAGGAGAAAGGAGAAGACACCAAATACTTGAACGAGTGTTCGCTGTATCTTTACGAGTGCAAATATTGTCACTTTTCCACAGGGCACCCATAAATGCTGACGAAACACTGACCTGCACAAAAGTCGACAATATGAAGGTTTGATTAAATGCAAAGTCTTGCCTCCCACCGTCTTGTCCTATCCTGGTTTACCTCACCATTGAAAAGGAAAACTGATGTTTTCCTTGCGCCGTACTTGTGCCGGAACGTGCCAATCAAGACCAGCCTTGTCAGCATACCCAGAAAGAACGCGCCTTGACAGGAACGTTGTTCAGCGTGGAATCGTTTACAGCTCTGGATCTGGGATATCAGCTGTTAGAAGTGTACCAAATTTACCAGGATCCCAAGAGAGAAAAATACAAGGGCGATGAGAATCATAAAGGCATTTTCGCAGACTACGTGGATGCCTTTTGAAACTGAAACAAGAAGGTAGCAGCTATCCTTCCTGGTGCCACACTCTAGAAGACCAAAATAAATTCATTGAGAAATACAGGGGGCAGGAAGGTATCACTTTAGACTACATCGATTAAAACGAAGGAAGGCGATCATTTGCTAAAATGACGTTGCATTGTTTGTGGAGCGAAATAGCACAACGACTGTGTTTACCCAAACGTTCCCCCCTACTTCCAGCTTATTCACGACAAAACCAAATACATGAACCACTTGGAGGACTTGATTTTAGTCAACTACGAAGAAGAACTGGACTTAATAGAAGCCGACAAATGTGGAAATGTCATCACTGCGGCCTACGTGACAGCCCATACTTGCTTAAACTTGTACGAAGTTTTAGAACTTTTAGTAGATCGTGTGCTGTATTATGACACGGACAGTTGCATCTACATCGATTGCCTGGGTCACTGTTACCCTAAAATCGAAGGAGACTATTTATGAGCCTGAACGGACGAGCACCCCAGCGACAAGATTCTAAATTTTGCTAGTGGTGGTCCCAAACATTACGGCTATGAATACCGGGACTAACAAGGAAAACTGCACACTGAGTGTAAAGTGAAAGGATTGACTCTCAATTATCACAACAATCGACTGGTGAACTTTAGTGTGCTGAAAGAAGCCTTGTAGTCTGAAGTGGATCGAGATTTTAGAGTGACCACTTACGAACTGCACAAGGTTATACATTTGGCCACTCACCAAATTGGCAGTCGGCCTTTAGAAAAAGTCTATCAAATTGTGTACCAGAAGCGAGTGCTGCTTCCTAATCACTTCACTTTACTCTACGGTCACGTCGATATTGGTCAGCGTATTAAAAGGGAAAACGTCATTGTAACTATCAACAACAAGTGAGAAAGAAAGAAAGACGAATTCTTTCAGAAAAGCACAAAAGAAGTTCAGACAGATATCATTCAAGTTCGGGGATTCTCAAGTGGAGTCCAATGCTGTGTTTTGCGATTGCAGTGATGCCGTGCACTTTATCCTCAGCGATTCAGTGCTACATCATGGGAACGTTGCTATGACTTCTTCAGCACGACATAATGAAAACTTTGATATGACTACTGCTACTACCACTACACCTACCATGGAAAGTGATTCTGTGCGTATCAAGCATGATGGATGATAAAGCGATGTCAATCGTTATCATGGACTCTACTGGTTTTCATGGTGGATGTCAACCTCCACATGAAACCATGCAGCTACTACCCTACGGATGTCATCCTACCCCAAGTAAACTTCTGTCACTGTACCCTCATCGAAATGAACCTGTGAAAGCCGAATATTCGTTCTCTGTGTGTTTGCCTCAATACTGCCAATTTGAAAGTCGATTACAAAAGTTCCTGTGGCCCCGAGTGGCCGAGTGGTCTAAAGCGCTCTCCGTTATGGATCACTGCCATCTCACCTCTGTCTGCGTGGGTTCGAGTCTAGAATTCGGCCAATGTGGGTATGTGAGTAGCCAGTAGCTTCTCGTGGGTCGGTGGTTCTTCCCAAGGATTTCCCGGGTTCTTCCTCCACCATTAATACTGGCCGCCATGCATAGCCTATCGTGTGCTGACAATTGCGTTATGTTGTTGTTGTTGGGTTTAACGCCATTTTTCAGCACACGACTATACATGGCGGCCAGTATTAATGGTGGAGGAAGAACACGGGAAAACCCCGGAAAGAACCACCGACCCACGAGAAGCTACTGGCAAGCTTTCTCACATACCCACATTGGCTGATTCAGAGACTCGAACCCACGCAGACAGAGGTGAGATGGCAGTGATCCGTAATGGAGAGCGCTTTAGACCACTCGACCACTCGGGGCCCCGACAAGGGCGTTAAACCCCACAACAACAACAACAACAACAAAAGTTTCGAGGCAAATTGCGTAAATATACGGGATGGCCTACCCCCGAAGAATCGGCCAGAGCGAATGTATCTACTTGGGCAAAGGGGATAGGGTCAAGTATTTCAGCTGCGGTGTGTCACTTCACGAGTGAAAGCAGAAAGATTTGGCTTACTTGGAACATGATCGATGGTCTCCGGATTGTCCCTACCTACCTTTAGTGGTACGACATCAGTACTCTCTGGATGGATACTTTACACGAGAACGTTCATTAGCCGATTCATTGTGGTCTCTGTACGATCTGTACAGTGAGGAACCGCCATAAAACATGAAAGTGTTCAATTTGAATGTAACGAGAGGCTCATTCTGTTAAAAGCATTGCGCTTTCATCTGGATATATCTCGACCTCTACGGGAAAAAAGATTCGTCAACTCTCGTCAACTTTTAGGCACTCAAAATGTGCACGACGATGTGTGTAGCTTGTGACTTACACCCTCATTGGACACATGTACATGACCGGAAAAGTCGTGGCATGGACCAAAAAAGTGGCCGATTATGCCCAAAAGTTGTGATCCTGAATTCAAACGTTCAGTAAAACAGTCACTTTTAAGTCTGTTTAGTGACAGTGCCAGAAGAAGAAACCGACACAGAGAAAAACCACTCCCTTCAGGACAGGACTGTCATGGACATTCCCAAAAGACTTTTCCGAGAGGCCATAGTAGTAAATGGGGGCACCCTAGCGACAATGGGAATTAGCATTACAAGACCCCTTGGGCAACTCTAGCGACAATGGAAAATTAACATGGAGAAAAATCGTGGGTCAGATTAGCGTCAAGGGAAATTAACATGGAGAAAAATCGTGGGTCACTCTAGCGACAAGGGGAATTTAACATGGAACTATAGTGTGGGTCTGTCTAGCGACAAGGGGAAATTAACATGGGAATAGACTTTGGGTTTGTCTAGGGACAAGGGGAATTGAATATGGGATTTTTTTTTTAAAATTTAAATTTAAATTTAAATTTAAAAAAAGGGGAAGGCAATGGAAAGGCTATCTCTTTTCGAGAAATATGGCTGGCCCTGAAAAGGGCCTTTGGGTTTATGTTAATATTAATATTAACATAGATGGCATCTGTCACATCTTCTTCTTCTTCTTCTTAAACTCCTTCTAACTGCCGGTCCATACACAAGTACCCTCTTGAGACATCCTTGTCTTTCTATGTAAACTCTCCTCATCCATTGACTAGTATCTGTCCTATCAACAACAGTCCACTTGGACCTGACATACATGAGCATGTCCGTCCTAAACATCATGGAAGACACAAGGGTGGATGACTCAACTGTGGTCCACATCTTGAAGCGACGAGAATAGGCGAATCAATGCAGTGAACTGCGCTTATTTATAGGTACAGGAAGGATTGAAACGGATTGAATTCATTTACCAATCCGAACACGCGTTACAAAATTCAGTCAGCTCGCATCCAATCCGAAGAGAGCAGTCTGTGACGTCACGTGGTCTATATAGATTCGTTAGCGCTTGTGTGCAGTCAATCTATGCGACAGTGATTCAACATGACGGAAACTCAGAAAACGATCCATTGGGGTGCACCAGCAGGGGAGACTGCCCAAGGGAACCCGGACTTACTTTCAGAAGAGGTACACTGGGATTTTGTGGATTTTCTTACCTCGCAAGAATTTGTTCCGGAACCTTCGTTATCTTCTTCATTACCGCAAGTGGAGAATTTTAGACAGAAACAGAAAGAAGAATTGGAGAAATTTATGCAACGACAAAAGGAAGCGGAACAAGCTTTTCTCCTACAGCAACAGCAACAGCAACAAGAAGAGGTAAGAAAAAAACAACAGCAACAACAGCAAGAAGAAGTAGCAGCAAAGAAACAAGAGGGTGAAAATCAAACGGCTACGGTACTGTTGGACATTTTAGCGGAGTTAAGAAGTCTGAAACAAATGTATCAGACTTCTTTATCACGACCGAAGAGAATACGACCTTCCCGAGCTAAACACGCCAACCCTGTGACTAAGCCTGTCGTACCACCCTTAGTGATTTCAACCCAATCATCAGAAGTAGGCCTTGGCCGTGGCAAAGGCTTAAGGCAGTTAAAGTTGATTGGTTAAACTCACCCCTACACCAAAATAAAAAGACCCTTTTCAGGGACACCCACATTTCTCGAAAAGAAATACAATTTCAATTTGCCAATAACTCAAAAATAAACCCCACCCATTTTACCCTTATAGTACGTGTCTGTGTATGAGTGCGTGAGTGTAGCTTCTTATTTTAAAATCAAAACTCAAAGACACTTACCTTATATCATTCATGTATTCTTTTATCCATTTTTTACAATCCAATTCACAGCACAACACTTTAATTAAAAGTTCATTGACTTCTTCTTTCTCCTTGTTTAGTCTCTCTGTTTTTTGAATTTCTTCACCGTTTTTTCCTCATTTTCTTCCCTTCTTCTTTTCTTCTCCTGTTTCTTTGCTTCTTTTAAATAGAATTGTCTTCTTTCTTCCTCTGAAGAATCCCTCTCTTCTTTCGAAGAATCCCTCTCTTCTTCCGAATAATCCCTCTCTTCTTCTGAAGAATCCTTCTTTTCTTCTGACTCCTCTTGTTTCTTTTTTGGGCAATCTGGAGACCAATGTCCTTTTTCTTTACAATAATAACAGGTATCTTGACTTTTGTCTTTTTTAGCCCCTGTTTTTTTTCTTTTTTGACGGTCTGGACACTCTGAAGACCAATGCCCTTTCTTCTGACAGATATAGCAAGTATCCTGACTCTTATCTCGAAAGGAAGGAGAGTAGTCTGTCGGCTGGTCTGAAGAGAATTTTCTAATGACCCCTCGCAAAGCTCTGACGAAACGTTCGATTTGGCTAGTCTCTTCCATCGTTCTCCTCGGTTTGAGAGTGAAATGAATAGTGAAAGGACAAGACACACCCTTTTTATATACGCTGGTTTGCCATGACTATAAATTAGTCTATGGTGTTTGAACTTGAGTCATTTTACGTTTTGCACTCAAGATGAAACGATCCTATTCATTCGAGAAGAAAGAAGAAGAAGAAAGTAAGAGGCAGAAACGTGATCTATAGCCTCGTACCAGGGCTGAAATCTTGGCACAAATTCATGCCAGTGATTTTGAAGAGGACATGAGTGAACCAGAATCCGAACCCTCTAAACCAAGTTCACCACCCTTAGTCAACCCTGAAAAGTACTATTCCATTCGAGAGACGGAAAAGCGCTCCTCTAGAAAATTTAGAACCACGGCTTACACCTACACGGTGAAGTTTAAAGATTTCAAGGCCGACGTACCCTTGGAGAAAGTAGAAGGGTTTATCACCGAGATGTGGGATTCTTTGCTCACCGCACTCAAGCGACAATGTCAACCCAAAGAAGACGATCGCTTGACACTATCCATAGATCACGACGGTTTGAAATCCCCTGTTTGGATCGAGTTTAGCAGACCCGCAGAACTAACCCCTTCCAAAATCATGGACAAGATTCAACACGTACAACAATCTAATGACCAGTTTGACATCACCGATGGTAAAGCCACACTGAAAATGGCCCACGTCTCTCTTCCTCAAGGGACAGGACGCAAAAAGATGTTATTGGTGGACAACCTTCGCAACACCAAAACAAGTCTCGTCCGAATTAACAACCCTCAAGACCAGATGTGTTTAGCCCGTGCCATCGTGGTGGGACGAACCTATGCCAACAAGAACGACACGGTAGAATGGAATAGAACCTGGAAAACTATTCAACGATCCGATCGAGCCAAACAACGAAATGAAGCAGAACTCCTGTTACAACAAGCCGGACTGTCCAAAGACACACCCTGTGGCATTCCTGAGATGCAAAAATTGCAAGATGCCCTAGCTCCACGCTACACCTTGAAAGTGCACCCTCAAGAAATGCGTGGAACTCTGTTGTTTCGAGGCCAAGATTTTAAGGACGGAAAATACATTCATGTCTATTATCACGATGAACATTTCGATACCATTACCAGTATCACTGGATTCCTGGGATACAGTTAATATTGTGAGAAATGTGATTATGGTTATAACAATCGAGAGCAACACAAGTCTTGTGGATGGAAATGCCCAGGATGTTTGGCCTCTCCACCCTGTCTGAGCGAAGAACCAGTGCCTTGTTCAACTTGTCTGCGCACGTTTGTCAGCCCTACCTGTTACCAGCAACATTTGAAAACACAAGGTTCACAGAAGAAATGTGCTTGTCAACTCCTGAGATTGTGCCCTACGTGTGGACAAGGCATACGTACCAATAGTACCAAGGCACACGTATGTCGAGGAAAGAAAAAATGTCACATTTGTCACCACATCGTGGACTTGGAACACGAATGTTACGTGCAAAAATACCAACCCCCACCAGAGGAAGAGGACGGTCACAAGAAGAAAGGCAATTTCATCTTTTTCGATTTCGAATGCATGCAAGAGACCGGCATTCACATTCCTAATTTCTGCGTGGCTCATCGAGCGTGCGCGAAGTGCATTCAAGAACCTATCTTCAGTCATTGCCCTCACTGCAGCAAGATTCCTGGAGGACGTGAAAAAATCTTTCGAGGACCAAACACGTTAGCCGATTTTGCCCAATGGGTCTTAGACCCCCATCGACAAGACTTGGAGCCAAGAGGACATCGAACGTTACGGAGATTGTCATCGTCATGCCACGGTGATGGCTCACAATTTCTCCGGATACGATGGACAGTTTCTTCTCAGATACTATACGGAACAAGGCACCGAACGTCCTAAAGTGACTTTGAACGGAGCCAAAATCATTTTCATGCAAGTGGGACAAGTACAGTTTAAAGATTCGATGAGTTACTTGGCCATGCCTTTGAGTCGAATGCCTAAAACGTTTGGAATGACAGAAATGGCTAAAGGGTACTTTCCACACTTTTTCAATACTGAAGCCAATCAACATGCCGTTCTACCCCATTTACCTGAGGCTCACTATTACGACCCCGACAACATGCGTACCGAACAACGAGAAGCTTTCTACGCTTGGTACCAGGCTCATGCCTCTGACCCCTTCGACTTTCAAGAAGAAATGTTAAAGTATTGTCGTTCCGACGTGGACATTTTACGACGTTGCTGTGGAAAATTTCGAGAACTGTTCATGGAACACGGAGGGGTCGATCCTTTGAAAGAAGCTTGCACCATTGCCAAAGCGTGTTCCTTAGTGTACCGCCAACGATTCATGCCTGAAAAGACCGTGGCTGTCATCAGTCCTCAAACGACCCACTATGTCAAGCGTCAATACTCAGTCAAAGCCCCACGTTGGTTACATTACTTGTGCGACAAGGAAGACAAATGGATTCAGCATGCCCGCAACGGAGGAGGCGAAAAGCCATCGGAACGTATTCGGTAGATGGCTGGGACTCAGAAAACCCCAAGATCGTGTACGAGTTTAACGGTTGCTTATTTCACGGATGTCCCATCTGTTACCCTGACCGTGACACTAAAAATCAGTTTTTGCAACGAACCATGGAAGACTTGTACCAGGACACTTGTCAGCGACGCCTAAAGTTAAAACAGGAAGGATACCAAGTGGTGGAAATGTGGGAACACGAGTACGATCACCGTTTGAAAGCCGATCCCGAGTTTAAACGCCTCGTGGAAAGTTACCAGTTCATGGACCCGCTCTACCCGAGGGATAGTTTGTACGGAGGAAGGACCAATGCCACCTGTTTGCTGTACCAAGCCGACGAAGAGAAAGGAGAAGAAATCAAATACTTGGACGTGTGTTCGCTGTATACCTACGTGTGCAAATATTGTCGCTTTCCTGTAGGGCACCCGCAATTGTTCACGGAACACATCGACCTGAAAAACATTCGACAATACGAAGGCTTGATCAAGTGTAAAGTTTTGCCTCCCACGAACCTATACCATCCCGTCTTACCTCACCATTGTCAAGGCAAACTGATGTTTCCCTTGTGCCGTACTTGTGCCGAAACGTGCAACCAGGACCAACCTTGCCATCACAGCCAGGAAGAACGTGCCTTGACGGGAACCTGGGTCAGCGTGGAATTGTTCAAAGCTCTGGACATGGGATACCAACTGTTTGAAGTGTACGAAATTTGCCACTTTCCCAAGACACAACAGTACCACAAGGGTGACCCTACTCAGAAAGGCATTTTCGTCGACTACGTGGATGCTTTTTTGAAACTGAAACAAGAAGCCAGCGGCTATCCTTCCTGGTGTCACACTCCAGAAGACCAAATACAATTCAAAGAGAAATACTACGCACAAGAAGGCATCTCTTTAGACCACATCGAAAAAAAACGAAGGCAGGCGATCGTTTGCCAAAGTGATGTTAAATTGCTTGTGGGGTAAAATGGCACAACGACCGTGTTTACCCAAGATGGAATATTTGACAGAACCTTCCCGCTACTTCCAGATGATTCACGACAAAAAACAAATACATGAAACACGTGGACGTCGTTCGAGAGGATTTGATCTTGGTCAATTACGAAGAAGATCTGGACTTTGTACAAGACGACCCTTTTGGAAATGTCATCATTGCGGCTTACGTGACAGCCCATGCTCGCTTAAAATTGTACGAAGCTTTAGAACTGTTAGAAGAACGCGTCCTGTACTTTGACACGGACAGTTGCATTTACATCCATCACCCGATTCAACAGCACCCTGACATCGAAGGAGACCGTTTAGGAGCCTGGACAGACGAGCATCCCGACGACAAGATTCTAAGTTTCGTCAGTGGTGGTCCCAAAAATTACGGCTACGAATACCGGGACAAACAAGGAGAAGTGCACACGACGTGCAAAGTGAAAGGACTGACTCTGAATCATCGTACCAGTCGAGTGGTCAACTTTGGGGTATTGAAAGAAGCCTTGCAATCGGGAGAGGATGGAAACTTTAAAGTGACCACTTATCAACCGAACAAGATTGTACGTTTACCCACTCACCACATCGTCAGTCGGCCCCTGGAAAAAATCTATCAAATCGTGTACCAGAAGCGAGTGAGACTTCCCAATCACTTTACGTTGCCGTACGGTCACATCGATATTGGTCAGCATATAAAAAGGGACAACGTCCAAGACCAATAGTTCATTGTTCATTGAAGTAACTTACCATGTCGTTGACGAAGAAGAAACCAGATTGGTTAGGAGTCAAATGTTGGACATCACCGAGACCAGGGTTTTGAGGCTTGGACACAAGAGGTGACCCAGTATGCACGAGAGTTATTCAAGGAAAAAAGTTACTTTTCAACCTGTGTTAGTGACGGTGCCAGAAGAACCCGTCACCCAGGACAGGACTGTCGTGGACAGGCCTGAAAGACCCTTTCGGGAGGACACTTGTGTGACCTTACCCCCTACTATAGAACTGGTTAGAACTTTACCCAAAACATGTGGTTGTTGTACAGACACTTGTTTTTTATTCCACGTTCATGTGCCTTTTATTCTTGTACTTAAGCCTTTGGCTTTTATGTATTTTTGTCTTTCGTATTCATGTTTGAAAAAAACATTCAATAAACGTGTTCTGAAAAAGTATATAAACTCTTGTCTTGTTTGTTTTTTCGTGTCACAAGTGACATTCCTCACACCATGGCTACCTCTACTGTCTCTGCTCCCTCTTCCTCTACTGTCAAAGTCATCGACGAACACTTAGATCGTGCCAGTTGGGAGGCTTTGTATCTTCGCCATCCCTTTAACATGCTCATTGCTGGACCTAGCGGTTCTGGCAAAACCGAATTCGTCAAACGTTTGATCGAACATAAACATCATTTGATCGATCGGCCCCCTCAACGGATCGTGTGGTGTTACAAAGAGTGGCAATCGGCGTACAGCCTCTTGCGAGAAAGTCAAGGCGATTCCATCGTGTTTGTGGAAGGCATTCCTAAAGAAGACGACGGCATCGTCTCTGACTCCCGTCAAACCCATTTGGTCATTTTCGACGACATGTTAGGAGAAGACGAAGAAGAAATGAAACTGTGGTTCACGCGCAAAGGGCATCACCGTAATGCCAGTGTCGTTTACATCACCCAAAATTTGTTTCAACAAAGTAAAGCCCATCGCACCATCAGTCTCAATGCGCATTACGTGGTCTTGTTTAAAAGCCCTCGAGATAAATCGCAAGTGCAAGTCTTAGCCAAACAGTTAGGAACGCCTTGGCTGACTCAGGCGTACGACGATGCCACTCAAACGCCACACGCCTATTTACTCGTCGATTTGAAACCTTCGACTCCCGAGGATTTGCGATTTCGTACCCACTTGTTTCACCACTGGTGCCAAGACGGAGGGCCTGTCCTGTACACGTCTCCGTCCTCGACTTCATTTCACTCCCCATAAAAAAAATCTATAAAAACCTCAGACCCTTTTTCGTCTGTCTCACACAGTGCGAACGTGACGTCCCTTCAGTCACATCTTCCCGTCAATTTGATTCGTGCCTTGTATGGCATCAGTCGAGAAAAAAATCCACAAATACGAGCTCTTGTCTTAGAAGCTAGTCTCAAAGAAGTCTTACGATGGTTCACGGTGACGGCACGTCAATTACTCCAAGGAATCATTCAGATTCCTCATCAAACCAAACGCTTTTTTGATCGAAACAAAGTCGCTTTGGTCCAACTGGCCGATCCCCGCATCGACACTCAAACCAAAAAACAAATCATTTTGAAACCTGGAGGGAGCGGTACTCTAGGAGGGGTCATCATTCGCTCACTCTTAAGATGGGATCCTAATGCCCCCAAAGTTATACCCAAGACAAAAGTCCAACGAAGCCCCAAGAAGAAAAAGACCATGTCCCCAAGGAGAACTTCTCCAGTGGCAGGACCCTCCTCTGACCAGACACCACCACCACCCCGGAAAAAGAAAAGAAGCCCCCAGAAAAAGAAAAGTCCACAGAAAACTAGTCGCAACCTTACACTCGCAAACCACGACCTGCCACGGCGGTGACTGCGTCTGCGGCAGCTTCACGTTTGTCCACTTCTCCGTTAATGACACCCAGAACTGAAGAGTACTTGCAGACGTTGATCACACCAAGAACTTCTCCGTTGATGACCCCCAAAAGAACTTCCCCAGTGGCAGGACCTTCCAATTTAGTGGCAGTGGCTGCTGCTCACAAAGTACCTTCTCCCAAAATCAAAGTTCAAGAAAGATCGGGCATGTTACAAAGTTTACTGGATTTGTCCAAGCAAGAACTGGCTCGATTTAGTCCGTTACGTACCCCTGCACGACGTCTCATGCCTGTCCTCAAACTAATACGACGTAAAGACAATCAGTAGCGACGCGTTCCAGTATAAAAAAGGCCTGTGACCAAGTCGGGTATCAGTGTTTTTTGGTGCTCCTGAAGACTCAAAGATGTCACCCTCCAGAAAACCCCAAGGAAAGAAAAGGAAAGGACTGCCACCACGTTTAGCCAAACATGGGGACATGTTATCTGTCCTGTCCAAAGCTTCTCCACCCCTACGAAAAAAACTCATTCAAACAGCCTCCAAAGAGGTCATCGATACCGTGTGCGAATGTTGTTTGAACGTTTTGAAAGGCACGATCCCTTTGTCCAAACACCAGAAACAATGCTTAGGCAAACATCGTCACGTTCTTCGCCAAATGGTTCAAAAGAAAATTCCCATTCGTCAAAAAAAGAAGATGTTAGTGCAACGTGGAGGTATTTGCCTCTTTTGTTAGGCCCCATACTGAAAGGAGTCTTGGGAACCATGTTGGGAGGACTGGTGGGAGCAAGATAAAAAGGCCTCGGAAGTTCCAAGATCTCAGAATCGACCCCTGACAACCCCATGGAAGGACGAAAACTAGCTTTAGTGCCTTACAAACGATGGATGGAATACCATCGGTGGCAAGAACAACACATCCCGCATTTACCTCCCAATCCCCATTTGAGCGAGATGTCCCAGTTACAACACGAATTGCAGTCCTTGATGGATCGCCGAGATTGGTCCGAAACAGAAAAATCGCAAAAGTACGGTCAACTCTTGCAACGACTGCAACTCTTTCACCAGAAAGCTTTAGACGAAACAGCTCTACCCACTCTGAAAGATTTTAAGACCTTGATGAAAAGTCCAGCACCATCACCAGTACCAGTACCAGTACCACCAGTACCCGTGACCAAGACAGAAAAAGGAGAAGAAGAGGAAGGGTTTCAAACTCCACCAGAAAAAGTAGGCAAGTTAACAACACCACCTACCTCCAGAATTGGATGGATTAAAAAGATGATGGCCACCCCTTCTTCCTCTCAAGAGAAAAAGAAAGTGAAGACAGAAGTGAAGACAGAAGTGAAACAAGAACCGATATCCCCCGCTCAGACATCCTTCTCCTCTTCGACACCTATTGCTGGCCGCACACGCAAAGCATTGCAATCCAAGAAAATACCCCAAGAGAAAAAGAGTAGCATCCTCCAAGAGTGGGCGTCTTATTAACACACCAACCAACACAAAAAAAATGGAAAAAGTCTTAGCCAGCATTTACTACGATCCCTCCCATCCTGCAGGTTACGCAGGAGTTCAAAAATTGTATCGTGCTGCCAAAACGCGACTGAAAAGTCTCCGTTTACCTCAAGTGCAACGATGGTTACAAGAACAAGCTACCTACACTTTACACAAACCTATTCGACGCAAGTTTGCCAGAAGTCGCACCCGAGTGGAAGGCATCGATCATCAATGGCAAGCCGATTTAGCCGATGTCTCTCATTTGGCCAGTTACAATCGTGGCTACAAATATTTGTTTTGTGTCATCGACGTCTTTTCCAAATTTGCCTGGGTCGTGCCCTTGACTTCCAAATCGAGCAGCGAGTTAGTGCGAGCCCTGCAACGGGTGTTGAAACAAAGCGGTCGTCACCCTCTTCGATGGCAAACGGACAAAGGCACCGAATTTCTGAACCAAGCTTTCCAAAAAGAATTAAAGAAACGTGACATTCATTTTTTTACCACCGAGAATCCCGAAACCAAAGCCAGCATCGTGGAACGTTTTCAACGCACTTTGAAAGAACGCATGTGGAAATATTTTACGCATCACCACACTCTGAAGTACATCGACATCTTACCGCACCTGGTGCAAGCGTACAACCAATCTTACCATCGAAGCATCGGACGTGCCCCGCAAGACGTGACTCCCGACAACGAAGTGCTGGTGTTTGAGCGTCTGTTTGGTACGTCCCCGACGAGGGCTGTCCCCGAGAAAAGTGGAATGTTGGCCGTAGGAGATTGGGTGCGCATTGGCAAAACCAAACGCACTTTCGACAAAGGTTACTTACCTAACTGGACGACCGAATTGTTTCGCGTCACTGGACGAGTGCATGGCCGTCATCCTGCCGTCTATAAATTGGAAGACATGAATGGAGAAGTGCTCAAAGGAACGTTTTATTTGCCCGAGTTACAACGTGTCACCAAAAAAGAAGACGACGTGTACGACATCGAAAGCATTCTCGAACGCAGAACCCGTAAAGTGGGCAAACGACGTGACAAAGAAGTCAAAGTACGTTGGAAAGGATATCCACCCAGTTTTGATTCTTGGATCGACGCTTCGCAAGTCATCGACTATAAAAAGAAGTGACCATCATGCCCTTTCACACAGCAGACGCAGCTACGTCGACCACTCCTCCTTCACCTAGTTCTTCTGTGCAAGATTTACAAAAACAACCCTTGTGGGTGTGGTGTGGAGAACGCGTGCCTAAAACGCAAATCTTCGTGGTGTATTGTGTCATCGGGGCAGCCATCGCCAATTTGAGTTTGCAACAAGGAGACAAACAATTGTGGACCATTTTATTGAGCAGTTGCATCGGTTACCTGCTTCCTAATCCCTTCCTGAAATTCACCTCGAACGGGAACCCCGGGAACCTTGTGTCCAGTGCCAGTGCCAGTCACCACTTCAATCACAACCAGAACCCCATTTTAGACGGAGACACGCCTCTGACGTCCAGTAACCCCTCGGACAGCCACAGAACTCTGGAATTATGAGTCACCAAAACCAATTTTACTTAACCTTACCCAGTGACAGTTCCATGGAGGTGTTTCCCAAGAACACGTTGTGCTGTTACACGGCCAAATTACCTCAGGCCATCCAGTTAGATCACGAAGCCCATTGGGAAGTGGCTTTAGTAGAAATGATTCACCCGACCCAAGTCCTCATTGTCCTTCCCAATCAAAATTTTTTGATGTGGAAGTTCATGACGAGCAAATGCAACAGTGGATGGATAGCAATGTCAAATATGACAAGAAAACACGTACACAAAAGTACACCACCTATCACTTGTTCATTCCCCCAGGCTATTATTTTAGTGGTCAACATTTGGTCAGCACCATAACCTCCAGGTTTAATGTCGTGTTTCTGAAAGCTTTGGAGCATGTCAACAAAAATGTCACCATGGAGTACCACAAGGCAGCTCGTCGCTTCTTGATGAAATTTGAACGGAGTAAAATCCTGTCCATTTTATTTTGTCCTGAATTGTATGACATGTTGGGCGGAGACATGGACATGAGAAAGACCATGATCAAGAAAAACGAATTACCCATCGTTTACGACAACGAGTCTTTTAGCAAGTTATTTCGTGCCCCGGTAGAACTGAACCAAGGACTGAATTTGATGTTCGTGTATTCCGATGTGGTGGAGTACAACGTGGTGGGACACACCTCCGTACCGTTACTGCGTGTCATTCCTTTCAAAGTGGATTCTGCCACGAACACTGACGAGGAAGGTGGAAACACTTACCACGTCCACCGCGAATTTGTCCATCCTCACTATTTGCCTGTCAGTAAGTCGTATTTGGACACGGTCAACATTGCTATAAAAGGAGATCTGGGACAAAATATTCCATTCACCAAAGGAAAAGTCACGGTGAAACTCCATTTTCGAAAACGGTTCTCTCACGACTCTTAAGTCATGTATCCAGTGTACCGAGGGGTTGCTCAACAGCGAGGACACGGCTTAGGAGATATGTTAAAATCGGCCTTTCGTTCGGTGGCCCCGGTGTTGAAACCGATGGTGACACGCGGATTGCACGCCTTGAAAGATGCGGCACTGACGCAAGGCAAAGAATTTCTCCAAAATGTCATCATCGACAAACGAAACCCTAAAGAAGCCTTCATGAGGGCAGGCAAAAATGTCTTGCTGCAAACGGGCAAAGACATTTTAGGCCAACGAGAAACACCTATAAATGCCCTGCACGCTACCGAGTCAGGCATTCAGCAAGGACAAGGCAGAAAGAGACGACGAAGAAAACACCCTTTCACCAGACTTCAAGCGAGAAAGGCCAAGAAAAGAAGAACCGTTCGAGACTTAGACGTTTTCGATTATTGAGAAAAGAGACAAAAAAATGATGCACCGAGAATCTTGCGCTTGTTCCAAGACGGAACTGGATCTGTTTGCCATGCCCCCCACGATGATGACGATGCAAGAATCCCAGTGGGTGGAATTTCACCCCGTCTCCTCACTGACCGATTCCGCTCCCATCGAGTTTGAAATCAAAGGACAGCCCGAAGATTACATCGATCTTAATGGCAGTTACTTGTACCTGAAAGTCAAAATTCTAGATAAGAATGGAGGTGCTATAGACGATGAAGCAGTAGCTCCCGTCAACAATTTCATGCATTCCTTGTTCAGTGGAGTGGACTTGTACTTGAATAACAAACTGGTCAGTAGCAGCATGGATACTTACCCTTATCGTGCCTACCTGGAAAAGCTCTTGACGTACGGAATAGATGCCAAGAACACTCATCTCAATGCCTGTGTGGTATGGGAAGCTGACGAACCTACCAAGTTTGAAATATTGGAAACTGATGAAAAGAAAGACAACAATGATGGATTTCTAGAACGAAGAAAGAGAATCACGGGAGCCGACACAAGTTTAGAACTGATGGATCGTTTGCATTTGGACATGTGGTTGCAAGAAAAGTATTTGCTGAACGGGGTGGATGTCCGCCTGAGACTGAATCGTAGCAGTGCCGCTTTCCATTTGATGGCTGATAGTGACGGTTACAAAACCAAAATCCTAGAAGCCAGACTCTACGTACGCCGTGTGGAAGTGTTACCTAAAGTGGGAAACGACATCAGTCAAACGTTGAGCAGAACGACCGCCAAGTATCCCATACGACGCGTGGAAGTGAAAACCTTCACCATTCCCAAGGGACAGCGATCCATGATCGAAGATCATCTGTTCCAAGGACAGTTACCCAAACGTTTGATCGTTGGTATCGTCGAGAATACAGCCTTCAACGGAGCTGCCGAAAAAAATCCTTTCTACTTTCAACACTTTGGCGTGTCCAAAATCGAAGTCAGTCGCGATGGCAAGACCTTGTGTACCCGACCTTTCGAACCTGACTTTAAAATGAAGAATTACTTGAGATCGTACTTGTCCTTGTACGAAGCCACCGGACAGTTAGGAACCAATACCAGTCACGGTATTACGTACGAGGATTATGCAGGAGACTACGCTTTGTGGGCTTTCGATTTCACTCCAGACCAAGGCAGCGACGAGGGACATTTCCACCCTATAAAATCCGGCCAGATTCGTGTGGAAATTCAGTTTAAAGACCGAGACCCTGATGAAACGGTGAACGTCATCCTGTATGCAGAATTCGATAATACCATAGAAATCAACAGTTTGAGAGAAGTCATCCTAGATTACTAGAAACCATGGAAGACTGTTATCCCTCTTTACCTAGTGGAGAAACTTTTAGTGTTGCATTGTTGTTAAAAAATGTTAGAGTTGTTGTTGTTTAGTGTTAAGTGATTTTTGAATAAAAAATGTTGTGTTTTGAAAAAATTGTTTGATGTTATATTGTTGGATTATTGTTAAAAATGTTAGAGTTGTTGTTTAGTGTTAAGTGATTTTTGAATAAAAAATGTTGTGTTTTGAAAAAAATGACTTTGTCTTTTGTTTAGCTATAAGAATGTTGGATTGATGCTCTTTCATTTCTTACTATCCCTCTCATGACACTCACTAAACGTTGCGACTCAAAAACCGTGTGGGGGATGTTTTCCTTCACGTCCGCGCTTTGACTTTAAGAACCGGGTTGTTTCCAGTCTAACCATCCATTGTCGACTCATCCTCCTAAGAAGATGTGCTCCAAACTAGCTAAACTCAACGAAGCCTACGTGAATTTGCATAGGGTCAGACACAGTCTGATACCGAAGCCAGAAGAAGTAGAGAATGTGAGAATGTTAAAAATCACTGAAGACCTGATAGAAGAGCTCTTCAGAGAAGAAATGAACAGGGAAAAAGAAGAATGGACAGAGAAGTACAGACTTCAGAGACAGCAGCAACAACAACAAGAGCAGCAGCAGCAGCCTGAAGCTGACAGAGGCTTTGTCTATTGTCGTATCGACACCAAAGAAGAAGCAGACCTATCGCCAGAAAGTCTATCCTCAGGGCTACCCAATACTCTAGAAAAGAAATAACGATCGATTTGCCAATGTGTGTAGGTAGAGTAGTGTGATTATAAACACTAACTCTTTTTTAAGATAGTGTGAGGGTATGTGTTTGTGTGTTGGTGCTTGTAAGAGCTCAGGTATGTTTGTGGGAATAGTAGATTATGGGTTTCTTTATTGTTTCTTAGCGTAGCTGAAGAGTATAGTTAGGGTTCTGTAAGCGCTCACGTACGATTGTGTGGATAGTAGATTATGGATTAGTTTATTGTTTCTTAGCGTATGTGTTTGTGTGTTTGTGTTTGTGTGTTTGTGTTTGTGTGTTTGTGTTTGTGTTTGTACCCGCTCACGTACGATTGTGTGAATAGTAGATTATGGATTTGTTTATTGTTCTTAGCGTATGTGAAGAGTATAGTTTGGGTTTTGTAAGCGCTCACGTAAGATTGTGTGGATAGTAGATTAAGGATTAGTTTATTGTTCTTAGCGTATGTGTTTGTGTGTTTGTGTTTGTGTGTTTGTGTTTGTGTTTGTACCCGCTCACGTACGATTGTGTGAATAGTAGATTATGGATTTGTTTATTGTTCTTAGCGTATGTGAAGAGTATAGTTTGGGTTTTGTAAGCGCTCACGTAAGATTGTGTGGATAGTAGATTATGGATTTTGTTTATTGTTTCTTAGCGTATGTGGAGAGTATAGTTTGGGTTTTTATTATATGAAATGAGAAAGTATAGTTTGGGCTTTATTATATGAAATGAAAAAGTAGGGGGATGTTTTCCTTCACGTTCGCGCGTTGTTTGGTCATGATCTAAGTAAGATCAATTTTACGTTTTAGGGAGATGTTTTCCTTCACGTACGCGCTTTAAGTATAAGAACCCATAGTATTCGTCGTTCAAACCATTCTCAAAGAATAAAAAAAGAAGATGGCTTCTAACCAAATGGACAAAATACAAACATTACAAGACGTTTTAGACAACTTAGGAATGATGGAGCAGATGTTAATAAGACTGGTTGAAGACCATTATTCCTATAGTCCCCATCGTGTAAAGATGGAAATCAATAACTTAAAAAAGGTAAAGGACAATATTAGTGGTGTCATGAAAGAGATAAAGGAGGAGAAGGAGGATGAAGAGGAAAGAATAAGAATAAGCAAATGGAACGAAAAGATTGAAAAAGAAGAAGAAAATGAGAAGAGGAAGAAAGAAGAGGAGGAAGAGAAGAAGAAGAAAGAAGAGCAGGAGAAAAAGAAAGAGAAGAAGAGAAAGGGTGTTGGAGATAAAATAAGAACTTGGTGGAGAAAAAGAAGAAATTAGAAGCAGAAGAAGAAGAAAACCCAAAGGCCCTTTTCAGGGCCAGCCATATTTCTCGAAAAGAGATAGCCTTTCCATTGCCTACCCCTTTTTTAAATTTAAATTTAAATTTAAATTTAAAAAAAATAATCCCATATTCAATTCCCCTTGTCCCTAGACAAACCCAAAGTCTATTCCCATGTTAATTTCCCCTTGTCGCTAGACAGACCCACACTATAGTTCCATGTTAAATTCCCCTTGTCGCTAGAGTGACCCACGATTTTTCTCCATGTTAATTTCCCTTGACGCTAATCTGACCCACGATTTTTCTCCATGTTAATTTTCCATTGTCGCTAGAGTTGCCCAAGGGGTCTTGTAATGCTAATTCCCATTGTCGCTAGGGTGCCCCCATTTACTACTGGCCATTTGTGTGACTGTACCCAATGAAGAGACTATAACAACATTACACACTGTCCCTTGGACACCGTTTTTACAACAACAAAAAAAGTGTTGTACAGTGACTTGTTTATATTCCACTTTGATCGTTGTGATGTGTGTTTTAATGATGTACTTAACCATTTGGCTATTATGTATTCTTGTCTTTTGTGTTGTTTCATTTTGAAGTGCGATAAACGTGTACTGAAAAAGTGTAAAAACTCTTTTCTTGTCTGTCTTTTGTCAAAAGGGACATTCCCTGCACCATGGCTACCTCTACTCTCTCTGCTCCCTCTTCCTGCACTTTCAAAGTCATCGACGAAAACTTAGATCGTGCCAGCTGGGAGGCCTTGTATCTTCGCCATCCCCTTAACATGTTAATTGCCGGACCTAGCGGTTCAGGCAAAATTGATTATCGTGTTACAAAAAGTAGCAATCTCCGTACAGCCTCATGCGAGAAAGTCAAGGAGATTACACCGTGTTGGTAGAATGCATTCGCGGCGAAGACTACGCGGTCGTGGCTGACCCCAATCTAACCATCTGGTCATCTTCGACGACATGTTAGGAGAAGACGAGAAGAAATTAAACTGTGGTTTACGCGCAAAGGGCATTATCGTAATGTCAGTGTCATTTATATCACCCAAACTTTGTTTCAACAAAGTAAAGCCCATCGTACCATCAGTCTCAATGCTCATTATGTGGTCTTGTTTAAAAAACCTAAAGATAAATAGCAAGGGCAAGTCTTAGCCAAACAGTTAGGAACGCCTTGGCTGACTCATGCGTACGACGATGCCACGCAGACCATACACGCCTATTTACTCGTGGATTTAAAAGCCACCCCACCCCGATTATTTGCGATTTCGTACCCAACTGTTCCACCACTGATGCCTAAACGAAGGGCCTGTCGTGTAGACGCCTCGTCGTTGACTTAACAAACTTTTTAAAACAAAAACCTCGGACACTTTGTCTCATACGGCGTCAACATGACGTCCCTTCAGTCTCATCTTCCGTCAAATTGATTTGTGCCTTGCAAGGCATCTGTCGCGAAAAAATATCCACAAATACGTGTTCTTGTCATGGAAGCCAGTCTTCAAGAAGTGTTACGATGGTTTACGGTGACAGCACGTCAGTTACTGCAAGGCATCATTCACATTCCACATCAAAGCAAACGCTTTTTTGAAAGAAATGAAGTAGCCTTGACGCAACGACACTCAAACCAAATAGCAAATTACTTTGAAACCTGGAGGAAACAGTTTTCTGTGAGGTGTCATCATCGTCGCTCCCTCTTGAAAAGGAATCACAATGCCCCCAAAGTCCTTCCCAATAAAACAGCCACTCCCAAAACAGACAAACGGACCCAGATGGAGAAAATGAGCAACGGTGTCAAGATCAGGTCGCAGCCTCAGAAAACGAAAAGTCCCCAGGAAAAAGAAAAGACCCCAGAAAACAGCTTCTATCCGCAAGAGAGGCACTTGGGTCAGGACTAAACCTTACTTTCGCAAACCACGACCTACAGCGACGATCACCACGTCTCCAGTAGTCGCAGATTCTTCCACTTCTCCGTTATTGCTGATGCCTGCCAAGTTCAATTTAATAACAGTTCTTCGTCATTTGAGGAAACAATAGAAACCCGCGTCTCCAAGAACTTCTTCTCCAGCGGTGACAACCTCCGCCTCTTTAGCCGCTACGGCGGCTGCACACAAAGTACCTGCCTAAAAAAGTCCAAGAAAGATAAAGCATGTTACAGAATTTTCTGGATTTAGCAAAGCAAGAACTGTCCCGATTTAGTCCATTGCGAACCCCTCCATGACGCGTGATACATGTCATCATGTTGATACGACATGAAGACAGACAGTGGCGATGCATTCAAGTATAAAATAAACCTGTGGTGAAAAATGGGAATCAGTGTTTTGTGCTCCTTAACGCTCAGAGATGTCACTCGAAGAAATGCATACCGTTACTACCATATGTCTTTCTCCTGTCAATAAACGAAAAGGAAAAAGAAAAGGGAAAAGGACAGTCTCGCCATCCGAAAAAACCACTTAGCCAAGATTTAACGTCATCTCCTGTAAAGACGCTGTCTTCTGAAGAA
The DNA here is from genome assembly GCA_028554795.2 of Sinohyriopsis cumingii. Lineage (NCBI taxonomy): Eukaryota > Metazoa > Mollusca > Bivalvia > Unionida > Unionidae > Sinohyriopsis > Sinohyriopsis cumingii. The sequence continues at coordinate 14,803,041 of CM068824.1, forward strand.
AAAGAGGAGCAACCAAAAGTGATGATTTTCTCTTTCAAACCGTTTCATACAAATAAGATAAAAGGACGCATGTCAAGCCATGGACTTAATTGCATTTTTGTTCCTGAACCAAAAAGACGTCTCCTAAAAGAAGTGCATACCACTCTCTGGCTAAAAAGGAAAGAAAAGGAAAGGATAGTTTCCTCGTGTAACCAAACATTGGGATATGTTGTCTGTCCTGTCCATTGCTCTTTCACGCATGCTAAAACAACTCATTCAAACCGCCTCCAAAATGTCATCGATACCGTGAGCGAATGCTGAATGAATGTCTTGAAAGTTCCGATGCCTTCGTCTAAACACCTGAAATAATGCTTAACCAAACATCGACACGTTCCTCGCCAAATGGTCCAAAAGAAGATACATCCGTCAAAAGAAAAAGATTTGTTTTAGGACCTCTTGTCAAAGGAATAGCGGGAACCATGCTGGAAGGACTCATGGGAGGTGATTTACCCATGGGTCAAAGATAACAATGGTCCATATGATAAAACGGACCTCTGGAGTCAAAAGATTTCAGACGTGGCCATTGAAATCCGATGGATGGACGAAAAATGAATTTAGTACCTTACAAATGATGGATGGAATACCATTATTGGCAAGAAGAACGGACACCACATTTACCTCCCAATCCTCATTTGAGCGAGATATCTCATTTACAATACGAATCGCAATCGTTCATACATCTTAGCGATTTGTCAGAAACGGAAAAATCGCAACTGTACGGTCAAGTGTTGAACGACTGGAAATCTTTCACCAGAAAGCTTTAGATGAAACAGCTCTACTAACTCTTAAAAAGATTTTAAGACCCGATGAAAAGTCCATCACCACCACCACCGCTACCACCAGTGACCAGACAGAAAAAAGAGAAGAAGAATTCCAAACTCCACCAGAAAAAGTACGCAAGTTAACAACATCACCTACATCTAGAATAGTATGGATTAAAAAGATGATGGCCACCCCTTCTTCCACAGAAGAGAAAAGGAAGGTGAAGACAGAAGTAAGCCAAGAACCGATTACCCCCGTTCAGACATCCCCCTCTTTGACACCTATCGCTCGCGGAACACGCAAAGTACTAAAATCCAAGATAACATCACACGAAAACAAAGAGTAGCATCAGTGAAGAGTGGGTGACCTATTAATAAAAATGGAGAAGGTGTTAGCTAGCATTTACTACGATTTACTACAATCCATCCCATCCTGCAGGAAACGGAGGAGTTAAAAACTGTATCGTGTTGCCAAAACTCGACTGAAAAGTCTCAGTTTACCTCAAGTGCAACGATGGTTACAAGAACAGGCCACGTACAACTTACACAAACCCATTCGACGAAAATTTCCAGAAGTCGCACCCGAGTGGAAGGCATCGGTCATCAATGGCAGGCCAATTTAGCCGATGTCTCTAATTTGGCCACCTACAATCGTGGCTACAAATATTTGTTTTGTGTCATCGACGTCTTCTCCAAATTTACCTGTGTCGTGCCATTGACTTCGAAATCGAGCGGTGAGTTACTATGAGCCTTAAAACTGGTGCTGAAACAAAGTGGTTGTCACTCTCTAAGATGGTGCCGACAAAGGTACCTAACTTCTGAACCAAGTTTTCCAGAAAGAATTGAAGAAACGTGACATTCGTTTTTTCACCACCGAGAAAGCCTGCATCATGGAACGTTTTCAATGCATCTTGAAAGAACGCATGTGGCAATATTTTACGCATCAACACACTCTCAAGTACATCGAGTTTTTCCGCACCTGTCCAAGCTTACAACCGATCTTACCATCGACGCATTGGATGCCCCCCCAGAAGTGACTCCTGACGACGACGTGACCGTTTTAGAGCGCCTGTTTGGTACGTCCTACGTCCTGAAGTGATTGGATGCGCACTGGCAAAACCAAACGCACTTTCGACAAAGGTTACTTACCCAACTGGACCACCGAATCGTTTCTTGTCACTGGACGTGTGCGTGGTAATCATCATGCCGTCTATAAATTGGAAGAATGAACAGTAAAGTGTTGAAAAGAACGTTTTACTTGCCGTAGTTACAACGCGTGAACAAAAAGGAAGTGTGCGACATCGAAAGCATTCTCTAACGAAGAAGCCGAAAAGCGGGAAAACGACGTGTCAAAGAAGTCAAAGTACGTTGAAACGGGTATCCTCCCAGTTTTGATTCTTGGATCGACGCTTCGCAAGTCATTGACTATAAAAAGAAGTGACCATCATGCCCTTCAATACAGCCGCAGCTACACTACCACCGTGACCACTCCTTCACTAAGTTCTTCAGTGCAAGATCTACGAAAACAACTATTGTGGGTGTGGTGTGGAGAACGTGTGCCTAAAACGTAAATCGTCTTTTTCTGCCAAATCTGTATGATGTATTGTGTCATCTGTGCTGCCATTGCCAATCTAAGTATGCAACAAGGAGACAAACAAGTGTGGATCATTTTACTGAGCCCGTGCATCTGTTACCTTCCCTGAAATACTTCTCTAACGGGAAAACAGGAGTATTGTTGGCTGGGAAGCCGTAAACATTCCAACCATAGCAGTTCCCTTTTAGACACTCTTCTCACTTCCAATAACCCCTCGGACAACCGAACTCTGGAATTATGGATAACAACAACCAAATTTACTTAACGTTACCCAGTGACAGTTCCATGGAGGTATTTCCGAAAAACACTGTGTGCTGTTTCACGGCCAAATTACCTCAGGCCATCCAATTGGATCACGAAGCCAATTGGGAAGTAGCTTTGGTGGAAATCATTTACCCGACACAAATCCAAAACATCACTGAAGCTCAAAACACTTTCATGTCGAATCCTGAACGAGCAAGCGCAACAAGAGATGAATAAAAATATTTCAGATGTCACAAAGTCAGGAAGCAACCCAATATTAAGCAACTATACTGTGAAAATTTCGGCAGGCTATTACTTTAAGGGTGAACATTTGGTGGACAAAATTGCTGACAGGTTTGAGGCAGCGTTTGGCAAAGCCGTGAACAGAGCCAACAACACTGTTAAGACTGAGTACCATAAAGTGGCTCGTCGCATAGCGAAACGTTGTCGATCAGTTTTAATGGTAATTTGTTTGAAAAGTTTGGGTTGACATCCACAGATGGTAGCACATATTCTGAGCCCGAAGATAAACAGCAATATGGATTTTTACAGGGAGCTTGGATCCTCTCTAGAACTGAACGAAAGACTCAATTTGATGTTTGTGTACTCCGATGTGGTGGAGTATAACGTGTTGGGATACACCTCCATACCGTTACTACGTGTCATTCCTTTCAAAGTGGATTCTACCACGGCTACTGACGAGGAAGGTGGAAACACCTATCACTTTCACCGCGAATTTGTACATCCTCACTCTTTTTCCTTCAGTAAGTCGTATTTCGACACTGTCACCATTGCTATAAAAAGAGATCAGGAACAAAATAGTCCATTTTCCGAAAGAAAATTCACAGTGAAACTCCATTTTCGAAAACGATTCTCTAACGAGTTGTAAGTCATATATGCATTGTACCGAAGAGTCGCTTGACAGCGTGGACATTGTTTAGGAGATATGTTGAAATCTGTCTTTCGTTTAGTGGCCCCCGTTTTGAAACCGAAGGTGACACGAGGATTGCACGCCTTGAAAGATGCCGCATTGACGCAACGGCAAAGAATTTCTCCAAAATGTCACCATTGACAAACAAAACCCTAAAGAAGCTTTCTTGAGAGGAGCCAAAAATGTCTTGCTTCAAACGGGTAAAGAGATTTAGGGTCTGCAGGAAACTCCTATAAATGCCATTGACACTACTGAGTCATGCATTCCTGTTTCCCTGACGCCATAGCAAGGACAAAGCAGAAAGAGACGAAAACACCCCACCAGAGGACTTCACACTAATAAAGCTGGAAAAACTAAGAAAGAATAACTGTAAGAGACTTACACGTTTTAAATTCTTTTAAAAAATCACAGAGAAAAAGAAATAAAGTAAACAATGCACCGAGAGTCTTGCGCCTTTTCCAAGTCGCAACTGGATTTGTTTGCCATGCCACCCATCATGATGAGGATGCAAGAATACCAATGGGTAGAATTTCATCCCCTCTTTGACGGCCTCAGCTCCCATAGAATTTGAAATCAAAGGACAGCCCGAAGATTACATTGATCTGAATAGTAGTTACTTGTATTTGAAATTCAAATTGAACGATACTGATGCTAGTGATATAGATGCCGATGAGGCAGTAGCTCCCATCAACATCAACAATTTCATGAATTCCTTGTTCAGAGAAGTGGACTTGCACTTGAATAACAAACTATTCAGCAGCAACATGGATACCTACCCTTACCGAGTGTACCTGGAAAATCTCTTGACTTATGGAAAAGAAGCCAAAACCACACATGTGGATGCTAGCGTTTTATGGATACCTGACACAGCGGGCAAGTTCGATGAGGTGGCAAAAAAAGATTGCACCAATAAGGGATTCGACGCACGTCAAACGAGAAGTACTGCAAGCCGAAGTTTAGAACTTATGGACCGCTTGTATTTGGATATGTGGTTACAAGAAAAGTAATGCTGAACGGTGTGGATGTCCGCCTGAGACTGAATCTCAGCAGCATTGCTTTCCATTTGATGGCTGGTGCTGCCGATTACAAAATCTACATCGACGAAGCCTGACTCTATGTACGACGCGTTGAAGTTTTACTTAAAGTGGCAAACAACATCAGTCACGCTTTGAGCAGAACGACCGCCAAGTGTCCGATACAACGCGTGGAAGTGACAACCTTCACCATCGTCACTGGACTCCGATCCAAGATCGAAGATCATCTGTTCCAATGACAGTTACCCAAACGATTAATCATTGGTATCGTTAACAGTGTAGCCTTCAACGGAGCCCTCAGTCAAAATCCTTTCAGGTTTGAGCACCACGACGTGTCTATGATGGACTTCAGTTGCGATGGCTATACCTTGTATACCAGACCCTTTGAATCTGACTTTATTGTCAAGATGAATTACTTGAGGTCGCACGTATCCCTGTACAAAGCCACCTGTACACGACCACCACATTCTCTTCGTCAATATCTTTACCACTCATGGCATTACGTACGAGGATTATGCATGAGGCTTTGCTTTGTGTGCTTTTGATTTCACTCAAGACCAAGGCAGCGACGAGGGACATATCCACCCTATATAATCAGTACAGATTCGTGTGGAACTTCAGTTTGCTAAAGCACTACCTGGGACATTGAACGTCATCATATATGCCGAATTCGATAATATCATAGAAATCAGCAGTTTGAGAGAAATAATTCTAGACTATTAGAAGCTATGGAAGACTGTAATCCCTCTTTGAATAGTGAAGAATCTATGAAAATAGAATGGGGGGATGCCGTGGAAAAAGAACCCAAAGATGAAGACCTAGAGGATGTGGTGGTCATGTCCAGATCGCCAAAATAAAAACAAAATTTAGTCTCCCGTTTTTGAGAATCACCTGACAGAAGAAATTACGGAACTGATCACGAAAGATTAGTATGGATGTCAAAACGATCATCCTAGAGTAGTGAATGGGGTCACCCTAGGGACAAGGGGACTTTAATGTTAAATAGGGGTATATCCACTCTGGGGACAATGGAAATTTAACATGGGAAGCAATATCCACTCTGGGGACAATGGAAATTTAACATGGGAAAAAAAAGACATCCACTGTGGGGACAAGGGAATTTAACATGAGAGAAAGGAAATATCCACTCTAGGGACAAATGCATTGGAACAATGGGAGAGAAAAAATATCCATTCTAGGGACAAAGGCAATTGAACATGGGATTTTTTTTTGGATTTTTTTTTTAAAAAATTAAAAAATAAAAAATAAAAAAAGGGGTAGGTAATGGAAAGTCAATCTCTTTTCGAGAAATGTGGGTGGCCCTGAAAAGGGCCTTTGGATTTATGTTAATATGCCCTTAACATAAAGGGCATCAGCGGCATCTTCTTGTCCTCAAGCTGCGTCTTAGTGTAGGGCCATAAATCAGAGTCCTCTTGAGGCAACCTTGTCTTTCCACGTACACTCTTCGTATCCACAGACTGGTGTCTGACTTGTGGACAACGGTCCACTTGGATCGGACATACATGAGCATGTCCGTCGCAAACATCATTGGAGACACAAGGGTGGATGATTCGACTGTGGTCCACATCTTGAGGCGACGAGAACAGGTGAATCAATGCAGTGAACTGCGCTTATTTATAGGTAGAGGAAGGATTGAAACGGATTGAGTTCATTCACCAATCCAAACACGCGTTACAAAATTCAGTCAGTCCGCATCCAATCCGAAGAGAACAGTCTGTGACGTCACGTGGTCTATATAGATTCGCTAGCGCCTGTGTGCAGTCAATCTATGCGACAGTGATTCAACATGACGGAAACTCAGAAAACGATTCATTGGGGTGCACCAGCAGTGGAGACCGCCCAAGGGAACCCGGACTTACTTTCAGAAGAGGTAAATTGGGATTTTGTGGATTTTCTTACCTCGCAAGAATTTGTTCCGGAATCTTCGTCACCTTCATTACCGCAATTGGAGAATTTTAGACAGAGACAGAAACAAGAATTGGAGAAATTTATACAACGACAAAAGGAAGCGGAACAAGCTTTTCTCCTACAGCAACAGCAGCAAGAAGAAGAGGTAAGAAAAAAAAACAACAACAAGAAGAAGTAGCAGCAAAGAAACAAGAGGGTGAAAATCAAACGGTCACGGTACTGTTGGACATTTTAGCAGAGTTAAGAAGTCTGAAACAAATGTATCAGACTTCTTTATTACGACCGAAGAGAATACGACCTTCCCGAGCTAAATACGTCAACCCTGTGACTAAGCCTACCGTACCACCCTTAGTGATTTCAACCAAATCATCATCAACAGTACGCAGTCCAGAAGTAGGCCTTGGCCGTGGCAAAGGCTTAAGGCAGTTAAAGTTCATTGCTTAAACTCACCCCTACACCAAAATAGGCCCTTTTCAGGGCCACCCACGTCTCTCGAAAAGAGATAGCCTTTCAATTTGCCAATAACTCAAAAATCAACAAACAAAAAAACATTTTACCCCTATAGTACGTGTATGTGAGTGCGTGAGTGTAGCTTCTTATTTTAAAATCAAAACTCAAAGACACTTACCTTATATAATTAATTTATTCTTTTCTCAATAGTTACAATCCAATTCACAATTCACAACAGAGCACTTTAAAAAGTTCATAGACTTCTTCTGTCTCACTCTTTAGTCTCTCTGTTTTTTCAATTTCTTCACCGTCACAATCTTTTCATTCTCTTCCTCACTTTCTTCCCTTCTTCTTTTCTTCTCCTTTTTCTTTGCCTCCTGTAAATAGAATTTTCTTCTTTCTTCCTCATCTTCCTCTGAAGAATCCCTCTCTTCTTCTGAAGAATTCCTCTTTTCTTCTGACTCCTCTTGTTTCTTTTTTGGGTAATCTGGAGACCAATGTCCTTTTTCTTGACAATAATAACAGGTATCTTGACTTTTGTCTTTTCTAGCCCCTGTTTTTTTTTTCCTTTTTTGACGGTCTGGACACTCTGAAGACCAATGCTCTTTCTTTTGACAGATATAGCAAGTATCTTGACTTTTATCTCGAAAGGAAGGAGAGTAGTCCGTCGGCTGGTCTGAAGAGAATTTTCTAATGACCCCTCGCAAAGCTCTGATGAAACGTTCGATTTGGCTAGTCTCTTCCATCGTTGTGCTCGGTTTGAGAGTGAAATGAATAGTGAAAGGACAAGACACACGCCCTTTTATATACGCTGGTTTGCCATGACTATAAATTAGTCTATGGTGTTCAAACTTGAGTCATTTGACGTTTTGCACTTAAGATGAAACGATCCTATTCATTCGAGAAGAAAGAAGAAGAAAGTAAGAGGCAGACACGTGATCTATCGCCTCGTACCAGAGCTGAAGTCTTGGCACAAATTCATGCCAGTGATTTTGAAGAGGACATGAGTGAAACAGAATCCGAACCCTCTAAACAAAGTTCACCACCCTTAGTCAACCCTGAAAAGTACTATTCCATTCGAGAGACGGAAAAGCGCTCCTCTAGAAAATTTAGAACCACGGCTTACACCTACACAGTGAAGTTTAAAGATTTCAAGTCCGACGTACCATTGGAGAAAGCAGAAGGGTTTATCACCGAGATGCGGGATTCTTTGCTCACCGCACTCAAGCGACAATGTCAACCCAAAGAAGACGATCGCTTGACGCTATCCATAGATCACGACAGCTTGAAATCCCCTGTTTGGATCGAGTTTAGCAGACCCGCAGAACTAACCCCTTCCAAAGTCATGGACAAGATTCAACACGTACAACAATCTAATGACCAGTTTGACATCACCGATGGAAAAGCCACACTGAAAATGGCCCACGTCTCTCCTCCTCAAGGGACTGGACGCAAAAAGGTCTTATTGGTCGACGACCTTCGCAACACCAAAACAAGTCTCGTCCGAATTAACAACCCTCAAGACCAGATGTGTTTAGCCCGTGCCATCGTGGTGGGACGAACCTATGCCAACAAAAACGAAACGGTAGAATGGAAAAGAGCCTGGGAGACTATTAGAAAATCGGACCGAGCCAAACAACGAAGTGAAGCAGAACTCCTGTTACGACAAGCCGACTTGCCCAAAGACAAGCCCTGTGGCATTCCTGAGATGCAAAAATTGCAAGATGCCCTAGCTCCACGATGCACCTTGAAAGTGTACCCTCAAGAAGTGCGCGGGCCTCTGTTGTTTCGAGGCCAAGATTTTAAGGACGGAAAATACATTCACCTTTATCATCACGATGACCATTTCGATACCATTACCACTATCACTGGATTCCTGGGATACAAATATTACTGTGAGAAATGTGACCGTGGTTATAACAATCGAGAGCAACACAAGCATTGTGGATCGAAATGCCCAGGATGTTTGGCCTCTCCACCCTGTCTGAGCGAAGGACAAGAAAGAGTAGATTGTCCTGCTTGTCTGCGCACGTTTGTCAGCCCTGCCTGTTACCAACAACATCTGAAAACGCAAGGTTCACAGCAGAAATGTGCTTGTCAACTGCTGAGATTGTCCCCTACGTGTGGACACAGCCTACGTACCAATAGTGCCAAGGCACACGTATGTTCAGGAAAAAAAATATCACATTTGTCACCACATCGTGGACTTGGAACACGAATGCTACGTGCAAAAATACCAACCCCCACCAGAGAAAGAGGACGGTCACAAGAGGAAAGGCAATTTCATCTTTTCCGATTTCGAATGCATGCAAGAGACCGGCGTTCACATTCCTAATTTTTGCGTGGCTCATCGAGAGTGCGAGAAGTGCATTCAAGAACCTATCTTCAGTCATTGCCCTCACTGCAGCAAGATTCCTGGAGGACGGGAAAAAATCTTTCGAGGACCGAACACGCTAGCCGATTTTGCCGTGGAGCCAAGAGGACATCGAACGTTACGGAGATTGTCATCGTCATGCCACGGTGATGGCTCACAATTTCTCCGGATACGATGGACAGTTTCTTTTGAGGTACTATACGGAACATGGCACCGAACGTCCTAAAGTGACTTTGAACGGAGCCAAAATCATTTTCATGCAAGTAGGACAAGTACAGTTTAAAGATTCGATGAGTTACTTGGCCATGCCTTTGAGTCGAATGCCTAAAACGTTTGGAATGACAGAAATGGCTAAAGGTTATTTTCCTCACTTTTTCAATACGGAAGCCAATCAACACGCCGTTCTACCCCATTTACCTGAGGCTCACTATTACGACCCCGGCAACATGCGTACCGAACAACGAGAAGATTTCTACTCTTGGTACCAGGCTCACGCCTCTGACCCCTTCGACTTTCAGGAAGAAATGTTAAAGTATTGTCGTTCCGACGTGGACATTTTATGACGTTGCTGTGGAAAATTTCGAGAACTGTTCATGGAACACGGAGGGGTCGATCCTTTGAAAGAAGCTTGCACCATTGCCAAAGCGTGTTCCATAGTGTATCGACAACGATTCATGCCTGAAAACACCGTGGCTGTCATCAGCCCTCAAACGACCAACTTTGTCAAACGTCAATACTCGGTCAAAGCCCTACGCTGGTTACATTACTTGTGCGACAAGGAAGACAAATGGATTCAGCATGCCCGCAGCGGAGGAGGTGAAAAGACCATCAGAACGCATTCGGTCGATGGCTGGGACTTAGAAAACCCCAAGATCGTGTACGAGTTTAACGGTTGCTTATTTCACGGATGTCCCGTCTGTTACCCTGACCATGGCACTAAAAATCAGTTTTTACAACGAACCATGGAAGACCTGTACCAGGACACTTGTCAGCGACGCCTAAAGTTAGAACAGGAAGGATACCAAGTGGTGGAAATGTGGGAACACGAGTACGATCACCGTATGAAAACCGATCCCTAGTTTAAACGTGACGTGGAAAGTTAGAAGCTGATGGACCCCTGAACCCAAGGGATAGTTTGTACGGAGGAAGGACCAATGCCACCTGTTTGCTGTACCAAGTCGACGAAGAGAAAGGAGAAGAAATCAAATACTTGGACGTGTGTTCGCTGTATCCCTACGTGTGCAAATATTGTCGCTTTCCTGTAGGGCACCCACAATTGTTCACGGAATACATCGACCTGAAAAACATTCGACAATACGAAGGCTTGATCAAGTGTAAAGTTTTGCCTCCCACGAACCTATACCATCCCGTCTTACCTCACCATTGCCAAGGCAAACTGATGTTTCCTTTGTGCCGTACTTGTGCCGAAACGTGCAACCAAGATCAGCCTTGTCAGGACACCCAGGAAGAACGGGCTTTGACGGGGACGTGGGTTAGCGTGGAATTGTTGAAAGCTCTGGACATGGGATACCAACTGTTAGAAGTGTACGAAATTTGCCACTTTCCCAAGACACAACATTACCACAAGGATGACCCCAGTCAGAAAGGCATTTTCGCCGACTACGTGGATGCTTTTTTGAAACTGAAACAAGAAGCCATGGGCTATCCTTCCTGGTGTCACACTCCCGAAGACCAAATAAAATTCAAAGAGAAATACTATGAACAAGAAGGCATCACTTTAGATCACATCGAGAAAAACGAAGGCAGGCGATCGTTTGCCAAAGTGATGTTAAATTGCTTGTGGGGTAAAATGGCACAACGACCGTGTTTACCCAAAACGGAATATTTGACAGAACCTTCCCGCTACTTCCAGATGATTCACGACAAAACCAAATACATGAAACACGTGGACGTCGTTCGCGAGGATTTGATCTTGGTCAATTACGAAGAAGATCTGGACTTTGTACAAGACGACCCTTTTGGAAATGTCATCATTGCGGCTTACGTGACAGCTCATGCTCGCTTAAAATTGTACGAAGCTTTAGAACTGTTAGGGGAACGCGTCCTGTACTTTGACACGGACAGTTGCATTTACATCCATCAACCGAGTCAACAGCACCCTGACATCGAAGGAGACCGTTTAGGAGCCCGGACAGACGAGCATCCCGACGACAAGATTCTAAGTTTCGTCAGTGGCGGTCCCAAAAATTACGGCTACGAATACCGGGACAAACAAGGAGAAGTGCACACGAAGTGTAAAGTGAAAGGATTGACTCTGAATTATCGTACCAGTCGAGTGGTCAACTTTGGGGTACTGAAAGAAGCCTTGCAGTCTGGAAAAGATCATCACTTTAAAGTGACCACCTATCAACCGAACAAGATTGTACGTTTACCCACTCACCACATCGTCAGTCGACCCTTGGAAAAAGTCTATCAAATCGTGTACCAGAAGCGAGTGCGACTTCCCAATCATTTCACCTTACCGTATGGACACGTTGGTATTGGTCTGTGTATAAAAAGGAACCCTAGGCAAGATCGATAGTTCATTGGGACTACCAAGACCGAGCGAACAAGATGAATACTTTCAGAGAAACACAAAACAAATTTAGACAGGCTCAATTCAAGTGTGGGGCTTCGGAAGTGGAATGCGATTGTGAGCCTTGCGATGGGTACGATGCTGTACGTTGTGACCTTAGCGATGCCGTAAAGCATCGTGGTAACTTTGTTCTCACTACCCCTATCATGGAAAGTGATGCTGTGCGTGTCAAACCTGAGGTATGCGAAAGCGATGCCGCTCGTCCTCTTGGACATTTTACTGGGTTTCGTTTTAAAGGTGGATGTTCACCTTCACGTCTACCCCCCTACGAATGTCATCCAGCCCTGAGCAAACTCCTGTCCATGTCACCCAACCCTCATCGAAACGAACCTGTGAAAGACGAATATTCGTTTCCTGTGCGTTTGTCGGAATACTGCGACTTTGAAAATCGTCTTCAATCGTTCAAAGGAAAATGGCCTAAGTATCGGGGAGGTCCGACCCCCGAAGAATTAGCCAGAGCCGGATTTTTCTACTTGGGCGAAGGAGATAAAGTCAAGTGGTTCAGTTGCGGTGTGTCACTTCACCACTGGGAACCGCAAGATTCGGCCTACGTAGAACATGCTCGATGGTCACCGAATTGTCATTACTTACCCTTAGTGGGACCGAGACATTAAACTAACTTACCATGTCGTTGAGGAAGAAGAAACCAGTTTGGCTAGGAGTCAAATGTTGGACATCACCGAGACCAGTATTTAAACTTCATTTGAAAAACGATATTGAATCATTACCTAAAGAACTGCAAGAGAAGATTTACAAGGAAGTTTGGCAGGGACTTGCCAGAGTGAAATCTCAATGGGTCACTGTAGAACTTTTGTGCCGAGAAATTCACAAGAGGAAAGTGAAAAAAGTCAACCAGTGTGTTAGATTTCTTTGGGTCAAGTGTGCATTCATCCTATTGTATTACTCTAGACCGTTTACATCAAAAGAGTTCAGTGACATTCTTGGACGTTACCCTGAATGGCAGTGGTCAGAAATTACTCACTATGTGGATTACTTTTGCTCTAGGAGAAGATTGTGAATTGTACGGACTGACTTATTCATGGATACTTTACAAGAGAACATTCGTGCTTTGCCTGTGGAATTGAGAGAAAGGATTTACCGAGAGCTGGTCAAAATACAAGTGAAACGTAAAGAACAATTGCATCCGTTACGTCACCGGTGTTTGAACCACTGGTACCTGAATGCTATACAAGGACTGATTGAGCTGAAGGTGTTCCATTGGACAGACATTGATCAACGATCCCCTAGTTTTAAAAAGGATTGGTTTGCTATTGATGATTCTATCTACTACATTGTAAACTTACTGCATCGAATTCCAGAGGAAGAGTTAACGAATTACCGACATCTTGTACACAATGTCAACTTAGTGAAAGAGGAAACTTCTGAACGAAATGTAATGTGTAAATTAGTGACTAAACGATTTAAATTCGACACTGAAGTAAAACCATGTCTGTGCAAACGGTACATTTTTTGTGTCAGAAAGAGGATGTAGTATGACCTATTCATGGATACTTTGCAAGAGAACATTCGTGCTTTGCCTGTGGAGTTGAGAGAACGCATTTCCCGAGAGCTGGTCAAAATACAAGTCAAACGTAAAGAACAGTTGCATCCGTTACGTCACCAGATCTTTAACCACTGGTACCTGAATGGTATAAGAGAACTGATTCGTCAGAAATTGTTTAAGTGGTCAGACCTTGTTCAATACCTCCATGACCCCGATGATCCACGTGTTGATTATTTTGGTTACTTCGAGATTCACCTACAGCAATACATTGAGGAAGACAAGGTAAAGGATTACCGACATATTTTAAGTGGAATCTACTTAGCGGAAGAGGAAACTTCTAAACGATCTCTGACGTTTCGGTTACAGTATGCAACATTTAAATTCCCCACTGGAAAACGAAGATCTCTGGCTAGAAAGTACGTGTATTCTTTCCGAAACAAAGAGACTATAAAAACAGGCTGCCATGCCACGACTTTTATCACATGTAATCCAACAGATTCCGTGGAAGGAACTCAATGACCATATTCAAACCGTGGATCATTACCATCAATTATTACAAGAACTGTATCCATTCAATTTGGGTCGACAAGTGGTGTGTGTCTTAGTGACTTGTTTTCTGGGATCTCGTTTACCAGCCGATTCCTTCTGGACTTTTTACGAACAGTATTTGCCACCCCATTCAACATGAAAGTGGTGCCTTTAAATGTTCACGAGAGACTCCTTTTGCTCAAAGCCTTGCGTTTTCATCTGGATACTTCTCGACCTCTACGGGAAAAAAAGATTCGTCAACTTTTAGCTACCCAAGACGTGTATGACAATGTGTGTGTAGCCTGTGACTTACACCCCCATTGGATAGATGTCCGTGACTGGAAAAAGAGGGGTTTTGAGGCTTGGACCCAAGAAGTGGCACAGTATGCACGAGAGTTGTGATCCTTCCTTTCAACATCCAAAGAAAAAAGTTACTTTTCAACCTGTGTTAATGACGGTGCCAGAAGAACCCGTCACCCAGGACAGGACTGTCGTGGACAGGCCTGAAAGACCCTTTCGGGAGGACACTTGTGTGACCTTACCCCCTATAGAACTGGTCAGAACTTTACCCAAAACATGTTGTACAGACACTTGTTTTTATTCCACGTTAATGGTTATCATGTGCCTTTTATCGTTGTACTTAAGCCTTTGGCTTTTATGTATTTTTGTCTTTCGTATTCATGTTTAAAACATTTAATAAAAGTGTTCTGAAAAAAAGTATATAAACTCTCGTCTTGTTTGTTTTCGTGTCACAAGTGACATTCCTAACACTATGGCTACCTCTGCTGTCTATGCTCCCTCTTCCTCTACTGTCAAAGTCATCGACGAACACTTAGATCGTGCCAGTTGGGAGGCTTTTTATCTTCGCCATCCCTTTAACATGCTCATTGCTGGACCTAGCGGTTCAGGCAAAACCGAATTCGTCAAACGTTTGATCGAACATAAACATCATTTGATCGATCGGCCACCTCAGCGGATCGTGTGGTGTTACAAAGAGTGGCAATCGGCGTACAGCCTCTTGCGAGAAAGTCAAGGCGATTCCATCGTGTTTGTGGAAGGCATTCCTAAAGAAGATGACGGCATCGTCTCTGTCTCCCGTCAAACCCATTTAGTCATTTTTGACGACATGTTAGGAGAAGACGAAGAAGAAATTAAACTGTGGTTCACGCGCAAAGGGCATCACCGTAATGCCAGTGTCGTTTACATCACCCAAACTTTGTTTCAACAAAGTAAAGCCCATCGCACCATCATTCTCAATGCGCATTACGTGGTCTTGTTTAAACGCCCTCGAGATAAATCACAAGTGCAAGTCTTAGCCAAACAGTTAGGAACGCCTTGGCTGACTCAGGCGTACGACGATGCCACTCAAACTCCACACGCCTATTTACTCGTCGATTTGAAACCTACGACCCCCGATGATTTGCGATTTCGTACCCACTTGTTTCACCACTGGTGCCAAGACGGAGGGCCTGTCCTGTACACGTCTCCGTCCTCGACTTAATTTCACGCCACAAAAAAATCTATAAAAACCTCAGACCCTTTTCGTCTGTCTCACACACATTTTGAACATGACGTCCCTTCAGTCGCATCTTCCCGTCAAATTGATTCGTGCCTTGTATGGCATCAGTCGAGAAACAAATCCACAAATACCAGCTCGTGTCTTAGAAGCTAGTCTCAAAGAAGTCTTACGATGGTTCACGGTGACGGCACGTCAATTACTCCAAGGAATCATTCAGATTCCTCATCAAACCAAACGCTTTTTTGATCGAAACAAAGTCGCTTTGACCCAACTGGCCGATCCCACATCGACACTCAAACCAAACAACAAATCATTTTGAAACCTGGAGGGAGCGGTACTCTAGGAGGGGTCATCATTCGCTCTCTCTTAAGATGGGATCCAAAATGCCCCCAAACTTCTCCCCAAGAAAAAAGTCAAACGAAGCCCCAAGAAAAAGAAAAAGACCAGGTCCCCAAGGAGAACTTCTTCAGTGGCGGGACCCTCATCTTACCAGACACCACCCCGGAAAAAGAAAAGAAGCCCCCAGAAAAAGAAACAGAGAAAAAGTCCCCAGAAAAAGAAAAGACCACAGAAGAAAACTAGTCGCAAGAGAGGCACTTCGGCCAGGACGCAACCTTACACTCGCAAACCACGACCTGCCACGACGGTGACTGCGTCTCCGGCAGCCTCACGTTCATCCACTTCTCCGTTGATGACACCAAGAACTGAAGAGTACTTGGAGACGTTGATCACACCAAGAACTTCTCCGTTGATGACCCCAAGAACTTCCCCAGTGGCAGGACCCTCCAATTTAGTGGCAGTGGCTGCTGCTCACAAAGTACCTTCTCCCAAAATCAAAGTTCAAGAAAGATCGGGCATGTTACAAAGTTTACTGGATTTGTCCAAGCAAGAACTGGCTAGATTTAGCCCGTTGCGTACCCCTGCACGACGTGTCATGCCTGTCCTCAAACTGATACGACGTAAAGACAATCAGTGGCGACGCGTTCCAGTATAAAAAAGGCATGTGACCAAGTCGGGGTATCAGTGTTTTTGGTGCTCATGAAGACTCAAAGATGTCACCCTCCAGAAAACATCCCTCTTCTAAACAACCCCAAGGAAAGAAAAGAAAACTACTGCCTCCTCGTGTAGTCAGACATGGGGACATGTTATCTGTCCTGTCCAAAGCTTCTCCACCCCTACGAAAAAACTCATTCAATCAGCCTCCAAAGAGGTCATCGATACCGTGTGCGAATGTTGTTTGAACGTCTTGAAAGGCACGATCCCTTTGTCCAAACACCAGAAACAATGCTTAGGCAAACATCGTCACGTTCTTCGCCAAATGGTTCAAAAGAAAATTCCCATTCGTCAAAAGAAGAAGATGTTGGTCCAACGTGGAGGCATTTTACCCCTCTTGTTAGGTCCCTTACTGAAAGGAGTCTTGGGAACCATGTTGGGAGGACTGGTGGGAGCAAGATAAAAAGGCCCTCGGAAGTCCCAAGATCTCAGAATCGACCCCTGACAACCCCATGGAAGGACGAAAACTGGCTTTAGTGCCTTACAAACGATGGATGGAATACCATCGTTGGCAAGAACAACGCACCCCGCATTTACCTCCCAATCCCAATTTGAGCGAGATGTCCCAGTTACAACACGAATTGCAGTCCTTGATGGATCGCCAAGATTTGTCCGAAACAGAAAAATCGCAAAAGTACGGTCAACTCTTGCAACGACTGCAACTCTTTCACCAGAAAGCTTTAGACGAAACAGCCCTACCCACTCTGAAAGATTTTAAGACCTTGATGAAAAGTCCAGCACCATCATCACTACCACCACCATCACCACCACTACTGCCATCCCCACGGGTCACCAGAGATGCTACCCCTCGAAGACCTGAGGAAGAAGAGATGCGAGAAGTGTTTCAAACACCGTCAGCAGCACCCATTTCAAGTAAGATTGCAGCATCATTGTTGACCCCGTCCCCCACACCCCAACGAGAAGAAATGAAAGCTTGGGTTAAAAAGATGATGTCCACTCCTCCTTCGATAGAAGTGAAAAAGAAAGAAGGGAAACCAGAAGTGAAAAAAGAAAAGAAGACCAAAGCCATTCCATTGCCACCTCCACCACCATTACCTTCGACTTCTACTCCCGTAGCCCATCGGACACGTAAATCCGTTTCTAAACCGCCCTTTCGTCCCACCCAAAGTAGCATCACCGAAGAGTGGGTGACTTATTAACACACGAACAAACACAAAAAATGGAAAAAGTCTTAGCCAGCATTTACTACGATCCCTCGCATCCTGCAGGTTACGCAGGAGTTCAAAAATTGTATCGTTCTGCCAAAATGCGACTGAAAAGTCTCCGTTTACCTCAAGTGCAACGATGGTTACAAGAACAAGCTACCTACACTTTACACAAACCCATTCGACGCAAGTTTGCCAGAAGTCGCACCCGAGTGGAAGGCATCGATCATCAATGGCAAACCGATTTAGCCGATGTCTCTCATTTGGCCAGCTACAATCGTGGCTACAAATATTTGTTTTGTGTCATCGACGTCTTTTCCAAATTTGCCTGGGTCGTGCCCTTGACTTCCAAATCGAGCAGCGAGTTAGTGCGAGCCCTGCAACGAGTGTTGAAACAAAGCGGTCGTCACCCTCTTCGATGGCAAACGGACAAAGGTACCGAATTTCTGAACCAAGCTTTCCAAAAAGAATTAAAGAAACGTGACATTCATTTTTTTACCACCGAGAATCTCGAAACCAAAGCCAGCATCGTGGAACATTTTCAACGCACTTTGAAAGAACGCATGTGGAAATATTTTACGCATCACCACACTCTGAAGTACATTGACATCTTACCGCACCTGGTGCAAGCGTACAACCAATCTTACCATCGAAGCATCGGACGTGCCCCGCAAGAAGTGACTCCCGAGAACGAAGTGTTAGTGTTTGAGCGCCTGTTTGGTACGTCCCCGACGAGGGGTGTCCCCAAGAAAAGTGGAGAGTTGACCGTAGGAGATTGGGTGTGCATTGGCAAAACCAAACGCACTTTCGACAAAGGTTACTTACCTAACTGGACGACCGAATTGTTTCGTGTCACTGGACGAGTGCATGGCCGTCATCCTGCCGCCTATAAATTGGAAGACATGAACGGAGAAGTGCTCAAAGGAACGTTTTATTTGCCCGAGTTACAACGTGTCACCAAAAAAGAAGACGACGTGTACGACATCGAAAGCATTCTCGAACACAGAACCCTTAAAGTGGGCAAACGACGTGTCAAAAAAGACAAAGTACGTTGGAAAGGATATCCACCCAGTTTTGATTCTTGGATCGACGCTTCGCAAATCATCGACTATAAAAAGAAGTGACCATCATGCCCTTTCACACAGACGCAGCTACGTCGACCACTCCTTCACCTAGTTCTTCTCTGCAAGATTTACAAAAACAACCCTTGTGGGTGTGGTGTGGAGAACGTGTGCCTAAAACGCAAATCGTCTTTTTCTGCCAAATCTTCGTGGTGTATTGTGTCATCGGGGCAGCCATTGCCAATTTGAGTTTGCAACAAGGAGACAAACAGTTGTGGACCATTTTATTGAGCAGTTGCATCGGTTACCTGCTTCCCAATCCCTCCCTGAAATTCTCTTCGAACGGGAACCACGGAAACCTTGTGTCCAGTGCCAGTGCCAGTCACCACTCCAACAACAACCACAACCAGAACCCCATTTTGGGCGGAGACACGCCTCTGACGTTCAGTAACCCCTCGGACAGCCACAGAACTCTGGAATTATGAGTCACCAAAACCAATTTTACTTAACCTAACCCAGTGACAGTTCCATGGAGGTGTTTCCCCACAACACGTTGTGCTGTTACACGGCCAAATTACCTCAGGCGATCCCATTAGATCACGAAGCCCATTGGGAAGTGGCTTTGGTAGAAATGATTTACCCAACACAAATCAAAAACATCACTGAAACTCAAAACAGTTTTGACGTCGAAATTCTGGACCCAACAGTGCAGCAAACCATGACGACCACTTCTCAACATAAATCACTTCCCAAGACCCCAATACCCCGCAGCAGCAGTGACCCTTCTCCTCCTTTTTACATTCATCACTTTAAAATTAACTCAGGCTTTATTTTAGTGATCAACATCTGGTGGAGGCCATCGCTGACAAATTCTATGCAGCATTTGACAAAGTTCTTACCGGACTAAAAAGACGTGTCACCATTGACTACCACAAACTGTCTCACCGTCTACTCATTAAATTTGAAAGTGAGGATAGAAGTATACGTATTAAATTTTGCCCTGAATTTTATGACATTTTGGGTGGAGACCTCAATTTGGTCACGGATAAAAAGACCAAAAAGATAGAGAAAGCAGAGATTGACAACAACGGGCATTTTGCAAGGTATTTTCGTTTCCCGGTAGAACTGAACCAGGGACTTAATTTGATCTTCGTGTACTCCGATGTGTTGGAGTACAACGTGGTGGGACACACCTCCGTGCCGTTACTGCGTGTCATTCCTTTCAAAGTAAATTCTGCCACGAACACTGACGAGGAAGGTGGAAACACTTACCACGTCCATCGCGAATTTGTACATCCTCACTATTTGCCTGTCAGCAAGTCGTATTTGGACACGGTCAACATTGCTATAAAAGGAGATTTGGGACAAAATATTCCATTCACCAAAGGAAAAGTCACGGTGAAACTCCATTTTCGAAAACGGTTCTCTCACGACTCGTAAGTCATGTATCCAGTGTATCGAGGGGTTGCTCGACACTGAGGACACGGTTTAGGAGATATGTTGAAATCGGCCTTTCGTTCGGTGGCTCCGGTGTTGAAACCGATGGTGACACGCGGATTGCACGCCTTGAAAGATGCGACACTGACGCAAGGCAAAGAATTTCTCCAAAATGTCATCATCGACAAACAAAACCCCAAAGAAGTCTTCATGAGGGCAGGCAAAAATGTCTTGCTACAAACGGGTAAAGACCTTTTGGGCCGACGAGAAACACCTATAAATGCCCTGCACGCTACCGAATCAGGCGTTCAGCAAGGACAAGGCAGAAAGAGACGACGAAGAAAACACCCTTTCACCAGACTTCACACGTCTAAAGCTAGAAAGACCAAGAAAAGAAGAACCGTTCGAGACTTAGACGTTTTCCATTATTGAGACACAGCAACAAAAAAATGATGCACCGAGAGTCATGCGCCTGTTCCAAGTCGGAACTGGATCTGTTTGCCATGCCCCCCACCATGATGACCATGCAAAAATCCCAATGGGTGGAATTTCACCCCGTCTCCTCATTGACAGATTCCGCTCCCATCGAGTTTGAAATCAAGGGACAGCCCGAAGATTACATCGATCTGAATAGCAGTTACTTGTACTTGAAAGTCAAAGTTCTAGATAAGGATGATGGTGCAGTAGAAGACACTGAGAATATAGCTCCCGTCAACAATTTCATGCATTCCTTGTTCAGCTCAGTGGACTTGTACTTGAATAACAAACTGGTCAGCAGCAGCATGGATACTTACCCTTACCGTGCCTACCTGGAAAATCTCTTGACGTACGGAATAGATGCCAAGAATACTCATCTCAATGCTTGTGTGCTATGGGAACCTGACGAAGCGGGCAAGTTTGACACATTAAATAAAGACAATGACGGCTTTGAGGAAAGACTAAACAAAATCAAAGATGGACACAGTTTAGAACTGATGGATCGTTTGCATTTGGACATGTGGTTGCAAGAGAAATATTTGCTGAACGGGGTAAATGTTCGCTTGAGACTGAATCGTAGCAGTGCTGCTTTCCATTTGTTGGCTGATAGTAATGCCAAAAGCAAAATCGAGGACGTCAAACTCTACGTACGACGCGTGGAAGTGTTACCCAAAGTGGGAAACGACATTAGTCAGACATTGAGCAGAACGACCGCTAAAAATCCCATACGACGCGTGGAAGTGAAAACCTTCACCATTCCCACTGGACATCATTCCATGATCGAAGATCATCTGTTTCAAGGACAGTTACCCAAACGTTTAATCCTTGGTATGGTCTTGAATTCAGCCTTCAACGGAGCCTACCATCAAAATCCTTTCCACTTTCAACACTTCGACGTGAAGAAAATCGAAGTCATTCGCGATGGCAAGACCTTGTGTACCCGACCTTTCGAACCTGACTTTAGTGCCACGAAGATGAATTACTTGAGATCGTACTTGTCCCTGTACGAAGCCACCGGACATTTAGGGACCAACACCAGTCACGGTATTACGTACGAAGATTACGCAGGAGGCTATGCTTTGTGGGCTTTCGATTTCACTCCAGACCAAAGCAGTGACGAGGGACATTTTCACCCTATAAACTCCGGCCAGATTCGTGTGGAACTTCAGTTTAAAGAACCACTGGACAAGACAGTGAACGTCATCCTGTATGCAGAATTCGATAATACCATAGAAATCAACAGTTTGAGAGAAGTCATTCTAGACTGTTATCCCTCTTTACCTAGAGGAGAAACTTTAGACATGGAATGTGAGAAGACCGTGGAAGGAGAATCCCAAGACAAAGACGAAGAAGTAGTCATGATGAAGTCGAGATGGCCAGAACAAGAAGCCCATTTAGTCTCCTGTTTTGCCAAACACTTGGTGGAAAAAATGACGGAATTGATCAAGAAAGATTGCTATGGATGTCAAAACGATCATCCCAGTCAAATTCAACACGATAAATGCCTGATGCTGAGTCAAGAAGAAAAATTGGACGAGTATCTGGACGAAGCTTGGAGTCTCATCTCGGACGAAGTCGTGTTGCACCAGTGGTATAAAGACTTGCGTGAACATTCTTGTCCACCATTAACCACTCAAGAGATCCATCGTATCGAAGCTCTCCTGAATCAGAGTGAGGAGACGAAACGAAGAAACGGTTAGTTGTCAGACATTTTCAAGCAAAAAGTCAGGATCGAATTGATGACTTATTATTACCTGTGAAGAAGAAGAAAACCACACAAAACATGGATACCTGGGAACTTTATTACCTTTTGAACCACAGTTCGTATACGGCTTCTTGGAATCCTGTCGTCTGTGCTAAAGATGAACTCCCTCATCGCAAACCTCAAGACCATCTAGCTTATGTGATCAACACGGACGACAGTCATCTCCCAGGAACCCACTGGGTAGCCGTTTACTTTCCTCAAGAAGGATGTGTGGAATATTTCGATTCGTACGGATTGCCCCCTTTGGAAGACGATATCATTGACTTTATGAGAAGAAATGCTCAGACCACCCGATTCAATAATGTGAAACTGCAAGGCACAGATTCCTTGGTGTGTGGACAATATTGTGTGTATTTTCTGCATCATCGCAGCCTGGGCTATTCCTTAGAACATTTAGTGACTCATTTTGATTCTCGTTCTTCTTCAAGAAACGATGTGAAAGTAGATCGATGGTTTTGTGACCATTATGCTTATCTTTTGTCTCAAGCTAGGAAACGTAGTGTCCATCAATGGCCTAATGACTTCCAACAGTGGAAATCACAATTTCATTCACAACGTTGTCAGCCCTGTTTGAAGTAGAGTGTGAATTGAAAAAAATGTTTGTCATTTGAAAAAAATGTTTGATGTTATATTGTTGGATTATTGTTAAAAATGTTAGAGTTCTTTGTTAGTGTTAAGTGATTTTGAATAAAAAATGTTGTGTTTTAAAAAAAAATGCCTTTGTCTTTTGTTTGGCAATAAGAATGTTGATTCATGCTCTTTGACTTCTTACTATCCCTCTCATGACACTCATTGAACTTTCCGGCTCGAAAACCGTGTGGGGGATGTTTTCCTTCACGTCCGCGCTTTGACTTTAAGAACCGGGGTAGTTTCCAGTCTAACCATCCATTGTCGACTCATCCTCCTACGAAGATGTGCTCCAAACTAGCTAAGCTAAACGAAGCCTACGTGAATTTGCATAGGGTCAGACACAGTCTGATACCGAAGCCAGAAGAGGTAGAGAATGTGAGAATGTTAAAAGTCACTGAAGACCTGATAGAAGAGCTCTTCAGAGAAGAAGTGAACAGGGAGAAAGAAGAATGGACAGAGAAGTACAGACTTCAGAGACAGCAGCAACAGCAACAACAACAACAGCAGCAGCAGCAGCAGCAGCAACCTGAACCTGACAGAGGCTTTGTCGATTGTCGTATCGACACCAAAGAGTTCTTCTTCTCTTTCCGAAGAAGCAGACCTATCGTCAGAAAGTCTATCCTTAGAGGACGTCGCATTCTTAGAAACTAAAAGATTGCCATAGCAAACAAAAAAACAGCCCTTTTCAGGGCTACCCAATACTCTAGAAAAGAAATAACAATCGATTTGCCAATGTGTGTATGTAGAGTTGTGTGAATATAAACACTGACTCTTTTGTGATGTGAGTGTATGTGTTTGTGTATAGGATTGTGTGTTTGTAAGTGCTCACGTACGTTTGTGTGGATAGTAGATTAATATCATGTTTTTGGCTGTTTGAGGTGTGGGGAGAGTAGATATGGGGTTTGATTGTATGTGAATAGTATATTATTTGTTTAATAAATTTTTTTTAGAATAGTGATGGGCAGTATAAAAAAGTGAGTGAGTGTTTCTTTTAGGTCAGCGCGTTGTTTGGTCATGATCAAGGTAAGATCAATTTTATGTTTTTAGGGGGATGTTTCCATCACGTCCGCGCTTTTACTATAAATTGAAACTCGTTCGGCAGTCTAGCTACCCTTGTTGATTGATCAACACCACCAGAATGAACAGCAGAATTGTGAAACTGCTAGAATTCCAGATGCACCTGGAATATGCCAGGCGCCTGTTAAATGAACTGGCCGCGGAGGCTATTGTCGAAGAGGGAAGGATGAGAGAGGAGGAGGAAAGAAGAAAAAAAGAAGAGGAGGAAAAGGAGAGAAGAAATTTCAGAATCCCAGAGACAGAAAATTGGGATTCTGAAGCCACTTATCCCGCCTCTGCACTCCCAAGAAAAAGGTAAAAGGAGACTGGGGAAGAAGATGTGTGTGTGGCGCCAGACCAGGAAGGTGCCAGCATTAGATAGGTGCATCTGGAGTTAAAAAAGAAACAGCCCTTTTCAGGGCTACCGCAATACTCTAGAAAAGAAATAACAATCGATTTGCCAATGTGTGTATGTAGAGTAGTGTGAATATAAACACTGACTCTTTTTTTCCTAGTGTGAGGGTATGTGTTTGTGTGTTTGTGTGTTTGTGTATGTAAGCTCACGTACGTTTGTGTGAATAGTAGATTATGGGTTTGTTTATTGTTTCTTAGCGTATGTGGAGAGTATAGTATGGGTTTTGTAACCGCTCACGTACGATTGTGTGGATAGTAAATTATGGATTTTGTTTTAATGATTTGAGTGTGTAAATAGTAGATTTGGGGTTTGTTAAATGTTGCTTCACTTATGTGGATAGGAGATTATATGAAATGAGAAAGTAGGGGGATGTTTTCCTTCACATCCGCGCGTTGTTTGGTTATGATTTAGGTAATATCAATTTTATGTCTTATGGGGATGTTTTCCATCACGTCCGCGCTTTCACTATAAGAACCCACAGTATTCGTCGTTCAAACCATTCTAAGGAATAAACAAAGAAGATGGATGTGACAAAATTATTTAACGATTTGAGACATAGCTATTTTTGGATCATGGATGGAACTTATGTAGTAGAAAGATTGAATAAGGAAGGAAGATTTGAAGGTAGCCTGAACAATGTGAAGAATCTTGGAGTAGCAAAAGATCAAATAGGGGGAATGATTGAGGAAGAAGTAGAAAGAATTAGAGGATTCATTGACCCACCTTACGTGAGAGTAGGTACTTTAAAGGAAGCCTTGGATCATATCACAGAAGTCAGGAGCTTCCTAGAAAATAGCTTTCATTGGACTGACTGGTGGTACGTAAAGTGGGGTTGTAACCAGTTGATAAAAGCAGAAGAACTAATTAGAGAGGTAATGAAAGTAGAAGTGATGAAGATAAAAGAAAAATGGAGCAAAGAGAGAAAGGAAGAAGAGAATAAGAAGAAGAAATTAGAGTTTGAAAGATTGAATAACAACTGGATGAAGATCCAACAGAAATTTAGAGAGATGGGCCATCCTGACTGGATAACAGAGGAGGAAAAGAAGAAGAAGAAGAAAGGAATAATGGAAAAGTGAGGACTTGGTGGAAGAAGTGGAGGAGTTAGAAGAAGAAGAAGAAGAAGAAGAAGAAGAAACCCAAAGGCCCTTTTCAGGGCCACCCACATTTCTCGAAAAGAGATTGACTTTCCATTGCCAACCCCTTTTTTATTTTTTATTTTTTAATTTTTAAAAATAAAATCCCATGTTCAATTGCCTTTGTCCCTAGAATGGATATTTTTTCTCTCCCATTGTTCCAATGCATTTGTCCCTAGAGTGGATATTTCCTTTCTCTCATGTTAAATTCCCTTGTCCCCAGAGTGGATGTCTTTTTTTCCCATGTTAAATTTCCATTGTCCCCAGAGTGGATATTGCTTCCCATGTTAAATTTCCATTGTCCCCAGAGTGGATATACCCCTATTTAACATTAAAGTCCCCTTGTCCCTAGGGTGTCCCCATTCACTACTTCCTAGTCAACTTTAACACAATCAATGTATGATGATCAGTCAAGAAGAAAAATTGGACGAGTATCTGAAGAAGCCGTGTTACATTAGTAGTCTAAAGACTTGCGTGTTCATTCCTCTCCACCATTGATTGCTCTAGAAATCCATCACATCGAACTCTCTTGGCTCAGAGTGGAGAGACGAAGCGAAGAAACGGTTACTTATCAGAGAGTTTTAAACAAAATTCAGGATTTAATTGATGACTTGTCAAAACCTTTGAAAGAAACAAGAAAAAAATGGATACGTGGGAACTTTACTATCTTTTGAACGACGGTTCATACACTGCATCTTGGAATCCAGTGGTGTGTACCAAAGATGAACTGCCTCATCGCAAACCTCAAGACCATCAAGCTTATGTCATCAACATGGACAAGTCATCTTCCAGGAACCCATTGGATAGCCGTCTACGTCCCTAAAGAGGATTGTGTGGAGTATTTTGATCGTATGGATTGCCACATTTGAAAGACGACATCATCTATTTATGAGAAACAAAGCCCAGACGACACGATTCAATACTGTGAAATTACAAGACACTGATTACATGGTGTGTGGACAATATTGTGTGCATTTTCTCCATCAAAGCTGACTCGGATATTCTTTAGAATATTTAGTGACTTATTTTGATCGTAACTCTTCTAGAAACGATGACAATGTAGATCGATGGAAACGTAGTGTACATCAATGGTCCAATGACTTCAATCAGTGGAAATCTCACTTCACTTCACAACGTTGTCAGCCTTGTCAAAAATAGTTTATTTGTTTTATCGTTAATTGTTGGTTCTTAGTTGTTTGAATAGAAAATGTGTTTTCAAAAACTGTCTGTCGTTTGTTTTCAATTTTTATCATTATACATTCTCTTTGACTTCTCTCTATCCCTCACTCTAAAATCAGCTATCATAACGTTCCGACCTAACAAGAATCGTAGGAATGTATTCTGTTGCGTCCGCGTTTGAACGATATAAAGCGAGACAGTCTCCAGTCTGACGATCCATTGTTGACTCCTCCACCTATGACGATTCCGTCTAATTTAGCTAAACTAAATGAAGCCTACGTGCATTTGCATCGTTTCAAGCAAAGCTTGATACCCAAACCTGAAGAGATAGAGAATGTCAGGATGCTGAAAGTGAAATAAGAGGCCTTCAGAGAGGAAATCAATAAGGAAAAAGAAGAATGGACGGAGAAGTACAGACTTCAGAAGCAGAGAGAGCATCGACAGTCACAAGAACCAGACAGAGGTTTTATCGACTGCAGTGTGGACACGAAAGAGTTGTCCTTCTCTTTCCGAAGAAGCAGACCCTATCATGTGGGAAAGCCTGCCGCCAGACCGGGACGCAATCTTAGACGATAAAAGATTTCCATAATTCCCGTCCACAAAAAACAACCTTTTGCAAGGCTACCCCAATACTCTAGAAAAGACATACCAGTTAAATGGCAAAACATGTGTGTATTTGTGTTTGTCTGTACTTTAAAAAAAAGTGTATCTATAAGCACTTCGTTTCTTTGTTTTGTTTCCAAAACATAGAAGTTTATATATAAGCAGTTCGTTTCCGTACCTTGTCAAATAGTCTGTGTGTTTGTGTTTGTAGTTAGTCATTGTAGGTAAAAATAAGTGTTTCTTTTAGGTCCGCGCGTTCCATGATTTTATGATTAATAATGATATGAGTCTTGTAAATTTTGGTATCAGGGAAATGTTTTCCTTCAAGTCCCCCTTATGGGCCGGACCCCCAGGAATATATCCCCTGTCGCCCCCTCCTCTTGTCGGCCCTGGATACATACATTGATAGATGGTGGTAAATTATGCTGTCTAATATAATAAGTGATGGATAGAATACGCTGTGTCTAACACAATTCATGCTTCCTGCATACCTTGAGAGACTGGATGAATTTAGCTGTATCCAGTGAAATATATAACTGCTGCACACATTCATATGTGGAAATAAATTAAACTGTGTCTAATAATAAATGTATGTTTGCTGCATACTTTTGAGTGATTTGATAAAATATGCCGTGTCTAATGAAATATATGCTTGATAGGTACCTTCAAAGATGGGATGAAATATGATGTGTCTAATGAAATATTTGCTTTCTGCATAGCTTGAGAGAGAGGATAAATTACACTGTGTCTAATGAAATACTTGCTTGCAGCATAGCTTGTGAGATGGGATAAATTATGCTGTGTCTAATAAAATATATGCTTGCTGCAAAGTTTTTGAAATGGGATAAATTGCGCTGCGTCTAATGAAATATTGGCTTGCTGCATAGCTTGAGAGAGGGGATAAATTATGTTGTGTCTAATGAAATATATTCATGTTACGTGCGTAGATGGCTGGGATGAACAATGCTTTATCTAATAGAAATATATGCTGGTTGCTTACATTGAGAGATGGGAATAGATTAAATGTTTTCAGCATAATGTCATATTTAAAGTGCATTCTACTAATCAACTGTTTGCATGAATTATTTAGAAAGCAAACAGCAAGAGACATTCACCCTAGGTCCTAACAAATACGAGGATTCATGGTTACTGATCCAATGTCGCCGGTTGTTTCCACAGCCAAAGGGGCTACTGATCTGATGCCATGAAGATGAGACATTTTCCTCTTTCAATAACATTTTTATATAGTCAAACTGAGCTCACCGAATTTCTTTTTGTATATAATTGGTTATATTTACTCGTTACGATTTTCCTCATTTAATTGCGTTCTTGTCATACATTTACGTTCCAATGGTAATATACAAACCAACCCATCTGACAAAAAAACCTTTGTAATCCTCGACAACATTCTTTATACACTTACAGATGCACAGTTATTAAAAGAGGGAAAAGGTTGAATCTATCTTCACATAATGAGATTCGCCCCGCGCAATGGTCATTAGTAAAACACAATCCCTTAACACCACTCCCCTGTTTAGATAGAGCTGGTTGTATAAAACAGATAAAATCACACTGAAAACTCGTTTTATCACAATAAAAAACACTGTAAAAACAACCTCCTAAGTGCCCATCGATAATGTTATCTGTGAATTTCCATCAAGGACTATCTGCTGTTCCTCAGCCTGTTCGAGCTTGGTCCCCGATGGAATATCTTTCTGAACTGGTTGTTCAGCTGAATTGCTGACAACATCTCGTCCATTTCCTGACCAGCAATAACAAAAATGACCTCTGCTGTGGAGGTCTTTTGGTTACTCTCTATTCAATGAATATGAGCCTATACGCTTGGCACCCAATTAGGTACAGCTTCCGAGTTGAATTGTTTCAACTTGTTATGATGAATAACCAATGCCTTCGTGATACTTTTGATTTCTTAAAGCACTAGACCAGTCTTTCTGGTGAAAACAGATGGCCCAGTCCAAGCATTCTGCAGTTTAGACGATTTGGCTCGTAAGTACTAAGAACGAGACATCCTACTCTGTATTCCTTCAGGCATATGTTCATACTGTTACAAGCCAGGGGTATTTGATTGACCGAGCGGTGTCAAACCCTGGCGTGACTCAGCTGGAAGTCATAAGATTACTCCACATTTCCAAAGACTTCCATACAACTTAAGTTGTAAGTTAGAATGCCCGACGTGCCCATTCTATACATAAATGTTGCTCTAAGCAATGCGAGACCACATATCTCACAACTTTCCAATTGTCTATCAACCACACATCTGCATGGTTTCTCTTCATCAACACTCCATACCGTCATCAGTTCACGCAGTAGAAACTATACAACAATCCCCTAACACATGGAACAAGTTTTACTACGCCACCTTAGGCCAGTCGAATCATGGTTTCGGGCTACATTTCGCTTGTAAAATTGCATCACATTTGCCACCATAGTGAAATAAACGATATCTGCCGAGTCCCTTCTTGTTTGTTCTGTTGTGTAAATTACCAGTCTCCGACCGTAAATACTGCATCTGCAGTCACATAACCAATGTACACCACTAGATCTTAATAAGGACTATAGAACGACTAGGAAACTCATGCGGCTCCAACCTGAATTCATCAAACGTAAACCATGGCATCATAGAAACTCACTTACACCTCACTCCGTGACGTTTGCTCCTAGCAATTAACTAATCATTTCGGGCTAATGAATATTTCCATTGGACCGAGTTCCAATAATCAAAGAAGTAATCACACAACTCTAAGAATTCCTTAAAACGGGGTGCTATAACAAAATGCTCATACTCCAAAGTTATTACAATATCATGAATCATCTTTTGTACGTCTTTAGGACTGCTATAGTAACATTATGAGATTATGAGATTTTCTCTTGTCTTCTACAAGCTGCTGAGTTAACGCATGTGTCTTCTCTTGTTGTAGTGCGTGTCTAAAAGGTATTTGCTCCGGACACAACACGGACACAACACGTACCGGCAAAAGATAAGTCGAACTGGCGTAAAGTATGAAGCTGGGTGTGGAGTGATTTTACATGCTGCTAGAAACAATGGTATTTTCGCATCCCGTTTATCCTCTCCTTTTTATAGGTCTCAACGTGTCATTTACAATATGGTCCGATTAAAACTCTCTACGTTGCCATTGGAGGATGGATGATAGGGAGTTGCTTGAGTCTGTGATATCCCATAATCTGCATACTTTCTTGAATACGTTGTTTTCGAACTTACTTCCCTGATCCATTGGTGTACACAACCTCATGAATGAATTTATATGTCATTAAATGTGCACGTTGGTGATATGCCAAGGAGAATGCTTCCGTCCAGTCATTGAACTTGTCCATGATAACCAGTATATATTTGTTACCCATTGTGCTCTCTGGTACTGACCCTAACATGTCAAAGTGAATTCAGACCATGGGAGCTCCATTCAGGTACCTCCAAATAGGTGCAACTGATGTTCTTATTTTCCCCCTTGTATAGTGGTCACAGCTTTTGATAAAGTGCTCAAGGAGTCAATAAATACCAGCTAAAGTTCCGCTTCACTCTAGCTTTCCTGCTGGTAGTCCAGTTAGAAGGGTGCTCCATGCAGGACAGTTTCCTCACGTGGAGTGGAGGGTGTTGTGATTATTTCTACTATTATCTGCTCAGAGCCACGGTGGATAATAAAATCAGCATTATCATCTGCAAGGCAAAATCTTTCGTCTACACAATGACGAACGCACACTATTTTTTTCTCTTGTTAAAACGTTTGTATCTGCTGACTTCATGAAGTCCAACACGAGCAGAATATCATCAAGGATTGGCGCAGTAGCGTATCAACGGGGGGGGGGGGGGGGGATGGTGCGGACGGGGCGCCATAGGTTTTGTGACGCCAAAACAGCTGATAAATTTAAATTGCAGGAAAATTGTTGGCGGGGCCATCATAGTCGCTCCGAACACCATTTACCCATAATACGCCACTGGAATGGCGCGACATGCGCAGCGCCACTATCTTTCTGCTGTGAGCGATATGGAGTGTCCCTGTGTTCCCTACATATACCTTCATCTCAAAAGCTTGCATTTTCTACTTGCTAGTTTAATACTAATCCTCTCTGTAACATCGATTGAAATCATGGTCATACCTTACACCAGTGTCTTCAATAATCAAATGTTTATGACCATTTACTTTCCCGGATACCATAACTCATCCTAGTACTACGTTTTTTTACTTTAACTGCGTCACTTTCATCTTCTTGTCAGTATCAGAATCATAATCCATATTTGTCGAACTTTTGCAGTTCCTTTGAGACCATTAAGCTAGCATTAGTGACTGTGTCTTCCTCTTTTACCACCCGGATAATGAAGGCCAGACCAGTGAGTAGTGAAAGGGGTCACCCTACGGACAATGGGAATTAGCATTACAGGGACCCCTGGGTCACTCTACGGACAATGGAAATTTAACATGGAGAAAAATCGTGGGTCACTCTACGGACAAGGGGAATTAACATGGAGAAAAATCGTGGGTCACTCTACGGACAAGGGGAATTTAACATGGCAATAAATCGTGGGTCACTCTACGGACAAGGGGAATTTAACATGGCTATAAATCGTGGGTTACTCTACGGACAAGGGGAATTTAACATGGGATTTTTTTTTTAAAATTTTTTTAAAAAAGGGG
The DNA here is from genome assembly GCA_028554795.2 of Sinohyriopsis cumingii. Lineage (NCBI taxonomy): Eukaryota > Metazoa > Mollusca > Bivalvia > Unionida > Unionidae > Sinohyriopsis > Sinohyriopsis cumingii. Next base: position 14,835,188 of record CM068824.1, read on the forward strand.
TAGGCAATTCAAAGACTATCTCTTTTCGAGAAATATGGCTGGCCCTGAAAAGGGCCTTTGGGTTTTATGTTAATCTATTCATTAACATAAATGGCACCGCATTGGTCTTCTTCTTGTCCTTAGGCTGCGTCTTACTGTTGGTCCGTACATCAGCACTCTTTTCAGGCATCCTTGTCTTTCGACGTAGATCCTACGTATCCACAGGCTGGTGTTGGTCCTGTGGACAACGGTCCACTTCGATCGGACATACATGAGCAAGTCTGTCCGAAACATCATGGAAGACACAAGGGTGGATGACTCAACTGTAGTCCACATCTTGAAGCGACGAGAACAGGTGAATCAATGCATTGAACGGCGCTTATTTATAGGCGGAGGAAGGATTGAAACGGATTGAGTTCATTTACCAATCCGAACACGCGTTACAGAATTCAGTCAGCTCGCATCCAATCCGAAGAGAGCAGTCTGTGACGTCACGTAGTCTATTTAGATTCGCTAGCGCTTGTGTGCAGTCAATCTATGCGACAGTGATTCAACATGACGGAAACTCAGAAAACGATCCATTGGGGTGCACCAGCAGGGGAGACTGCCCAAGGGAACTCGGACTTACTTTCAGAAGAGGTGAATTGGGATTTTGTGGATTTTCTCTCCTCGCAAGAATTTGTTCCGGAACCTTCGTTACCTTCTTCATTACCGCAAGTGGAGAATTTTAGACAGAGACAGAAAGAAGAATTGGAGAAATTTATACAACGACAAAAGGAAGCGGAACAGGCTTTTCTCCTACAGCAACAGCAACAAGAAGAAGAGGTAAGAAAAAAACAACAGCAAGAAGAAGTAGCAGCAAAGAAACAAGAGGGTGAAAATCAAACGGTCACGGTACTGTTGGACATTTTAGCGGAGTTAAGAAGTCTGAAACAAATGTATCAGACTTCTTTATCACGACCGAAGAGAATACGACCTTCCCGAGCTAAACACGCCAACCCTGTGACTAAACCTACCGTACCACCCTTAGTGATTTCAACCCAATCATTATCATCAACATTACGCAGTCCAGAAGTAGGCCTTGGCCGTGGCAAAGGCATAAGGCAGTTAAAGTTGATTGCTTAAACTCACCCTTTCACCATGAAGAAAAAAGGCCCTTTTCAGGGCCACCCACATTTCTCGAAAAGAAATACAATTTCAATTTGCCAATAACTCAAAAAAAAAAAAAAAAAATTAACCCCACCCATTTTACCCTTATGGTACGTGTCTGTGTATGAGTGCGTGAGTGTAGCTTCTTATTTTAAAATCACAACTCAAAGACACTTACCTTATATCATTCATTTATTCTTTTCTCCATTTTTTACAATCCAATTCATAATTTACAACACAACACTTTAATGAAAAGTTCATTGATTTCTTCTTTTCTCCTTTTTTAGTCTCTCTGTTTTTTGAATTTCTTCACCGTCACACTCTTTTCCTCTTCTTCCTCCTCGCTTTCTTCCCTTCTTCTTTTTTTCTCCTGTTTCTTTTTCTTCACCTGTCTTCTTTCTTCGTCAGAAGAATCCCTCTCTTCCTCTGAACAATCCCTCTCTTCTTCTGAAGAATTCCTCTTTTCTTCTGACTCCTCTTGTTTCTTTTTTGGGCAATCTGGAGACCAATGTCCTTTTTCTTTACAATAATAACAGGTATCTTGACTTTTGTCTTTTTTATCCCCTGTTTTTTTTCTTTTTTGACGGTCTGGACACTCTGAAGACCAATGCCCTTTCTTCTGACAGATATAGCAAGTATCTTGACTTTTATCTCTAAAGGAAGGAGAGTAGTCCGTAGGCTGGTCTGAAGAGAATTTTCTAATGACCCCTCGCAAAGCTCTGACGAAACGTTCCATCTGGTTAGTCTCTTCCATCGTTGTGCTCGGCTTGAGAGTGAAATGAATAGTGAAAGGACAAGACACACACCCTTTTATATACGCTGGTCTGCTATGACTATAAAGTAGTTTATGGTGTTTGAACTTGAGTCATTTGACTTTTTGCTTTCAAGATGAAACGATCCCATTCATTCGAGAAGAAAGAAGAAGAAAGTAAGAGGCAGAAACGTGATCTATCGCCTCGTACTAGGACTGAAATCTTGGCACAAATTCATGCCAGTGATTTTGAAGAGGACATGAGTGAACCAGAATCCGAACCCTCTAAACCAAGTTCACCACCCTTTGTCAACCCTGAAAAGTACTATTCCATTCGAGAGACGGAAAAGCGCTCCTCTAGAAAATTTAGAACCACGGCTTACAAATACACGGTGAAGTTTAAAGATTTCAAGGCTGAAGTGCCGTTAGAGAAAGCAGAAGTGTTCATCACCGAGGTGTGGGATTCTTTGCTCACTTCACTCAAGCAGCAATGTCAACCCAAAGAAGACGATCGCTTGAGACTTTCCATACAACACGACGGTTTGAAATCCCCTGTTTGGATCGAGTTTAGCACCCCTGCAGAATTGACTGCTTCCAAAGTCATGGACAAGATTCAACACGTACAACAATCTAATGATCAGTTTGACATCACCGATGGTAAAGCCACACTGGACATGACCCACGTCTCTCCTCCTCAAGGGACAGGACGCAAAAAGATGTTATTGGTGGACGACCTTCGCAACACCAAAACGAGTCTCGTCCGAATTAACAACCCTCATGACCAGATGTGTTTAGCCCGTGCCATCGTGGTGGGACGAACCTATGCCAACAAGAACGACACGGTAGAATGGAAAAGAACCTGGGACACTATTCAACGTTCCGACCGAGCCAAACAACGAAATGAAGCAGAACTCCTGTTACAACAAGCCGGATTGCCCAAAGACACACCCTGTGGCATTCCAGAGATGCAAAAATTGCAAGATGCCCTAGCTCCACGATACACCTTGAAAGTGCACCCTCAAGAAGTGCGCGGACCTCTGTTGTTTCGAGGCCAAGACTTTAAGGACGGAAAATACATTCACCTTTATCATCACGATGACCATTTCGATACCATTACCAGTATCACTGGATTCCTGAGATATGTTTATTATTGTGAGAAATGTGACTATGGTTATAATAATCGAGAGCAACACAAACATTGTGGATGGAAATGCTCAGGATGTTTGGCCTCTCCACCCTGTCTGAGCGAAGAACCAGTGCCTTGTTCCACTTGTCTGCGCACGTTTGTCAGCCCTAAATGTTACCAACAACATTTGAAGACGCAAGGTTCACAGAAGAAATGTGCTTGTCAACTGCTGAGATTGTGCTCTACGTGTGAACAAGTCATACGTACCAATAATACCAAGGCACACGTATGTTCAGGAAAGAAAAAATGTCACATTTGTCACCACATCGTGGACTTGGAACACCAATGTTACGTGCAAAAATACCAACCCCCACCAGAGAAAGAGGACGGTCACAAGAAGAAAGGCAATTTCATCTTTTTCGATTTCGAATGCATGCAAGAAACCGGCATTCACATTCCTAATTTCTGCGTGGCTCATCGAGCGTGCGAGAAGTGCATTCAAGAACCTATCTTCAGTCATTGCCCTCACTGCAGCAAGATTCCTGGAGGGCGTGAAAAAATCTTTCGGGGACCAAATACGTTAGCCGATTTTGCCCAATGGGTCTTAGACCCCGTCGACAAGACGTGGAGCCAAGAGGACATCGAACGTTACGGAGATTGTCATCGTCATGCCACGGTGATGGCTCACAATTTTTCCGGATACGATGGACAGTTTCTTTTGAGGTACTATACGGAACAAGGCACCGAACGTCCTAAAGTGACTTTGAACGGGGCCAAAATCATTTTCATGCAAGTGGGACAAGTACAGTTTAAAGATTCGATGAGCTATTTGGCCATGCCTTTGAGTCGAATGCCTAAAACGTTTGGAATGACAGAAATGGCTAAAGGGTACTTTCCACACTTTTTCAATACGGAAGCCAATCAACACGCCGTTCTACCCCATTTACCTGAGGCTCACTATTACGACCCCGACAACATGCGTACCGAACAACGAGAAGCTTTCTACGCTTGGTACCAGGCTCACGCCTCGGACCCTTTCGACTTTCAGGAAGAAATGCTAAAGTATTGTCGTTCCGACGTGGACATTTTACGGCGTTGCTGTGGAAAATTTCGAGAACTGTTCATGGAACACGGAGGGGTCGATCCTTTGAAAGAAGCTTGCACCATTGCCAAAGCGTGTTCCTTAGTGTATCGACAACGATTCATGCCTGAAAACACCGTGGCTGTCATCAGTCCTCAAACGACCCACTTTGTCAAACGTCAATACTCGGTCAAAGCCCTACGTTGGTTACATTACTTGTGCGACAAGGAAGACAAGTGGATTCAGCATGCCCGCAACGGAGGGGGCGAAAAGACCATCGGAACGTATTCGGTCGATGGCTGGGACTTAGAAAACCCCAAGATCGTGTACGAGTTTAACGGTTGCTTATTTCACGGATGTCCCGTCTGTTACCCTGACCGTGGTACTAAAAATCAGTTTTTGCAACGAACCATGGAAGACTTGTACCAGGACACTTGTCAGCGACGCCTAAAGTTAGAACAGGAAGGATACCAAGTGGTGGAAATGTGGGAACACGAGTACGATCACCGTATGAAAACCGATCCCGAGTTTAAACGTCTCGTGGAAAGTTACAAGCTGATGGACCCGCTGAACCCGAGGGATAGTTTGTACGGAGGAAGGACCAATGCCACCTGTTTGCTGTACCAAGCCGACGAAGAGAAAGGAGAAGAAATCAAATACTTGGACGTGTGTTCGCTGTATCCCTACGTGTGCAAATATTGTCGCTTTCCTGTAGGGCACCCGCAATTGTTGACGGAACACATCGACCTGGTCAACATTCGACAATACGAAGGCTTGATCAAGTGCAAAGTTTTGCCTCCCACGAACCTATACCATCCCGTCTTACCTCACCATTGTCAAGGCAAACTGATGTTTCCCTTGTGCCGTACTTGTGCCGAAACGTGCAACCAAGACCAGCCTTGTCAGCACAGCCAGGAAGAACGGGCCTTGACGGGAACCTGGGTCAGCGTGGAATTGTTCAAAGCTCTGGACATGGGATACCAACTGTTAGAAGTGTACGAAATTTGCCACTTTCCCAAGACACAACAGTATCGCAAGGGTGACCCCACGCAGAAAGGCATTTTCGCAGACTACGTGGATGCCTTTTTGAAACTGAAGCAAGAAGCTAGCGGCTATCCTTCCTGGTGTCACACTCCCGAAGACCAAATACAATTCAAAGAGAAATATTACGAACAAGAAGGTATCACTTTAGACCACATCGAGAAAAACGAAGGCAGGCGATCGTTTGCCAAAGTGATGTTAAATTGCTTGTGGGGTAAAATGGCACAACGACCGTGTTTACCCAAGACGGAATATTTGACAGAACTTTCCCGCTACTTCCAGATGATTCACGACAAAACCAAATACATGAAACACGTGGACGTCGTTCGAGAGAATTTGATCTTGGTCAATTACGAAGAAGATCTGGACTTTGTACAAGACGACCCTTTTGGAAATGTCATCATTGCGGCTTACGTGACAGCCCATGCTCGCTTAAAATTGTACGAAGCTTTAGAACTGTTAGAAGAACGCGTCCTGTACTTTGACACGGACAGTTGCATCTACATCCATTACCCGATTCAACATCACCCTAGCATCGAAGGAGACCGTTTAGGAGCCTGGACAGACGAGCATCCCGACGACAAGATTCTAAGTTTTGTCAGTGGCGGTCCCAAAAATTACGGCTACCAATACCGGGACAAACAAGGAGAAGTGCACACGACGTGCAAAGTGAAAGGACTGACTCTGAATTATCGTACCAGTCGAGTGGTCAACTTTGGGGTAATGAAAGAAGCCTTGCAATCGGGAGAGGATGGAAACTTTAAAGTGACCACTCACCAACCGAACAAGATTGTACGTTTACCCACTCATCACATCGTCAGTCGGCCCTTGGAAAAAGTCTATCAAATCGTGTACCAGAAGCGAGTTCGACTTCCCAATCATTTCACCTTACCGTACGGTCACGTCGGTATTGGTCTGTATATAAAAAGGAACCCTAGGCAAGATCGATAGTTCATTGTGACTACCAAGACCGAGCGAACAAGATGAATACTTTGAAAAAGACATCGTTCCAGTTTGGGGATTGTAAAAAAGTTGTATCTTCCTCTAGTGTGACTAATACTGGATGGATAAGACCCATGCATTGCGACGGAAAATGTCCGGAAGGAAACTGCGATTGTCCATGTGGTTACCATTGTAATTGCGTAACGGAGTTTGCAGACGAGTGCGATTGTGAGCCTTGCGATGGGACCGATGCTGCACGTTGTGACCTGAGTGATGCCGTAAAGCATCATGGGAACTTTGTTTTCACTGCCCCTGTCATGGAAAGTGATGCTGTGCGTGTCAAACCTGAGGGATGCGAAAGCGATGCCGCTCGTCCTCTTAGACATTTTACCGGGTTTAAAGGGGAATGTTCACCTTCACGTCTACCCCCCTACGGATGTCATCCAGCCCTGAGCAAACTCCTGTTCATGTCACCCAACCCTTATCGAAACGAACCTGTGAAAGACGAATATTCGTTTCCTGTGCGTTTGTCGGAATACTGCGACTTTGAAAATCGTCTTCAATCGTTCAAAGGAAAATGGCCAAAGTATCTGGGAGGACCGACCCCCGAAGAATTAGCCAGAGCCGGATTTTTCTACTTGGGCGAAGGAGATAAAGTCAAGTGCTTCAGTTGCGGTGTGTCACTTCACCACTGGGAACCGCAAGATTCGGCCTACGTTGAACATGCTCGATGGTCACCGAATTGTCATTACTTACCCTTAGTGGGACCGAGACATTGAAGAAACTTTTTACCATAATCATCTGTTCATGGATACTTTACAAGAGAACATTCGTGCTTTGCCTGTGGAGTTGAGAGAACGCATTTATCGAGAGCTGGTCAAAATACAAGTGAAACGTAAAGAACAATTGCATCCGTTACGTCACCGGTGTTTGAACCACTGGTACCTGAAGGCTATACAAGGACTGATTCAATTGAAAGTGTTCCATTGGACAGACATTGATCAACGACCTCCTGGTTATAAAAAGGAATGGTTTGGTATTGACGGTTCTATCTACTACATTGTAAACGTACTGCATCGAATTCCAGAGGAAGAGTTAACGAATTACCAACATCTTGAACACAATGTCAACTTGGTGAAAGAGGAAACTTCTGAACGAATTGTAATGTGTAGATTAGTGACTCAACGATTTAAATTCGACACTGAAGTGAAACCATGTTTGTGCAAAGAGTACATTTCTTGTGTCAGACCAAAGAGGATTTAGTATGACCTATTCATGGATACTTTGCTAGAGAACATTCGTGCTTTGCCTGTGGAGTTGAGAGAACGCATTTACCGAGAGCTGGTGAAAATACAAGTGAAACGTAAAGAACAATTGCATCCGTTACGTCACCAGATCTTTAACCACTGGTACCTGAATGGTATAAGAGAACTGATTCGTCAGAAATTCTTTCAATGGTCAGACATTGTTCAACACTTTGAGGTCGCTAATGATCGACATGTTCATAATTATGGTTACTTCGAGATTCACCTAGTGCAATGCATTGAGGAAGACAAGTTAAAGGATTACAAACATATTTTACGTGGAATCTACTTAGAGGAAGAGGAAACACCTAAACGAACTCTGACGTTTCGGTTACAGTATGCAAGATTTAGATTCCCTACTGGAGAACGAAGATCTCTGGCTAGAAAGTACGTCTATTGCATCCGAAAAAAAGAGAATATAAAAAGAGGCTGCCATGCCACGGTTTATGTCACATGTCATCCAACAGATTCCGTGGAAGGAACTCAATGACCATATTCAAACCGTGGATCATTACCATCAATTATTACAAGAACTGTATCCATTCAATTTGGGACGACAAGTGGTGTGTGTCTTAGTGACTTGTTTTCTGGGATTTCGTTTACCAGCCGATTCTTTGTGGACTCTTTACGATCAGTACTTACCACCTCCATGGCCTTAAATGGTCACGAAAAACTCCTTTTGTTCAAAGCCTTGCGTTTTCATCTGGATACTTCTCGACCTCAACAGGAAAAAAAGATTCGTCAACTTTTAGCGACCCAAGACGTGTATGACGATGTGTGTGTAGCTTGTGACTTACACCCTCATTGGACAGATGTTCGTGATTGGAAAAAGGGGGGTTTTGAGGTTTGGACCCAAGAAGTGGCCCAGTATGCACAAGAGTTGTTCAAGGAAAAAAGTTACTTTTCAACCCGTGTTAGTGACGGTGCCAGAAGAACCCGTCACCGAGAACAACCACTCGCTTCAGGACAGGACTGTCATGGACATGCCTGAAAGGTCATTCCGGGAGGACACTTGTGTGACAATACCTCATGTAGAGACTGTAAGAACATTACACACTGTCCCTAGGACATCTTGGTTAACCAAAACATGTTGTACAGACACTTGTTTATATTCCACTTTGATCGCTTTGCTGTGTTTTATATTCCTGTACATCACTATTTGGGTTGTATGTATTTTTGTCTTTCGTGTTCATATTTGAAACATTCAATAAACGTGTTCTGAAAAAGTATATAAACTCTTGTCTTGTTTGTTTTTCGTGTCACAAGTGACATTTCTCATACCATGGCTACCTCTGCTGTCTCTGCTCCCTCTTCCTCTACTGTCAAAGTCATCGACGAACACTTAGATCGTGCCAGTTGGGAGGCTTTGTATCTTCGCCATCCCTTTAACATGCTCATTGCTGGACCTAGCGGTTCTGGCAAAACCGAATTCGTCAAACGTTTGATCGAACATAAACATCATTTGATCGATCGGCCCCCTCAACGGATCGTGTGGTGTTACAAAGAGTGGCAATCGGCGTACAACCTCTTGCGAGAAAGTCAAGGCGATTCCATCGTGTTTGTGGAAGGCATTCCTAAAGAAGACGATGGCATCGTCTCTGACTCCCGTCTAACCCATTTGGTCATTTTCGACGACATGTTAGGAGAAGACGAAGAAGAAATTAAATTGTGGTTCACGCGCAAAGGGCATCACCGTAATGCCAGTGTCGTTTACATCACCCAAAATTTGTTTCAACAAAGTAAAGCCCATCGCACCATCAGTCTCAATGCGCATTACGTGGTCTTGTTTAAAAGCCCTCGAGATAAATCGCAAGTGCAAGTCTTAGCCAAACAGTTAGGAACGCCTTGGCTGACTCAGGCGTACGACGATGCCACTCAAACTCCACACGCCTATTTACTCGTCGATTTGAAACCTACGACCCCCGAGGATTTGCGATTTCGTACCCACTTGTTTCACCACTGGTGCCAAGACGGAGGGCCTGTCCTGTACACGTCTCCGTCCTCGACTTCATTTCACTCCTCCCATGAAAAAAATCTATAAAAACCTCAGACCCTTTTTCGTCTGTCTCACACAGTGTGAACATGACGTCCCTTCAGTCGCATCTTCCCGTCAAATTGATTCGTGCCTTGTATGGCATCAGCCGAGAAAAAGATCCACAAACACGAGCTCGTGTCTTAGAAGCTAGTCTCAAAGAAGTCTTACGATGGTTCACGGTGACGGCACGTCAATTACTCCAAGGAATCATTCAGATTCCTCATCAAACCCAACGCTTTTTCGATAGAAACAAAGTCGCTTTGGTCCAACTGGCCGATCCCCGCATCGACACTCAAACCAAAAAACAAATCATTTTGAAACCTGGAGGGAGCGGTACTCTAGGAGGGGTCATCATTCGCTCACTCTTAAGATGGGATCCTAATGCCCCCAAAGTTATCCCTAAGACAAAAGTTCAACGAAGCCCCAAGAAGAAAAAGAAAAAGACCAAGTCCCCAAGAAGAACTTCTCCAGTGGCAGGACCCTCCTCTTACCAGACACCACCACCATCACCCCGGAAAAAGAAAAGAAGCCCCCAGAAAAAGAAACAGAGAAAAAGTCCCCAGAAAAAGAAAAGTCCACAGAAGAAGAAGAAAACTAGTCGCAAGAGAGGCACTTCGGCCAGGACGCAACCTTACACTCGCAAGCCACGACCTGCCACAGCGTCTCCGGCAGCCTCACGTTTGTCCACTTCTCCGTTGATGTCACCAGGAACTGAAGAGTACTTGGAGACGTTGATTACACCAAGAACTTCTCCGTTGATGACCCCCAAAAGAACTTCCCCAGTGGCAGGACCTTCCAATTTAGCGGCAGTGGCTGCTGCTCACAAAGTACCTTCTCCCAAAATCAAAGTCCAAGAAAGATCGGGCATGTTACAAAGTTTACTGGATTTGTCCAAACAAGAACTGGCTCGATTTAGTCCGTTACGTACCCCTGCACGACGTGTCATGCCTGTCCTCAAACTGATAAAACGTAAAGACAATCAGTGGCGACGCGTTCCAGTATAAAAAGACCTGTGACCAAGTCGGGGTATCAGTGAACTTGTAAAAGATGTCACCTCCAAAAAGCCACAAAAGAAAGAGACAAAGGCAGACGCGTCATCCGACAAAGCGCTTAGCCAAGCATCGACGTTACCCTAAAAAAAGACACAGTCGTTCCAAGAAAAAGAGGCGCCAACAAAGGGGAGGATTCCTTGGCGATTTTCGGAAAAACATTGTTACCTTTATGACAAAGCGATAGTCCCAAAAAAAAGATAAAAGGGTGTGCGCTAAGTCATCGACGTTAGTGTCTGTTCGGTGAATGTCCCGGAACCCACAAGCAAAAAATGTCACCCTCCAGAAAACCCCAAGGAAAAAAAAGGAAAGGACTGCCACCACGTTTAGCCAAACATGGGGACATGTTATCTGTCCTGTCCAAAGCTTCTCCACCCCTACGAAAAAAACTCATTCAAACGGCCTCCAAAGAGGTCATCGATACCGTGTGCGAATGTTGTTTGAACGTTTTGAAAGGCACGATCCCTTTGTCCAAACACCAGAAACAATGCTTAGGCAAACATCGTCACGTTCTTCGGAAAATGGTTCAAAAGAAAATTCCCATTCGTCAAAAAAAGAAGATGTTGGTCCAACGTGGAGGCATTTTACCTCTCTTGTTAGGCCCCATACTAAAAGGAGTCTTGGGAACCATGTTGGGAGGACTGATGGGAGCAAGATAAAAAGGCCTTCGGAAGTCCCAAGATCTCAGAATTCACCCCTGACAACCCCATGGAAGGACGAAAACTAGCTTTAGTGCCTTACAAACGATGGATGGAATACCATCGGTGGCAAGAACAACGCACCCCGCATTTACCTCCCAATCCCAATTTGAGCGAGATGTCCCAGTTACAACACGAATTGCAGTCCTTGATGGATCGTCAAGATTTGTCCGAAACAGAAAAATCGCAAAAGTATGGTCAACTCTTGCAAAGACTGCAACTCTTTCACCAGAAAGCTTTAGACGAAACAGCTTTACCCACTCTAAAAGATTTTAAGACCTTGATGAAAAGTCCAGCACCATCATTACCACCACCACCACCACCACTACTGTCATCCCCAACCGTCACCAGAGATGCTACCCCACAAAGACCTGAGGAAGAAGAGACGCGCGAAGTGTTTCAAACACCGTCAGCAGCTCCCATTTCGAGTAAGATTGCAGGATCCTTGTTGACCCCGTCCCCCACACCCCAACGAGAAGAAATGAAAGCTTGGGTTAAAAAGATGATGTCCACGCCTTCTTCGACAGAAGTGAAAAAGAAAGAAGGGAAACCAGAAGTGAAAAAAGAAAAGAAAACCAAAGCCATTCCATTGCCACCTCCACCACTACCTTCGACTTCTACTCCCGTAGCCCATCGGACACGTAAATCCGTTTCCAAACCACCCTTTCGACCCACCCAAAGTAGCATCACCGAAGAGTGGGTGACTTATTAACACACCAATACAAAATAAAAAAATGGAAAAAGTCTTAGCCAGCATTTACTACGATCCCTCGCATCCTGCAGGTTACGCAGGAGTTCAAAAATTGTATCGTGCTGCCAAAACGCGACTGAAAAGTCTCCGTTTACATCAAGTGCAACGATGGTTACAAGAACAAGCTACCTACACTTTGCACAAACCCATTCGACGCAAGTTTGCCAGAAGTCGCACCCGAGTGGAAGGCATCGATCATCAATGGCAAGCCGATTTAGCCGATGTCTCTCATTTGGCCAGCTACAATCGTGGTTACAAATATTTGTTTTGTGTCATCGACGTCTTTTCCAAATTTGCCTGGGTCGTGCCCTTGACTTCCAAATCCAGCAGCGAGTTAGTGCGAGCCCTGCAACGGGTGTTGAAACAAAGCGGTCGTCGCCCTCTTCGATGGCAAACGGACAAAGGCACCGAATTTCTGAACCAAGCTTTCCAAAAAGAATTAAAGAAACGTGACATTCATTTTTTTACCACCGAGAATCCCGAAACCAAAGCCAGCATCGTGGAACGTTTTCAACGCACTTTGAAAGAACGCATGTGGAAATATTTTACGCATCACCACACTCTGAAGTACATCGACATCTTACCACACCTGGTGCAAGCGTACAACCAATCTTACCATCGAAGCATCGGACGTGCCCCGCAAGACGTGACTCCCGACAACGAAGTGCTGGTGTTTGAGCGCCTGTTCGGTACGTCCCCGACGAGGGCTGTCCCCAAGAAAAGTGGAGAGTTGACCGTAGGAGATTGGGTGCGCATTGGCAAAACCAAACGCACTTTCGACAAAGGTTACTTACCTAACTGGACGACCGAATTGTTTCGCGTCACTGGACGAGTACATGGCCGTCATCCTGCCGTCTATAAATTGGAAGACATGAACGGAGAAGTACTCAAAGGAACGTTTTATTTACCCGAGTTACAACGTGTCACCAAAAAAGAAGACGACGTGTACGACATCGAAAGCATTCTCGAACGCAGAACCCGTAAAGTGGGCAAACGACGTGTCAAAGAAGTCAAAGTACGTTGGAAAGGATATCCACCCAGTTTCGATTCTTGGATCGACGCTTCGCAAGTCATCGACTATAAAAAGAAGAAGTGACCATCATGCCCTTTCACACAGCAGCAGACGCAGCTACGTCGACCAGTCCTTCTTCCCCTAGTTCTTCTGTGCAAGATTTACAAAAACAACCCTTGTGGGTGTGGTGTGGAGAACGTGTGCCTAAAACGCAAATCGTCTTTTTCTGCCAAATCTTCGTGGTGTATTGTGTCATCGGGGCAGCCATCGCCAATTTGAGTTTGCAACAAGGAGACAAACAATTGTGGACCATTTTATTGAGCAGTTGCATCGGTTACCTACTTCCCAATCCCTCCCTGAAATTCTCCTCGAACGGGAACGTTGTGTCCAGTGCCAGTCACCACTCCAACAACCACAACCAGAACCCCATTTTGGGCGGAGACACACCTCTGACATCCACTAATATTCCCTCGGACAGCCACAGAACTCTGGAATTATGAGTCACCAAAACCAATTTTACTTAACTTTACCCAGTGACAGTTCCATGGAGGTGTTTCCCAACAACAAGTTGTGCTGTTACACGGCCAAATTACCTCAAGCCATCCCCTTAGATCACGAAGCCCATTGGGAAGTGGCTTTGGTAGAAATGATTCACCCAACCCAAGTCCACAATGTCATTCCACAGCAAAATTGGTTTAAGGTGGAAGTTCATGACAAACCATTGCAAGAGGAGTTAAATAAGATTGGCACATATACCAATAAAACCTATGATGACAAAACTCAAACGTGGACCTACAACTTGATCATTCCCACAGGCTATTATTTCAGCGGTCAACATTTGGTCAGCACCATAGCCACCAGGTTTAATGGCGTGTTCCATAAAGCTTTGGGGAATGTCCAAAAAAGTGTCACCCTGGAATACCACAAAATAGCTCGTCGCTTTCTGATGAAATTTTCTGAGGGGTCCAAAAAATTCATGTCTTTCTTATTTTGTCCTGAATTGTTTGACATATTGGGCGGTGACACGGAGCTGAAGAAGACAGGAGAACAAAAAAAAAGCCCCGAATTAGCAGTCATTCATGACAACGACTCTTTTGCGAGGTATTTTCGTTTCCCGGTAGAACTGAACCAAGGACTGAATTTGATCTTTGTGTACTCCGATGTGGTGGAGTACAACGTGGTGGGACACACCTCCGTGCCGTTACTGCGTGTCATTCCTTTCAAAGTGGATTCTGCCACAAACGCTGACGAGGAAGGTGGAAACACTTACCACGTCCACCGCGAATTTGTCCATCCTCACTATTTGCCGGTCAGCAAGTCGTATTTGGACACGGTCAACATTACTATAAAAGGAGATTTGGGACAAGATATTCCATTCACCAAAGGAAAAGTCACGGTGAAACTCCATTTTCGAAAACGGTTCTCTCACGACTCGTAAGTAAGTAAGTCATGTATCCAGTGTACCGAGGGGTGGCTCGACAGCGAGGACGCGGTTTAGGAGACATGTTAAAATCGGCCTTTCGTTCGGTGGCCCCGGTGTTGAAACCGATGGTGACACGCGGATTGCACGCCTTGAAAGATGCGGCACTGACGCAAGGCAAAGAATTTCTCCAAAATGTCATCATCGACAAACAAAACCCTAAAGAAGCCTTCATGAGGGCAGGTAAAAATGTCTTGCTGCAAACGGGCAAAGACATTTTGGGCCGACGAGACACACCTATAAATGCCCTGCACGCTACCGAGTCAGGCATTCAGCAAGGACAAGGCAGAAAGAGACGACGAAGAAGAAAACACCCTTTCACCAGACTTCAAGCGAGAAAGGCCAAGAAAAGAAGAACCGTTCGAGACTTAGACGTTTTCGATTATTGAAACACAGCAACAACAAAAAATGATGCACCGAGAGTCTTGCGCTTGTTCCAAGACGGAACTGGATCTGTTTGCCATGCCCCCTACCATGATGACCATGCAAGAATCCCAGTGGGTGGAATTTCACCCGGTCTCCTCATTGACCGATTCCGCTCCCATTGAGTTTGAAATCAAAGGACAGCCCGAAGATTACATCGATCTGAATAGCAGTTACCTATACTTAAAAGTGAAAGTGTTCGAACCACCCAACGCTGACCTAGCCGATGATGATGTAGTAGCTCCCGTCAATAATTTCATGCATTCCTTGTTCAGTGAAGTGGACTTGTACTTGAATAACAAACTGGTCAGCAGCAGCATGGATACTTACCCTTATCGAGCCTACCTGGAAAATCTCTTGACGTACGGAAAAGAAGCCAAGAACACTCATCTGGATGCTTGCGTGGTATGGAAACCTGACCAAGCGAATAGGTTCAACAGCATTACAGTTGCTGGGGATGCTCAAAACACAACGGGATTTGTAGAACGACGAAAGAAAATTCATCAAAGTCGTAGTTTAGAACTGATGGATCGCTTGCATTTGGACATGTGGTTACAAGAAAAGTATTTGCTGAACGGGGTGGATATCCGCTTGAGACTGAATCGTAGCAGTGCCGCTTTCCATTTGATGGCTGCACAAAATTCCCCTTACAAAACCAAAATCGAAGAAGCCAGACTCTACGTGCGTCGCGTAGAAGTGTTACCTAAAGTAGGTAACGACATCAGTCAGACATTGAGCAGAACGACCGCCAAGTATCCGATCCGACGTGTGGAAGTGAAAACGTTCACCATTCCTGCTGGACAGCAATCCATGATCCAAGATCATCTGTTCCAAGGACAGTTACCCAAACGTTTGATTGTTGGTATCGTCAAGAATTCAGCCTTCAACGGAGCCTACCACGAAAATCCTTTTGAGTTTCAACATTACAAAGTGTCCAAGATCGAAGTCAGTCGAGATGGCAAGACCTTGTGTACCCGACCTTTCGAGCCTAAATTTGATCCCGAGAAGAATTACTTGAGGTCGTACTTGTCCCTGTACGAAGCTACCGGACAGTTAGGAACCAACACCAGTCACGGCATTACGTACGAAGAATATGTAGGAGGCTATGCTTTGTGGGCTTTCGATTTCACTCCAGACCAAGGCAGCGACGAGGGACATTTCCACCCTATAAAATCTGGCCAGATTCGAGTGGAAATTCAGTTTGCGAGTGCACTGGAAGCAGGGAACACAGTGAACGTCATCCTGTATGCAGAATTTGATAATACCATAGAAATCAACAGTTTGAGAGAAGTCATTCTAGATTATTAGAAGCCATGGAAGACTGTTATCCCTCTTTACAAAGTGAAGAAACTTTGGACATGGAATGTGAGGAGACCGTGGAAGGAGAATCCCAAGACGAAGAAATTGTCATGATGAAGTCGAGATGGCCAGAACAAGAAGCCCATTTAGTCTCCTGTTTTGCCAAACACTTGGTCGACAAAATGACGGAATTGATCAAGAAAAATTGCTATGGATGTCAAAACGATCATCCCAGTCAAATTCAACACGATAAATGCCTGATGTTGAGTCAAGAAGAAAAATTGGACGAGTATCTGGATGAAGCTTGGAGTCTCATCTCGAACAAAGACGTGTTGCACCAGTGGTATAAAGACTTGCGTGAACATTCTTGTCCACCATTAACCACTCAAGAGATCCATCGTATCGAAGCTCTCCTGAATCAGAGTGAGGAAACAGAACGAATAACCGTTTATTCGTCAGACATTTTCAAGCAAAAAGTCAGGATCGAATTGACGACTTATTATTACCTGTGAAGAAGAAGAAAAAAACACACACAAATCAATGGATACCTGGGAACTTTATTACCTTTTGAACCACAGTTCTTATACAGCTTCTTGGAATCCTGTCGTCTGTGCTAAAGATGAACTCCCTCATCGCAAACCTAAAGACCATCAAGCTTACGTGATCAACACGGACGAAAGTCATCTCCCAGGAACCCACTGGGTAGCCGTCTACTTTCCTCAAGAAGGATGTGTGGAATATTTTGATTCGTACGGATTGCCCCCTTTGGAAGACGATATCATCGACTTTATGAGAAGAAATGCTCAAACCACCCGATTCAATAACGTGAAATTACAAGGCACAGATTCCTTGGTGTGTGGACAGTACTGTGTGTATTTTCTGCATCATCGCAGCCTGGGCTATTCCTTAGAACATTTAGTGACTCATTTTGATCCTCGTTCTTCTGCTAGAAACGATGTGAAAGTAGATCGATGGTTTTGTGACCATTATGCTTATCTTTTGTCTCAAGCTAGGAAACGTAGTGTCCATCAATGGCCTAATGATTTCCAACAGTGGAAATCACAATTTCATTCACAACGTTGTCAGCCCTGTTTAAAGTAGATCGTCCATTGAGAAAAAAAGTGTTTGTAATTTGAAAAAAATTGTTTGATGTTATCATGTTGGATTATTGTTAAAAATGTTGATGTTTAGTGTTAAGTGATTTTTTGAATAAAAAATGTTGTGTTAAAAAAAAAATGCCTTTGTGGTTTGTTTAGCTATAAGAATGTTGAATTGATGCTCTTTCATTTCTTACTATCCCTCTCATGAACGTTGCGGCTCGAAAACCGTGTGGGGGATGTTTTCCTTCACGTCCGCGCTTTCACTTTAAGAACCGGGTTGTTCCCAGTCTAGCCATCCATTGTCGACTCATCCTCCTAAGAAGATGTGCTCCAAACTAGCTAAGCTCAACGAAGCCTACGTGAATCTGCATAGGGTCAGACACAGTCTGATACCGAAACCAGAAGAAATAGAGAATGTGAGAATGTTAAAAATCACTGAAGACCTGATAGAAGAGCTCTTCAGAGAAGAAATGAACAGGGAGAAAGAAGAATGGACAGAGAAGTACAGACTTCAGAGACAGCAGCAACAGCAGCAACAGCAGCAACCTGAAGCTGACAGAGGCTTTGTCGATTGTCGTATCGACACCAAAGAATTCTTCTTCTCTTTCCGAAGAAGCAGACCTATCGCCAGAAAGTCTATCCTCAGAGGACATCGCATTCTTAGAAACTAAAAAGAATGCCATAGCAAAAAAAAAACAGCCCTTTTAAGGGCTACCCAATACTCTAGAAAAGAAATAACTATTAATTTGCCAATGTGAGTAGGTAGAGTAGTGTGAAAATAAACACTAACTCTTTCTTAAAAATTTTGAGGGTATGTGTTGGTGTGTTTGTGTTTGTAAGTGATAAAGTAGGTTGGTGTGGATAGTAGATTAAAATGATGTTAGTTTTTTGGGCTGTTTGAGGTGTATATTTGGGGTTAGATTGGATTGCTTTGCGTATGTGGATAGTCTATTGAAGTGATGGGTAGCATAAAAAAGTGAGCGAGTGTTTCTTTTAGGTCGGCGCGTTGTTGTTGTTTTTTGGTCATGATCTAGGTAAGATCAATTTTATGTTATTAGGGGATGTTTTCCTTCACGTCCGCGCTTTCAGTATAAATTGAAAGTCGTTAGGCAGTCTAGCTACCCTTGTTGATTGATCAACACCAAAAAAATGAACACGAGACTTGAGAAACTGTTGGAGCTTCATGTGCATCTGGAATATGCCAGGCGCATATTAAATGAACTGGCCGCGGAAGCCATTGTCGAGGAGGGAAGGATAAGAGAGGAGGAAAGAAGAAACAAAGAAGAAGAAGAAAGAAGATATAAAGAGGAAAGAAGAAACAAAGAAGAGGAGGAGGAAAAGGAGAGAAGAAATTTCAAAATCCCGGAGAGCGAAAATTGGGATTCTGAAGCAACATATCCTGCCTCTGCTCTCTCCCCCCAAAAGGTAAAAAGTAACTGGGGGATAAGATGCGTATGTGGCGCCAGGCCTGGAAGGTGCCACCATTAACCAGGTGCCCATGAAGTTCCAAACAAAACAGCCCTTTTAAGGGCTACCCAATACTCTAGAAAAGAAATAACGATCAATTTGCCAATGTGTGTAGGTAGAGTAGTGTGTATATAAACACTAACTCTTTTTTAAGATAGTGTGAGGGTATGAGTTTGTGTGTTTGTGTTTGTAAGAGCTCAGGTATGTTTGTGTGAATAGTAGATTATGGGTTTCTAACGTATGTGAAGAGTAAAGTTAGGGTTTTATTATATGAAATGAGAAAGTAGGGGGGATGTTTTCCTTCACGTACGCGCGTTGTTGGGTCATGATCTAGGTAAGATCAATTTTATGTTTTTAGGGGATGTTTTCCTTCACGTTCGCGCTTTGAGTATAAAACTAACAGTGTTGGCCATTGGAACCCATTCTACGGAATAAGCAAACAAGAAGATGGCAGCAGCTTCAGCTCTATATAACAATCTTATGGGAAGTTGGTATTGGATGGTAGATGGATTGAGTGTAGTAGAAAGGGTTGAACAGGAATGGAGGTATGGAGTGACAAAAGACTTCGTCTCAAGACAAGTAACCAGCCTCCACTTATCCGTAAATATTGTAAAAGAAATGATACAGGATGAGGAGAAGAGAATCAGAGGTTTAATTAACCCACCGTATGTCAAAGTGGGTAAGTTAAAAGAAGCGATAGATCATGTGACGAGTGCAAGGTGCTTTCTAGAAGACATTGTAGAATGGACAGATTGGTGTTTCGCGAAGTGGGGGTTAGAAAAACTTAAGAAAGCTGAAGAACTAATGAGGAATGTGCTGACCGAAGAGGTCAAGAAGATCAAAGAAAAGTGGTTAAAGGAAAGACAAGAAGAAGAAAATAGAAAAAAAAGGGATGAATTCGAAAAACTGAACACAAACTGGATGAAAATCCAAGATAAGTTCCGGGCCATGGGCCACCCGGACTGGTTGCCGGAAACAGAAAAGAAAAAGAAGAAAGGAATGATGGACAAAATAAGAGGATGGTGGAAGAAGTTAAGAAGTTAAAAGAAGAAGAAGAAAAAACCCAAAGGCCCTTTTCAGGGCCAGCCATATTTCTCGAAAAGAGATAGTCTTTGAATTGCCTACCCCTTTTTTAAAAAAATTTTAAAAAAAAAATCCCATGTTAAATTCCCCTTGTCCGTAGAGTAACCCACGATTTATAGCCATGTTAAATTCCCCTTGTCCGTAGAGTGACCCACGATTTATTGCCATGTTAAATTCCCCTTGTCCGTAGAGTGACCCACGATTTTTCTCCATGTTAATTCCCCTTGTCCGTAGAGTGACCCACGATTTTTCTCCATGTTAAATTTCCATTGTCCGTAGAGTGACCCAGGGGTCCCTGTAATGCTAATTCCCATTGTCCGTAGGGTGACCCCTTTCACTACTCCAGTGTTATCACTCAAATTCTCTGCATCTCGTACTAAGCTGTCCATCTGGGATCGATCTCTATTCCCTTGCGCTGGACTAGGAATCTTTCTTGGTGGTCTTGCACTCCCTCTATCATTACTACAGATATCAATTTTGCTATGATACAGATTTTGTGTGTTTCCATGTTTGGACGTGGCAGTTTCTGACGAAACGACTAATGCGTACAATTAAAAATGTAGCCCTTTTGCCAGTGTTTTATGATGCAAGCAATTTATCTATCATTTGATCCAACTTAATTACCTTTGATGTGCTATGATGCATGTTGGCGATCTGCAAGCAGGTCCTAAATCCACAAAATCTTCACGGCTTTTTCCGAATCAACCCAGTACATGTGATATTACGCTCCTCTTCTGACAATCGTATACTCATTATTCCCACTACGAAAACAAAGTCATATGGACAGCGTTCTTTTGCATACCAGGGCCCAACAACGTGGACTGAATTGCCCACTGAACTTAGACACAAAGACACAGTGATCACATTCAAGAGGGCGCTCAAAACTCACTTATTTCGACTGCAAGAACAAACTTAAAGACCTAATAATGTTTCCTACTTGAAATATTCTCAGCATGTTTTTTTATTTTTTTTATGTTTTTCTAATTTCATGGTGATTGTTTTTGTAATAATATTATTATATGTTTTTTATCTTATAGGTGTTGTCTAATGTTGTAAAGCGCTTAGAGCTTCTAAAGATTAGGCGCTATACAAAGTCCTCATTATTATTATTATTATTATTGTTATTATATTCAACGACACAAAGCGTGTTTCGCTCTACTTTGTTCAACGTTCACCATTAGTGGCAATCGTAACATCCAAAAGAACTTAACAAAGTCCCGTCTTCTAAAGTATGCAGTAGGTCATGTCTCTACCTGATGAGTTTGTAAAAAAAATAAATTATTTTTCATAATTTGAATCACACTCTTTGATTCACACTCTTGTTTTGTGGAAAGTGCTTTATCACACGCTAGCGGAATCACATACCACAACTACAAAAGTCATGATACTTACAAGCAAATTCAATATATATCCCATTTATGTATACAAATAAAGTTTATTTAGGATCAGTAGCTAATAGCAGTTATTTACATTATCTTTAGACGGGTATAAGAAACGAAAGACTGATGATACTCGAAGATATACATTTCGGTGGATTAATATTGACAGAACCACATGCGGTGAGAGAAGAAAGGAAAAGAAGTAAAATGTAAGCAAGCAGATAAACATTTTTAGAGTAATATTTCTGGAAGGTTTCTGAATTTTCTTTGTTGTTAAAGAGTACCGGCCACAACTGCACCTTTAATATGGAAAGTTTGATAGTCATCGGGTTACAGGTTTGCGTGTAATACGACTGTCACTCGTAAGTCCGGGTGGACTGGAAGAAGGCCAGTATTGTAGCCCCAGTTACATGGTATCGTGATATTTGCAAGATGCATTGTACTCAAAGCAAAATATACATAAAAAATGCAACACTCATTCGATCTTGTTTAGTCTTCATGCAACAAGGTAAGTACAATGCAATCAGGGCAACAAGGAAAGTACAATGCAATCAGGGCAACAAGGTAAGTACAATGCAATCAGGGCCGGCCTAGCCTATTTGGCCCGCGTTAGTAATTTTTAAAAATATATCATTAGAGAAAAAGTAATTTTAAAGCGATGGAAGAAAATTTTAAGTTTTATATCACATAAAACTTGTTTAGAAGTTTATTTCCAAATGCCGATCTCAAAGAGGACCGCGCGCGTAAATCCTCGTTTGCTAAGGCCGTTACTGAATGCAATAGGTCAGTACTATTTCAGTGTCGTGATCTAATGCACGTAAAATGCAATATCAAATTGTCTATTTTATTTTAATAATGTGTATATTTCACTTAGTATTTGCTATACGTGATATCTGGCGATACCACACCCACCCACCTTGTCAAGACTATTCGCATTACCATCAATAGCCCTAAAAGCAGTAAAAGACCGAATCTACTAAAGCGCCGCTCGGCGCGAGGGTCATTTCTACACCATCTTCCAACAACAAAAGTTAACCGTAGAAAAGCTCTAAATATGCGAGGGTCATTTCTACAACATATTCCAACAACAAAAGTTTACCGTAGAAAATCTCTAAATATTTGACCAAACGATTAAAAGAATGTTTCAAGTTTCAAGTGATCTTACAAAATATGCCCCACAACATATGCTATTTCAAAGTGTTAACATGAAGACTGCCCGAAAGAAAATTCTACCCAGCAACAATACAGGGCAAAACTGAAAGAGAAAAATGTCTTTGTATTGGGAACAAATCTTTATTATAAATTACAGCGATGATTTACATTTTGTAATTGTGTTTCAGTTATTCTACTTGCACGCTGATACGACTTTGTGACAATACGTATAAATATATGTTCACCTTGCACGATGAATGTTGTCTTCAGCTTCCATATTATTAAAATTGTTTTTTTATGAGCTTTCGTTTAAGTAGGTTACATGCCTTCTCAACTCTTAACTCAGCTGCGAAATGCGGCGGTTCAAACGTCTTTCAAACTGCAAATGATGCCTTAATAACGACCGACAGGTTAATGAATTTCTGAGATTAGTTTATATGTCTTATTTTTATTGACACCTCTGCGGCGCTAATGTGACATGCATGTCTTAATTTGCGTGACTCAATATCCTGTCCAACGCAAACCGTATTTCTCAGTACCAAATAAATCAGTGCACGTTCTGACGGTATTTCAAAGCTCAGTTCCTTCGCTCAAAACAGTTGCGTTTACAGTAGTTATTGTTGTTGTTGTTATATAGGGTTTAACGCCATATTCAGCACAAGATAGACTATACATGGCGGCCAGTATAAATGGTGGAGGAAGAACACGGGAAAACCCCGGAAAGAATCACCGACCCACGAGAAGCTACCGGCCAGCTTTATCACATACCCACATTGGCCGAGCCCGAGACTCGAACCCACAAAGACAGGAGTAAGATGGCAGTGATCCGTAACGGTGAGCGCTTTCGACCACTCGGCCACTCGGGGCCCTTACGTTTACAGTAAACGCGTTATTTAAAACTATTGTCTTACCACCGAAATCAGCCCAAATTGTAAAATTAGGATTGCATAGGTTTGGAGAAATCCAGGTGATGCACATGTAAAATAGTAGACGATAAATCTGTCCACATAACGAACTTTATATTTTAATAGTCATTATAAGATTTAGACATCAGTATATGGGGTTGTCTTTGGGGAGTGTTTGGGCGCGATTTCACGCCTGTATCGCTCGAAGAAACCCCTCATAGCGGATAGTCTTAAAGAAGAGCCGTTCTTTTTATCATCCGTTGTGATCTCCAGTCGCGAGATTTATTTCCAAGACACACAAAAAAACTTCGCATGAACGTTTAACTGAAATAGAAGCAAATTGGGCACGGTACTCGGCCGAGAAATTAAAATTAGTTGAGATGGACAACACTGTCTTGGACAGAATATTTGAAAATGAGTTCTTGACGAAGCTGGTGTGTATAGCAACCGAGAGAGAGAGAGAGAGAGAGAGAGAGAGAGAGTACATTGCTGCTGAAGTATTTATTTAGTTTTCAATAATTCACACCAGGTAAGAAACAGAAAAAGAGAGATTCATGTCAAGAATAATGGCATAGTTAGAAAGATTTAAAGAAAACATGCTTGATTCCTGACGGCCTCGACATTCCTACGCGGTATCCAACTCGTTCTCTCCTCCATTTACAACCTGACATATTCAAGAATAATCCATTATAAACTGTCGGGAATGATTTATTGCCATAAAATTTAAATTATCAAAAATGTCAGCACGCGTTTTTAATTTTAATATTGGGTGAAAATAATGTTTTTGCTGGGGATAATGAGGGAATACCATAGCAACGAGGAGTTCAACAGTATGACAGTTTCTATCGAAGAGAAATTAGAATTAGGTGAGGTTAGCGATATTTTGAAAAAATGTTTGAGAATGAGTTCTCATATGAAGCTGGTAGTTCCAACTGACACCTCTCATGATAGACAATTAAATACGAAGTACTTTGCGCTGAAATCTTGTACTGAAAGTTTAAAAATCCAGACGAAGTAAAAAAGACATAGGGAATCATTTCAAGATTATAGGCAAGGTCAGTTAGAAAGGTTAGAAATGCCTCCACGTTCGAAGAAAACTTTACTCCCAGGTTACATACACCACATTGGATTTTTCAGAGATTGTACAATATTTTTTCATAAAACGACAAATGCCTATTTCATATTTTTAAAAGTATGCATTACAAAAGTTGAAAAGAATGTGTCACTAAAAAGGGGATATGCAGCAAATACAAAACAAGTATTTTGTTCCAAGTCGGGGAAATAACTCGTTTGATTCGGCGTAAGAACCTACGTCTCGACCTGACGGCCTCTACGTATTCATTCATCCCACTCGGAACAAAACACATATGTTGTTTTGTCTATATATTTATGATCCATTAATCACATGTTTGACACGTGTCTCGTATACCAACGCAGTGGCCAAATGGAATCTTTTTAAAACATATTCGAGACAAATCCAACTTACGCAAATATTTCGGATTAAAAAAATAAAGAACAAAAATCACATCATGTTTAAGTTATTTGCTAGAGTATGTAAATGTGCTGAGTATATGTTTTCCTTTGTAAATTGCTGATCATCCTACGATTTCAGGAGCGCAGTTGTTTCCTGTCTGTACTTTACGTAAATTTCTCAGGTCCGCTAAATATGTTCTAGTTTTTTAATAATAGTGTTTCATGTTTATTGCGTTGACCCTATTATAACAATAATGTAGCTAGTAAAGTGTTGACTTCATTATCAACACTCTCTATTTTTACCGATAGGATCTAAATGTCAACGCGACGCCTTTAACGGTCTCAGCTGTAGTGTATGCTTAACCATCCCACTTTAGGTACAGCTTTTAGACTACAACATATACAAATGTTAAACTTAGCAAATTCATGTTTTATAAGGTGCTAGACATTTAATATTCGGGGTGGGTGGTAGGACCGTGATTTTCTTTTGAGCTGAAATAATATAAAAAAATCAAGACAATATGTGTTGTTTTCTCCTAAATAATGTCATCGATATAGGTGTTGTTACTTTGCTAATAATCAACGCAAATTTTTTCTTCTTCAGACATTGACTAACAGAAATGACACAAAATAGTGTCAGGCCCCAGAACATAGAATTGTTGGTCCCTAATATAATTGCAATGTACCGTGGTACGTATCGCGGTAGTTCACAAATACCGCGGTACAAATTTTTTCGCGTTACCCAGGTCTAATATATATATATATATATATATATATATATATATATATATATATATATATATATATATATATATATATATATATATATATATATTAACAGATTAAGGCAGATACTTGCTCCAAGCATGCATAGTTCACGACAGAGACGAACATTCATACTATTTCATTTTCGTCATACTATTTCATTTTCGTCATACAGTTTCATTCTTTTTAATGGAATGTACATCGCAACCTTCTTTCTATTATAATAGTAATAATAATAATAATCGATACAAGTGTTAATGGTGAAAGAAATAATAATAATTACATGCATGTGAACTTTGCTTATCACATCTGGACAATTATGACAAATAAACGAAGCTTTCCCAGTAGTAACAGTGATGCATAGTCTTTCTAGCACCTGTGAGGCACTATCATTTTGTCTTTTAATATTCCGAATTTTACTATGGCGTTTTTGAGCTTCGAAGCTATGTTCACAAATTAAAGTTGTCAGTCATCTTCTACATTCAACAAAGTGTGACAGTGCCTGGCTTCACCACTTATATTACAAATCCGGTACGTACCTAAGCATATGCGTCTGTGTACGTTTTTCAGCAACTTTCATTCTTAGACTGCACCAGAATGCTTATATTTAATTGGATGTCCGCTAAATTTAATAGCCAAAAATTGCGCATTGACTTCGGTCGGAATCTTGGAAATCAATCTCGCAGAGTGAAAGAAGTAACCTTCTTCTCGACTCGAAACCGAAACGGATGAGAGAATAAAGGTTCTTCTTTAAGACTGTCCGCAATCCCCCCTCCCCTTTATTGGCCATGTTTGGCATATATCTTAAAGAAAACCCCATATAACCATATCTGTCCCTAATACCGACCATCGTAATATAAAAATTCGTCATGGGACGAATTTATCGGTCTATAAAATTAGTACTGACCAGACATTAAAGAGATGTTACAGAAAGATTGCAAGCATACCTTTTGTCAATGCCATTGAATTATCTAATACATTTTTTCCTTTATTTTGATGCAAAATAGTATTATGTAGGTCACAAATCGTCTAATATGGACACCTGGACAATACGACACACGCTGCACTGCCAGCCCTCAGGTTATATATGGGTGAACCCTGTAAAAGTGCATGTGACACGCTGGGTTTTTTTTACCTGTTGTTTACATCGTTATAGGTACGCGTGAAGAGCATTGTCCTGGAAATCATCGTAGCTTATATGCATATTATCATTGATGTCTACAATTTTTGCTCCCCCACCTACACCCCCAGCCTTTTCAATTCTGGTGTACATTTGTATATTTGTTTAAAGAATAATTTTTAAAATAGTATTGTTTATTAGAAGAACTACCAAATTATGTATTGTCACTATCTCAGTTTACAGTCTTTGCGATTTTAAACGGCTTAAAATATTTCATTAGGATCTTTGATCTGCAATTTCTTTCTTGACTTAATTTATTTCTTGACTGTAATAGATTAAAAATCATTGAAAAACTGACTTGTTTTAATGCACCTATAAGGGCAGGACTTGAAAAATTGTCCGTATTTCTATCATTTTTCAAAGTAAATTGTTTGAACAGCAGTGACAAGAGTTGTGCGTACCGTTTTAGCCGACATCAAATGATAAGAACCATCATTTTATTAGAAAATGAATTTGGTACATTACGTAATAAACTCCTTGCCACCAATATTCATGCAGAAAATCATTTATTTACAAAATCAGAATACTTTTGAACCTTACATGTTTCGTAATGACAAACTTGGAACAACGAAATTGCTGTGTGGAACGAGTAAAAATGGATTGCAGGTGACGAGAAAGGGTAACTGATAGCATTTTAATACTTTTTCGATCTCATGGATACGAATAAGATTTCATTTTCATACTTGCGCTTTCAGGTCAAAAATACATTGCTGTACTAAAAAGGAGACTAGGAATTCTTATAATTAGGAACATTACCGTTCTTCAAAAATAAATCAATGACTTTAGTTGTTATTGACCTTCGAAAGGAATATCTTGGTTTAGATTCTGTTTTTTATTTCTTCATGTCATGCAAAATTAATGAGAACAATCAAAGAAACGATACAGATCATTAGTAAAATTATGCGTCAGAGACAGTTAGTTAGCACTCTATCATTCAATGTAGCCGTCATGCTGAAACCAGGTATGAATCACAATGTAGTTTATATGTTAAAATGTCACTTGTTACACGCGAAATGGTTTGTTGTTAGATGCATATCATTTTATACGCAATTTTTCACATAACTGCAAATGGCAGGTGGCAAACTTCCCCTTAGTTGCGGAGCAAATCGACAAAATCAATGATATGTTCATATATACCTTGACTTTGTCATGTCATATTATTATGGCTGACAGATTTGCTGAGCAGAAAGGAGATAAGAGTTGAGTGAAACCCCATTCGGTCGATTTCCGGTTTTCAGGTCCAGCACGTGACATATCTCATGCACCTTTTATGATCCAGACAGGCAAAGCCGTATCTGTGTTTTGCATTAGGATCTTAATTTCAAGTGAGTGTGCAGCAAATATAAATAAACACTTTTAGATCAAGAAAGGCGATAAAGAATCTTGATTTTCTGTGTTTATGATCAGCCGTTACATAAAGAACATTCTGTCCTAAGAAAGCATACGCATAGAATCGATCGTTAAAGTCATTGAATACTGAATAAATATTAAGCGAAGCAGCACATCGATGTGATGCAAATAGAGAATATAAACAACGTATAGCATTATCCTCTTTTGAAATATAAATATTGTTTCATCGTGTCTGTTCAATGTCCAGCTACCTGCGCTCATATACATTCAACACTTTCCAATAGTACTCGTCTGCACTTGACCAGTGTATGATAGTTGGCATTCATAAGGAATGTACCTTGGACTCAGTTTAGTTGAAACCTTATTTTTTTATATAGAAATTTTGTCAAATTCAATTGCAAACATATAATTGGGTGAGGGGATTTCAGTTTTTAGTGTCATCGACGGGAGGTACGGAAAGGTGTTAGCAATATTTCTCCGCACATTTCCGCTGCCCCAAAAATAATTCCCCAAGAATTTTTAGAAGCTGACCATACAGAAAGGAAAAAAAAATATACGTGCCCTGGAAACGGCTTACCAGCGAAAGCCCGGAAAATATTGGCTCAGCGCAAACTTGGAATTCGAAACATGTCGCGAGCAGGTAAATTCCCTTGGACGGACAGACGTGCTTACCAGTTTAGAATCTGACCTGGCAGCAGAAGTCCTCGAATTATGCAAGCAGCGTTGTAAAACAGTAGCAGCTGAGTATGAAGTTCACTGAAAGCCGCTGTTCTGTCTGTAGAACTGAGACGTTTAACATAAGCGGGAACAGGTGTTCCAGAAGAAAAATAAAAAAACATCAGCTCCAAGAGTCTCTTGAACGACTGTAATAAAAACAGACAAGGCATGACCGCAGATTTAGTCCTAATTTCGCTGCGAAAGTTGTACATGATTTCTTTCTTGTCTACAACATATACGATCTTTGCATATCTTTCAAAAAACAATCAAGAAGTGTGTGTGTGTGTGATTTATATTTTTAAAGTAACATGATGTCCCATACAGTCAGAATATCCTGACACCAGGCCGTCCAAACGCTAATTCTCTTAATGCTGAGCGCATAGCGAGTTAGCCGTTAGTACCATATTTTAAAAGGTTGTTGGTAGGATTCGGCCGAGGTTCGAACTCGCAACCTTCCTCCGCCGAGGCGAACGCTCTAACCACTGAGCTACCGGTGCGGCCAACAATCAAGGGAAACATTGTAATAAATGACTTGTACCGACTAGCTGTAAACATGTTAGAAACTTTAAGCAAAAATAAAATTATTTTGCTGATTTCATGAGTGTAACAACAGCCCCACCCCCACCCGGTTGACGAATGAAAGATATAAAGTTCTGTTAATAATGTCCTTACGGAACATTCAGACCCAGAACGCTCTCTTGCAGGTCGTACTAGGTGATTACTGGTCTGCAATGTTTTAGAAGTCGTCTGCTTCAGAGATAAAATGTGCTATTTATTATGGATTTTGATGTGCTGAATTCAAACATGACAATTAAGACAACGGATTGGCTTCTGTTTCCAAGATATTTAAGTTCTTACATTTTACGTCTATGTATATGGTGTAGATAGTAGAATTTTAATCATAAATTGTAAGCCATAGCTTATTTCATATGTTTATGTTTGCTTGACATAATATTTCACTTGTCCTGCTTATGTAACACTTAAAAAAACAGCAGAAGGGTTATATAAATAAAATTTATTATGAAACAAGAGGGGGAAAAACTAGTATGTATATCTAAGTACATAGTTTAGTCCTTATTCAGTGCCTACTTGGCACTTCTTGGCTTGTCTCTTGTCTTCATTAAATGGAACATTCCTTGTTACTGTCCAGCAATAGTCTGCAAGCATTGATGGCTTCATTTGCCCTGATTGCGTTTCTCCATTGTTGCAATGTCCCGGAGAAATCGCTCACCGTGCTCGTCGCTCACTGCTCAACAGCTCGGTGGAAAAAAAATAAGATGAGAGTACAGAAAAATGTATCTTTAATGACGTGTTGCAACCAAGGCTTTTGTATGCCTTGAGGAGGTTTTCCACCAACTCCCTGTAGTTGTCTGCCTTGTTGTTTCCAGGAAAATTTGTTGCCACTAACTGAAAGGCTTTCCATTCCGTATTTTCCTTGCCACGCAGTGCACGGTCAATTGCATCATCTCAAAGAAGTTCGTGAATCTGAGGATCAGCAAAGACACCTTGCTTTATCGTAGCTTCACTTAACCTTGAACATTTTCTACGATTGTACTTGAAAGCTGCTTGTGTTTTGTCCATGGCCTTGACAAAGTTCTGCATCAGACGCTGCTTGATGTGCAAGGATGATAACAAAATCTTCCTCGATTCAACAAGTGGTGTATGTTGAACACTTTTGCTCCAGGGCTCCAGTGACTGTGGGAGTGGCCAATCTCTCTTGATGTAGTGGGAATCTCTCGCACGACTATCCCATTCGCAGAGAAAACAGTAGTACTTTGTGTATCCAGTCTGCAAACCAAGCAAGAGAGCAAGAACCTTCAAACTGCCACAAAGCTGCCACTGATGTTGGTCATAGTTTATGCACCTCATAAGTTGTTTCATGTTTCTCATATGTTTCCTTCATATGGACTGCATGATAATCTGGAATTGATGGAAAATCATTGCCATTATTCAGCAAAGCAGATTTAAGGCTCGTCTTCGATGAATCAATGAACAATCTCCACTCATCTGGATCATGAACGATGTTGAGGGTTGCCATCACACCTACGATGTTGTTACAGGCTACAAGATCACCTTCAGTAAAGAAGAATGGGACAAGATCCTTTTGAAGGTCACGCAATATGGAAACACTATCATCACCTGCCAGGAGATTCCACTGCTGTAGTCTGGAGACCAACACCTCTGCCTTACACTTGGGTAGGTCCAAATCCCTGGCAAGGTCATTCAGTTCCCTTTGTGTTATGAGATGTGGTTCAGATGAAGAGGATTGGAGAAAATATGGAATGTTTTGATAATGCGCAGTCCACGTTTTTTTTCTTTGACACACCATTCTCAGGTGGAAACACCATGCAGAAGTAACGATTGCTGACATGATCTTTTGGCTCTCTCCAAATCATGGGCACTGCAAAAGGCATATATTTCTTTTTCCTGTTCAACCACTGGCGGAGATTTGTTGCACAAGTGTTGCAGCATATATGTGGGGCCCACCTCTTGTCCTGATCTCCAATTTTACAGCCAAAATAAATTTTAGAAGTCATAATAATAAAATGCTCTGATGATTTCAAATTCAAGTCCCGACGAATAATCCAAGATGGAAGGCGATGATGTATGCTGTAACCTGTACTGTGTTGAAGTCTACAGTTCCTTGTAGAAACACAATAAATAATCCTGCAGTTTTTTTTAAATCCAAATTTAAAAAATTAACAAATGTCTTTGTTCAAGAATTATGTATGAGCACTCGTACATTTCCTTAAAAAAAAGAGTTAATCCTTTTGAATTCAAATAATCTGAAGAAAAATTTACATAAACTCGAAAACTGATCACAGACACTTTCCAGTGTAAAGTAAAAGCCCAAAACTGAGAAATTGTTATCAATACATTTGTATTAAACCATAGCTACTGCGTAAAACGGATGGCCTTATGAGGGTCACGTGATCATGTTCCAAAATCTCGTCGACATTATTTATTTATTCAATATCACATACACTCAGTATGGCTCTGAGTACGACCAATGATTTTTCACTCTAGGAAAGAAATGAAATAAATTGTTTACCAGTTCTGAATCAGGTCAGGAACAAGGTCAACTATTATTAGCTATTCACGTTGTTTACGTCTTCAAAAAAATGAACTCTGTACTGGATAACTTTACAATAGCATGTAATAGAATAAAAAGATTTAAAACTAACAAACAAAGAATTAAATTAATATATATATATATATATATATATATATATATATATATATATATATATATATATATATATATATATTAAATCAGATATAATTAAATCAAATATACATAACAAAGCTTAGTTATGATTGCATCATCCATGACTTCTCGGAATACCATGATGCAATTCATATCATGTGTTACGCAATAACAGCTTCAGATTGCATCACTCATTGTTATGCCTAAAAAGCAACTAATATCCAAACCCAGTAATAGATTTCAGTGACCCATAATTAGTTAAGATTGACTACATTTATTTCAAAAGCATTTTGGCTGTAGACCCATTAATATCGGCTGGAGCCTCAGTGGTACGGTGATTATAGTTTGAAT
This sequence comes from Sinohyriopsis cumingii, assembly GCA_028554795.2. Taxonomy (NCBI): domain Eukaryota; kingdom Metazoa; phylum Mollusca; class Bivalvia; order Unionida; family Unionidae; genus Sinohyriopsis; species Sinohyriopsis cumingii. The sequence continues at coordinate 14,867,438 of CM068824.1, forward strand.
ATACCTCCCCGTTTGCTTGTACCCCCGTACCGATTTTATAATAAAAAATGAATAGAAAAATGAGATGAAAGTTGCACAGAATTTAGTTAGTTCATCCACTGATTTCTAATTTCAATCCTGATTAAAGCGGGAGAGGGCTAACACCATTATCAGAAGCGCGTTTCATACCAAACGGACGTTTTCATTGCTAAAGACGACCATGCTTGCCAGTCATTTCCAGATTCTGGACAAGTCTATTTTCAGCTAAGGGGTGGATGCACGACTACACATGTATGTCAATAGAAGGAAAATAATATGTCGTCTGCTTCCAATATTTACTATGTGATTCAAACAAAGGAAGATAAAGACAACTCTAAATTTGCCTTCCCGTGGATTGAACAAGCGGTGTAATTCATATGTATATGTGTGCAAAGGGATATAACTCTAAAGTCTCAACCTTATGGTAATTTACGGTATTATCAGGCTTTTACCGAATATGATGAACTACGTCACTCTGTTGTCTGAGGAAAATAGACTCGCCCATTGTTTACGCAATATGGTGACATGTTAACATGGAAACAACGCATGAAACGCGCAGACGATGCCAGTGTTAGGGCCAATCTGGTCAGTCATATTAGAAATTATAAATCGATGAATGAATTGACAAAGTTCTGTGCACTTTTTATCACATTAAAGACTTTTGTTATTGGGATTCAAACAAACATGGATTTATGCCAAAATCCGAGTCTTGCGAAAATTGCCCAAAGTTGGGAGAAGAAAGCAATAACATTTCAATCGATATGATTCTCAGATTAAACTTGTATTTAGTACCGTTAGGTCTTGGCAAATCCATTAAGTATTGCAACTTTTGATCTGACATTAATTAATTAAAATCTCATAGCAGATTTAGAGGTAGAGTTTGTAGTATAAATCTGTCATATTTACTGTTCTCGGTTTATTAAAATACGCACTAATGTATCGAATCTAATTAGACACATTACAGGTTTATCGAGGAATGCAAAAAGTCAAATAAAGAGCATTACATTGGCGTGATCAATAATGATGAATAATACCTGAATAATATTTTCTATTTCCAAACAAAAGCGAGCATCCAGATATATATACCTTCGGGAGACAAAGAGCGTTCTGATGAAGGAAAACGTATTGCATTCACATTAAAAAATATGATTTGGTGGTCACTTATGGGGCGGTATGTAAACTTCTAAATAAACTTTATCTTCATAAAACAAATTCCGTTTGACAGAATAGAATACAGAAAACATATCAACACAATGCTGGGAAGATATGCGTAATATAGCTGATTTGCAGCAATTCTCCATATAACTGAAACTTTTGATCAATACGTTGCAAATCTCAGTTTTTACATGAGTTGAACTGCAATCATATACTTGTATCCAAGCATATATTTGGACATGTGTAAAAACAATTTTGAAATTTTAATTTTTAAAATTGTGTTCCTTGTTTATATTATATTATCCATATATAAAGAACAGTTGGTAACAGGAATTACCGAACCTAATAATAGTAGCAATGTGTTTTCCCTTGCACGTCATGATAGGTTAAAAGTCAATCACAGCTTGTCCTTGTGCTTTTAACTTTACTGAGTAACACGTGTGGTAATTTCGTGAATGTGAGCTCAATTGCCTTATTATTTTTATTTTTGTGATCTTGTAGTGAGTATATTTGGCGGGTGCTGGTTGACAAGTCAAAATAAAAACACCCAAATAAGTTGAGATAACGCCACAATTTGATGAACATCATATAAAATTTTAAAAAAAAACTGGTTCTTGCTCCTACTAGAGAAGACATGTTCACAAAAGTCCGTGCGTTGCCTCGCATTACAACACGCATCTGGCCATATGATTTAAAATACGTTAAATCATTTCGTGCTACACAAACGATGACTGAGCAGACTGTGCCGCATGACAATATATAATACTGTTTAAGCAGACTGGGACACATTCAATGAAAAAGGTTTTGTTGGAGCAGAATGTGTTACGTGACAAAATATAATAGCATTTTAGCAGACCATTCCACATAACAATATGTAATATTTCTGGAGCATACTGTGAAACATGACAATATATAATATTGCTTGTGCAGACTGTCACATTACAATGACATCATAATGATAATTTCAGACCCGAGGCTAAAAATAACTGAAACAAAATAGATTTTGACTGAAAACATTCTTGGTTGTCTGAACGCTTCAGATAATCCACCTTGATAATCTTTCAATCTATTTATACTGCAGCACCCTCTCTCACAGATTATGTTGGAGTTGTTTTGCAATTCAGTTACACTAGCACAATTCTGGCCAATGAGGAGGTTGCATATGTCTGGTCATACTGTTCTGGTAAAGTGACAATGGAATATCTACGAGTGTTTGTATCATTTTGTAGGATAAGATGTATCTAGCATCTGAAAGCCTATATTTGAGGATCGCATACCAATTGTTTTTGCATATCAGTACACTAGTAGCCAGGGTTTTTTACTCCATCGAGTTGCTCTATTTCGATTTCTGACTATTTTAATTTGTACATTGCAGCAGCAGGGAGGGAGAACAGACCAAAAACTTTTTGCACAATAACCCCTCCCCACGGAAACTATTCGATAGAGGGCTTATTTCGACGAAATAAACCCTTCTATTCAGAATACAGGACAAAAAAAATGTCCCAAAAAAACTCGAAGAGTTTCCAGGGACAAACTCGAAGAGTTTTCAGGGACAAAATCGTTGAGTTTGCACTGACAATTTGGGTTACTTCAATAAATCTGAAACAGTTTCGTGGCGGGGGTCGTTATTGCAAAATCCATGGGGTGGGTCCATTCCCTCTGCCCCTCTACGAAATGAGTTTCCAAGGAAAAACATTTTTATGTTAGCGGAATTAAATCATTGACAAATAAATAATGGCAAATATCGGAGAAGCACTTACTACTAGATTAGCTCGAGAACGTCTCGAAGCAATTCAGAAATTTCTTCCTGTCCGTGATAGTGTCAGACAAAAATTACAACTAAGACAGCAAGCACGGGAAGGCTTTGCAGAATCCGCGGAGGAATTATTTAAACCAGTGACCAAAGCTACTGAAACAATAAAAACTGCTATCATAGGAAAACCTGATCCTGATAAACCGCAACAAAGTCTTCTTCAAGCGATAGAAGAACTTAAGAAGGCTCAACCGAACCCGATCAAAGGATTTAATTATAAAACGGATTTTCTTGAAGGTTTTGTGGATGAAATTAAAAATCGTCCAGTCAGCAATAGAGATGAAATAATTGCTTTTGGTGCTGACGCTGCTAGGGCTTATCACTCTCGAGAAAAGTTTATAAAAGATCCTAATCAAAAGGTATATAAACAACAATTTCTCGATGGAATTTATAAAATAAAAAAGGGTATCGAACGGTTAGATACCAGTGATGTATTTTATCGAGAGTATATGTCAGGATCAGATCGATTTGATGTCCAAATGCGACAGACAAAGCGACATAAAAAACCAACTCTGAAAAAAATAGCTAAACCGCAAGTCGTCATAACGCCAACAGAAAAAGAATCAAAAGAATTATATCGACTTCCTCCTCCGTTGCAGCAGACCCAGCAAGAAACTCCTCGGGGTTTGTTTACGAAATTCGGTATTAATAAAATAGAAAATACTATGACTATGTCTCTTCCCGCTTTTGCTTTAAATAATTTTGATGACAGAGAAAAATTTTTAAGAAAAAAACGTGAACAAAAAATTGATACCTTCGAGAAATGGGCAGAAGCGGTATATTTTGGAAGAGGAGATTTACCCGTTGATCCAAACAATCCTGGTTATATAAAATTTAGTGAGGAAATGAAAGAGTTAATAGAGAAACGCCAGCAACAACCACAATCATCCTCCGATGAGGTAGCCACTAAAGAGGAATTTTATAGTGACTCCGGAGAAATATCCGGGAGCGGTTTAGGATCCGGTTTTATTGCTTGTCCTAACAATATCGTCAATGACGTATCACGGTTGGAAGTTCTCATCGGAGGAAGACGTGCCGGAAAAAACTCTCCGGAAATTATAAATGAAGCCGCAGATATCTGTCAGAGACTATTTCAGCGTGGCATTATGGATATCGGCGTTTACCGGGGACTCATTGATGAACTCGCGGATGGTTACTACAGCGACTAGCAAATTTAGTTAGAGAAACAATAATTAAATAAAATGATCGTGCACAATTCTCAACCTAGACACGCTAGTGTGTTACCAGTCCGCGTAGTGAACTCGCGATTACAAGTCTACAGAGCAACCTACGGAGATGGTCTCGGTGATACAGTTACTGGTTTGTTTTCAAGAATAGCCCCTAAGGTGTTACCGATTGCAAAACAATTGTCGATGAAAGCTATTGATGTTGTCAAGGATAAAGCCCTTGGATCTGTTGGTGATCTCGCCGGGAAGGCATTCGCGTCAATCAAGGATAGACTGTTACGGCTAACTCGTAGATCAAAAAAACCGCCACCGGTGAAACTGGCCAGTACTGAACTTATGCCCGCGGACGTCAGTAAAGTAATAAATCAGGCTGCCAATCAAAAACTTGCAGAGCTTGTAACCCAAACACCCGAACAAATAAATACAAGCTTGATATCAGGAAGCGGATTTCGTTTTAGAAGGCAATAATTTTATATAAAATGTTTAAACCTATATCTGATCCAGCGTTCGACATGGATGCACCAACACTAAAAGATGAGTCCGTGCGCGATTATCAGTATTATTCTTATGAGGCAACAGTGCCTAATCAACGCGGACGAATTGAATTACGAGTCCAGGATACAAGTAGATATTTCCTGCCCGCTGAAGCATTTCTTGAAGTCACGGGTGAACTTGTAACAGATGTTGCCGCTAATACAGCATACGAAGCTAATGTTCGAGTTGGTTTTGTTAACAACGGTATCATGGCGCTGTTCAAAAGTGCTTCATACAGCATTGACGGAAGAGAAATTGAAATAATTCAGGATAATGTTGACATTGCTACAACAATCCTGGGATTAGCGAGATACTCAGATGATTACACTAGATCAGCTGGTCCGACTATGATGTTCGCTAAGGATAATTCTGATCATCCTGAACACAGATCTACTATTCAAGTACAAACAGCACGAGACACTGCTACAGACCCGCAACCGGCTGGATTTGCGGCCAGACCAGGTGCTGCATTTCCAATATTAAGGCCTAGTCCAGATTACAATTTAGGTTTTGCTACACGTAAATTAATGTTATCAGGTGAACGTAGGAGATTTTCATGCGCAATTCCACTGTCTCACATCTTTGGATTTTGCAGACATGTCAGAAAGGTTATTTTTGGAGTCAATCATACAGTTGTACTTAACCGAAAAAATGATGACGTTGACGCCATCTGGCGAGAAGACGGTGTTGCTGGCGGTAAAGTAATATTATTCAAGCTTGCTTTGTGGATGCCAGTGATGTCCCCATCGATCACTGAAGAGCAACGGTTACTCTCTTTCATGGACACAGGCGGTAAATCACTGATATCGTGGTTAACAACATCAACAGATTCCATTCAAGGTGCCGGTCTCGGGCAGTTTACGTGGCATATATCATCACAACAGGGAATATCAGCGCCGCGACATATTTTTGTTGCACTCCAGCAAAATGCGAGGTTGGCTTCCCAACTACAGAGTCATATGATATTTGACAAACTTAATGTCTCTGAGGTTTCGCTGCGAATAAACGGGCATCAAGAACCATCTGAGGACATACTGATAGATTATACAAACAATCAGGTCGCGCGTGCGTATCATCGTTTGATGACATTTATGGGACGTGATCAAAATATTGATACCGGGTTGCAGATATCACAACTGGATTTTACAACGCTGTATCCGATTTATTACTTTTCGCTGGAACATTTGGATCTAACAAGACAATCTGTCGTTGATATACACTTCAAAGCTCGTGTAGGTGAGTTTCCCCTCGGCCCGCCTGCTGGTTTTAGAGCTGTCGCGGTTATACTCTCCGATAAAGCAATGCTACTTGAAGGTGTTGGCGGACGAATGAGAGTTATTGACGCTCCAGTAGAAAACATGTAACAATTAGATTAGTTTCTGAAATATAATGTCATACAGTCACGTTAATGTCACCTTGACTTCCGGTCAGACAAAGAAATTGCAATCGAAGAACGCAAGCACGTGCGGGACATCAATAACACTAAAACGAGATCAGATTACTGGTGGTCCAAACAAATTGTCGTTGACTAATACTCAGCTTAAACATTTTAATAAGGCACTAACAGCAAAAACCGGTGTCCGACTTGATTTCTCTGCTGCAGCTATCAAGGACATGACTAAAACCGGTGGAATATTTCCTCTTCTCGCAGCAATACCGGCGTTGATTGCCGCGGCAGCACCAGCCGTAGCAAAGGCAGCAGCACTTGGTGCAGTTGGAACCGCAGCTGGAATGGCACTAAAGAAAGTAACCGGAAACGGATACAAGAAAAAAAAGGGACGCGGTCTAAGACTACCAGGAACTCCCGCATCATGGTATCCAAAAAATTTCTAACGCTGAAACACAAAGTGTCCCCGATGAGCAATTTTGATTTACTCGATGCTGTTAAAAAATTGCGTGTAAAACATTTCAGAGGCGTATTTATGCGAGATCAATTACCGACGCGGCCGAATAATCCAGAAACTGGCATTATCAATCTCGACAACAAAGATGGTCCGGGAACTCACTGGGTTGCTTACGCGATCGATCCACGTGGAATTATCTATTTTGATTCGTACGGTTTAGCACCGCCAGTTGAGTTTCTCAAGTATGTCAGCAGATTTTCTAATGTTCCAGTGTGGCAGTCGACGTTACCAACACAAACATTAATTGATCCGCCCATTTGTGGGAGGGAGGTTTTAAATGTTCTTGATGCAATCTCAAGAAATCCATCAACTCCTCCTCATAAAGTAGTGTATGAATATACCGCATCGAGAAATGCTAGCATTTGAAAAACAGCAATAAGAATAATGGTGGATATTTACGGAAGACCTTTCACACGAGGAGGTAAACCAAGCACAGATGCTGATCTCTCAAAATATGCGACCCGAGATGAAGTCGATAATCTTTTGAATATAGCTGGAGTTGACCCAGATGAAGTTGCTATTTTCCAAGACAGGCAAGGAAAACTAAGAACGAGCAACATTAAGTGGAATGATATAATTCGCAAAGTTCTTGGAGCTACCAAGGATAACTTCGTTGCATTTAGTGATGGCGGCCGGATCAAGGACTCGAATATATCAATCGCAAGCATCAAAGACAGTATTGATAAAGGTGTTGATAAATGTGTGAAAAAAGCCGGTGACACGATGACAGGCGAACTCAGCATGAGCGGCAACAAAATAACCGCGTTAGCGAATCCCGAATCCGACCAGGATGCGTCAAACAAACAATATGTGGACATCATCAACGGTAAACTAAATACGCTGCGGTCAGAGTATGATGTTCACGTGAACGGGTTTAAAAGACTCCAAAGAAACTTTCAAAAAACTAGTGAAACCGTGGATAAGTTCTTTGGGCCTCCTCCAGTCGTCGATGTAAAACTCACTGATGTAAAGACCGACATTAACACGATCAAACAAACACAGCAGGATATCGTATCGGGTATTCCTGAGATCGTTAACAAAATCAGTTTGATTAAAGTTCCCACTGGAGTTACTCCCGGGCATATCACCAACATCGTATTCACGGTATCATCGGGATTCGCAACATGGTCCCGACAAAATAACACTATCAAATACACAGCAACGGTCACTGGCGTGTACAGGTTGTCTGTGTTTTCAGCCGCTAAATTTGAAATCTTCACAACATATCCTTGGAGACATTCCACCGATAAGTATTCCGGGGTTTGCACTGTAATACTAAACAGCGGAACCGAAGAAATATTTATACTTGAAGCCGAGGACGATAGTTTAACAGCAACATCTTACTGGTTTTGTTTGGAATTCGTCGCTGCAACGCCTCAATTGGTTACCGCGTAATTGAATAATGTCAACGACGCCAGATGCTCAACAATATCGATACAATCAAGTCCGTGAGTGGCAATCTGAGTTAAAAACTGTCATCGAAGTAACCAGTCAAAAAGTAAAAAAATACCGCAGACGCATAACAGTGCTGGATATTATGGTTTATTCAGTATCTGCCGTTGTTGCATCCGCGGGAGTAATACTATCAGCGGTCACTCCGGTAATTGCAGTCGCGGCCACGATCTCTGTTTGTACGACCACTACCGCGGCAGGAGTTTTCGGCATCATAGCAAAAAAAATATCCTCGTGTGCTAACACAAAATTACACGATTACACGACAAAATTAAATACAGTCACGACCGCATATCAGAAATTATCATCACTGATATCATCATCGTTAGACGTGCAAGGTAGCGACGCCGCGTCGATATCAGATTCTGAATTCAAACTAATGTCAGATGCGTACAATGACTATTTGAAAACTAAACAAATAAATAATGTCAATAGAACTGCTTCAACAAATAGTCACAAACACAACACCGGTAAGGACCACAATGATCTCAGTGTCCTCGACGACACCAGAATTCGGTATTAATTTTCGAACTCCAATTCCAGTGAGTGAAATCGCGTTGGCAAAGCTCAGTGTGTATCACAGCTGGCCTAATATCAGGTCGGCATCATTTGGTGGTCTGCAGCCAAATAATTCATTCGTGTTCGGGAAACCCAGCGCGGACCCGGAACAGGGTGAACTTGAATGGGATACAATTACACTTCCCACTGGGAGTTATCAGATCGAAGAAATCAACAATGAGATACAACGCCAAATAAAACGAATCACCGGCAAGGAAGCCAAAATATCTGTGACCGCGCACGAACCAACGCTGTCTGCGGTCATTGAAATCTCAACACCGGGATACGCCGTGGATATTTATAACAGCTCAATCCGAACATTATTAGGATGGCCAAAGGCCCCCGAGGTTAAACCGGGTCCACCAAAACCTGAAAAATCGGATTTTATGACCGATAAGGAAGAACTACACGACCTCGAGTACAATTATTATTTACTCCTTGCAGATCAATTACTAGCAAGAAAAAGTACTTTAATGCCCGATACTTGGAGTATAGAAGCTCCACGTGTTAAGGGGGGGGGGGCAGGAGCTCCGTGTTTACCGTCTAGATGATATAGAATCTGAATTATTTATTCCGATCAATCTAGTACATAAACAACAGCTACAACTGTTGCGAGTATATTTCCAAGATTATATTTCTGATTTAACAAGTCCGCGTGATAATATTATCACAACCATAGAAAAACTAAACAAACTCGCATCGGCCATGGAAACTATAAATCTAAGAATAATTCAGGCTTTACTGGATCTTAAAGACTATATCGATGATAATTATAGACAGATAGCCAGAGCAGATTTTGCAATTAAATATGGTATTCAAGTGAATGATATTTCAGATTTTAAATTTCCTGGATATAACGTGCCCACGCTGAGAAAATCAGTCTCTGATCTCATCGCGGAATCTTTCGAAGATATTCTTGCCGCGTACACGCGAACAAAACCACAACCTGTTATTCTCAAGCACGACAACAGTACAGCATCCGATGGCAGACACATCTCACCCGGGATCGTAAATATCACAGATGTTATTGCGGTCAATCTTGTATGTGACGTCATCGATGGCAGTTACAGCGCATCAGATACTACGACGGCACAACAGGGGTTTATCCTGTATACGTTCACACCAAGAGACCCCCCTGGTTTTCTGATTGTGCAAGAACCAATCAATCCGGTCTATCTACGGTGTCATAACCCGTGGTTGTCAACGATAAATTTCAAACTCACCGACCAGAGGGGGAATTTGTTGGACCTGCGTGACGAGACTGTTAGTATAAACTTACTGGTGAAGTCCTAAGTCAAGGGCTCCATAATTTGCACTGATCCATTTTCGAGTTTCTCGTGCTAGCACGCATTTAAAAAAAAACGGTTGTGTATAATGTATCAACCCGAGTACATTCATGCACGAGTTCATATTCATGATAAGCAAATTCTTCACGAGGCAATAAAAACCGCATTCGGACAGACACGAGAACAGATTATGAACTGTTCTCGTTGTTGTATTGATGCTGAAGCGCTTAAGCAAATCCTGAAAATCTGAAAACGCCCTTGGAAACTCTTCGAGTTGGGAAACTCTTCGAGTTGGGAAACTCTTCGAGTTGGGAAACTCTTCGAGTTGGGAAACTCTTCGAGTTGGGAAACTCTTTGAGTTTCCAAGGCAAAAAAAATAATACACTTTTTTTTTACCGGTAGAAATGTGCTTTACATTTCCACGCTGGCGTGGTTCAGGTTCTACTTTCACCTGGTGTGAGTCACACGCGGTGGACTTCTTCGGCGTCACAAATACTAGTATTTTCAGGCATTTCCGCGTCTAGATTCTTTATATAACCTTTTAACAGTCTCACCCTGGTGTTAATTAATTTTCGAGTCTCATACTCGGATGACAATCCAAGACGAATCTTCTCAACTGCATGGCACAGTGGAATAAATTCAGATACCTGATTTTCAGTTATCGTGGCAAGTGATCTGTAAACACGATCCTGTACATTTTTAATGAACCTATATCTGGCAGGGAGATTGTTCTTCCCCAACCGTGATAGCTCATTCAGGGATTCAAAATCTGACATAATTGTTTCAGTGTCTAGTAAAATATTAAAACCTCGCTGTTGTAATTCTTTAATTTCAACAAGTATGGTATTTATGTTTTCGTGATTCATATTATTATATATTTTCATATTTTTAAATGCATGAAAAATGCTTTACTGAGCGATGCTCGCATCGCCAAACACACACATAGATAGATGAGCGGTTATCACTTACCGGGTTACGGTTCTTTCATGAGTCCTTTGTTGTGATTTTTCCCTTAGGGACCTCATGTTACCGTTTATTTTTTGGGGGGGGTTACAACATCCTCGGAGGAGTTATCGTTGTTTGTGTCAATGATAGGAGTTATATAACAGAATGAAATCTTCTGTTTGAGCTTCTTGGAAAATGCTGTTTTGTAGATCCCATCTGCGACATGCTGTACAGCAGGTGGACAAATACCGAAATACCCACCGGCGGCGTTTATTGACTGGAATACAATTTCTTCACCTGTAATTGCGTTTATAGATTTAATAGCTCTTCTTGCAACTGTTTTACAACACCCTGTGTTACCCAGTAGGCAGTTCTTGCTCTGAGTGACCACGCGAAGATTGTTTATAGAGTTATCAAGTATGTTACCGTTAATGTGATCAATGACAAAACCCTTAGGGATCACTCCAAAGAAACATTCATAGACGAAACGATGACATAAATACCTCCCTTTCCTAACAGTAAATCTTAAATAACCAGCATTATCAACTGTACCAACTTGTTTCCTCCGCGTGCAGTGTCTCACTATGCCATCTCGGTTTGCCTCATAATTTGGAATAGTTGGATGTGGGACGAATTCTTGATTCATTATACTATAAGCAAATCATTTGTCTAATTCATAATTTGCCTGAAAACTTATTTATGTAATCACGCTCCGAGAGAGCGTTATCACAGTCTGGATATTTTTTATCATAATACCGTTTTAGTTCTCGATAGCGTTTTCCACCACACGCTGAACATAATTGCGTTTTTCCTCGTACTCCAATGCCGCATCTGATACACGGTATCGGTCCTAGACTCCCCCCGCGGACCTGTTGAGCATGTTGTCCACAGTATTCGTGTCTGCATGGTTTGCTACACGGCGCTGATGAATTTAGTTTAATCCACTTGCATTGGTTCATTATATATAATATTTTTGTCTATTTAAATACTTGTCTTAATTATAATATGGAGGAATTTGAAAGACTATCCAGAATAAAACCCGTATCAGGTTCTCGATTCGATCTTGACCGGTTAACCGCTGATCCACGACGAAGAGAGTTAGCAACGGTAATTGGTGTTATCAAGAGTGCCAAAGAAGAGTTTCGTCGTGATGGTGCCGCACACACGTGGTCTTCGTATAAAATTATCCCCGACGCGAGCGGGGAAATGCAAAGCATTTCTCGTGGCCGTATCATTGATGCTACCATGAACGATACAATCGCGCGTAACATAATTGGGTATCTCGACGATAGAAGATATTTCATACAGATAAAATTTATTGTTGGAGTCGGCGACGAAACGTGGATTATCAGAGACAAACTAGACCCTGTTCTTGATGCCAGAGGCGTTCGTGGAAAAACCGTTCTGTTAAGTAAAGACTCAAAACCGGGAGTACTTGTTGGGATTGATATACCATATTATGCCAGAGCGTATCCTGTGACCGCAGTCATTTATGGAATTTATCCGATGAAGAAACCACGCGTTGATAAACTCAAACCGATGAAGGTGTCGCCGTTGACAGAGTCAAAGATGAATTGTGTAGCTGAGCGAGTAATGGAACATTTTAAAAATGCAATGCGAGGAAACGGCCTAACACCGCTAAGACAAACTAAAATAACAGCGTGGGCGACACGAGTAGCGGATAAAGGAGCGTCAATAAATGATGTTGCTGAGCTAGAGCGATTACTAAAATTTCCTATAACGGTTTCATCGTTAACCGGTGAGGTATTGTATGAGTGTAAATACAATTCCCGTGGAACACCAATAACTATTATCGATCATAACAGTCACGCCTGGACTGACTCGGTTAGGATATTCCCGCAAGACCGTGTTGTGAAGTATTATCCGGAATTGCCGAGCAAGGGAAATGCAAGCATGGGAACCGCTAACGGTTCCACGGGTATGTTTGATTTTATTTATCAGATAAGTAAAACCGATCCAGTGTCTGTGTGGTTATTCAGAAGTAGTGAAGATGGAGAATATGATCAGTTTGTGAGACCCAACGGGGAAATATACAGAACAACGGCGTTACAGCAGGAAATGAAAAAACTCGCAGAAAAATATCATGCGGGCAACACTGATACATTACTGACACACTGTTTTACTGTCCCGGGTGTTGCCGCACATGTAGCCCGGGAACGAAATTCATGGAGACCAACTCCGAAAAGTTTTCTTGCGGATATCCAACAGAGCTGTGTTGAATACGGACACGGCGGTTTGTGGAATACTCAGTATGATCACCGCGGTATGATATCCGTGGACATGACGGCGTGTTATCCAGGAAGTTTCCTTGGGCGTGGAGAATGCAGCGAATATTTTAAACGGTTTGGCCACGTTACAAACTCGATGACAAGAGTTGCTGTAAACGGACCATTGCCTGATTTTGACTTGACCGGATTTGCTTGTGTGTCGTCGTTTAAATTCGCTAAGGATTTACATCCTGTGTGTTATGTTTGGTTTGGCAGACATTTCGTTGAGAAGCGATGGGCACCGATAGTGTTATTGCGATACATGCTTGACAGTCGAATACTGTTGTCGCTGACGGTCAGCGAAGCGATTATATGTTATTATCGTCAAACCGAAGTTTGGTTGCCAACTCCAACGCCGGTTACGTTAGAAGAAGTCATCGAAGATTGGTCACGAGAATATCCAGAAACTTCTATCGACGCTATCATCAAGAAAGCTCCTGAAGTACTTAAAAACAAACTCAGAAATGACGAAAGTACAGCAAAAGATCTAGGACGAAGAATAATAGGGAAATTCACTCAAGGTGGAGCGTATGATCATAAACAACATCACAGTCGATTAATCATGGACAAGACTGAATTGGATCTTGTTGTCGCTGATGCAGTCACGAACAACATGTTCTGTAACCGCGAAGATGTGTTTCTGTCAAACGGGGAAAAACTAGGGACTGTTTTTAGTTATATTGACGGAGAATCATCTCAGTACACACATTTGAGATCTTCGATGCTAGCTTATGTATCCATAAATTTGTTGTCGATGATTAATAGATTCCCTGTTGTCGCAGTGAGAGTTGCAACGGATTCATTTTATATTAATAAAAAACACTCAGCGCTGTTGGATAATGTTATATCGGATGATCCATCGTGGGGCTCGTGGAGAATAAAGAATGAAATGTTACAAGGATATTGTAAATCGGCTGATGTTGAAATCGAGGATGAGTATCGCAGCGCAGAAATGTCTTCGACGGTTTCGTCGGGGGCAACTTCGTTGTTGCCGCCGGTGCACGATCCTGTTACAAGACACAAAACAGTTTATCTGAACGGTCCTGGTGGTTCTGGTAAGACAACTCGGGCGATTGAATTATTTAGAAACTCTGACATGATTGTGCTAACACCCACACACAGACTTGCCAGGGAGATGAGACAACGGGATGTTAACGCGTGCACGTATCACAGTTTTTTCAAATACAGCGGCGGCACGTGGACACCTGAACGAATGGGAACGAAATATATTCCCGAGAAAATCATCTGGGATGAGATAGACACTGTGCCGTTGGATACATTAAAACAGTTTCTGGATTGGCTGCTAAAGAAAAATACCGCAGTGGTGATGTGCGGCGATCATGGTCAACCACCCCCATTTACAGGTGAATCTCCACACGAGTGGCTGAAAACTTTTGTAGATTATTATGAGGAAATAACTAACGATGTTAGAGCACTCGATGAAACGCTGAAAGAGTTTAAGACACTAATCAGGCTACAAACCAATAAAGTCCAGTGTGAGATAATGCGTGAAATAATTCCAGAGACTTCGCTGAGCGACTTTTGGGAAACGTGGAAACCAGGTGATTTAATTGTGGCAAGTAGAAAGATAGTCAGGGACACACTTCAGCAGCGGTTATTTCAGTTACATCAGAAGAAATTTCCCATGTTGCCAGTGCCGTTGTGTTATAGACCAGCTGATACGCGATTGCAGAATATTGATGTTGATATTCCAGGGCGCCTGACTGCGTCGGGTCCGGAGAAACAGAATTTAGTATTAAATGATATTGTCACAGTTGATATTGATGCTGTTGAACAGGCACTGAAAATGAGCAAATCCCCGTGGACGCTAGGATACGCTATGACCATCCACAGTTCGCAGGGACTAACTATTTCAGATACAACAGTTTGGATTGTTGATGATCGCATCGAGTGGTCAAATTTAGTTTATTTAGCCGTGTCAAGAGTAAGAAGGATAGCTCAGTTACAAAGAATTGTATTAGATGATGTTATCAACGACAGCATCAACAGATCAATCGCTGATGATACAATAAGAAAGAAATTAGCCGGTTACAAACAGAGCGACAAAAAAAATGGTAGAGAGTTTGATCCCAAACAAAGTTTGGATGTTGAATTTGTAATACAATTACAACAACAGCAGAATAATCACTGTGCGAGTTGTAATTGTTTATTGCTGTGGCAGTATTCGAAAAACGACCCAAGACAATTTACCGTAGATAGAATAGATAGCAGTCGCGGTCATACACGTGAAAATGTGATGTTGACCTGTCTTGAATGTAACCGACGCAGAGGTGTTGCTGCAGTTATTTAAATGATTGAATCACTTTAGTGCGGATCACTTTAGTGCGGATCACTTTAGTGATCGGGGTGGTAATTGTGTATCCGTGGGAATCACCTGAAGTTGCTCGCGTGTGAATCCACGCTGAGGAGCAGTTGAATCTAATCTGTAGATTGCGTTTCTCCCAGTTGATCTTGTTATGCTGGATATCTTATGTGTAGTAACACTCCATGTGGGATCGGTTGCTCTTTTTTTTCCTCCTTCTAGTTCGCCTGGTTCGTATAAATACCTAACGGTGACATTACCCAGCAGTGGGGACGCTAGCGTTCCTGGCTGCGTTGAAACATGTCCGCGTTCACTGACGCGGGGTATATATTTTTTTGTGATTGCATTTACAGGTCTCATGTTTGTTGTTCTGGTAATTTCATTATTCAGCGCGGCTATCACGTTTGGCAGTCTTGCAACCCATTCACGAGATCTCGTATCGTAAATGAATTCCCTCGCGTACTGGTATCCGAATAATCTCTCAGCGAGTGTTCTATTAAATCGCTCAACAATTGCCTGATCCCGATGAATTTCAGTATGCCCTCGTCGTATAACAACGTTATGCTGCTTTGTCAGTGATGATACCGCGCCCTGAAATTCTTTACCAGGATCAACTTGTAATAATCGGGGCCAGCTTAGAGGTCCTCGCTGATAAATTCGTTTAAACGCAGAGGCGACTTCGGACGCTGTTTTAGTCGCTAACGGTTCTGCTTCTTTGTATCTACTGGCAACATCAACTACTGTTAGCGCGTATTTGTATGTTTTTCTACGGACAGTATCATGAGGCAGGAATAGTATGTCAGCCTGATGAACTTCATTGGGCACACTAACATCAAAATGTGCAAAGTTGATTTGTCGAGGTGGTGGTAAGTAGATTTGCCATATTGCTTGTTTTGACAGCCATTTTTTGGCAACCTCGCGTGTTACTGATGCCGCGTTGGCGAGTTTATTAATTGCTGAGTTACCTCTCCAGTATCCGATTGGGGAATAATAAATCGCTTGCATTTTTATTTAATTATCCAGCGCCTAATACTAATTTAGATTTCATCGCTGATCTTACTAACCAATTAGCGAGTGACTCCTTAAATGATTTATTTTTTATGGCGCTTAGTGCATGAATTAATTTCACATCCGCGATATGCCTGTCTTGTAGATCTTTACTTCGATAAGCAACATCATGTATGTGACACGCTGCGTCGATAGCGTTTATCGGATACTCTCCCGGTTTTGGTTTAGATTGTTCATCAAGTCTGATATCTAGTCGGGTCCCTGGACCGCAGTAATTGTATCCTGGGAGATGTTTTTCTCCGGGATACTTTGCCCAGGGAGTTCCGGGGAGCTTTCCAAGTTTGGCTGCAATGTCACCTCCGCTAAATTCTCGCTTTTTTTTGAAATCTAAATTTTTTTGTGCCACATCGCGTACACTTACCAGAAAGTGCTTGTCTGTTATTTTTTGTTGTAATGTTTGTTATGTCGTTTGTAGGGGTTCGTGCCCGGCACCTCACACAATATAAATCCATAATTATTATTCCTTATATATAAATGGAAATTACAGATTTTTCTGCGACGCGAAGAAAGGAGCCAGTTAAGCATAATTCAGTGCTACCAAACTCTATCAGAATGATCATCATAGGACCGTCAGGATCGGGTAAAACGCAACTGCTGTTGAACATGATAATGAAGTGGATGAAGTGGGATAAGCTGTATTTGGTAGCACCATCTGTAGATGATCAGCGATGCTATAATGTTATAAAAGATTTTAATGAGAGTGCAAGCGCGCTGAGTAAAGACGGCGAGGAAGTAGTTGAATTTATCACTGATATCGAAGAAGCTCCCAGCGTTGAAGACCTTAACGGGGAAATAAATAACCTAGTAGTGTATGATGATGTGATGCTGGACAAGCAAAAAAATCCTGCAAGAATATTTTCCCGGGGTCGTCATAAAAACACCGATGTCATTTATGTTACTCAACGTTACACACAAATACCAAAAGTAATCAGGGATAACTGTAATCTTCTTGCGATATTCAATGGAGTTGATGTTCATACGCTGAGAAATATTCATCAAACCTGGTGTAGCGGCGATATGGATATTAATAAGTTTAAGAATTTCTTTAGTCGCGCTCAAAGAAACCCGCATGGATTTGTGACAATAAATTTACACGACCCGCGGACACGATACCGTATCGGACTTGATACATTGTATGGTTAACATAAAAATGTTTTTCCTTGGAAACTCATTTCGTAGAGGGGCAGAGGGAATGGACCCACCCCATGGATTTTGCAATAACGACCCCCGCCACGAAACTGTTTCAGATTTATTGAAGTAACCCAAATTGTCAGTGCAAACTCAACGATTTTGTCCCTGAAAACTCTTCGAGTTTGTCCCTGGAAACTCTTCGAGTTTTTTTGGGACATTTTTTTTGTCCTGTATTCTGAATAGAAGGGTTTATTTCGTCGAAATAAGCCCTCTATCGAATAGTTTCCGTGGGGAGGGGTTATTGTGCAAAAAGTTTTTGGTCTGTTCTCCCTCCCTGCTGCTATTGCTCCGGACAGACAAATCGGATTAACAATGCAGTCTAGCCAAGGTTTTATAATCACTCTCGCTTAATCCATTTTTGTTTGATTTTGATATTACTTCAGATAAAATCTAGAATCCTATTGACACTGAATGTTATGCATGGTATTTGGTCCCATCGACACTGAATGTTATCGTGGTATTTGATCCTATTGACACTGAATGTTATTCGTGGTATTTGATCCTATTGACACTGAATGTTATCATGGTATTTGATCCTACTGACACTGAATGTTATTCGTGGTATTTGATCCTATTGACACTGAATGTTATCATGGTATTTGATAGCCACATTTTAAGTTCTGACTGAAATCTAGAACATGGTCATTAGCATCTGGCATAATAATTATCATGTAAAGTATTTATTTGTTGAACTGTGTGTCTGAATAT
This sequence comes from Sinohyriopsis cumingii, assembly GCA_028554795.2. Lineage (NCBI taxonomy): Eukaryota > Metazoa > Mollusca > Bivalvia > Unionida > Unionidae > Sinohyriopsis > Sinohyriopsis cumingii. The sequence goes on from CM068824.1 coordinate 14,885,868, forward strand.
AGCGGTGTGACGATTTCATATTTACCATATCTAAATTCATTTCCCACAATTCCTCGCGTTCTTCAGGAATGTTAATGTTTTGTTGAAAAGTGGTGTTGTATGAACACCAGTGAAGTAGAGGAGGTATCATCTAGAAAATGCATTATAGTTGAGCGAATGTTTTCAGGTAGATCATTAATCATCATCATCATCATCATCATCATTGGCGACTCGGTCTCGAAAGACCATGCGAGTAGCGCCCTTGGGGAGTTGCCTGTCTCTGTTGGCAACGTCTGCTGTGGCTGTGCAGGCCTATACGTGAGTGACAGTCCCTACTGCAGTTGGTGCAGACATACTGGGAAGTCTGCATTACTGTGGTTGCTGTTGCGTTCTTCTTTCTCTTACGTTTCTCTGCCACCAACTGGCCTCTCCTCGCATCAGCGACTGATATGCCATTGTTTACCATCAGTCTCCAGAGGCACCTGGAGATCATTAATATATAGCAGAAAAAGGATGGGACCCAAACTAGAGCTATTCAATACTAGGTATAACCGATATCTAGGAATCACCTTGAAGTCTCACTGACCAATTACATCCTATATGAAAAAAAACTTTAATCCAATTTAGTATGTTCTTATACCAAATGATTAATAATTTATAAAGTAAGTTTAGGTGACATCATTTATCAAAAACTTGAAATCTAGCAATATGATGTTAGCGTTATGTCCCTTCGAAATACTGAAGCTAATTCTTCAAATGGTTGTTTAATGTGACCTTATCACGCATGCCATGCTGTATGGTAGACGCAACGTTATGTTCTCAATCAATATATCAAATATGTGTAATCGAAATTTGACTTAAGATTGCTGCAAGGCTTGAATAATTGTGAACCCTTTTATAACAATTTGTAGAAATCTGACAATAATGTAATGATTTATTGTAGATAATCTAAAACAATAGACGATATTTCATTTCTGAGTGTTTCACGTATTTTTTGGCTTTATTGTGTCAAAATCAGTTATTTCCCTTGGGGTGGGGTGGGGGGTCAAGACTTGCAAGCAGTTTAAGTGTGGTATTTAAAGAGATATATGGCATTTGTGAACACTAACATTTGCAGTTGTCAGGATTATAAGGTATAATGAAATAGCTTTGAGCAATAATAACACCAATCATTGTTCTTGAAGAGTGTAATAATTCTGTTATAATTAATTTGAGGCACAAATTGAGAGTATATGATATTTTTTGGAGGATGACTTCATACGCCGATATATGACTTGATACGATTACTGAATAATCCGAAACTTATCATTGTTTCCTCTGTTGATAAAGCCAGCTTTATTCTAAGGCTATAGTATATCTGTTCTTGAAGGCTCAGTAGTAATCAGCAAACCCTATTCTTCAAAACTTTCGATTCTGATTTACCTCAGTTGAACATTCATTTTCTTTTATTTCATTCGTTTCTTTTTCCATGTTGCCTTGTTCGCTACTGCTTTTTGGGACTTTGCAAAGTCCATGCCTGTTCACTCTTTGATGTTATCTTCCATTCTCTTCTGTCTGTCTCGTTTTCGCTTTCCTCTCACTGTGCCCTGTAGGATAGTCTTTGACAGGCCAGATGAGCGTCAGACGTGACCATACCATCTTTACAGCGGTAAACAGATCTTCATATGATCCAGTTGCACTCTGGATTCTAATGCTCAATGCCGGATTGGAAACGTGATGTAAGTATGAGATATTCAGAATCCTTCGATAACATCTCATCTCTAAGGCATGCTGTCAGGGACCCCGTCTCATGTGCATACAGAAATATGGATATGACGAGGGAGCACATAAGCTTGATCTTGGACCCAAGCATGATGTGACTGTCCTTCCAAATAGGCTTCAGCCTAGCCAGTACAGCTGTTGTCGGCTCAATCCCCGTATAAACCTCAGGTTTGCAAACTGCACCAGAACCGATAGCAACTAGGTACTTCAAGCTTGTCACTGTTCCCAGCCTTGTCCATTCACTCTTATTTGCGTTTGGATGCCACTCGGGTGTTTTTGTCATTAGCTTGATCTTTTCAGCACTGATCTTCATCCCATACCTTAGTGATGCTTGGATGAGACGCTTCACTATGGTTTCCAGTTCTTGTTCATCTCCTGCTAAGCCATCGATATCATCAACGAGGTGCAGGCTGGTGATCGTTCTGCCTCCAACACTGACGCTGCCGTCACGGTCTTCCAATGCATCGGACGTGACCCTTTCTAGTTAGATGTTGAAGAGAGTTGGTTAGAGGAGGCACTCCTGTCTGACTCTGACTGCGGTTATGAAACAATCTCCTATATTAGCATTGACAATAACTGCGCTAGTCCCCTTTAGATACAGGTTTTCCATGCTGTTGATTTTTGTGTGTTTGTATCGCATATCCGTATGGTGGCCCACAACGCTGCATGCCATTCCTTGTCGAAAGCCTTCTTGAAGTGTGTGAATAAATAATAGAGGTTCTGTTGATGCTGCAAATTCATTTCACAGAGGATTTTGCGCTACGTCCTACTCTGAAACCAACCTGTTCTCGACCATTGATGTGCTCTACTTGGAGTTTCAGTCTGTTGATGATGATTTTAAGCATAACATTGCTTCGGTTACTGATGAGGCTAATTATTCGGTAGTACTGGCATAACTTCTGATTCTCTGTTTTAAGGAGTGTGACGATCAAAGACTGTTTGCTATATTTTTTCCAGATTGTTGTGAGGACATGTAACATGGAGATTCTTCCTGCTTAAACAAGTTCTGCTAGTATATTATCTACCACAGCTGGCTTCCCCTTTTTAATGTCTTTATTTCGGCTTTTACTTCTTTCCTGAGGATCGGGTGGACAACCTCTATTGTGATCAGTGGGACGTTTAGTACAACTTTGTCTCCAGAAGTCTCCTGGTTGTAAAGCTCAAAGCAGTACTCCCTCTATCTGTCAAGAATATCTTGGTCTTCTGTTTCTCTGTTGTCAGGTCTTACACCAACTGGTATGCCATTTAATTGCTATTCTGGTTCAGGCTTTTCGCGATTTCCTTACATTGGTCCTCTTAAACGCGTCCCTTCCTTCTTTAAGCTTTTCTTTATCTTGTTGTCAATCTCCCTGTATTTTTCTGCTTCTTCAAGGTTTCCTCGCTTCCACCTCAGTTTTCTCCTCACATCATTTAGGCCGAGGATATCTGATGTGATCCAGGACTTCTTTATCCTACGATGTTTGCCGAGGATCTCGCTGGCTGTGCCTATGACTGATGTGTTGAAGGTGGAGATCAAGGAGTCTAGGTTTATTTCGTCAGCACGCAGAATTGTGAGTGGTGCAAACTTGCCGCCTAGTGATACCTCAAATGCCACGCATGAATCTTTAAGTTATTTTCTTTTTAAAGTTTAAACATGATCTTGACCTGTATTGACCTCTCCACAGAAGATGTTTGATAGCATCATTAGCAAGTCATGGTCGCTTAATATGTCAGCTCCTGGGAAGCTACTTGTTTTGACAATGTTGACGCTAGATCGGAAGAGTGTCCTCACCAAAACGTAGTTAATCTGGTTGTGGTGTTTTCTGTCTGGACTATGCGAAGTCCATCTTTTAGACGGTTTCGGGGGGCCAAGGGTATTCGTTAGAATTAGGTTATTCTAGGTGGCAAGGTCCGGACTTTCAGTCTTCTCACATTGGTTTGTTCATTCCAGTATGGATTACAGATTTCTCGCCAGTCTGCCAGTTCGTCTGCTGGTGTGTCTTCTCCTACCTTGGCGTTCCAGTCTCCTTGAATAAATAGAATATCCTTCTTGGATGCCTGGTCAGTGATGGTTTGAAGCTGGTCATGGAAGCAACCATTTGTTTATCATGGTTAGATGTTTGGACATAAACTCTTATGATGGTGATATTGAAAGGAGATGCCCTCAAGCGAATGATAATTATACTGTTAAACAACCTTTGACTGAACTCACAATGTACTTATGTACCATAAATCTGATATTCTCATATTTGTTTTCATGTCCACAAAAAATCTTTATGTCCGTCATCTGTTGATCTCTCTCTCTCTCTCTTCGAAGTTCCTACAGCACCTTTCGTCGAGTCCAAGGATGTGCCATTGGTATCTTCCCATCTCAAAGGTTTGCTCCTCGAGTCTCCCTGCTATTTTTAATGTCCTGGCATTCCAGGTTTCAATGGTGATGTTATCTCTTGCCCGTACTCAGATGGTGGTTGCACCAGTTGCACAATTATGATCTCCATTCTGGTGATCATCGGATGGCGCGGTCATTGGTAACCCGGGCTGCTAGCTGTCTCTTCAGATGTGTTCAACTTGACACTATTTTGTAATGTGTAATTCACTGTCTCCCCAGCAGTGTTATGTGTGACAGTATATTGGTATCACTGTCTGCCCAGGTAGTGTTGATTGTGACAGTATCTTGGTAAAATGTCATTCGGTGTCTCGACAGCAGTGTTACCTGGGGCAGTAACTAAGTAATATGTCATACACTGTCTCTCCATAAGTGTTCATTGTGACAGTAGTCACATAATGTCACTCGCTGTCTGTCCGGCATTGTTCTTTTGGACAGTATTTGGCAATATAATATAATATTAACTGTCTAGACACAGGTGTTTTGTGTGACAGTATATTGGTAATATTTGCTGCAAACAAATTAAACGTGAACAAGCCAGACTGTCTGATGCTCTAATATCTGGTAGTGAACTTGAAGCAAGTATAATCTCTGTTTGTAACATCATTTTGCGACCTTTCAAAGTTTTTGATTGATTACTGATCGTAATTTGTTTTTGATATGGTTGAAACTGTAAAAGCTGAAGACAAATTGATTTTATTTCAGCTTTAGTCCAGTAGTGCTTCAGCAAATTTAATGAGTTGAACGGAGATAGCACCGAAGTACATTTCTAACATGACTAATGGGCTATATTAACTGAATTCGAGCCGTCAAGACTATAAAACTGTGTATTACCGAAGCGAAAAAGTTTTCATACTGAAATCAGTAGAATATGCTTCTGTCACTTAAACATGTAAAGAAGAATGGGTCAACGAAAGAAAACCCAGTCCCTATTGGACTCATTTAACTTGCACTGAGACGTTGCAGCCAAATCTCAGCCTGACTGAGACCAAAATGTAATTATTAAAGCCAGTTGAAGGGCACGGTACTGTCAGTAATTACGTATTAAAATTGTACCATTTGATTTAGTGTATCGTAACATTGTCAGGAAAGTGTCGTATATTTGTCATACAATTGACGTTTGAGTGACGTTTTATATATTTCTATCCAGTAGTTGGACATTGACTACCAGTTATTGATGTATCAAATATATTTACATCGTAAACGATGGAAAAATACAATTTCGATCATAATTTTTAAAATATAATTTCACAGCGATAACATCAAATTGTTATTTTAAAATCACGCGAAACTGATCAATATAAACAAAATTAGCTGGCGCCCCTGTTAATGAGTACTACGTTATCACAGAAATAATGTAAATCATCAACAAATCAATAATTCTGAATTCCATGTCAATATACCTCGATGCAAGAGGTTTACGGATGTATACATTTTTCATTAAAAGGAAACGAGGGGTATATCATTGATACAACGTGCATACTGTACATATATTTTATTTATATCACATACAAATACATATATTTGCCCTTTGAACGGAGTTTAAGATTGACTACAGACAAATTTTGCATTGACCGAGTGAATAAACTCTTCACATACCGAGTGTGTCCGCTGCAAAATGTAGTTCTAAGCCTTTTGTTGCTGTTTACAATCATCTTTGCACAATGATCAGTTGGCTGTTTTCTTATTTGAGTCTCTATTTTTATTCACATTGATTAAATCAATATAAGACACACTTTAAATATGAAAGATGGTTTTAATGAAGAAAGTAGAGCACTACACACGCATGGTTAGCTACGTCATTTGTTACATATATTTGATTTAATTTATATTTGATTTAAGTTGTATTTGATTTGATTGATTGTTTTTGGGTTTTGCAATCTTTTTATTTTCTTTACCTGTCAATGTAATGTAATTTTGTTTACTAGGAATTTGATATTTTCCAGAAATTCAGTTTGATCTGAATGTTTATATAAATACCTATTAATATAAACAATTGTTTCTATTTTTGACTTAGTTCCTGGCCTTGATTGAGGGTCAAGTAAACAACTTTTTTCTAGGAGTAAAATGATCGGTTCTTATCAAGGACATACAGGAGCTATGTGACTTTTACATGTAAACATGATCACGTCATTCTCTATTTTGCAATATATTTCGCAATTAGTCATTACCTAAATTGCGAAATACTGAGTAATATTAGTGATGTTTGGAAAGAGAGAGAGAGATCGGAATCCAGGGTTTTTAAACATTTGATGTCAAGTTGTTTGTTTTTTTCTGTTGTGACCAGAAATGAACTTTTTAGTTTTTGAGTTATTAGTTAATTTTTCTCCAAATCATTTGGACTCTAAAAAATTAATTAGTTTCTCTGGAAATATTATTGTATTCATACAGAATTCTTGAACAAGGACATATATTAAAAATTCTGTCTGGATTTCCAAGACCGGAAAATAAATTTTTTTGTTTGAACGTCAACACAGTACAAGCTTCAGCATACGTCATCGCCTTCCATCTTGGATTCTTCGTCGGGATTCAAACTTGAAATCATTAGAACATTTAAATATTAGGACTGCAAAAACTTTATTCGTCGATTATTTTTGTATTAATTTTGGATTTGATTCTGGAAACCGTAAGTTCTCATATTTTTTTCTTCCTTTTTACAGTATTTTTCCAGGGAAATAAATTATTTGTTATATTTTCTAAAGCTTGTTGTTTTCACTCTTTCTTGTTTTACTGTTTATTCGAGCCTAAACACGTGACATTCAAATGAACGTTCACCCATTCACGTACCGGCGCACGGACATTAGTGTGGAATAAAAACTAAGTGAAATGACGAACCAACAAGAGGTAATTAAGATATTTTAATAGATTTATAGTGGATCTAAGTCATTATTATGCTTTAATAACAGTACTACTGACCATACCCCCCCTCTCATTCTTTGGTCGGTTCGATTTATCTTTTATCAAGACACATCGAGGGATGACAACCGAAAATCCTCTACGCTCGTCTTTTCATAGATTTTCGCCCTCATCTTGCTACGATGGTCCAGAGAGAGAGAGAGGAGACTTCCTTTGGACATTTTCATATTTCATTATAATAGGTTTAAAAAACAACAACAAAACATTAAATACATCACAGTATGTGTATCACGTAACCGAGAAATTTAACATATGATCTTGACAGGGTTTACACATTTTTATCATGGATTATATAAACACTGTATATAATTCCCAAGGAAAGTGCTCACAAACCGTTACGACGAACAACATTCTTATAGGTTACTTGGTGTCAGTTCAATTTCAAGATTTTCATCCAGCACAAATTATTTTGGCTGTCACTCCAATAAATATATGTAAGTACTGGTTTGAGCTAAAGGTCATTTAGAAAAGATATGTTTAGATAACTAACTATTGTCCATTGCTGTAGGTTGTACGTTAATATAATATTGGTAAACATGCTGTCATGGTCATTTGACCATAAGACATCTGGTAGCAAAGTTACGACCCACATCCTGGTCGTCTTATTGTGTCTTAGGTTTTTATATAAGGTTCTGGTAAACAAACTTATTCATTTCTATCTTAATATCAGTCCTTTGGTAATCTATAATCAGACATTTTAGTTGACCTTAGTAATAATTTGAGAGACATTATCTACATTATTCATTGAAATAACAATGTGCTTATTAATGTTTGGACCAAATCACTATTTTGTATGGGAAGTAAAAGAGCATGTGCCAGTATCTTTTTTTTGGACTTGATATGATGGAAAGTAAATTGTTGAACTTGACTCAGACAGCGCTAAGATATACCCCCATGTGCTAAGTTTGGTTAAATCTATCAATAATATCGGGGAGGGGGTATTTAAGTGACATCAGTTTAGACGTTCCTCTAATATGTGCGCAAACTAGGTATTGACATAGAACTCGTACTTCTAACAATACTATCGCTTTTTTTACATTGTTGTTGTTTTTGTAAATTGTCTGTTGTCTTTGTACAATGATGGCATTTTCCCAGCACTTAACTTCTCTTTTATTTTATTTTTTTTGGGGGGAGGGATCCGAAAGTGGGAACATATATACTATTGCAGTGTGGTCCATTTTCATTGGATGTTAAAATATGTGATTTGCAGTAACCACAGAATTCACGAAAATTGGTATCTCACGAAAAATGGTACAGGGACAGGGATGTTTGGAAATTACTCATCACAAGATTTGACATTGCGATGGACTCCAGTTTATCTGCAAAAATCCCCAATCGTCACATGTTCAAATGCAGTGAAAACTTCGTGGCAATCCAGATAACATTCGTAGTTTGAAACTAAAATGGAAAATCCTCATATATAAAACTGCGCCATTTCTTAAATACTATATCTTTGATACAAAAGATATATACTGCAAACATATTAAAAGCTACAAAAACATGGAAATAGCGGAAATCCAGTTGATAACAATGTTTTCAAGACAGGAGCATCAACAACTAGGTGGAAGGCACATACTGATAAGTTTGTAAGACCTATACAAGTTAATAACAGCATATATAAAGTTGATATGCAACCATTATTTTGAGACGGAAATATCAACAGTTTTTTTTTTGAGACATAAAAACACGCTTATGAAGGTATACTAGTAAACGTGGTGTATCGGATACGTAGTGGATATCAACCATGGTTCTCAAATTAATTGTTTAGAATTCTCCTTAATTTGTCTTTCACAGTAAGACATCTCTTTTTTTATTCCGATATCTAATAACTTTCTATTTACTTTGGCGTAAAATATATTGGGATTAAGAAACATTAATGAATTTTCTTGTTTAATGTATATTTCTCTTTTTGTTGCAATTTTGTATATTATTATATTTCAGATATTTCAAATACTAAGTCGCAAGCATATATGTATCGACAATGTTCAGAATATAATTTAGTGCTGACATTGGTCATGGAACTATTTTCTCAACAAATATTTGGTCTCTGTTTCAGAAAAATATTTGTATTCCTTACAGCAATACATTCATTCTCGTCAAGTGTTCCTAACGAAAATAGTTGTATTGTATCACAGACAACTACTCGTTCTTATTTATATTCGTTCCCAAAAGAGATTGTTTATTGTCAATTTGATCTTATGATTGATTAAATGGCACCATTTTAACCTGCTGGCCATTAATATGCAAGACAATAAGCATTCTAAATATCTGCATATCTCATGATTCTATAAATATGTAAATTCAAGTGATTATTATATAATTTAGAATCAAATCATCCTAAAACGTAATAAGAAATGCCGCATTCCAATTGCAAATCGGTGTTTATAGCTCTACAGAAAGATTTGTTTTGCATTTTATTTGGCTGGATCTTTAAGTATGAAGGATTAGTTCGGACTCACCATATTGGTATTTTACTCAAAATTTGTTTAATTTTACACAAAGACAAATTAACTAGACTTTAGTATGTTCGTCTTGAAACGTTTTTAATCCCGCGCTTTAACTAGTGCAGTTATACAGTGTTTTTGTAGCATTGACTTTTCTAGTTCTCTGGTTCTGATGCTTCGATCATTACTAAGGATTTCTGGAAAAGAAAATCAGACTAGAATCTTCAGTTCACTCTCTTGATCTAACAATTCCATCAATGTTTTAATGACACCCTCACTCCCCCCCCCCCATAAACAATACACTTGACAAATGCAAATATATGGTCTAAACTATTAATAATACAATATTTTACTTAATTTGTGCCGATAAATAAAATTTAAACTGCATGAACATCAAAACACTAATACGCAATGCATTATTTCTCTTCCTTTTGAATTAAAAATGTGAAGCGTGCATTCGTGCCAACCATTTGACATAAGAATCTTCAGCTTCCTTTTTCCTATAGATATTTTACAAACGTCACACATTATTTATATATCTATGCTAATGAAATGTTTTCGTACAATCTTTGCAATAATGGGAATAAGGAGGGGTTTCTTTGGACAGTAAAACGCATGCTGTCAAGACTCTTTAGTCTAAAGATCGTTTTGCATACAGTTGTAACTATACAACGCATTGAAGGTTGACATTGTCCAGATGACTGTAGAAAACTCTATTGTAATTTATATTTAGTGTGCAGCATCATCTCAGTGCCATTGTAGTATACTGCACATGTCCACTCATAATTGTAAAATCTGAAGTCACTCCGAGGATTAATTATATTGAATAATTAGAAATGTTGTATCAACAAAACTATAATTTAACTGTACATAATAAGATCCAGATGTAACTTCAATCACTTGTATAATACGAAATTCAGTTTGATTCCAAATGCAAGAATCCTATGAACGGTTGAATGAAAAGAAAACAAATGTAAGGAAATCTGTATTGATCTATGAGGTCAAAGGCCCATGTACAAAGAGGTAATCACAAACATATATACACAAGGCTCACAGTAAAAGATATATACATTAGCTGAACATTACATAAATACGAGAGGTATTTAAAAACGTACTGAATATTACTGAGCAAAAGGTTATTTATTAACAAAAATTACAACACACCTTTACATACGTCTCAAATGGATGATCGAATTGTTTTGATATGTTGTTGTTCATACACTGGGAAACTTCACATCCGGCCGCATGAGGTTTTCAGATCGTCAGCCCATCTACGAATCTTTCATAACGGGATTCAGCATCAGATCACTTTGATCTACACGAGGGCTGCATGGATGACGTGTCTGGGTTCTTTTTAATGAAGTTTGTCTTTACCGCGTTGTCATGGAGAAGATGAATACATTGGGTACAGGTGCGCGGACGGGTGGTTTGTGTTCTGCAGCCTTAAGAAATTCTTTGGAGGCATACAAATATCTATAAACAGCAGAATCAACACTGGTACCTGGACGACTGGACCTTTTGCATCGAAAGATTGTAGGTATAAAATTCTGCTAACAGTCTAAGTCGAGTGATTTGTGGACTGCTCCTTTTCTCAGATCCAGACATCATTATTTTTTCTTTCGACTGGTTAAAAATAAAAAAAATCATGCTGGTTTGAAAAAGCCAGTGCATGCTTAATCACCTTTGACAGTCTCATTCAAACGTCTGTAGTCGCTCGTTTCATATTTGGCGAGTAGCTGTTTTGCAATTTAAACCCGACTCTGTTTTTAACAGCCTCTTGCACAATTCCTTTTTAGCTTTAAATGAGTGTATAATGTATTAAAACACATAGCTAATTAATCCCAGTGATAATATAACTATATTCTACTGTATACAGAGCATCTGCTTCTATTGCCATCTCAATAGCAGCCACGTTCCGCTTACTAATCGCGGACAAAAGTCTACCAGAACAGAAGTCATCTTCTATAGATAAATATATATAGTTATTATTCTATAAACGTGAAAGTGCATCTACAACTAGATCATCTTTCACCTTTACGTATCTGATGTCAATATTATATTCCTGCACATACAACTCCAGTTTAATAAGCTCTGATTTCTGTATTTCATCTTGCAAATGAAAATAAGGGGGTTGCGACCAATGAATACAATAATCAGAGAAGGGGCTGAACTAATATATATTTCAACCTGTTACAAAGCCAACATCAAAGCAAAACGTCCCTTCTCGATCGTGAAATAGTTTCTCTCTCCTTTTTTAACTTTTTAGAAAAATAGTACACTAGATGATTACCTTAGCATCTACAGGTTTAACATACCTATGCCTCCCGATATGTCTTAGAAATGTAACACAAGCACGGCAAAGCTCACTTTTACTTACATTAATTGTCAAGTTTGCGTCAATGAATCTATCAACAAATTTCTGACTTGTCACCAAGTGATCTTTCCAGGTGTCATTGTAGATGACATCATGGATCTAAGCAACTATCCAGACTAGATGTAACCATGTTCATTGAAAGTTGGAAAGTGCAAGGCGAACCTTTCATCTCAAACATCATTAATAAAATCATCTGGAGTTATGAATGTCGAAATTTTATTTGCCCTTCCCGTCAGTGGGATTCGCGAGAATCTTTTAAAAAGATCAAATTCGGTGGTACATCTTGCATATCCAATTTTATCAAAGTAGTCATTGATTCTTTGCAATGGAATTACTGTTTTGGTCACACTATTCATTTTTCTATAGTCAGTGCACATGTGGGAAGTGTTATTTGGTTTCGGGGCAAGTATACATGGTGATTTCCAGTCATTTTTACTGTTTTTTGAAATCATTCTCCATCAATACTGAATTTCAGTTTTCCAAATATTCATAATTGAGAGGGATCATCCTGTACGGATGTTCTTCCACTGGTGTGGATTCAACAATTTCAACGTCATGGTAGATTTTATTTGTTCGTATTGGAACATCTGGAAATAAATGCTCATATTCAAGTACTAGTTGTTTTAATTAATTCTTTTCTTTTTGCTGCAGATGTTACAGTTTCTGGTCCAGATTATTCATAATTTCTGAATTTTGAAGATTGGTTAAACCCCAGTCACTACAGTCTGATTGCATTCCATCGCTTAAATCCTCCCTGTGTGGAACAGGTACAACTAATCTGACTGCATTCCATTGCTTAAATCAACTGTGCAAGGACTATAGTACATAGCCTGAAGAGGATTTTGTGGTAAGGGCAAAGCAAGAGAGCCAACACTCTGTCACCAGGCTATAAACTTCTTTCATTTGTAGTTTTGGCATAACTTAATTTCATCTTTGACTGAGTATAGTGCAGATTAGTTCTTGCAACTTCACAGTCCTTTGACAACTTATAGTTAATATTAGAAACAGAGTCGAGAAGACTAATTTCTATATCTTTTATTTCAACGGAGTTTCTTTTTTAACAATTGCAATGGTCTACGGACAGTATGTCAAAGAACTAGATAAAAGGGACTACACCCTAATGATTCCTTAACAGATTCTCTAACAGCAACCAACAGTAAATGAACACCTTCGTCCCATTCATTTCCAGTATCAAACAATACGACCGAATCATATTGTACAAAGTTCGATGAATTCTTTCCAACGCCTCTCGGTAAAATCTTTCAACTGCTGGATATCTAATTCATGCATACCTTGCTGGAAATTTCCAGACATGTAATTTGACCAATTCTCAGATTGGACAGATTTGGAAAGGCCAAATTGTGTAAGAAAAACTTACTCAAAGCTTGTGTTATGGTTTTAGTTTTAATATTCCTTAACAGAATTACCTATTGTAATTTTGTAGATGCACACATTATGGTCAACAAATATTGTTTGCCTGACTTGGCCTTAGGTAAGGCACCGAAACAGTCTACTATTATTTTGTCCAATGATTCGTCAAATGCAGGCATAGGCTGCAGATGAGCCTTAGTTACCTTCTGATTGAGTTTTCCTTCCATTTGACAATTATGACAACATCGACAACATTTACAAACATCACTTTTCAATTTTTGGCCAATAAAAATTATTCAAGATCTTCTGATAAGTCTTAAAGATCACTAAATAACCAACCAAAGGAGTTTCATGGGCAAGACTAAGAATTTCATGTCTATACAACTTAGGAAAAACAATTTGATAGCTCACTGTCCATTCGTCACTAGAGGCTACGTTAGGTGGTTTCATAAGGACCCAAATTTTAACAAAATAACAAACATGTATTTATGTGGCTTCAGTTTCGCTAATAACCCTTTGAAGTAACAGCAGCTTTCACGATCTTTTTCCTGTTCGAAAGTGATTGTCTATTGTAACCCTTATTAGAATAATGAGAATCAGTAGCGGAAAGAGGATCACTATGATCAAGACCTTATGACTGAGCTATAAAAAGTGCGCAAGTGACCTCATCAAAGCCTGACCAACAAATTTTTCCGCTAAAGGAGTAATTTCCTGATCGATCAGCATCACTCTCAAACGCTTTCTTTGCCGTAGACTAGAAACTGCACAAGCTGGGAATAAATCAGGTGTATCATTTACAATTGGATCCACTTTCTGGTCTAAAACAAGGCTTGTCAATTACAAGTGGATTAATCACGACCTTTTATCCAGATGGGTCATTGTCTAGTAATAAATGAATAGCATCGATGGGTGAATACGTCATTATTTCGACTATCACAGGTCATGAGGGTAAGTCCGACGAAAAAGTTACGTAATGGAGAGGAATATTAACAAAGCCACTCTCTACTACTTGAATAAGAACACTTTCATTCAATAAAACTTCTCAAATAAAGGCAAAGTACCTGATACTAAATGATTCCAAGAAGCTCATGTGTCCCGTAAAACTGTAATAGGGATAAGATTCGCATAATCACTAATAAAGGATACAGAACCTTTTGACATGAATGGTTCATAATTCTCCATAATAAAATCAGGTTTGCTAGGCCCAACAAATGTATTGCTTTCAATACATGATAAAGACCTTTACCGTTTAGCAAAAAGAGCATTTGGGATAGGTCTGTCTTGATTGTGTTGCTTATTTTTCAATTTGTAGTAATCATAAATAGCGACCTTTCTTCGTGCAATAGGCGCACGTAGGAAAAGATAAGGATTTATGATCAGTGTTACGACTCCATGGTCATAAATTAAGTAACAGATAAAAAGCAGATCCGACAATTTTTGTAAAACTTAACAAACAATTTAATTATCAAAGTTAGAAATGAATTATGACAATGTCAAAATGACACTGCCTAGAACTCATCTGAATAATTCTAAATTGTTCCAGAATGAGATTATAGTCCAAAAAATGAGCACTTTCTCTTTCCACTGAACAGTCCAAACAGATATTTTTTTCTCTCTGCAACTGTATTTCCCTCTCTTCCTTTTATGTTTGGATTTTCGTTAGCCTGTCTTCTCTCTCCCTCTCTCTCTCTCTCTCTCTCTCTCTCTCTCTCTCTATATATATATATATATATATATATATATATATATATATATATATATATATATATATATATATATATATATATATATATATATATATATATATATATATATATATATATATATATATATATATATTATATATATATATATATACATACATATATATATACATACATATATATATACATACATATATAGATACATATATATATATATATATATATATATATATATATATATATATATATATATATATATATATATATATATATATATATATATATATATATATCGTTCCTCTTTCTGCAACTTCAATTATATTTGTTCTTTCTGTAGTTAGATTTGTCTGTGTCTCTCTTATTTCCCTTTCTGAAGATGAATCGTTCTTAACAATAGTTCCATCATGTATTTTAATTTCAATTCTATTGCTTTCATTCAAGGCCAGATACATACTTACTAATCAAACCCAAATCACATTTCTCCAGTAAGTTCTTTTCTAGAAAATATTGTAGCAAAATGTATTTTTTTATAAATTTGTTGCATTGTTAAAGAAATTTCGCCTCAGGAGGATCATAATGTCCGGCAAGCTGGACCTATTCATCCTTTTTCAAGGATTCTAACCATGCTAGGTAGGATTTAAAATAATGTTCAGCACTCTTGATGACATTGTGAAAGCTAGTTGGTTTTACTATAGACTTATAAAATATGTAACGTTAAAATACATGGGGCTTAGAAAATTCTGAAGAAAATAAGTGAATTTAAATTTCAAAAGCAAAGTTTTCTGAAATATTTTAGAGAACTTCGCATCCCTGACGAGATCTCAATTTTCTGTTACGACTCTATGGTCTTAAACAAATTAACAGAAAAGATCGAAAACCAGCAAGTTTTGTCAATTTTAAAAAATAATTTATTTTCCCTAGAATAAAAGTGAAAGCTGAAAAAGAACTTACTGTACTGTAAATTAAATGCCAAATAGTCCTAAAAGTTTATGGTAAGTCCAAATGAGTAAAGTTCCAAACGAATCCCAGTGGCATTTCTGATAAATTCCGATATTAAATGTGTTGAAGTGCATGTAGTCTCGCATATGCTAATGTACATGGAGTGTGATGATGTGCTAAGTCTTTTGATGTAACACAATAATATAATCCAAAAATGTCCTTGTCTGAACTACTATAATTCCAAATTAACGTTATAGTCCAAGATTATTGATCAGCACTTTGTATTTCCAGTAAATAATAATTTAAATAAATAAATCTATATAAATGAAAACCTGAACAAACTGAACACAACAATAAGGCTGATTCTGCTTTGAGATATTAAGGCAAGAATTGGTAATTGTTTAGGTTTAGGTTAACATGATTATATACCTATCTACTTGACCTAGTTCGCAATTATCATTTTCTGAAGATACTCTGTCACTTAATGGAAATTCCATTCTAGAAGTTTCTAGGGTCAGAATCAAGACTAAAACATATTTACCTTTAATAATGATCTTAATATTTAATCCACAATCATTTCACTGGTCAGGAACAACATAAACTGTTGAAACAATATTTCGGAATTTTTTTAGATTTTCACGATGTTCCTAAAGGGAACCAACCCGGATTCAGGCCAGGCTAGTCAACTAGAGATGATGTATTTTCTCTTCACGCTGTTACTGAAATGTTTATAAAGTTGCACAATTAAATTATTTTGTGCTTTTATTGATTTTAGTAGCGCTTTCGACAATGTTTGGTTGATAGGGCTATTCAAAAACATATTAGATAAAAATGTAAATGGGGAAACATTTAGAATAATCTCTAGTTTTATTTATCACGTATTTAAATGTCTTTGAAAATTATCTGTTGGACGCTGAGCGCACATTTTTATCACAATATGTCATTTTTCGTTCGAATTTGCATACTGCTTTACGAAGATTACACTGTAAGCGTTGGTACTGGCGGAAAATCTTTCCAATTTATTTTAAATGTGTTTTACGAATTTTCAGGGATATGGAAAGTGAGTATCAAACATATCGATTTTTTGTACACAAAAACATTCTAAATATAGATTTACAATTGGCGATAATTTAATAGACATTTGAACTGAATATGAATATTTTCGTGTTCTTTTACGTTGATCGAGCTAGAAAAGTCCTGCATCTACTTTACCGAAAACTCAGATACTTCATTCTTCCTATATACCTGCAATTGTATCTTTTTGACCATGCTATATTTCCCATTTTACTATACGGGTGTGAAGTTAGGGGATTTGAAAGTAGCACAATTATTGAAAATTTACGTATCGAATATTTAAAACACATTCCAAAAACTGAGGAAAAGTATTCCCACTTACATGTTTTATTCAGAATCAGAAATAATTCCTATTGATATAATTATCAGATCCCGAATTATAAGATTTTATTTCTACTTCGGGGGCAATGGAGCAACAGCTCATTTTGCTCCACCTTTAATCTAGCCTTTTTCATATTATCGCATAACGAATTTTTCGTAAGATTCTGCTCTTATTTACTGTCATATTTCTAAGCTTGCCAAATTTTATTACGAAAATGATCTCAAAGCTATTCGAGGATTTCGTACCATGAAGTCAATTATTTGACATATTAAATTGCAAACAATAAAAAGGTCCAGAGATCTATATTATTGGGGGCATTTCCGGTGCCACTATTTTCAAAATATCAGCGTAAATGCTTTCATATACACTGTTTTACTTGCACGTGTGGGGCCCCTACTGGCCTGGCCTAGTGGTCTAAAGAGCTCACCGTTTCGGATCATTGCCATCTCACCTCTGTCTGCGTGCGTTCGACACTCAGGCTCGGCTAGCGTATGTACGTGAGAAAGCCTGCCAGTAGCTTCTCGTGGATCGGTGGTTCTTACATATGTCAACATTTATACGTATTTGAGTCATATTTTGTAATCCGATAGGTCAGATAATGAAGATATGATGAGATATTACCGATATTCATGTACTAGAACGAACATGCTTCTATGTAAATTTAAGAATTGTTCATTGAATATCAAAATTAGATTATTCAAATCTTATTGCTGCACTATGTATTGTGCTCCTCTGTGGACAAACTTTAGTGAATCTATGAAAAGAAAACTAGTTATTGGTTATAATAATAGTCTTCGTTTTCTATTAGGTCTTAGATGGAACAGTGCCTCCAACATGTTTGTAAATTATGATGTATTCAGTGTTGATGAAGTAATGAGAAATTATGTATTCTCAATGATGACAAGAATATTTACTTGTAAGAACTGTATATTGAAATCTCTTTGGAACTATGACATTCATATAAATTCTCATATTATTAGTAGATGGAACATATTACTCTTTAAATGTGCCATGGTTCTTCTTCCTCCACTAGTAATACTGGCCGCCATGTATAGCCTATCCTGTGCTAAAGGCCCTGCTGAAACTTCGTTCGCGATTATCCAATGAAACAACTCGTTTTTAGACATTTCATATCCATGACAGCATCTCTAAACTATTTTTTGGTATTTTTTTAGGCTTTCTTTCTTAATACAGAGTTTAAAATAAATAGATGCAATGCTTAGCATCACGGGGGAATCTTTTTGTTTTATAAAAATTGGTCTAGAAACACTTTTGATACTTTCCCATTTCTATTTTATCTTAGTCTTTTTCCGTCGTGTAGAGAAAAATGATAAATACTTTTGCATATAAATTTGTTATATAAAATGCATTTAAAACTCCAATAATGTTTACAACAGTGTTCCTCATTTACAAGTATAAATATACTGATTTCAAATGATGATGCAACAGTTGACAATTTCAGAGCCCACGCAATATTTTTCACAAAAAAATGGAAAAGCATCTGGTTTCAAAAGGAAGTTCAGATTTATTTAACAAATAGAAATTTATGTGAGCCACAAGTTTCTAATATACATATATTGAAATAATAAATCAACTGTTTTTTTTTTGATAATTGTATTGCCTCATTTAAAAATGAACAGAATTCTGTCGCATACAATTTCCATTTCATCAATTAAATATTAGTAAAGATAACTATGCAAAAAAAAATCTAAATATGTTTTGTCATTCCATAAATTCAGCTTGAATCAAAAGGGGGCGTGAATAGATCAGGAAAATGTGGATGCTGTCGGGTTAATTTTCCGCCACTGTTTAAATCAAGGACCATAGTTCAAAGTATTAGGCAAGTCAGTGACTATTTTGGGAATCAATGACTCACTTAAACTATCCAATGCTTGTCGACTTTAAAGAGGAGCATTCATGTTTCTTTTGAATCGCCACAGAAAAAGCACGCTCAGAGTTCTGTCGCAGACAATTTCCATTTCATCAAGCTTTAACATTGACATGAAAAGGAAGTATCCTAAATCAAGCATGTAAAATATCATGTTAGAATGTGGCTAGGAGGCACAAATTTAATCCCGATAAAGTGGAGCAATAAAACAGGTTTGACGAAAAATAATCAGGTTTTACTTTAGCCTGTAACGCACGTAATACACGTTTCTCATTAGATGATGTAGTAGATTTCCAGATAAAATATCAAGCATTTAATCCACTGATACGCAACCCATGTAAAATTTAAAATAAGAGCGGGTTGTCAGTAACGTTTCCAAAATGTAAGTATATCACTTTGATCAGTGACTACGGACTGCAAAGAAAAGATATGGATCGTATTATTGTAATCAACTGTTCGGATTTGTGTGGTTTAACGCCATGTTTAGGTATAGGGGCTAGGGGTGTGTCGGAGGCGTTTGTCATTTTGCATGTTTTTCTTGTATCGTGAGGAATACTTTTACTTGATTAAATCGGTTAGAGAGTCCACATCACCAAAAAATGACGTTACTCAATCTGTGTTATATGCACTCGTGTGTTGCATACACAGCAGCATGACGACCTAATAATTAATTCTCGCCTATCTGCTCAGTTATTCCTGGGTTCTAATCTCCGTAGAGTACGAATTAAAAATTCTCTAACCTGTATGATAGTATTGTTTGTATTGAATGTTAGTTCAGCCTACTATTATGAAGTATTCTTCTATGTCTGTCTGGTGTACATTTATAATTCTCTCTTTCTCTCTCTCTCTTTCTCTCTCCTGTCTAGCAGAATATAAACGTTGTATAAAAAAGATTATATATATATATATATATATATATATATATATATATATATATATATATATATATATATATATATATATATATATATAGTGTACACGCATGCTTTGTGTCTTTGAGATGATGTATTTAATATACAGCATGTTTTAATTAATTCCCTTTCATTCATTTCTTAAAATGTTTATTTGTACATCGTTCTAGAAATTGATGTGCTTTCCTGTTCTTCGTAGAGTGAAAAGCAAAATAAAGCGAACTTTCTACTTCTGGATGTCGGTACAAACGTTGGCCTTCCGTTAATGAAGGTTCCGTTCGATACAATAATGAGTATTCCCGTATAACTCTTCTGGCTTAGACCATTGTTATTTAAAGTTCACGATTATAGTTCGGTTTAATTGAGAGAGTTCTGGGTAATTGGTCACATTTACTCATTCCATGCCATTAGCAGACACATTACCACTAAGACCGGCTAGGAAAATAATATTCTCAAAACTGTTCCTTGTCACGAGAATGAAAGAATTACTTTGAAAAAGTGTATCCTGAAAGCAAAAGGGGGGGGGGGGGGGGCTCTGCAGACATAACATGATGACCTAAATCAGAATCTAAAATGTATTCAATTATTATTGTTTTGTAAGAACAAAATGCAAGAAAGACGCTTGATGGGAACATCCTGACATTAATATAACATTAGCAAGATTGGTGTGCGTCTTTGATATCGTATTAAAAATGGCAAAATATAGGCTTTTCTTTGGTATTGATGGTAATAATCATCATATCAATAACCAGATAAACGGTCTGAGCTCAATAACTGAAAGTTTGTTTTCACAAAATGTAATACCGGAAGGTTCCTTGTGTTTGATGATCTTTGATCTACATGGTCGAGAGTTGTGTGTGTGGTGGTGGTGGTGGTGGGCACATACGTAGTTAACACCACGTGAACCATATCCAGGAGCTACTGACCCTACATGTATCGTGTCTGGATGTAAGTTGTTTTAATGCTAAGGAGCAGGGACGTCATGGGGAAGGGAGAAGAGGAGGGCATTTGCCCTCCCCCCCCCCGAATTTGCATGTGCACCCCCCCATCAAGTTTCCCCCCCCCCCATCAAGTTCCCCCCCCAAAAAAAAAAGTTGAAATGACGTCACTGCTAAGGAGTAAAATGCCTTGTCCAAGTACACAGCACGGTAGATGACCCAGGCTGGTCTAATGGAAGGAATCGGACACGCACACTTTCGGGTATGAGTCTGGGAAGCTAACCACTTTGCAAACGCGCTTCCTCGTCTGAAGTAATGTCATGTAATGAAAATTAACAAGAATTTTGTAACCTTTGTATTTGATGGAATATTTTCATGCGCAATATGATTTGTGGTCAGATAATAGCAATTATAACTAATAGGGAAAACCTAAATTAATAACCTGTTGAGTACGAAATTGAGAATTTATTTAACAGGAAGAAATATGCTCAATTTCCATACGTTAAATTTCTATCCCTCCAGTATTTCGCAGCAAACGTTTACGACACCTTCCATTATGTTTCATTTGGCGACACTGTTTAACCATAGCATACCCGTTTTTTCAGTCCGAAAATATACTATAGAAGATCGTGTTATAGCTCAATCCGACAAGAGGGGGGCAGCCGGGGAAAATTTGAGGGACATGGAAAGAGAGATTCGGAGAGAGAGAGAGAGAGAGAGAGAGAGAGGGAATAGTGACTTATTATGGACCGGAAGCAACCATGTTATGCTGACATTCCGGCAGTTTGAGTTCGATCAGTCACTCGATTATATGATGAAATTTGTTTTATCGGCATAACAGAACGGCCATATGCATTTCGCAGAAATTTTGTTATATTATTGTTAAGATAAGTTGTATCATTCATTTTGTTTATGTGATTGATTAAATTGTTACATTTTACATACGTGGGTTCGTGTTGTTCTATTCTATACCTTTGCTTTGATCTCTGCTACTCCATCCATTCATTTCATGTTTGTTTTATTGTTTCCTAGATCCGGGCAATAATACTGTGGTCGATCATCTCCTAAATAATAATAACAAAAGCACCATAACAGATAGAGGGGTATCACATATCATATCAAAAACTCGCTCACATACTGATGGTTGAGATCTTCGACCGACGTTTGCTTGATATATTCCGCGTATAGATCAGTGTACACCTGGGTTTTCAGTATACACTGAGTATGTTGTTGTTGTTGTTGCTGTGGGGTTTAACGCCATTTTTCAGCACACGATAGGCTATGCATAGCGGCCAGTATTAATGGTGGAGGAAGAACCCTGGAAAAACCCGAGAAGAACCACCGACCCACGAGAAGCTACTGGCAAGCTTTCTCACATACCCACATTTAGACCACTCGGCCACTCGGTAACTCAGGCTCTACACCTGCACTTTTACTAGACGATGCGATTGTAGCTCGGACTCTACACATAGGCTTCTAATAGATATTCAGACTGTAGCTCAGGCTCTATACCTTGGCTTCCAATAGATATTGGCGCTGTAGCTCTGGTTTATAGAACGCCAGAGCAATAGTTTGGAATCTTCGTGCAACTTACTAAGCTATGTATACAATCAACAATTCAATCAACATAATATATCTTTTATTACGATCACCCCACCCCAATCCTCAAACAACAGTTCTTTAAATAGCGAAGATCATCTAATCTTCCCCAAGGCAGCACATACAAGGGTGATGAACAATAGAACATAAATGGATGTTCATTCGATGTTGTTACCTTAATAGCCGT
This sequence comes from Sinohyriopsis cumingii, assembly GCA_028554795.2. Lineage (NCBI taxonomy): Eukaryota > Metazoa > Mollusca > Bivalvia > Unionida > Unionidae > Sinohyriopsis > Sinohyriopsis cumingii. Next base: position 14,908,639 of record CM068824.1, read on the forward strand.
CATACTCATGATAGACTAGATGTGTGAGAAAAGTGGTCGTAATGATCCTGATGTTTTATATAAAATACTATGCTTATTTGCAGAATTTAGGTATCCGCAGCGTCAATATAGGTTGTAGAATTTAGATATCCGCAGCGTCAATATTTGTTGCAAATGCAAAGATGATTTTGCAATAACAGACAACAGGCAATGAACAGGTCGCAAATGGCACTAGACGATGTGCTATTCAATTACTGCCATCCAAAACAGGATGTCTGGATAACTGATAATTGATAAGTTACAATGCCAACCTTTTGCTACTGTAGTAAAAGTCATGAAGGTCATATAGACGTTCGACACCAATTATTTACGTGTATGACATTCATTATAGACGACAAGCAGGTTATAACAACAAAAACTGACTCTGTTTTGCTTAAGCCTGTAAGAGCTACCAGTTATGACATATTTTGTCATGGAGACGTTAGCGACACTGTTGTAAATGTTAGTTACTGAGCATTTATTTAATCATTTTGTTTGTGAAAGGATTAACTATGTGAAAAGAAACACTGATGGTTTTGAAAACGTCAGTGTACTGCACATGCACATTTGAATCAGCACTTTAATGTTGACAAGAATAAGAGATCAAACGTATATTGTTTTGTCCCTATTTAAAAAATGCAGTCTTCACAAGGGAAATCACTCTTCTAAATTTTTAGTGCCGTCACATAATTAGTAACTTACAAAGATAAGTATATGATGCGATGACTTAAAATAGTCACAGTTGACAACACTTATAGCATTTATGTGCTCAGTTTCATACAGCACGCACATACTGAAACATTTTAAGAGGAGGAATAATGAATACGGAGTGTGGAAAGTATCACTCGCTTCTTTTAATTTAGGGTTCAATATTTTCTAAAACGTATTTTGAAAAACTGCAGACCAAAACACCAACATATTAAACGGTACTTAAACCTGGGGGGGGGGGGGCTTGATTAATAAGACCTATCTCTTAAAGATATGGACAATTGCAGTGTGGAAACGAGGGACATGAGTCTTTAAATTGTAAAATCTGTGCAGCTGAAGCAAAACATCGCAGCAGAATCATTTTTGGTTTCATTGTCCCTCTTTCTTATTTGCAATTCTAAAAATATGTCAGGGCCGTTAAGATCTAGGCGTGCGGCAAGCATAAATTAAACAACGTGCGCAACATATACCATAACAGAATGCAATGCAACGAAATTACATATTTGAAATCTGAAACTAGTCAGACATATTTGTACTAAAGAAACATCGTTTCGTTTAGTATTGCTTGCTGAATTATGGTACCGCAGAAATGACAATACGAAATTTCCAATTGGCCCTTGGGAGGCAATCAAAATACACACTTCTCTGACTGTTGGGTTTCATTTTTGCCTTTCACATATTGGTGTTTTATTGGCGATACGTAATCCATTCAGTGTCTGGTCTAAATAGATTTATATTCCTTCTTGAGTAGAAAACGTATCAGGGATTTGGAGTTAAAGGGTTTATTTACTTAAAAGGATAAATGAACTGACAACACTCATTTTTGAAGTCGATTGCTTAACGATTTATCTTAATGAAGCCACTGCATCTTTTCTCGGGGACTCGGATACTGCAACCAAGAGATATAGACGAACTTTGACAACAAAAGACAGATAAATAAATATGAGTAAATTCGAAAATCCTCGACCTTTTTGTAACGTATTAAGAAAAGATCACTTTCGACTCTCGTTGGAGAGAGACGAGGATGTTTCGAATTATATTTAAGAATCATGATCGAGATTATATAAAGATCATTGTTTCATAGAGCTGATGTTTGTCTGCAATGGTTAGATATTGAAATAAATTTGGTGGCAGTCTTATACATAGGCAAGAAATTAAGCCTTCCATCTTCCATGTCAACATTGCTCAATTACCTCATATAACTTTGTGTGAAAGTTTGAATAATATGGACAATTGACAAAATTATGAAAATCCCGTTTCAAAATCACTGTGATCACTGCTTGAAGAAAAAAAAAAGCATTTCTTATATACATTACTGTAAATGCGCAACATATCCATTTATCAACTTTTCTCACTTGAAATAAAGGAAACCAGTGAGAAAAGAAGAAACCAGATTGGTGATTCTATCAACAGAATTGTTTTCTTCTCTGTCTTCGTGACTTTCAGTGGACACATAATACAATGCTACATCATGCTAAATTCGAGAATAACAGGATAAATGTTAAATGTGTAGACTTAAATGTTGAATGAGTAGACTTAAATGTTGAATGAGTAGACGAGTAGACTTAACTGTTGAATGAGTAGACTTAAATGTTGAATGAGTAGACTTAAATGTTGAATGTGTAGACTTAAATGTTGAATGAGTAGACTCAAATGTTGAATGTGTAGACTTAAATATTGAATGAGTAGACTTAAATGTTGAATGAGCAGACGAGTAGACTTAAATGTTGAATGAGTAGACTTAAATGTTGAATGAGTAGACTTAAATGTTGAATGAGTAGACTCAAATGTTGAATGTGTAGACTTAAATGTTGAATGTGTGGACTTAAATGTTGAATGAGTAGACTCAAATGTTGAATGTGTAGACTTAAATATTGAATGAGTAGACTTAAATGTTGAATGAGTAGACTCAAATGTTGAATGAGTAGACTCAAATGTTGAATGTGTAGACTTAAATGTTGAATGAGTAGACTCAAATGTTGAATGTGTAGACTTAAATGTTGAATGTGTAGACTTAAATGTTGAATGAGTAGACTCAAATGTTGAATGTGTAGACTTAAATGTTGAATGAGTAGACTTAAATGTTGAATGAGTAGACTCAAATGTTGAATGTGTAGACTTAAATGTTGAATGAATAGACTCAAATGTTGAATGAGTAGACTCAAATGTTGAATGTGTAGACTTAAATGTTGAATGTGTAGACTTAAATGTTGAATGAGTAGACTCAAATGTTGAATGTGTAGACTTAAATGTTGAATGAGTAGACTTAAATGTTGAATGAGTAGACTCAAATGTTGAATGTGTAGACTTAAATGTTGAATGAGTAGACTCAAATGTTGAATGTGTAGACTTAAATATTGAATGAGTAGACTTAAATGTTGAATGAATAGACTTAAATGTTGAATGTGTAGACTTAAATTTTTCTGATCTAATCCAAATGATATGCAAGACATTTGTAGCATTTATTTGTCAATGAAAATGGATTTGAAACAAATTTATTTCAAATTTTAACGAATGGAAAAGGTTTAAAAGTTTTAATTATTATTGTCTTATTTTAACAAGGCATTGAAAATGTTTCTAAATACAGATATCAATATTCATATGGGGCACAAATATAAACTATCATCTTCCTAATTCATCTTACCGATTCATTGGTGCTATTTGTCATTACATGAAATTATTCGTTTCATTTTTTTGATTATGGTTTCAGCAATGATTATATCAATTTCATTTCAATTATAGTGTTTAAAAATATAAAGTTTACATCTTCCAAACAATTTTCTAAGATCCTATTTCAGAAATTCTTTTAATTCATGCAAAACTAATGTAAGTGGGGAAAAACAAACTACAATGCGCTTAAATATCTGCAGTTTTGCTTGCAAATTGACACTTTAAAATTAAAAAGACAGTTGCATATTTGCCATCAATTTTCTTGAAAACACTCTTTACATAATATTTCTGAATAACATTTACTTGTGGTTAATTGTCGATATATTTGTCACTGCAACATGCCGAGAAATAACAAGTTCTCCTTCTTAACTTTTTCCGTCATCAACATACCTACGAACAGACAAGAGGGATCCGGTATTTATATCGCTTCGTACGGTCTTACAATTTCTCCAGAAAGAGTGCAACAACTTGTTAGCATAGCCAAGAAATTCAAAGTAGCCTCAGTCAATCACTCTAGAACCGGCTATTGCCTAAAATGTATATCGATGAGTGCTGTCAACAGTGTCTGCAGGAAATTTCACATTTTTAGAATAGATGAGATTAGTTCCCAAAGCTTTAGTCAGTATCAGTACATATCGTGGTTAATCCACTTGTAACTGACAAGTCTTGCTTGAATCAGAAACCTAATCATGTTGAGATTGAAATCCTTGATTATACCCTGCTTGTGCAGTTAGAAGAGTTATCCATAAACGAATTCTTGATGATCGTGTTGATCAGCAAATCATTCCTTTAGCTGACACATGTATTGGCCAGTCTTCTTATGACTTCTTCCTGGTGTTGATCAGTTAATTGCTTTTGATCACTGTAATCATCTTTTTACTACTTATTCTCTCTACTCTAATCAAGGTAACAAAAGACAATCACTCATTTACTGACTGGAAGAAGATTCAGCGATCTCCTGTTTGTTTCAAAGGGCTATTTACGAAACTGAAGCCACACATGCACCAACTTGTTATTATTGGTTAAGATTGAAAGAAACGAGTTTAACATATAAATGACATCATTATCACGTGTGGATCGAATCATAAATGTGGTCTCTAGTGTGTATGGTAACATGCTCAGACACTGAGATGCAAGATCACCTCACTGAGATGCAAGATCACCTGATTAAAGATGATTAGATTTATTTAATCAAGTTAATACATTGAACCATTTTACCATCTGCATTAAACTTGCATCGATAAGTATACACGTAACAGTTGCATTATTGGCGTATTGCCGTTATCCGGCCCCTTATCAGATAAAGGTGGCGTTCTAAAGTTTAGTGCTTTGCATAGTGTTTAAATTTTAAAAGAAAATGAAAATTTCCAGGTTTTCCTCAATGGTTAACTTATCTATTAAAAAAGACATATCTTAGGTATTGCAATCAACTTCACCATATACATTGTCACTCTGCCATTAGTATTTGAAATAACTGTGGAGGGCCAGAATAAAATCCACATAGTTATTATTACTATGTGATTCAGTTTTCGTTCGATTAATTAAGGTTCACACACAATAGTGCCACAATGTATAATGCAGAAGCAAGACCAAATAGCCATATTTAGCTTATTTTCATGCATAACAATAATCTTACATGAAACATTTTGTTGAGAAAATCACCAAAGAAGATATGAATAAGAGAAAAGCAATTACAAAATGTTTTATATTTTATTTTCAGGCTGCGCTCTGCAGGTTCACATAGGGTTTGAATTTTAGATCCCAAATCAGATATTCCTCACTGGCTGTCATGTCTATTTAAAGAAAGACCCTTTTTGCATGGGTATTATTGAAAGAACTTTTAATTCCCTTTATTAAAAGTGTGGGTATAGTTTGGGTTATAGAGTATAAATCTTGACCTTACATCAGATTTGCACCTGCCAAATGCTGCTAGCTCAGCTGAGTTCTAAGTGGTCAGAGCGTTCGCCTCGGATGAGGGAGGTCATGGGTTCAACCCCCGGCCGAGTCAGACCAAAAACTTATAAAAATGGTACTTGCAGTTGCCTCGCTTGGCGCACATCATTAAGAGGTTTATGTTAGGACTGGTCGGCCTGGTGTCTCATGATATGTGACTGGGTAGGACATTATGCTACATGTCTGGGCCATGATATCCCAGTGTTATCACTATATACTGCCACACTGCAGACATCGCAGCGATATGCCTGAAAAATTGTTAAAGCTACGTTAAAACCCCAGATCACATTGGTCCTTTTCACGTCCTGTACTTACAGCTAATTTGTATTTTTTTAAAATAAAAAACACACTAGCGATATGTTTTATACTTTTATAAAGTGTCTGATTCTTTCATTGCACTTTCAGAACATAGTATTGCCTACTCTAGCAAATTCGTTTTCGCTATTTTAATGACTTCTATTGTTAATGTATTTTGGACTTATTCAGGCTGACTTATTCTTAGCACATATGAGCATCCATCTTGGTCAGCTATGAGCTCTGATCGTGATGCAACTTCCACAAGTACAATATGTTAAATTTCAGCATCAGTACATGAAAGTAGCATAGAAGTGTGCCAACATCCTCTCTAGTGTGAATGCTGCAAATGCAACCTCACACCTGATACTCTGTATTATATATATATATATATATATATATATATATATATATATATATATATATATATATATATATATATATATATATATATATATATATATATATATATATATATATATATATATATATATATATATAACTAAAATAAACGTGGGAAATGTATTCTTGGCTTATTTTACTTTTCCGGCTGTACTGACGACTAAATCAGACCTTTGCCTACTTGCGTCCTAAAACATCATTAGTTTACCTCCGTATTTTTTCCCCGATGGTACGTATCCCTTTTTCACTGTACTGGTACTTCGGTAGTTTCCATCATCAATGAACATTACCCAGATTTCTGAGTGAGCTTGTTATGAATGTAATGATGGTTTAATTATAATGTTTTTACAAAATAATTGTATTTGTCACTAGTCGGCTATTGCAAATACAGTTATATGTATGAGCCTTGACTTACATGTATGGCACTTGTCACGTATGCTATTATGGCTGCCGAAGGGGATATTTGGAAAGAAAATCAGGTCAAATCCAACGTTTAGAAAAAGAAAAAAACCTCTAATTTAAAAAAAAGAAGAGAAAAATGTAATTTTTCAAGATGCTTATTAGTTCATGTTGATGTGTTAAATACAAATATTAATTTCAAAAGCTTTGAATCATTCTAAGATTTCCAGGAGAGCAGTTGTTTTCTGTTTGGCTTTTACGTAACTTCGCTGGTCCAATCGAAAAAAATGGTATGCTGAATCGGTGTTACTGGTCCTTTCTGATATATTTTTAAACCGGGTGTTGACATCGATTTCAAAATCTCCCTTTTTATTACAGTAATAGCGTACCCAGTAAATTATAGGCTTTAGTGTCAATACATTTTTATTAACATGCCCTCTGATGTCAGTATGTTTCATGGGATGTGAGCAATATTACAGTAATATCATACCTATTCTCAATACATTTTTATCAACAAGCCCTATGATGTCAATATGTTTCATGGGATGTGAGCAATATTACAGTAATAGCGTACCTATTCTCAATACATTTTTATCAACAAGAGCTATGATGTCAATATGTTTCATGGGATGTGAGCAATATTACAGTAATAGCGTACCTAGTGTCAATACATTTTTGTCAACAAGCCCTCTGATGTCAATATGTTTCATGGGATGTGAACAATATTACAGTAATAGCGTACCTAGTGTCAATACATTTTTATCAACAAGCCCTCTGATGTCAATATGTTTCATGGGATGTGAGCAATATTACAGTAATAGCGTACCTAGTAAATTATAGGCTTTAGTGTCAATACATTTTTATTAACATGCCCTCTGATGTCAGTATGTTTCATGGGATGTGAGCAATATTACAGTAATATCATACCTATTCTCAATACATTTTTATCAACAAGCCCTATGATGTCAATATGTTTCATGGGATGTGAGCAATATTACAGTAATAGCGTACCTATTCTCAATACATTTTTATCAACAAGCCCTATGATGTCAATATGTTTCATGGGATGTGAGCAATATTACAGTAATAGCGTACCTAGTGTCAATACATTTTTATCAACAAGCCCTCTGATGTCAATATGTTTCATGGGATGTGAGCAATATTACAGTAATAGCGTACCTAGTGTCAATACATTTTTGTTAACATGCCCTCTGATGTCAATATGTTTCATGGGATGTGAGCAATATTATAGTAATAGCGTACCTAGTGTCAATACATTTTTATTAACATGCCCTCTGATGTCAATATGTTTCATGGGATGTGAGCAATAGTGTTAACGTAATCATTCCCACTTTGTTTACGCTTTTAAAAAGACAACGTTTAAAACAATTAACATACATATGACAAATGCGTCTACTATAAGGAATCATTTAATGGGAGGGAGGTCGATAAATATTTTATACCATTTTGTTTCAAGTTAATTCATTGTTTCCCGTCAAATAATGTAATAATTATAACGGGGCGTTATCTTCCTATGAATCAGAGCTAGATATATTTTACCTATGTACGAGCTGGACATTTTTAAAATTCATAGGCTCCTGTCCCAGAAAATTAAATTGTTGGTCCTTAACATAATTTTGGAATACCATTGTATTTATCGCGTTAAGTTCATAAATACCTCGGTATAAAAATTTTCGTTGTACGTACAACTCTTAGGCTTAAGTAAAACAAAAACCGTACTCTCATGTGGCGTGCAATTTTCCCGTTTTCACGTAAAACCTAGATTGAAAAAACTGACACGTAAAACCAGCCAAAAACCTACCCGATCATATAAAGATTTTAGGTGATTTTCAGTCCTTAAACGGATAAATCGTGTTATAGACGAACAGTTAAACCTTCTTCATCAGTAGTTAAGTGGGATACCCTACGTACAATGGGAATTAGCATTACAGGGACCCCTGGGACACTCTACGTACAATGGAAATTTAACGTGGCGAAAAATCGTGGGACACTCTACGTACAAGGGGAATTTAACATGGCGAATAATCGTGGGTCACTCTACGTACAAGGGGAATTTAACATGGGGGAATAGAGTTTGGGTTTGTTTAGGGACAAGAGGAATTGAACATGGGATTTTTTTTTTTTTTAAATTTTTTTTTAAATTTAAATTTAAATTTAGGCAATTGAAAGGCTATCTCTTTTCGAGAAATATGGCTGGCCCTGAAAAGGGCCTTTGGGTTTATGTTAATGTATTCATTAACATAAAGGGTACCGCATTGGTCTTCTTCTTGTCCTTAGGCTACGTCTCACTGTTGGTCCGTAAATCAGCACTCTTTTCAGGCATCCTTGTCTTTCAACGTAGATCCTACGTATCCACAGGCTGGTGTTTGTCCTGTGGACAACGGTCCACTTGGATCGGACATACATGGGTATGTCCGTCCGGAACATCATGGAAGACACAAGCGTAGAAGATTGCACATCGGTCCACATCTTGAAGCGACGAGAACAAGTGAATCAATGCACTGAACTGCGCTTATTTATAGGTAGAGGTAGGATTGAAACGGATTGAGTTCATTCACCAATCCAAACACGCGTTACAAAATTCAGTCAGCCCGCATCCAATCCGAAGAGAGTAGTCTGTGACGTCAGTTGGTCTATATAGATTCGCTAGCGCTTGTGTGCAGTCAATCTATGCGACAGTGATTCAACATGACGGAAACTCAGAAAACGATCCATTGGGGTGCACCAGCAGGGGAGACTGCCCAAGGGAACCCGGACTTACTTTCAGAAGAGGTACATTGGGATTTTGTGGATTTTCTTACCTCGCAAGAATTTGTTCCGGAACCTTCGTTACCTTCTTCATTACCGCAAGTGGAGAATTTTAGACAGAGACAGAAAGAAGAATTGGAGAAATTTATGCAACGACAAAAGGAAGCGGAACAAGCTTTTCTCCTACAGCAACAGCAACAGCAACAAGAAGAGGTAAGAAAAAAACAACAGCAACAACAGCAAGAAGAAGTAGCAGCAAAGAAACAAGAGGGTGAAAATCAAACGGCTACGGTACTGTTGGACATTTTAGCGGAGTTAAGAAGTCTGAAACAAATGTATCAGACTTCTTTATCACGATTGAAGAGAATACGACCTTCCCGAGCTAAACACGCCAACCCTGTGACTAAGCCTGTAGTACCACCCTTAGTGATTTCAACCCAATCATCAGAAGTAGGCCTTGGCCGTGGCAAAGGCTTAAGGCAGTTAAAGTTGATTGGTTAAACTCACCCCTACACCAAAATAAAAAGGCCCTTTTCAGGGCCACCCACATTTCTCGAAAAGAAATACAATTTCAATTTGCCAATAACTCAAAAATAAACCCCACCCATTTTACCCTTATAGTACGTGTCTGTGTATGAGTGCGTGAGTGTAGCTTCTTATTTTAAAATCAAAACTCAAAGACACTTACCTTATATCATTCATGTATTCTTTTATCCATTTTTTTACAATCCAATTCACAATTCACTACAGAACACTTTAATTAAAAGTTCATTGACTTCTTCTTTCTCCTTGTTTAGTCTCTCTGTTTTTTGAATTTCTTCACCGTTTTTACCTCATTTTCTTCCCTTCTTCTTTTCTTCTCCTGTTTCTTTTCTTCTTTTAAATAAAATTGTCTTCTTTCTTCCTCTTCTTCCTCTGAAGAATCTCTCTCTTCTTTCGAAGAATCCCTCTCTTCTTCCGAAGAATCCTTCTTTTCTTCTGACTCCTCCTGTTTCTTTTTTGGGCAATCTGGAGACCAATGTCCTTTTTCTTTACAATAATAACAGGTATCTTGACTTTTGTCTTTTTTAGCCCCTGTTTTTTTTCTTTTTTGACGGTCTGGACACTCTGAAGACCAATGCCCTTTCTTCTGACAGATATAGCAAGTATCCTGACTCTTATCTCGAAAGGAAGGAGAGTAGTCCGTCGGCTGGTCTGAAGAAAATTTTCTAATGACCCCTCGCAAAGCTCTGACGAAACGTTCGATTTGGTTAGTCTCTTCCATCGTTGTGCTCGGTTTGAGAGTGAAATGAATAGTGAAAGGACAAGACACACCCTTTTTATATACGCGCTGGTTTGCCATGACTATAAATTAGTCTATGGTGTTTGAACTTGAGTCATTTGACGTTTTGCACTCAAGATGAAACGATCCTATTCATTCGAGAAGAAAGAAGAAGAAGAAGAAAGTAAGAGGCAGAAACGTGATCTATCGAATCGTACCAGGGCTGAAATCTTGGCACAAATTCATGCCAGTGATTTTGAAGAGGACATGAGTGAACCAGAATCCGAACCCTCTAAACCAAGTTCGTCACCCTTAGTCAACCCTGAAAAATACTATTCCATTCGAGAGACGGAAAAGCGCTCCTCTAGAAAATTTAGAACCACGGCTTACACCTACACGGTGAAGTTTAAAGATTTCAAGGCCGACGTACCCTTAGAGAAAGCAGAAGGGTTTATCACCGAGATGTGGGATTCTTTGCTCACTGCACTCAAGCGACAATGTCAACCCAAAGAAGACGATCGCTTGACACTATCCATAGATCACGACGGTTTGAAATCCCCTGTTTGGATCGAGTTTAGCAGACCCGCAGAACTAACCCCTTCCAAAGTCATGGACAAGATTCAACACGTACAACAATCTAATGACGAGTTTGACATCACCGATGGTAAAGCCACACTGAAAATGGCTCACGTCTCTCTTCCTCAAGGGACAGGACGCAAAAAGATGTTATTGGTGGACGACCTTCGCAACATCAAAACAAGTCTCGTCCGAATTAACAACCCTCAAGACCAGATGTGTTTAGCTCGAGCCATCGTGGTGGGACGAACCTATGCCAACAAGAACGACACGGTACAATGGAAAAGAACCTGGAACACTATTCAACGTTCCTATCGAGACAAACAACGAAACGAAGCAGAACTTCTGTTACAACAAGCCGGACTGTCCAAAGACACACCCTGTGGCATTCCTGAGATGCAAAAATTGCAAGATGCCCTAGCTCCACGCTACACCTTGAAAGTGCACCCTCAAGAAATGCGCGGGCCTCTGTTGTTTCGAGGCCAAGATTTTAAGGACGGAAAATACATTCATGTCTATCATCACGATGACCATTTCGATACCATTACCAGTATCACTGGATTCCTGGGATACGGTTATTATTGTGAGAAATGTGATTATGGTTATAACAATCGAGAGCAACACAAGCATTGTGGATTGAAATGCCCAGGATGTTTGGCCTCTCCACCCTGTCTGAGCGAAGAACCAGTGCCTTGTTCAACTTGTCTGCGTACGTTTGTCAGCCCTGCCTGTTACCAGCAACATCTGAAGACGCAAGGTTCACAGCAGAAATGTGCTTGTCAACTCTTGAGATTGTGCCCTACCTGTGGACAAGGCATACTTACCAACAATGCCAAGGCACACGTATGTCGAGGAAAGAAAAAATGTCACATTTGTCACCACATCGTGGACTTGGAACACGAATGCTACGTGCAAAAATACCATCCCCCACCAGAGAAAGAGGACGGTCACAAGAAGAAAGGCAATTTCATCTTTTTCGATTTCGAATGCATGCAAGAGACCGGCATTCACATTCCTAATTTCTGCGTGGCTCATCGAGCGTGCGAGAAGTGCATTCAAGAACCTATCTTCAGTCATTGCCCTCACTGCAGCAAGATTCCCGGAGGGCGTGAAAAAATCTTTCGGGGACCAAACACGTTAGCCGATTTTGCCCAATGGGTCTTAGACCCCATCGACAAGACGTGGAGCCAAGAGGACATCGAACGTTACGGAGATTGTCATCGTCATGCCACAGTGATGGCTCACAATTTCTCCGGATACGATGGACAGTTTCTTTTGAGGTACTATACGGAACATGGCACCGAACGTCCTAAAGTGATTTTGAACGGAGCCAAAATCATTTTCATGCAAGTGGGACAAGTACAGTTTAAAGATTCGATGAGTTACTTGGCAATGCCTTTGAGCCGAATGCCTAAAACGTTTGGAATGACAGAAATGGCTAAAGGGTACTTTCCACACTTTTTCAATACGGAAGCCAATCAACATGCTGTTCTACCCCATTTGACTGAGGCTCACTATTACGACCCCAACAACATGCGTACCGAACAACGAGAAGCTTTCTACGCTTGGTACCAAGCTCACGCCTTGGACCCTTTCGACTTTCAGGAAGAAATGTTAAAGTATTGTCGTTCCGACGTGGACATTTTACGGCGTTGCTGTGGAAAATTTCGAGAACTGTTCATGGAACACGGAGGGGTCGATCCTTTGAAAGAAGCTTGCACCATTGCCAAAGCATGTTCCATAGTGTACCGCCAACGATTCATGCCTGAAAACACCGTGGCTGTCATCAGTCCTCAAACGACCAACTATGTCAAGCGTCAATACTCGGTCCAAGCCCTACGTTGGTTACATTACTTGTGCGACAAGGAAGACAAATGGATTCAGCATGCCCGCAACGGAGGAGGCGAAAAGACCATCGGAACGTATTCGGTCGATGGCTGGGACTTAGAAAACCCCAAGATCGTGTACGAGTTTAACGGTTGCTTATTTCACGGATGTCCCGTCTGTTACCCTGACCGTGACACTAAAAATCAGTTTTTACAACGGACCATGGAAGACCTGTACCAGGACACTTGTCATCGACGCCTAAAGCTAGAACAGCAAGGATACCAAGTGGTGGAAATGTGGGAACACGAATACGATCACCGTATGAAAACCGATCCCGAGTTTAAACGCCTCGTGGAAAGTTACCAGTTCATGGACCCGCTGAACCCGAGGGATAGTTTGTACGGAGGAAGGACCAATGCCACCTGTTTGCTGTACCAAGCCGACGAAGAGAAAGGAGAAGAAATCAAATACTTGGACGTGTGTTCGCTGTATCCCTACGTGTGCAAATATTGTCGCTTTCCTGTAGGGCACCCGCAATTGTTGACGGAACACATCGACCTGAAAAACATTCGACAATACGAAGGCTTGATCAAGTGCAAAGTTTTGCCTCCCACGAACCTATACCATCCCGTCTTACCTCACCATTGTCAAGGCAAATTGATGTTTCCCTTGTGCCGTACTTGTGCCGAAACGTGCAACCAAGATCAACCTTGTCAGCACACCCAGGAAGAACGTGCCTTGACGGGAACCTGGGTCAGCGTGGAATTGTTCAAAGCTCTGGACATGGGATACCAACTGTTAGAAGTGTACGAAATTTGCCACTTTCCCAAGACACAACAGTACCACAAGGGTGATCCTACTCAGAAAGGCATTTTCGCCGACTACGTGGATGCCTTTTTGAAACTGAAACAAGAAGCCAGCGGCTATCCTTCCTGGTGTCACACTCCCGAAGACCAAATAAAATTCAAAGAGAAATACTACGAACAAGAAGGCATCTCTTTAGACCACATCGAAAAAAACGAAGGCAGGCGATCGTTTGCCAAAGTGATGTTAAATTGCTTGTGGGGTAAAATGGCACAACGACCGTGTTTACCCAAGACGGAATATTTGACAGAACCTTCCCGCTACTTCCAGATGATTCACGACAAAACCAAATACATGAAACACGTGGACGTCGTTCGAGAGGATTTGATCTTGGTCAATTACGAAGAAGATCTGGACTTTGTACAAGACGACCCTTTTGGAAATGTCATCATTGCGGCTTACGTGACAGCTCATGCTCGCTTAAAATTGTACGAAGCTTTAGAACTGTTAGAAGAACGCGTCCTGTACTTTGATATGGACAGTTGCATTTACATCCATCACCCGAGTCAACAGCACCCTGACATCGAAGGAGACCGTTTAGGAGCCTGGACAGACGAGCATCCCGACGACAAGATTCTAAGTTTCGTCAGTGGTGGTCCCAAAAATTACGGTACGAATACCGGGACAAACAAGGAGAAGTGCACACGACGTGCAAAGTGAAAGGACTGACTCTGAATGATCGTACCAGTCGAGTGGTCAACTTTGGGGTATTGAAAGAAGCCTTGCAATCGGGAGAGGATGGAAACTTTAAAGTGACCACCTATCAACCCAACAAGATTGTACTCCCCACATCGTCAGTCGACCCTTGGAAAAAGTCTATCAAATTGTATACCAGAAGCGAGTGCGACTTCCCAATCACTTCACCTTACCGTACGGTCACGTCGGTATTGGTCTGTATATGAAAAGGAACCCTAGGCAAGATCGATAGTTCATTGTTCATTGAAGTAACTTACCATGTCGTTGACGAAGAAGAAACCAGATTGGTTAGGAGTCAAATGTTGGACATCACCGAGACCAGGGTTTTGAGGCTTGGACACAAGAGGTGGCCTAGTATGCACGAGAGTTATTCAAGGAAAAAAGTTACTTTTCAACCTGTGTTAGTGACGGTGCCAGAAGAACCCGTCACCCAGGACAGGACTGTCGTGGACAGGCCTGAAAGACCCTTTCGGGAGGACACTTGTGTGACCTTACCCCTACTATAGAACTGGTTAGAACTTTACCCAAAACATGTTGTACAGACACTTGTGTTTATTCCACGTTCATGGTTATCATGTGCCTTTTATTCTTGTACTTAAGCCTTTGGCTTTTATGTATTTTTTGTCTTTCGTATTCATGTTTGAAAAAAACATTCAATAAACGTGTTCTGAAAAAGTATATAAACTCTTGTCTTGTTTGTTTTTCGTGTCACAAGTGACATTTCTCACACCATGGCTACCTCTGCTGTCTCTGCTCCCTCTTCCTCTACTGCCAAAGTCATCGACGAACACTTAGATCGTGCCAGTTGGGAGGCTTTGTATCTTCGCCATCCCTTTAACATGCTCATTGCTGGACCTAGCGGTTCAGGCAAAACCGAATTCGTCAAACGTTTGATCGAACATAAACATCATTTGATCGATCGACCCCCTCAACGAATCGTGTGGTGTTACAAAGAGTGGCAATCGGCGTACAGCCTCTTGCGAGAAAGTCAAGGCGATTCCATCGTGTTTGTGGAAGGCATTCCTAAAGAAGACGATGGCATCGTCTCTGACTCCCGTCTAACCCATTTGGTCATTTTCGATGACATGTTAGGAGAAGACGAAGAAGAAATTAAACTGTGGTTCACGCGCAAAGGGCATCACCGTAATGCCAGTGTCGTTTACATCACCCAAAATTTGTTTCAACAAAGTAAAGCCCATCGCACCATCAGTCTCAATGCGCATTACGTGGTCTTGTTTAAAAGCCCTCGAGATAAATCGCAAGTGCAAGTCTTAGCCAAACAGTTAGGAACGCCTTGGTTGACTCAGGCGTACGACGATGCCACTCAAACTCCACACGCCTATTTACTCGTCGATTTGAAACCTACGACTCCCGAGGATTTGCGATTTCGTACCCACTTGTTTCACCACTGGTGCCAAGACGGAGGGCCTGTCCTGTACACGTCTCCGTCCTCGACTTCATTTCACTCCCCATAAAAAAATCTATAAAAACCTCAGACCCTTTTTCGTCTGTCTCACTCTCAGTGCGAACATGACGTCCCTTCAGTCGCATCTTCCCGTCAAATTGATTCGTGCCTTGTATGGCATCAGTCGAGAAAAAGATCCACAAACACGAGCTCGTGTCTTAGAAGCTAGTCTCAAAGAAGTCTTACGATGGTTCACGGTGACGGCACGTCAATTACTCCAAGGAATCATTCAGATTCCTCATCAAACCAAACGCTTTTTCGATCGAAACAAAGTCGCTTTGGTCCAACTGGCCGATCCCCGCATCGACACTCAAACCAAAAAACAAATCATTTTGAAACCTGGAGGGAGCGGTACTCTAGGAGGGGTCATCATTTGCTCACTCTTAAGATGGGATCCTAATGCCCCCAAAGTTATCCCCAAGACAAAAGTCCAACGAAGCCCCAAGAAGAAAAAGACCAGGTCCCCAAGGAGAACTTCTCCAGTGGCAGGACCCTCCTCTGACCAGACACCACCACCACCCCGGAAAAAGAAAAGAAGCCCCCAGAAAAAGAAAAGTCCACAGAAAACTAGTCGCAAGAGAGGCACTTCGGCCAGGACGCAACCTTACACTCGCAAACCACGACCTGCCACGGCGGTGACTGCGTCTCCGGCAGCTTCACGTTTGTCCACTTCTCCGTTAATGACACCCAGAACTGAAGAGTACATGGAGACGTTGATCACACCAAGAACTTCTCCGTTGATGACCCCCAAAAGAACTTCCCCAATGGCAGGACCCTCCAATTTAGTGGCAGTGGCTGCTGCTCACAAAGTACCTTCTCCCAAAATCAAAGTTCAAGAAAGATCGGGCATGTTACAAAGTTTGCTGGATTTGTCCAAGCAAGAACTGGCTCGATTTAGTCCGTTACGTACCCCTGCACGACGTGTCATGCCTGTCCTCAAACTAATACGACGTAAAGACAATCAGTGGCGACGCGTTCCAGTATAAAAAAGGCCTGTGACCAAGTCGGGTATCAGTGTTTTTTTGGTGCTCCTGAAGACTCAAAGATGTCACCCTCCAGAAAACCCCAAGGAAAGAAAAGGAAAGGACTGCCACCACGTTTAGCCAAACATGGGGACATGTTATCTGTCCTGTCCAAAGCTTCTCCACCCCTACGAAAAAAACTCATTCAAACAGCCTCCAAAGAGGCCATCGATACCGTGTGCGAATGTTGTTTGAACGTTTTGAAAGGCACGATCCCTTTGTCCAAACACCAGAAACAATGCTTAGGCAAACATCGTCACGTTCTTCGCCAAATGGTTCAAAAGAAAATTCCCATTCGTCAAAAAAAGAAGATGTTAGTGCAGCGTGGAGGTATTTTACCTCTCTTGTTAGGCCCCATACTGAAAGGAGTCTTGGGAACCATGTTGGGAGGACTGGTGGGAGCAAGATAAAAAGGCCTCGGAAGTTCCAAGATCTCAGAATCGACCCCTGACAACCCCATGGAAGGACGAAAACTAGCTTTAGTACCTTACAAACGATGGATGGAATACCATCGGTGGCAAGAACAACACACCCCGCATTTACCTCCCAATCCCCATTTGAGCGAGATGTCCCAGTTACAACACGAATTGCAGTCCTTGATGGATCGCCAAGATTTGTCCGAAACAGAAAAATCGCAAAAGTACGGTCAACTCTTGCAACGACTGCAACTCTTTCACCAGAAAGCTTTAGACGAAACAGCTCTACCCACTCTGAAAGATTTTAAGACCTTGATGAAAAGTCCAGCACCATCACCAGTACCAGTACCAGTACCACCAGTACCCGTGACCAAGACAGAAAAAGGAGAAGAAGATGAAGGGTTTCAAACTCCACCAGAAAAAGTACGCAAGTTAACAACACCACCTACCTCCAGAATTGGATGGATTAAAAAGATGATGGCCACCCCTTCTTCCTCACAAGACAAAAAAAAGAAAGTGAAGACAGAAGTGAAGACAGAAGTGAAACAAGAACCGATATCTCCCGCTCAGACATCCTTCTCCTCTTCGACAACGATTGCTGGCCGCACACGCAAAGCATTGCAATCCAAGAAAATACCCCAAGAAAAAAAGAGTAGCATCCTCCAAGAGTGGGTGTCTTATTAACACACCAACCAACACAAAAAAAAATGGAAAAAGTCTTAGCCAGCATTTACTACGATCCCTCCCATCCTGCAGGTTACGCAGGAGTTCAAAAATTGTATCGTGCTGCCAAAACGCGACTGAAAAGTCTCCGTTTACCTCAAGTGCAACGATGGTTACAAGAACAAGCTACCTACACTTTACACAAACCCATTCGACGCAAGTTTGCCAGAAGTCGCACCCGAGTGGAAGGCATCGATCATCAATGGCAAGCCGATTTAGCCGATGTCTCTCATTTGGCCAGCTACAATCGTGGCTACAAATATTTGTTTTGTGTCATCGACGTCTTTTCCAAATTTGCCTGGGTCGTGCCCTTGACTTCCAAATCGAGCAGCGAGTTAGTGCGAGCCCTGCAACGGGTGTTGAAACAAAGCGGTCGTCACCCTCTTCGATGGCAAACGGACAAAGGCACCGAATTTCTGAACCAAGCTTTCCAAAAAGAATTAAAGAAACGTGACATTCATTTTTTTACCACCGAGAATCCCGAAACCAAAGCCAGCATCGTGGAACGTTTTCAACGTACTTTGAAAGAACGCATGTGGAAATATTTTACGCATCACCACACTCTGAAGTACATCGACATCTTACCGCACCTGGTGCAAGCGTACAACCTATCTTACCATCGAAGCATCGGACGTGCCCCGCAAGACGTGACTCCCGACAACGAAGTGTTGGTGTTTGAGCGTCTGTTTGGTACGTCCCCGACGAGGGCTGTCCCCGAGAAAAGTGGAATGTTGGCCGTAGGAGATTGGGTGCGCATTGGCAAAACCAAACGCACTTTTGACAAAGGTTACTTACCTAACTGGACGACCGAATTGTTTCGCGTCACTGGACGAGTGCATGGCCGTCATCCTGCCGTCTATAAATTGGAAGACATGAACGGAGAAGTGCTCAAAGGAACGTTTTATTTGCCCGAGTTACAACGTGTCACCAAAAAAGAAGACGACGTGTACGACATCGAAAGCATTCTCGAACGCAGAACCCGTAAAGTGGGCAAACGACGTGTCAAAGAAGTCAAAGTACGTTGGAAAGGATATCCACCCAGTTTTGATTCTTGGATCGACGCTTCGCAAGTCATCGACTATAAAAAGAAGTGACCATCATGCCCTTTCACACATCAGACGCAGCTACGTCGACCACTCCTTCTTCCCCTAGTTCTTCTGTGCAAGATTTACAAAAACAACCCTTGTGGGTGTGGTGTGGAGAACGTGTGCCTAAAACGCAAATCGTCTTTTTCTGCCAAATCTTCGTGGTGTATTGTGTCATCGGGGCAGCCATCGCCAATTTGAGTTTGCAACAAGGAGACAAACAATTGTGGACCATTTTATTGAGCAGTTGCATCGGTTACCTGCTTCCTAATCCCTCCCTGAAATTCACCTCGAACGGGAACCCCGGGAACCTTGTGTCCAGTGCCAGTGCCAGTCACCACTTCAACCACAACCAGAACCCCATTTTGGACGGAGACACGCCTCTGACGTCCAGTAATATCCCCTCGGACAGCCACAGAACTCTGGAATTATGAGTCACCAAAACCAATTTTACTTAACCTTACCCAGTGACAGTTCCATGGAGGTGTTTCCCAAGAACACGTTGTGCTGTTACACGGCCAAATTACCTCAAGCCATCCAGTTAGATCACGAAGCCCATTGGGAAGTGGCTTTAGTAGAAATCATTCACCCGACCCAAGTCCTCAATGTCCTTCCCAATCAAAATTGTTTTGATGTGGAAGTTCATGACGAGCAAATGCAACAGTGGATGGATAACAATGTCAAATATGACAAGAAAACCCGTACACAAAATCAAAAGTACACCACCTATCACTTGTTCATTCCCCCAGGCTATTATTTTAGTGGTCAACATTTGGTCAGCACCATAACCTCCAGGTTTAATGTCGTGTTTCTGAAAGCTTTGGAGCATGTCAACAAAAGTGTCACCATGGAGTACCACAAAACAGCACGTCGCTTCTTGATGAAATTTGAACGGAGTAAAATCATGTCCATTTTATTTTGTCCTGAATTGTTTGACATGTTGGGCGGAGACATGGACATGAGAAAGACCATGATCAAGAAAAACGAATTACCCATCGTTTACGACAACGAGTCTTTTAGCAAGTTATTTCGTGCCCCGGTAGAACTGAACCAAGGACTGAATTTGATGTTTGTGTACTCCGATGTGGTGGAGTATAACGTGGTGGGACACACCTCCGTACCGTTACTGCGTGTCATTCCTTTCAAAGTAGATTCTGCCACGGGCGCTGACGAGGAAGGTGGAAACACTTACCACGTCCACCGCGAATTTGTCCATCCTCACTATTTGCCTGTCAGCAAGTCGTATTTGGACACGGTCAACATTGCTATAAAAGGAGATCTGGGACAAAATATTCCATTCACCAAAGGAAAAGTCACGGTGAAACTCCATTTTCGAAAACGGTTCTCTCACGACTCGTAAGTAAGTCATGTATCCAGTGTACCGAGGGGTTGCTCGACAGCGAGGACACGGCTTAGGAGATATGTTAAAATCGGCCTTTCGTTCGGTGGCCCCAGTGTTGAAACCGATGGTGACACGCGGATTGCACGCCTTGAAAGATGCGGCACTGACGCAAGGCAAAGAATTTCTCCAAAATGTCATCATCGACAAACAAAACCCTAAAGAAGCCTTCATGAGGGCAGGCAAAAATGTCTTGCTGCAAACGGGCAAAGACATTTTAGGCCAACGAGAAACACCTATAAATGCCCTGCACGCTACCGAGTCAGGCATTCAGCAAGGACAAGGCAGAAAGAGACGACGAAGAAGAAAACACCCTTTCACCAGACTTCAAGCGAGAAAGGCCAAGAAAAGAAGAACCGTTCGAGACTTAGACGTTTTCGATTATTGAGAAAAAAGAGACAAAAAATGATGCACCGAGAATCTTGCGCTTGTTCCAAGACGGAACTGGATCTGTTTGCCATGCCCCCCACGATGATGACGATGCAAGAATCCCAGTGGGTGGAATTTCACCCCGTCTCCTCACTGACCGATTCCGCTCCGATCGAGTTTGAAATCAAAGGACAGCCCGAAGATTACATCGATCTGAATAGCAGTTACTTGTACCTGAAAGTCAAAATTCTAGATAAGACTGGAGGTGCTATAGACGATGAAGCAGTAGCTCCCGTCAACAATTTCATGCATTCCTTGTTCAGTGGAGTGGACTTGTACTTGAATAACAAACTGGTCAGTAGCAGCATGGAAACTTACCCTTATCGTGCCTACCTGGAAAATCTCTTGACGTACGGAATAGATGCCAAGAACACTCATCTCAATGCCTGTGTGGTATGGGAAGCTGACGAACCTACCAAGTTTGAAATATTGGAAACTGATGAAAAGAAAGACAACAATGATGGATTTGTAGAACGAAGAAAGAGAATCACGGGAGCCGACACAAGTTTAGAACTGATGGATCGTTTGCATTTGGACATGTAGTTGCAAGAAAAGTATTTGCTGAACGGGGTGGATGTCCGCCTGAGACTGAATCGTAGCAGTGCCGCTTTCCATTTGATGGCTGATAGTGACGGTTACAAAACCAAAATCCTAGAAGCCAGACTCTGCGTACGCCGTGTGGAAGTGTTACCTAAAGTGGGAAACGACATCAGTCAGACGTTGAGTAGAGCGACCGCCAAGTATCCAATACGACGCGTGGAAGTGAAAACCTTCACCATTCCCAAGGGACAGCGATCCATGATCGAAGATCATCTGTTCCAAGGACAGTTACCCAAACGTTAGATCGTTGGTATCGTCGAGAATACAGCCTTCAACGGAGCTGCCGAAAAAAATCCTTTCTACTTTCAACACTTTGGCGTGTCCAAAATCGAAGTCAGTCGCGATGGCAAGACCTTGTGTACCCGACCTTTCGAACCTGACTTTACCAAGAAGAATTACTTGAGATCGTACTTGTCCCTGTACGAAGCCACCGGACAGTTAGGAACCAATACCAGTCACGGTATTACGTACGAGGATTATGCAGGAGGCTACGCTTTGTGGGCTTTCGATTTCACTCCAGACCAAGGCAGCGACGAGGGACATTTCCACCCTATAAAATCCGGCCAGATTCGTGTGGAAATTCAGTTTAAAGACCGAGACCCTGATGAAACGGTGAACGTCATCCTGTATGCAGAATTCGATAATACCATAGAAATCAACAGTTTGAGAGAAGTCATCCTAGATTACTAGAAACCATGGAAGACTGTTATCTCTCTTTACCTAGTGGAGAAACTTTAAAGATGGAATGTGATGAGACTGTGGAAAAAATGTTGTGTTTTGAAAAAAAATTGTTTGATGTTATGATGTTGGATTATTGTTAAAAATGTTAGAGTTGTTGTTTAGTGTTAAGTGATTTTTGAATAAAAAAATGTGTTTTGAAAAAAATGCCTTTGTCTTTTGTTTAGCTATAAGAATGTTGGATTGATGCTCTTTCATTTCTTACTATCCCTCTCATGACACTCACTAAACGTTGCGACTCAAAAACCGTGTGGGAATGTTTTCCTTCACGTCCGCGCTTTGACTTTAAGAACCGGGTTGTTTCCAGTCTAACCATCCATTGTCGACTCATCCTCCTAAGAAGATGTGCTCCAAACTAGCTAAACTCAACGAAGCCTACGTGAATTTGCATAGGGTCAGACACAGTCTGATACCGAAACCAGAAGAAATAGAGAATGTGAGAATGTTAAAAATCACTGAAGACCTGATAGAAGAGCTCTTCAGAGAAGAAATGAACAGGGAAAAAGAAGAATGGACAGAGAAGTACAGACTTCAGAGACAGCAGCACAACAACAACAAGAGCAGCAGCAGCAACCTGAAGCTGACAGAGGCTTTGTCGACTGTCGTATCGACACCAAAGAGTTCTTCTTCTCTTTCCGAAGAAGCAGACCTATTGCCAGAAAGTCTATCCTCAGAGGACATCGCATTCTTAGAAACTAAAAAGAATGCCATAGCAAAACAAAAAAAAACAGCCCTTTTCAGGGCTACCCAATACTCTAGAAAAGAAATAACAATCGATTTGCCAATGTGTGTAGGTAGAGTAGTGTGAAAATAAACACTAACTCTTTTTTAAAAAAATGTGAGGGTATGTGTTTGTGTGTTTGTGTTTGTAAGTGGTTAAGTAAGTTGGTATGGATAGTAGATTAAAATGATGTCTTTTTTTTTTTTTTTGGTGTTTGAGGTGTAAATTTGGGGGTTAGATTGGATTGCTTTCCGTATGTGGATAGTCTATTGAAGTGATTTATAAAAAATTTTAAAATAGTGATGGGTAGCATAAAAAAGTGAGTGAGTGTTTCTTTTAGGTCCGCGCGTTGTTGTTTTTTTTGGTTATGATCTAGGTAAGAACAATTTTATGTTTTTAGGGGGATGTTTTCCATCACGTCCGCGCTTTCACTATAAATTGAAACTCGTTCGGCAGTCCAGTTACCCTTGTTGATTGATCAACACCAAAAATGAACACGAGACTGGAGAAACTGTTGGAATTTCATGTGCATCTGGAATATGCCAGGCGCATATTAAATGAACTGGCCGCGGAAGCCATTGTGGAGGAGGGAAGGATAAGAGAGGAGGAGGAAAGAAGAAATAAAGAAGAGGAGGAGAGAAGATATAAAGAAGAAGAGGAAAGAAGATACAAAGAGGAGGAGAGAAGATACAAAGAAGAGGAGGAGGAGGAAAAGGAGAGAAGAAGAAGAAATTTCAGAATCCCAGAGAGCGAAAATTGGGATTCTGAAGCGACATATCCTGCCTCTGCTCTCTCCCCCAAAAAGGTAAAAAGTAACTGGGGGACAAAATGTGTATGCGGCGCCAGGCCTGGAAGGTGCCACCATTAACCAGGTGTCCATGAAGTTCCAAACAAAAAAAACAGCCCTTTTCAGGGCTACCCAATACTCTAGAAAAGAAATAACCATCAATTTGCCAATGTGTAGGTAGAGTAGTGTGAATATAAACACTAACTCTTTTCTAAGATAGTGTGAGGGTATGTGTTTGTGTGTTGGTGCTTGTAAGAGCTAAGGTATGTTTGTGGGAATAGTAGATTATGGGTTTCTTTATTGTTTCTTAGCGTAGTTGAAGAGTATAGTTAGGGTTCTGTAACCGCTCACGTACGATTGTGTGGATAGTAGATTATGGATTTTGTTTATTGTTTCTTAACGTATGTGGAGAGTATAGTTTGGGTTTTGTAACCGCTCACGTACGATTGTGTGGATAGTAGATTATGGATTTGTTTATTGTTTCTTAGCGTATGTGTTTGTGTGTTTGTGTTGGTGTGTTTGTGTTTGTACCCGCTCACGTACGATTGTGTGGATAGTAGATTATGGATTTGTTTATTGTTTCTTAGCGTATGTGGAGAGTATAGTTTGGGTTTTGTAAGCGCTCACGTACGATTGTGAGGATAGTAGATTATGGATTTTGTTTATTGTTTCTTAGCGTATGTGTTTGTGTGTTTGTGTTTGTGTGTTTGTGTTTGTACCCGCTCACGTACGATTGTGTGGATAGTAGATTATGGATTTGTTTATTGTTTCTTAGCGTATGTGGAGAGTATAGTTTGGGTTTTATTATATGAAATGAAAAAGTAGGGGATGTTTTCCTTCACGTCCGCGCGTTGTTTGGCCATGATCTAGGTAAGATCATTTTTACGTTTTAGGGGGATGTTTTTCCTTCACGTACGCGCTTTAAGTATAAGAACCCACAGTATTCGTCGTTCAAACCATTCTGCAAAGAATAAAAAAGAAGATGGCTTCTAACCAAATGGACAAAATACAAACATTACAAGACGTTTTAGACAACTTAGGAATGATGGAGCAGATGTTGATAAGACTGGTTGAAGACCATTATTCCTATAGTCCCCATCGTGTAAAGATGGAAATTAATAACTTAAAAAAGGTAAAGGACAAGATTAGTGGTGTCATGAAAGAGATAAAGGAGGAGAAGGAGGATGAAGAGGAAAGAATAAGAATAAGCAAATGGAACGAAAAGATTGAAAAAGAAGAAGAAAATGAGAAGAGGAAGAAAGAAGAGGAGGAAGAGAAGAAGAAAGAAGAGCAGGAGAAAAAAAAGAAAGAAAAGAAGAGAAAGAGTGTTGGAGATAAAATAAGAACTTGGTGGAGAAAAAGAAGAAACTAGAAGCAGAAGAAAACCCAAAGGCCCTTTTCAGGGCCAACCATATTTCTCGAAAAGAGATAGCCTTTCAATTGCCTAAATTTAAATTTAAATTTAAAAAAAAATTTAAAAAAAAAAAAAAAATCCCATGTTCAATTCCCCTTGTCCCTAAACAAACCCAAACTCTATTCCCCCATGTTAAATTCCCCTTGTACGTAGAGTGACCCACGATTATTCGCCATGTTAAATTCCCCTTGTACGTAGAGTGTCCCACGATTTTTCGCCATGTTAAATTTCCATTGTACGTAGAGTGTCCCAGGGGTCCCTGTAATGCTAATTCCCATTGTACGTAGGGTATCCCACTTAACTACTTTCATCAATTTGAACTTGAAATACAAACAGTTTTACTTTGTAGATATATATACCAAAACAAAATCCCAAATTGACTATTTATATAATGCATGGGAGTTATATCATGAAATGATTGCCTACAGATATTTAACTCTCATTCGCACATTTTAAACTAACTCTCTCTCTTTCTCTCTCTCTCTCTCTCCTGCCTATAAGAATATAAACGTTGCATAAAAAAAACGATTAAATGCATTCAGTATTTGTCGAAATATAACATCAGAGACTTGATATTTGGACTAATTGCATACCTAGCCCAATATGTATGTATAGCAATGTACTCAGTGCTATCACTTGCATAAAATTTCACTGGCACAATTCCATATATTTTTTACATTTTTAAGAGATGCAGTTAACAAGTTAAAGGCTAATTTAAGACATGTTATCCAACAATTAAACAATATCCGTGTCAGACACAATCGAAACATCAAATATTAGATTTTACATTTGTAATAAGGAATTTAGCATAGACAGATGTTCCCAGTCACCGAACTCTTCCAACCTCCCAAACAAAAATATTTTTCCTTGCCTCTACCAAATCGAAAACGTTGCTGAAGACAATACCGGTCGAGTGGTCCATGACGTTCGCTTTGACAGATCACTGATATCTCACATCTGTCGGTCTGAGTCTCCGGCTCAGACAACGTGGGTACATGTAAAGCTTGCCAACCGTTCCCGTGGGTCGGTGGTTCTTTACGGGGTTTCTTCTGGGTTCTTCCGCTAAATATGCCTGCTCAAATTATAGACTATCATGTATTGAAAAATGGCGTTTAATCCATCACAACAACAATAAACAGTACTCAGGAACTGAACTTTCACCCACCACCCCAAAAACAATTTTAAAGACCATACCAAACCACGTTTCCCTTCCCCAAACCCCGTCAATGAAATGTTTACTATCCATACACGGTCACATACCCCATTACAAAATAAATATACCGACAACAAACGGAAATTTATGCATAGCCCTTCTCCTTCCATCACCCAAATATTATATCCATTTTTATGTCGATATTCAAGTGAAGGAGATGATGATAATATGCTCCTTGGGAACACATTCAAACTAGAAGTTAATATCCTAGCCACTGGGCACTTTTTAAACAAATGTACTAAACCACACCATCTCAAAACATTGTGGACTATTTCATTTCGCACATGGATTGTTTGTGTCTGACACACCTATCATCACTTCCTAATAACAAATTTGCTTTTCTTTCGAATCCCATAATAAAGCACATCTGTATTTATTGATCGATTATCCAATGGGCTTAATTGCCTTGGAGTACAAAACGTCTAAGACATTCACAAACTTGGGCACGTTTTTAGACACTACTGATTGTGTTTATAGCCATTTTACTTTTAGAGGCCCCATTTATAGGACGGCTCATACCAGATGCAATACATTCTGGATGAGTTTTTGAGGGTGTGGTGTGGTGGGGAGATAAATTATAGTATTTCACGGTATATTGATCGTACTTTTGCATTTTAGTATTCATGCAGTAATAGGTTTTTTTATGATGTTCGAGATTCTTTGGTCTTTTTTTAACTTCAGAATAATGTCAGTTAAAACCGTTGTATATCTTATTCGAAAATTTAATAATGATGTTTTACTTTAGATCACGTAGAGGAAATATCTACGTTTGAAAGAAATTATTTGTATATCCAGATCTTCAATAAAGAATCCTGTCACTCGAATTTAATATATTGGTATGATTCTAACCATAACCTGGAGTTTCAATGTAGTAACTCCAACATAACAATATTGACGGTCTTCAAAAGAGTTTACTCAGCCAAACTTAAGATTTTGCTATAATGAGGCAACGAGCAATGAAACTATCTTGTCACTACTGTGACAACCACAACATACCATTATGAGCATTGATCACATACCATTATGAGCATTGATCACACCATTATGAGCATTGATCACATACCATTATGAGCACTGATCACATACCATTATGAGCATTGATCACATACCATTATGAGCACTGATCACATACCATTATGAGTATTGATCACATACCATTATGAGCACTGATCACATACCATTATGAGTATTGATCACATACCATTATGAGCATTGATCACATACCATTATGAGCACTGATCACATACCATTATGAGCACTGATCACATACCATTATGAGTATTGATCACATACCATTATGAGCACTGATCACATACCATTATGAGTATTGATCACATACCATTATGAGCATTGATCACATACCATTATGAGCACTGATCACATACCATTATGAGTATTGATCACATACCATTATGAGCACTGATCACATACCATTATGAGTATTGATCACATACCATTATGAGCATTGATCACATACCATTATGAGCACTGATCACATACCATTATGAGTATTGATCACATACCATTATGAGCACTGATCACATACCATTATGAGCATTGATCACATACCATTATGAGCACTGATCACATACCATTATGAGCATTGATCACATACCATTATGAGCATTGATCACATACCATTATGAGCACTGATCACATACCATTATGAGTATTGATCACATACCATTATGAGTATTGATCACATACCATTATGAGCACTGATCACATACCATTATGAGCACTGATCACATACCATTATGAGCACTGATCACATACATGTTTGGACTTTGATCATACCTGTTTGGAGGTTAATGGTACATTTTTCTGGGACCCCTACGAAAGTATAATGTTAGGTGAGCTGCTTTATAACCATCTTACCTATCTGTATTATTGTAACCTACTGTTTAACACAGAACACAATAGATTGTACAGACATTAGTCAAAGTTAAAAGATTAATGTTACTAGTGATTGGTGTTTGTTGATCCTAATATTTTAATTATTCGTTTTTCTCTCTATCTATACACCAAGTTTTATTGAAATAATCAAACGGAACATATACATGCAAAGAATAGTTTTATTTGACAAATCATCTCCAAGTTAAAACAAAAGACCAAATGAATAATCGTTTAAAACTGCAACTTTAACGTTTAATATTTTGCATCGTCTTCATAGGCCGATAACAATGTTTCATTAAAAGAAATAATGAATGTTGTTTTTCTAACGTTGAATTTATTTGACAGTCTTAACTCTTATTGTATATCCACTTTATGCTTTAGTCAAGTCATTGTATAGAGATACGGCTAAAGGTTAGTTGTTTTTTATTTTGTATATTCGTACTATGTGTTCAAAAAGAACCCAACAACATTAAGTAGGTAATTTTTCCAATTGTGGGTTGGTGCTAATTTTGTTTGATAAACATGCTTAAATGACATTGAGATCTTGTAAATGAATTTGATGGGATTTGATTTCAGGTCATTGGTTTCCCCCTTTTGAAAACCAGGTCACCTGATTTCTGGTTTTCTGACTGTCAAAGGAACCGATATTGTTAACAAGTTGAATGATCTGTACATTAATATTTGACCCGCATCCTGGTTTCGAAACGTATTCCTATCTTAAATATCTTTGGTGGAGACAGGCATTTAATTGTGCTCAATTATTATTTGAGATGATTTATTTATTTTAATTATTCATTGGAATTACAAAGTGCTCATAAACTTAATATTTAGTGATTTAACTAAGTTACGGTTAATTAATTTAAAGACATTTTGAATTATATCATTGTGATACATCAAGACTGTTAGCACAGTACAATAGATTGAACTTCATTCACAACACCATTGCGACTCATTTGGAATACTCGTTACTTTCCGACCTGTGATAGATTCTTTGGTACTATATAAGATTACAATCACCATATTGCTAGTTATTTGATTTTTTCACTTTGTATTATAGGGAAAATAAATTATTGATTGAATTTTAAAAAACTTGCTGGTTTTGGCTTTTCTGCAATTAAATTTAAGACCACAGAGTCGTAACATGTTAATGAAATATAAATACAGATGAAAAGAATATAAAAACCAATTTGCATCGAACGTGAAATGAATATCTATGTCGTATATAACAATTGTTGATAGTTTGCTTTCACCGCTGAGTAGAATTTAAGCAATAGTCCTTTTCATGTTACTGTCGCTGAAAGTTCTTCAACTTTCTAAAGCATGAAATAACTTCATTTATATGTCTGACACGAGACCTTTATTGCTTTTGTTTTCAAGCACCTTAGTCTTCGGGAAAACTACATTTTACCGTACAAATCAACTCTCTAAATTTGAAACTTAACAAATATTGCTTTCAGATATTGGCATGATTCTCTAACTACCTAAGTAAAATATACATCGCAGTCTTTGCAGCAATCCTTTGATAAAAAATAGGAATAAACGAGGGTTACGTTTCAATAAAGGGAAAAGTAGGCAAAATGGATATTTTGCAAGTAGTATGAAATTTATGTAAATTGCTGAGACGAAAACAAAGACATCTAGTTCACCTTTCTCTCTAAATGTGAACAAATATATGCTCTTGCTGACTCTTTTGTGCAGGTTGCCTCAATATTTAGCACCTGGCTCCACATCACAGAGTCCATACCTGAACTCGCTTCACTATGGTCATTCATATAGTGTCTAATCGATCTTCAACATGAATTTGCAGGCTGCAGGTTTTATTTTGGGGAGGGAAGTAGTGAAAAATAGGGAGTATGACAAAAAAGTTGGAAAAGTAGGAAAAGCAGAACCCCCGGAGACTCGTAACAATTCATTAAACACCTAAGAATGTAAAACAACTGAATGTAGAATCACTCATTTTCGTGGCCTACCTACCAGTTCTCGATCATTTCATTATTACCCGTAACAACGAATTCAAGGATCAAGTAAACGTTTATGAAGAAGTAGCACCCACTCTATATTTATTGTGTTTCGTTACTACAGATCAACAAAGCTATGCTATAAATAAACGACATTTATTAAATCAGGTAGAAAAATATTAGCTTTGACATGTGTTAATTTCAATTTTATTCTTACAGAAGAATCTTATTTTATATACAAGAAAGCGATTCCAGCACCTGTCAGGTAACCCCCAAAAAGCCATTCGAGCACCTGTCAGGTAAGCCCAAGAAAGCCATTCCAGCACCTGTCAAGTAATACAACTTTCCTTGAGCTACTTGCTTCATCTTGTAATGCTTCTCACAGAAACCTATTCACTTTGGTTTTATCTTGATCTTTTTTAACCTCTATGCTTTCACTCTTATTATTATTATTATTATTACTATTATTATCATTATTATTATTATTATTAATTATTATTATTATTATTATTACAACCAAAACCGTTAATTATTATTATTATTATTATTATTACAACCAAAACCGTTATTGCAAACTTTATTTTAACCCATAGTTGAAAGATGAAGTAATAAAATAATTGATCTTTTAAAAATGAATGTGACGAAAAAAGAAACACCAATACATGAAAAATTGGCAACAACTGAATAGAGAACACATAAATGAATTGATGAATGATACAGGAAACAAAGATATCACAAGGACAAAATTGTCAAGAGTTACAATTTTTCAGGCATGAAAAATATAAAATCAGAAAGAGAATGGAAAACGTTTGTTGTTCTATTAATTGACATTTATCGTCGATAATTAAATTTGACCAAACTAGAAAATGCGAACGATAATGACCTTCATCCAAATCATTGTATTCATTGTGCTTCCAATTGGTCAGCTGAGACCACCCTTAGAACGGGAGAACACACGATAAAAGATAGCTGACAATCAATCAACGAAAAAACAGGTAATAAAGATAAAAGAAAGTTCAAGCTTGTCAAACTGTCATCGTTGTGATTGATGAATTTTGTATGACAGGTTTTAGTCTCTTCCTTTGATTTGCTGAAAATATTAACTGTGATTGACAGACGTTGCTGTCATAGCAACAGTTGTTACAGCAACTGTCAACGGGGATATAAATCGATTACACATTTGATAATATTTTCACAGATAGAGGTAGTCCGAAACCTTACTAGATGATAGAAACCCAGTATAATATGTATTCATTCACTTCATCGGTATTATTGCTGCCAGTATGACGACATTTGACAAGGACTGTGACAGTTTACCTGATCTCGCGTTTACAAAGATCTCTTAGGGTTTTGCTTTTTATGTTGATTTCCTTCCTTTTTTCAACTACTGGCCTGTTACAGTTTCTCCAATTATTTCTTTATATCTACCATTTGCTCTACTACTTTAAAATTAATGTTTGTTGTGTTCTTCTCAATGCCACTGTCGTTTTTATCTTCTATGAAACCCGTTCTTTTTAACAATCCACATACAGAGTGGGAACATGGCTGGGTGGGATGGCGGAGAATTTGAAGAATTTAATGTGCCTAACGATTACTAAATGGAAGATGATTATAATAAATAAGTTAACGATGCAACAATTTAAGAGCCTCTCACTAATATTAATTTTTTTAATGAGGTATTTGAGAAATCCTCAATAATCAAGACTCACAGAATTTAATCCTAGTCAAATATAACCAAAAGAAAGTACAATAAAATCAATTACAATGAAAAACTTGTAAACATAGATGCAATGTTTTTTTGCGTACCGAAATAGGGATTATGAAATATATATTGTGTCCGCAAAAACTGAACTAATAAATTAACGTAATATTAAAGTGTCTTTGTAATCAATTAGGTAAATCAAACTAAGTCTGGCGGTTCTAAATTTGTAAATAAATTAGGTTTAAAGATCTATATCAGAGGGAGTTAAACATTTGTTAAAAGCCCATTATAATGAGATAGTTACTGACCTAAGAGACACTAAGAAACACGATCTAAATATATATAACAACCTACTGTTTAAAAAGGTAACAATACAAATTCCAGTTGAAACAGAAACGCAAGTAACTGACACCAATGAACCAATTGATCATTGATTGACTGATTGACTGACTGTGGATTTTTCGACGCACCAGCACTGTAATGCTATATAGCGCCATAAAGGAGACATGTGAGGAAAATGAAAATCATTTGATCAGAAACTATTTAAAAAAACAGATACTATAGCCGATGTCTAACACGAAACAATTGTAAGTAGAGAACTTCCACGTGCAGAGAGTATCTTATTTTCTCCGCGAGAAGAAAGAGGTTCAAATAGTTACATAAATGCTTTGGAAGTGGTCAATTCAAAATTGGAATACATAGTCCTACTTTCAAATGTATTGCAAACAGAGGATGTAAACATATACACCAGCCAATAAACAAATGCAACTAAAAACTATAATGCAAGAAAGACAGCAAAACAATGAAAATTTGCCACAAATTATTGGACTTTTAACAGACCTAAAGAACAGGTCTAAGGATAATATAAAAAAAATTCATTAAAACATTCAGAGAAAAATTTAAATTAGGTGAAAGGCTGACAACTTCTTCAAGGTGAAAGGTATTACAATTTCTCTGATTTTACAGCTGTAAGTATATATAACATGAGCAATTCTTGCTCTATTGATATCAAAATTTGTAAAAGGTTTAATAGTAGGTGGAGACGCGACATGTTCTGCGGAAAATCAGCACAGAATGGTTCGAGGACAAAATTAAAGGAATCATGACAAATATCGGCAAGTATTTTATTCATGCGGTCCAAAAAGAAAACCAATATTGGGTATTGTCTTTAAAATGTTTTCAAAGATTGTAATAGTTAAGTGACGGTGTTGTCCGTAAAAACATTGATATGTGTTTCATTCCAGTGACTGGTAATTGTTTGTAAGCAAACAAATTTTCATGGGAGGGCAGGGTAATGCCTTTTTAAAAATGAAAGGAAATTGCGAAGGGAGGGGATAGTTCCGTGGCTCGGAGATATCGTTCTCTATACTACTTACGAACTTTCTGGAAACACATTAACTTCATATCTTTTAATGAAACCTACCTTTCGTAACAAGACAAACCCCATATTTGTTTCTATGCGAAAAAATTCATATTGCTAGATTTATGGACGAACTTTTCCCGGGGAGGGGACAAGAACACATAATCCGGAGGGGGGATCAAAATCAAAGGGATATATTTATGTACTGCACAATGCTTTCTTTAAAAAAAACGCTGTGTCTCAAATGAATCAAGGTTTTTGTTTTTGCTGCCTTGTTCGGATACATAACATTCTTCAAATGTATAAGCAAGACTCCTGAAACATCGGGGAGAAAAGTGATGATTTTCTTTCGGACTGCAGAATACTAATGATTTTCATAGGCTCTGCATTTAAATGCATTAACTGCTGACTGGTTGTTTCACTGTAGTTAGTGTAATGATACTTTAAAATATATGCTGCTAGCTAAGAAACATAGGTTAATACCGATCAGTTAAGCTAATTTAGTTTCTATCTTTCGAGTAAATTCTGATAACATTTGCATGCGGTGTTTAAGTTCTACAACGACGTCATTGACACTTCTCGCCCACAATCATAAAAATGACTAAGTGAACAAAATGTAAAAATTAAATCCTCCAAGGAGGTTAATAAATAACAGAATAATTGGATCATACTATTTCTAGTGTTTACGCTTTATTCAGTAACATGTGTATCGACCATTGCCAATTCCAATTTATGAAAGGTAAACCTACTCACCTGGCTTCTAAAATCAATATCTCTAGTTTTCAATTCAATTGCATCTGTCGTGCGAGTTTTTCAAGAGCTTTGCTCCCATAAAATCAGCACACGCTTGTTCTTCTCCTCATTACAACTCGCTCAACGTTGATTGGTAAATTTATGGGCTTCTTTCCATCAATCTGAACGGATGAAATACATCTTTCCTTACGATCGACATCCGCTGCATTTCCTTACAACCAGTTTGTTTTTCACTGAGTATAACAACTGATTTATAGCACAAAACATGTGTTAAGAGTCGCAGTTCTCAGCGCAACCGTCACGGCTTAATAAGGAGCAACAAACAGGTCCCCAAAAAGTATTTCAGGTCGAATTTTACCTCAACACTACATCTTCGATTGTCAGAATGTAAAAAGTGATTCCATGCTTTATGAAATGCTAATATGACGTATCTAACAGTAAGTTTACAACATTAGTTAACATCAGTGCTAAAATTTCCTATACTACCGGTATACTTCCTAATCTTAACATAACACGAGCAAGTCACCACCTGCATCTCTCCTGTCAGCAATCGTTTCTAGAGCAATGGTGTGTCGATAGGGTTTAAATGTAACACAACTTTTCTCGTATGTTCTAAAGAGTTTTATAATAATAGGCCATTTCACAGATGTGTCAGGGCATACAAATTGTTTAATTATTATATCAAGCTCATATTTATCATACCTGACAATCTAATTTGTTAAGAACTTTACTGTATGGAAACTACTTGCTAAAAAAAAAGTTAATCATCGTTTTTATTGCACAGAAAAGATTTATCGTGAAAGAGGAACATTTTATGAGTAACATCTGAGTAGCATTTACTAAGTTACTAAAAGCACAGCTTATTCCCAAGGTGTTACCATAGTCAGCCATTACAACTGAGGCTTTCATGTACAAGCTTCAGTGTCTAGTTCAAGCGCATACGCACAATGGCTGTTTGGTTACATGTATAGATACCGTTTCGAGTTATTTGCCACATAATTCAGCATCATTAGTCTGTAATATACGTAGTCAGCCATAACATAATGACATGCTTTTTGAAAGGACAACCCCCAAACATTCAGATACTAATCATTATAGCAAAGGGCTGTGTTAACATGTATTGATATAGTAAAGCAATTATGAAACAACTAGTGTCTTAGATATTGGTATTTATTTCTTGACCAAAATTATTAGCAAATTCTAAACTCGGCTACCATTAATACATGAACCCAACACTTACTGACTAATCGCTGTCAGAAACACCTGAGTAAAAAGCGAGAACTGGCAAGAATTACAATACAGCATTTCTAGTGTCTAAAATCCAATGAACTTTATGCGTTACAATTGCTGGAATCTATTCGTCGAAACTCTCTCCTCAAAAAATGAAGATGCAATCTCTTCAGACCACCTAGGCTATTTCTAGGATTGAATTAATTGTAGTATTAACTGGGAACTTAAGAATTAAATAGTATCTCCCTCGATGCCTTTGCAACTGCTCAGTCAATCGTTGTTTCGTAAATACCCGATGTGGTCTGAATTGCTTCAGACGCCATACAGTCGAGGGATGATCCGTAGGATTCACCTTGGAAGAAAATAGGGGTTGGTATATTTGTGTGAATGTGTGTACTAGTTTTCGTGAAGTTAAGGAAATTGAATATTTGTATTATTCTGTGGTATTATATCTTAGAATAACAGACCACGGCACATGTATCGAACTGGGATACCTCTGGTGCAGATGAGTTTCAATGTTCCAATTCAGGACTAATGCTCGTTTTTAAAGAACAAAGGTTTGAAGTGAAAACTTTATTTCACACTTTCGATTTGTTTATACGTTTCTGCAGCATACTAAATACGTCTGGTGTTACAAGGCGATAAAGGGAGTTGTCGGTTAACCGATGACTACATTTTTAACCGGTTATCGCTAATACTCGATCAGACAATGATTATCCGGATACTGGTTACAGACCTACTTTTACTACTTTTACATGCATGTATACTGATTAACCGTGACGGAATCTGTTCAAACATCTTCTTGAAATTACCTTGTCGTGCGTAAATAATTATTTTTATCCATAAGCGTTTTTTAAAACAGGTTGAGTTTTTTTATTCTTTTATAAGGCATCATAGCAATATTACAGGTAAATCAACACATTTCAGAATCTTGTACCTAGGTTCAATGCCATTTAAACAGAATCAATGTTTGCCCCATCACATCAATGACGTAGCCTGACTCATATAAATATATTTTTGAAACAAGGTATATATTTAATTCCAACAATACAAAAATAATAAAGTTAAGTTTTGCAAGTTTACACAAAACAAAATTTTTAACCTATCTTGTTCCAAGCTAATGATCACAAAACCTCGTCTAAGATCCAAAGCCCAAACTTGTACAAAGCAGGACTCCACGAATTTGAATACATATCTAGTTAATGGTACAGTCTATTACAGTACAGTCAGTGTTAAATATCGTCTGTTTTGCGAGACCATTTGGAGAGAGAGAGAGAGAGAGAGAGAGAGAGTCCAATATATAATTCCTTAAGACAGAATTCACTTTGCAATGTCATGTTACATCAAACTAAAATTAACTGAATCCCGAACGATTTGAAGATCCCAAAATTTCTTCCTATTCAGTCTATCGAATGTACACTTCGTGAGCTTTTAACGTTTTCTTTAAGGAGTGTTGGATACGCTATCCAAGTGTTTTACCAAACAACAAGAATAACGTTTGTTTTCTAGCCAAACATAAGTTGAAATCAAACTGCTTCTGAACATTGAAGACATTGTACATAAATCTTTTATCAGCCTCAGAGGCAGCAGGATTGCTTTCCAGGGGACTTAAAACAGTGCTTAATGTTGCACGACGGGTTGTTATGCCGTCACTGTGGTACGTGTGGGGTGGGGTGCTTCTAATACTTATTTAAATTATTACAGGAGTCCCACTCAGGCTCGATTTTGGTTGGAAGTTAAATTAGTAAAAGACAGATGTAAAGCTCCGAGCCAACAGTCAGCAATGCCGACGGTTAAATGATTGACTATACAAAAATGTG
The DNA here is from genome assembly GCA_028554795.2 of Sinohyriopsis cumingii. Lineage (NCBI taxonomy): Eukaryota > Metazoa > Mollusca > Bivalvia > Unionida > Unionidae > Sinohyriopsis > Sinohyriopsis cumingii. Next base: position 14,945,807 of record CM068824.1, read on the forward strand.
AAATTCAACGCATAACAGTTTACTAACAATTCAATAGTCAAATGATTAGAATTTCACAAGTACTCTCCTTCCGCTGGACCCTCTGATAGCCTATTGCATCATTTGATTAGTAGTGTGAGATAGCTTTCCACCTGTCCTTGTATTCTACTCGTCTGGGTATTCTTCTCTCATATTTTTCCTATTCCTTCTCCTCTTCCTCCGACTTTCTCCAAATTCCTTCTACTCATCGACTTTTCTACACTCCTCCTCTTTCTTCACTTTCTCTTCCTCGACTCCTTTTCCTCCTCCTCCTCGACTCTCTCCACCGACTAGCCTTGCTAGTCGCACTTCCGTCTTCCTCTTAGAGACTCGGGACTTAACTGAACCGAAGGTTCTGTCCCCCAAAAAGCTTCCTTTTGCGAATCTTTGTCTTTCCTTTGAATCTCCTCTCTAACTATTACCGCCAAATTGCGAGTGGTTATCTCGGAGTAACCATATATTGTTCAGCAATCTTCCTAGGCGAGACTAAATTTTCGCTTGCTAGTTAGAAGTTATAATTCGGATCGAAATTGTTATCACACCCTCTGTCTCAATTCCGATTAGATGTCGATTTGACCCGATCCTATCAAACTCTGCGGACAACGTCCTTCTCGCTGTCTGTCCACGTGGGAACGGACTTAGTACAAGCCCTGTTCCTCGCGGTTCCTCTGATCTTTGTAACACATAGGTGGGAAGTCGCTCGATCTAACGCCATTGCGCCCATTCAAGATGCCGGGTTGTCTCTCTGGTCACGGTAACCTTGCGTAAGAGATTAACTCTAGCCTGCAAACATGTTCAGAAATCAAACCATGGCTTGTAATAATACCTTAGTTTATACACGACTTACGAAGTGGGACTGAGCAAACGTGACACCCCACCACCACCACCCCAACGCTTGAGAATAAAATCGGGATTGCTGGGTCGCTAAAATTGCTCTAAATGCAAATGTGCGTTACTACACGCAATAAAAGAAACAAAATCATACCGACGCTACCCGCTGACTACGGACAAGAATATACACACAACAAATGATTATCTACAGAGCGGTCTATGCCATTTCAGCTTTAGTGCTCATGAAATCGGCGCCTGCGTTCTCGGTTCCTTTCACGTATCTGATCTGCATCTGGTACTGCCGTAAGGTGGCGCTCTACAGTTTCGTATTTTGCACAGGGTTAGAATTTTAAAGAAAAAAGAATTTCCAAGGCTTTCCTCACTGGTTATACTGGCTATTTAAAAAAGACCTTGTATATCTTAGGTATGATTCAAAGAATCTTTAATTCCCTTTATATTGGTGTATGATTGATGGGTGTAATATGGGTTATAGAGTATACAGCCTGGCCTTACTCCAGATGTGCACCTTTCAAAAAAGTGCTAGCTTCACTTGGTCATTTTCACTTCCTGAACTTCAGAGGTAAATTGTATAAAACAGAGCCGATAACATTTTTTTTTACATTTTATATATTTGGTAATTCATTCGTTGCACTTTCAGAGCTGGTATTGTCTAGTCTGGCAAACTTCATTTTCCCTATTTTAATAGCTGCTATGTATAGTGTACTTTAGACTAATTCAGGCTGATTATTTAGCACAAGCGAGCAGTCATTTTAGTTAGCAGTGTGCTTAGATCATGTACAATTTCCAAAAGTACAATATCCAAAGAAATATCATCCACATTACATTAATGTAGCATAGATGTATGCCAACATTCTCTCCATTGTGGATGTTTTAAATGCAAACAACTTCACCTTATATACGTCACTCTTTCAAAAGTACATAACAACTGGTGAGTGCCCCTTAAGAACAGCGACTATCACACCAAGCGTCCATTCGACAATTTCGCCTGCGCGAGATAGGCGAAGATTGGTGGTCGGTCCCTAATATGAACTCCCTCCCGTATAACTATCCCTCGAACCGTGATATCACGAACACGATTCCGATGCATTCCCTCTCCGATATGGAGTAGTTCTTCTTGTCAGCAGACAGTTTCCGACTGTCGTACACGACAAGAAAAAGCGTCCCCTCGTACTCTTGTAGTAGTACTGCTCACATGCGTCAATGCGGAGCACGAAGTCTTTGATCCGGTAAACGGATAACACAGTCGGATGACAGCCTATCCTTCAACATTTGGAAAGCGTGCTCACACACATCCGTCCAAATAACTTTACTCGGGGCCTGTTTCCTGGTCAGGTCAGACAACAGCCCTGTAATCGCACTGAAATTGGCTACATACTTTTTGTAATACCCGGCCAATCTCAGGAATGAACTCACCTAAGTTTTCGTGGTAGGGAGTGCGATGTTTCTCAGCTGCTCCACCTTCGACTTCAATGGAGACAGCATGCCTTGACTCAGGGTGTGTCCCAAATAGTACAACGTCCGGAAACCAAGGTAACATTTGGAAGTGCGAGACGTCAATCCCGCCTGACATAGCCGCTCCAAAACGTCAGCTAGCAGAGTAGGTGCTCACCCCACGTCTCTGTGGCTAGCAAGAGATCATCCATAAGGTTGTGAACACCCCTATCGCGCAAGGGTTCCACCAACTTCCGCATCATTCTAGTGTAGACGCTGGGCGCATTCTGGACTCCGAACGATATGACTAACCATTGGTAGGTCTCATCGGGATTAGCAAAAGCGAGCTTTGCCCTATTCTCCTCCCTTACGTGGATTTGCCAATAGCCCTTTGACAAATCGAACTTCGAAAAATATTTCGCTTTCGAGACAAAAGCTAAAATATGTTCTGGATCAGGTAGCATTTCGTCTTGAAATTGCGTCACCTGATTTAGCTTCCGGCAGTCGACACAAAACCGATATGTGCCATACTTCTTCTGCACTAGGACTACCAGAGAGCTACGGAGAATCGGCGAGCTCGATTACTTCCAGAGCAATCATCTGTTCGATCTCTTCTCTGATGACTTGCCGTTTCGCAATAAACAATTGACAGATGGTACACGTTCCTAACCCAATACTTACCTGTTGACAATAACTAACTTCGCTCAGGTAAGATATTTTGCCCGATATCTGCTTCACAATTACTGCAAGTAACTGAAATCTACCAAGCATGCAAATATCAAAATATAACATACACAAGTTGAAAAATCATATACATTCAAATATACAGAATTGAAAATATCTCACGACTGTTCACTGATACTTCCTAATAAATAATACTTTAGGTCGTAAAGACAATATTTATGTCTAATTAAGATGCCGGACGAAGCCGCCCAATGTGGTGTGACGGGTTGTTATGCCATCATTTGTTTCATAAAGTAAGCGTCAAAACATGTACACTATGGGCCACACACGTCAACGGCGAAATATGATTGGCTCAAAAGGTTATTCTTTAATGTATACTCTCATTAATTTAACACATTCAAATGATTTCCAACATGATGCGATCATGTTATTACCTATTTTTGCCTGGGTGCAAATAGTCTACATCGTGAAACGGTCCTCTGATGCATGTATGTTATTTAAGTATAACTTTTCGAGCCAATCATATTTCGCCGTTGACGTGTGTGCCCCATAGTGTACATGTTTTGCAAATGAGAGTTGCTTGTATACGATGTGTGCAGTGAAGAAGACAATGTCTAATTCTTCCATGGAACAGGATTCCTAATGTTGAATCGAGTTAATGTTTGTGTGTGTGTGTGTGTGTGTGTGTGTGTGTGTGTGTGTGTGTGTGTGTGTGAGATCTGGATTTTTACCGTACATTTAACAAGTTTTCAGTCATATCGCTACGATGTCTGCAGCGTGACAGTTTATAGTGATGTCTAGCACTGGGCATCATGCCGCAGAGTTAACGGTAAGTAAAAACTTTTGCATCTACCACTGTTCTGTAATTAAAGAAGGGATTATTGTAGAGTCGCAATTATGGTATATGTAGCTCTTTTCACCGGTTGTCGCTTGAGCACGGCATTGTCCCGGCAGGCAAAATTCGCGAAAATCGCACGTTTCGGAGCCCGTAACTTCAGTTTGGTACAACACAGAAAAGTCAATGATGGCTTGATGAAGAGAAAAATATCTCAAGAGTAAAACAAGTCATAGAGTATGGTCGTGTGCTTTTAACGACGGAAAAATCAGAAGGGAATCGAGGGTCATATGTGGAACCAAGTATTTGGAAGTTACGTACTTTCTCTCTCATATATGTGATAGAACAGGTCCTATGTCAAAACGGGTCATCGGGGTAATGTAAGGTATTTATTTGTGCCACTCTGTATGATGTTTTCCTTCAGATTATTATCTTTTTTATCAACAGCAAGCTCACGTCGAGCACCTGTGGGAAGCGGTAGAATTGGATTCACCTAATCTGTCGCGGTAAATTAAACTTTTATCACTTTGTAAACTACTTATCATATCTGGAAAAAAACAAAAAACAAGTCCGATTCAGGAAATCATCAAAGCGGGTTTTTGTCGGTGTTTTCAAGGAAGTAAGAGGAAATAACGTAAAAGAGAGGCAAACTGCGTTTGGTCAAATTTCTTTATCAAGGATTAATTCCATGTCCAAAATGTAAGGCAGTTTATATTTATTTCTTTTAGCTCACTAAGTTGTTGCAGGTACAATTTTGTAGGCGCACGCAATCAAGCGTCGCATTTCTGATGGGAAATCTTATATTTTTTACATGTGAAAATATAAGGATATATTTTTCACGTGTGAAAATATAGGACTGAGAAAATAGTAATTTCGCCGATATGACTTTATATTTCACACTTAAGTATATAACAAAACGATATACATCATGAATATAATTTTCATTACATAAAATACACATTCTTTCCTTTATAAGGGTACTTGTCATCTGTATGTCTTTGTTTGTAACTGACGACTTCAAGCTATCATTTTAGAATGAATTATTCCTAGGCTTTAAGTTGGAACAAGTAAATATGTGAATAATCCATAAAATTCAGGGGTTTTGATTTAAAATCCATAGGAAATTTCTGTACTGGAAGAACTGTATTACTATTCAAGGTTTGCTGATAATTATGGTAATGAATACATAATATACATCGTCATCCACATTACATCTTTGATATAGTTTGCTTCATTGCTATGCATATCTTGAGCTTTGGATCAAAGGGCACGTAACTCTTCTTATTCCTTACCTTTAAATGATTAACTGGTTGTTTTGTCTTCAGTAACCTTTACGAACTATTTGTACTTCGTCATTTTCACCTTTTTGTTTGCAAGTATCATAACAACATCCCTACCTGTTAATGACGAAATTGATGTAACCTCAACATAAAGAGGGGCAAAGGGGACAAGGCTTCTAAGTAGTGAAAGGGGATACTTTACGGACAATGGGAATTAGCATTACAGGGACCCCTGGGTCAGATTACGGACAATGGAAATTTAACATGGCGAAAAATCGTGGGTCAGATTACGGACAAGGGGAATTAACATGGGAATAAATCGTGGGACAATCTACGGACAAGGGGAATTTAACATGGGATTTTTTTTAAAAAAAATTTTTAAAAAAGGGGTAGGCAATTCAAAGACTATCTCTTTTCGAGAAATATGGCTGGCCCTGAAAAGGGCCTTTGGGTTTTCTTCTTCTAATTTCTTCTTTTCCTCCACCAAGTTCTTATTTTATCTCCTACACTCTTCTTCTCTTTCTTTTTTTTTCTTCTCCTCCTCTTCTTTCTTCTTCTCTTCCTCCTCTTCTTTCTTCCTCTTTTCATTTTCTTCTTCTTTTTCAATTTTTTCGTTCCATTCTCTCATCCTTATCCTTTCCTCTTCATCCTCCTTTTCCTCCTTTATTTCTTTCAACAGATCACTGATGATTACCTTCATTTTTCGTAAATTGTTTATCTCCATCTTCACTCTATGGGGACTATATGAGTAGTGATCCTCGTTTAGGTTAACCAACATTTGCTCAAACATTCCTAAATTGTCCATGACGTTTTGCAATTTTTCCATTTTGTTAAGGTGGTTTGAAGCCATCTTCTTTTTTTATTCTTTGCAGAATGGTTTGAACCACGAATACTGTGGGTTCTTATACAAAAAGCGCGGACGTGATGGAAAACATCCCCCTAAAAAACATAAAATGGATCTTACCTAGATCATGACCCAATAACGCGCGGACGTGAAGGAAAACATCCCCACTTTTCTCATTTCATATAATCAAGCCCAAACTATACTCTCCACATACTCTAAGAAACAATAAAGAAACCCATAATCTACTATTCACACAAACTTACTTCATCATTTACAAACACAAACACACAAACACTTACACTTCCACTATTAATAAAGAGTTAGTGTTTATATTCACACTACTCTACCTACACACATTGGCAAATTGATGGTTATTTCTTTTCTAGAGTATTGGGTAGCCCTGAAAAGGGCTGTTTTGTTTGGAACTTCATGGGCACCTGGTTAATGGTGGCACCTTCCAGGCCTGGCGCCACATACGCATCTTATCCCCCAGTTACTTTTTACCTTTTGGGGGGAGAGAGCAGAGGCAGGATATGTTGCTTCAGAATCCCAATTTTCGCTCTCTGGGATTTTGAAATTTTTTCTTCTCTCCTTTTCCTCCTCCTCTTCTTTGTTTCTTCTTTCCTCCTCTCTTATTCTTCCCTCCTCGACAATGGCTTCCGCGGCCAGTTCATTTAATATGCGCCTGGCATATTCCAGATGCACATGAAGCTCCAACAGTTTCTCCAGTCTCGTGTTCATTTTTTGGTGTTGATCAATCAACAAGGGTAGCTGGACTGCCCAGTGAGTTTCAATTTATACTGAAAGCGCGGACGTGAAGGAAAACATCCCCTAAAACATAAAATTCATCTTACCTAGATCATGACCAAAAAAACAACAACGCGCGGACCTAAAAGAAACACTCACTCACTTTTTTATGCTACCCATCACTATTTTAAAATTTTTTATAAATCACTTCAATAGACTATCCACATAAGCAAAGCAATCCAATCTAACCCCAAATATACACCTCAAACACCAAAAAACATCATTTTAATCTACTATCCACACCATCCTACTTTATCACTTACAAACACACAAACACACAATCCTATACACAAACACATACCCTCAAATTTTTTGAAAATGAGTTAGTGTTTATTTTCACACTACTCTACCTACTCACATTGGCAAATTAATAGTTATTTCTTTTCTAGAGTATTGGGTAGCCCTGAAAAGGGCTGTTTTTTTGTTTTGCTATGGCATTCTTTTTTAGTTTCTAAGAATGCGATGTCCTCTGAGGATAGACTTTCTGGCAATAGGTCTGCTTCTTCGGAAAGAGAAGAAGAACTCTTTGGTGTCGATACGGCAATCGACAAAGCCTCTGTCAGCTTCAGGTTGCTGCTGCTCTTGTTGTTGTTGTTGCTGTTGTTGCTGCTGTTGCTGCTGTCTCTGAAGTCTGTACTTCTCTGTCCATTCTTCTTTTTCCCTGTTCACTTCTTCTCTGAAGAGCTCTTCTATTAGGTCTTCAGTGATTTTTAACATTCTCACATTCTCTATTTCTTCTGGCTTCGGTATCAGACTGTGTCTGACCCTATGCAAATTCACGTAGGCTTCGTTGAGCTTAGCTAGTTTGGAGCACATCTTCGTAGGAGGATGAGTCGACAATGGATGGTTAGACTGGGAACAAACCGGTTCTTAAAGTTAAAGCGCGGACGTGAAGGAAAACATCCCCCACACGGTTTTCTAGCCGCAACGTTCATGAGAGGGATAGTAAGAAATGAAAGAGCATCAATCCAACATTCTTATAGCTAAACAAAAGACAAAGGCATTTTTTTCAAAACACAACATTTTTTATTCAAAAATCACTTAACACTAAACAATAACATTTTTAACAATAATCCAACACTATAACATCAAACAATTTTCTTCAAATCACAAACATTTTTTTCTCAATGGACAATCTACTTTAAACAGGGCTGACAACGTTGTGAATGAAATTGTGATTTCCACTGTTGGAAATCATTAGGCCATTGATGGACACTACGTTTCCTAGCTTGAGACAAAAGATAAGCATAATGGTCACAAAACCATCGATCTACTTTCACATCGTTTCTAGCAGAAGAACGAGGATCGAAATGAGTCACTAAATGTTCTAAGGAATAGCCCAGGCTGCGATGATGCAGAAAATACACACAGTACTGTCCACACACCAAGGAATCTGTGCCTTGTAATTTCACATTATTGAATCGGGTGGTTTGAGCATTTCTTCTCATAAAGTCGATGATATCGTCTTCCAAAGGGGGCAATCCGTACGAATCGAAATATTCCACACATCCTTCTTGAGGAAAGTAGACGGCTACCCAGTGGGTTCCTGGGAGATGACTGTCGTCCGTGTTGATCACGTAAGCTTGATGGTCTTTAGGTTTGCGATGAGGGAGTTCATCTTTAGCACAGACGACAGGATTCCAAGAAGACGTATACGAACTGTGGTTCAAAAGGTAATAAAGTTCCCAGGTATCCATTTGTGTTGTTTTCTTCTTCTTCACAGGTAATAATAAGTCGTCAATTCGATCCTGACTTTTTGCTTGAAAATGTCTGACGAATAAACCGTTATTCGTTCTGTTTCCTCACTCTGATTTAGGAGAGCTTCGATACGATGGATCTCTTGAGTGGTTAATGGTGGACAAGAATGTTCACGCAAGTCTTTATACCACTGGTGCAACACGTCTTTGTTTGAGATGAGACTCCAAGCTTCGTCCAGATACTCGTCCAATTTTTCTTCTTGACTTAACATTAGGCATTTATCGTGTTGAATTTGACTGGGATGATCGTTTTGACATCCATAACAATTTTTCTTGATCAATTCCGTCATTTTGTCGACCAAGTGTTTGGCAAAACAGGAGACTAAATGGGCTTCTTGTTCTGGCCATCTCAACTTCATCAAAACTTCTTCGTCTTTGTCTTGAGATTCTTCTCCTTCCACGGTCTCCTTACATTCCATCTCCAAAGTTTCTCCACTAGGTAAAGAGGGATAACAGTCTTCCATGGCTTTCTAATAATCTAGAATGACTTCTCTCAAACTGTTGATTTCTATGGTATTATCGAATTCTGCATACAGGATGACGTTCACTGTCTTGTCCAGTGGCTTTGCAAACTGAAGTTCCACACGAATCTGGCCAGATTTTATAGGGTGGAAATGTCCCTCGTCGCTCCCTTGGTCTGGAGTGAAATCGAAAGCCCACAAAGTATAGCCTCCGTCATATTCGTCGTAGTCAATGCCGTGACTGGTGTTGGTTCCTAACTGGCCGGTGGCTTCGTACAGGGACAAGTACGATCTCAAGTAATTCTTCTCGTCACCAAACTTAGGTTCAAAGGGTCGGGTACACAAGGTCTTGCCATCGCGACTGACTTCGATCTTGGACACGCCGAAGTGTTGAAAGTTGAAAGGATTTTTAGCGATGGCTCCGTTGAAGGCTTCATTCTCGACCATACCAAGGATTAAACGCTTGGGTAGCTGTCCTTGAAACAGATGATCTTGGGTTATGGATTGAAGGTTAGCGGGAATGGTGAACGTTTTCACTTCCACGCGTCGGATGGGATACTTGGCGGTCGTTCTGCTCAACGTCTGACTGATGTCGTTTGCCACTTTAGGTAACACTTCTACGCGTCGTACGTAGAGTTTGGCTTCTTGGATTATGCTTTTAGGAGCCTTAGCAAGATCAGCAGCCTGCAAATGGAAAGTGGCACTGCTGCGATTCAGTCTCAAGCGGACATTCACCCCGTATAGCAAATATTTCTCTTGCAACCACATGTCCAAATGCAAACGATCCATCAGTTCTAAACTTTTCTTGTTTAAGATTTTGTCTTCTCTTGCCTCAAAGCCTTCATTGCTTTTATCTATTGTGTCGAACTTGTCCCGTGTGTCATCTACCCACAGCACACAGGCATTGAGATGACTTGTCTTGGCATCTGTTCCGTACGTCAAGAGATTTTCCAGGTAGGCACGGTAAGGGTAAGTATCCATGCTGCTGCTGACCAGTTTGTTATTCAAGTACAAATCCACTGAGCTGAACAAGGAATGCATGAAATTGTTGACGGGAGCTATATCGTCATCGTCTTCTACTCCTTTATCATCTTTTTTTAGAACTTGGACTTTCAAGTACAAGTAACTGCTATTCAGATCGATGTAATCTTCGGGCTGTCCTTTGATTTCAAACTCGATGGGAGCGGAATCGGTCAGTGAGGAGATGGGATTAAATTCCACCCATTGGGATTCTTGCATGGTCATCATGGTGGGGGGCATGGCAAACAGATCCAGTTCCGTCTTGGAACAGGCGCAAGACTCTCGGTGCATCATTTTGTTTTGTGTCTCAATAATCGAAAACGTCTAAGTCTCGAACGGTTCTTCTTTTCTTGGCCTTTCTCGCTTGAAGTCTGGTGAAAGGGTGTTTTCTTCTTCGTCGTCTCTTTCTGCCTTGTCCTTGCTGAATGCTTGACTCGGTAGCGTGCAGGGCATTTATAGGTGTCTCTCGTCGGCCCAAAATGTCTTTGCCCGTTTGCAGCAAGACATTTTTGCCTGCCCTCATGAAGGCTTCTTTAGGGTTTTGTTTGTCGATGATGACATTTTGGAGAAATTCTTTGCCTTGTGTCAGTGCTGCATCTTTCAAGGCGTGCAATCCTCGTGTCACCATCGGTTTCAACACCGGGGCCACCGAACGAAAGGCCGATTTTAACATGTCTCCTAAACCGTGTCCTCGCTGTCGAGCCACCCCTTGGTACACTGGATACATGACTTACTTACGAGTCGTGAGAGAACCGTTTTCGAAAATGGAGTTTCACCGTGACTTTTCCTTTGGTGAATGGAATATTTTGTCCCAAATCTCCTTTTATAGTAATGTTGACCGTGTCCAAATACGACTTGCTGACCGGCAAATAGTGAGGATGGACAAATTCGCGGTGGACGTGATAAGTGTTTCCACCTTCCTCGTCAGCGTTTGTGGCAGAATCCACTTTGAAAGGAATGACACGCAGTAACGGCACGGAGGTGTGTCCCACCACGTTGTATTCCACCACATCGGAATAAACAAAGATCAAATTCAGTCCTTGGTTCAGTTCTACCGGGGTACGAAAATACTGGGCAAAAGTCGTGTTGTCGTGAATGATTGGTAATTCGTTTTTCTTGAGCATGGTCATTCTCATGTTCATGTCTCCGCCCAACATGTCAAACAATTCAGGACAAAATAAAATGGTCACGATTTTACTCTGCTCAAATTTCATCAAGAAGCGACGAGCTACTTTGTGGTACTCCATGGTGACACTTTTGTTCTTGATCTGCTCAAAAGCTTTCCCAAACACGCCATTAAACTTGGAGGCTATGGCGCTGACCAAATGATGACCACTGAAATAATAGCCTGGGAGAATGGACAAGTGGTAGGTCCACTTTTGAGTTTTCTCATTATAGGTTTTTTTAACGTCAGACATGGCTCTCTTATCCAATTCCTGTTGCAATGGCACGTCATGAACTTCCACATCAAATTTATTTTGATTGGCAACGACATTGAGGACTTGGGTCGGGTGAATCATTTCTACTAAAGCCACTTCCCAATGGGCTTCGTGATCTAAGGGGATGGCTTGAGGTAATTTGGCCGTGTAACAGCACAACGTGTTGTGGGGAAACACCTCCATGGAACTGTCACTGGGTAAGGTTAAGTAAAATTGGTTTTGGTGACTCATAATTCCAGAGTTCTGTGGCTGTCCGAGGGAATATTAGTGGATGTCAGAGGTGTGTCTCCGCCCAAAATGGGGTTCTGGTTGTGGTTGATGTTGTTGGAGTGGTGACTGGCACTGGCACTGGACACAACGTTCCCGTTCGAGGAGAATTTCAGGGAGGGATTAGGAAGCAGGTAACCGATGCAACTGCTCAATAAAATGGTCCACAATTGTTTGTCTCCTTGTTGCAAACTCAAATTGGCGATGGCTGCCCCGATGACACAATACACCACGAAGATTTGGCAGAAAAAGACGATTTGCGTTTTAGGCACACGTTCTCCACACCACACCCACAAGGGTTGTTTTTGTAAATCTTGCACAGAAGAACTAGGGGAAGAAGGAGTGGTCGACGTAGCTGCGTCTGATGTGTGAAAGGGCATGATGGTCACTTCTTCTTTTTATAGTCGATGACTTGCGAAGCGTCGATCCAAGAATCGAAACTGGGTGGATATCCTTTCCAACGTACTTTGACTTCTTTGACACGTCGTTTGCCCACTTTACGGGTTCTGCGTTCGAGAATGCTTTCGATCTCGTACACGTCGTCTTCTTTTTTGGTGACACGTTGTAACTCGGGCAAATAAAACGTTCCTTTGAGTACTTCTCCGTTCATGTCTTCCAATTTATAGACGGCAGGATGACGGCCATGCACTCGTCCAGTGACGCGAAACAATTCGGTCGTCCAGTTAGGTAAGTAACCTTTGTCGAAAGTGCGTTTGGTTTTGCCAATGCGCACCCAATCTCCTACGGTCAACTCTCCACTTTTCTCGGGGACAGCCCTCGTCGGGGACGTACCAAACAGACGCTCAAACACCAACACTTCGTTGTCGGGAGTCACGTCTTGCGGGGCACGTCCGATGCTTCGATGATAAGATTGGTTGTACGCTTGCACCAGGTGCGGTAAGATGTCGATGTACTTCAGAGTGTGGTGATGCGTAAAATATTTCCACATGCGTTCTTTCAAAGTACGTTGAAAACGTTCCACGATGCTGGCTTTGGTTTCGGGATTCTCGGTGGTAAAAAAATGAATGTCACGTTTCTTTAATTCTTTTTGGAAAGCTTGGTTCAGAAATTCGGTGCCTTTGTCCGTTTGCCATCGAAGAGGGCGACGACCGCTTTGTTTCAACACCCGTTGCAGGGCTCGCACTAACTCGCTGCTCGATTTGGAAGTCAAGGGCACGACCCAGGCAAATTTGGAAAAGACGTCGATGACACAAAACAAATATTTGTAGCCACGATTGTAGCTGGCCAAATGAGAGACATCGGCTAAATCGGCTTGCCATTGATGATCGATGCCTTCCACTCGGGTGCGACTTCTGGCAAACTTGCGTCGAATGGGTTTGTGTAAAGTGTAGGTAGCTTGTTCTTGTAACCATCGTTGCACTTGAGGTAAACGGAGACTTTTCAGTCGCGTTTTGGCAGCACGATACAATTTTTGAACTCCTGCGTAACCTGCAGGATGCGAGGGATCATAGTAAATGCTGGCTAAGAGTTTTTCCATTTTTTGTGTTAATAAGTCACCCACTCTTCGGTGATGCTACTTTGGGTGGGTCGAAAGGGTGGTTTGGAAACAGATGTACGTGTCCGATGGGCTACGGGAGTAGAAGTCGAAGGTAGTGGTGGAGGTGGCAATGGAATGGCTTTGGTTTTCTTTTCTTTTTTCACTTCTGGTTTCCCTTCTTTCTTTTTCACTTCTGTCGAAGGAGGTGTGGACATCATCTTTTTAACCCAAGCTTTCATTTCTTCTCGTTGGGGTGTGGGGGACGGGGTCAACAAGGATGCTGCAATCTTACTCGAAATGGGAGCTGCTGACGGTGTTTGAAACACTTCGTGCATCTCTTCTTCCTCAGGTCTTTGTGGGGTAGCATCTCTGGTGACCCTTGGGGATGGTATTGGTGGTGGTAATGATGATGATGATGGTGCTGGTCTTTTCATTAAGGTCTTAAAATCTTTCAGAGTGGGTAAAGCTGTTTCGTCTAAAGCTTTCTGGTGAAAGAGTTGCAGTCGTTGCAAGAGTTGACCGTACTTTTGCGATTTTTCTGTTTCGGACAAATCTTGGCGATCCATCAAGGACTGCAATTCGTGTTGTAACTGGGACATCTCGCTCAAATTGGGATTGGGAGGTAAATGCGGGGTGCGTTGTTCTTGCCACCGATGGTATTCCATCCATCGTTTGTAAGGCACTAAAGCTAGTTTTCGTCCTTCCATGGGGTTGTCAGCGGTCGATTCTGAGATCTTGGGACTTTCGAAGGCCTTTTTATCTGGCTCCCACCAGTCCTCCCAACATGGTTCCCAAGACTCCTTTCAGTATGGGGCCTAACAAGAGAGGCAAAATGCCTCCACGTTGAACCAACATCTTCTTTTTTTGACGAATGGGAATTTTCTTTTGAACCATTTGGCGAAGAACGTGACGATGTTTGCCTAAGTATTGTTTCTGGTGTTTGGACAAAGGGATCGTGCCTTTGAAAACGTTCAAACAACATTCGCACACGGTATCGATGACCTCTTTGGAGGCCGTTTGAATGAGTTTTTTTTGTAGGGGTGGAGAAGCTTTGGACAGGACAGATAACAGGTCCCCATGTTTGGCTAAACGTGGTGGCAGTCCTTTCCTTTTCTTTCCTTGGGGTTTTCTGGAGGGTGACATCTTTGAGTCTTTAGGAGCACCAAAAGAACACTGATACCCTACTTGGTCACAGGCCTTTTTTATACTGGAACGCGTCGCCACTGATTGTCTTTACGGCGTATCAACTTCATGACAGGCATGATACGTCGTGCAGGGGTACGCAACGGACTAAATCGAGCCAGTTCTTGCTTGGACAAATCCAGTAAACTTTGTAACATGCCCGATCTTTCTTGGACTTTGATTTTGGGAGAAGGTACTTTGTGAGCAGCAGCCACTGCCACTAAATTGGAAGGTCCTGCCACTGGGGAAGTTCTTTTGGGGGTCATCAACGGAGAAGTTCTTGGTGTGATCAACGTCTCCAAGTACTCTTCAGTTCTGGGTGTCATCAACGGAGAAGTGGATGAACGTGAGGATGCTGGAGACGCAGTCACTGCCGTGGCAGGTCGTGGTTTGCGAGTGTAAGGCTGCGTCCTGGCCGCAGTGCCTCTCTTGCGACTAGTTTTCTTCTGTGGACTTTTCTTTTTCTGAGGACTTTTTCTCTGTTTCTTTTTCTGGGGGCTTCTTTTCTTTTTCCGGGGTGGTGTCTGGTAAGAGGAGGGTCCCGCCACTGGAGAAGTTCTTCTCTTTGGGGACTTGGTCTTTTTCTTCTTGGGGCTTCGTTGGACTTTTGTCTTAGGGATAACTTTGGGGGCATTAGGATCCCATCTTAAGAGTGAGCGAATGATGACCCCTCCTAGAGTACCGCTCCCTCCAGGTTTCAAAATGATTTGTTTTTTGGTTTGAGTGTCGATGCGGGGATCGGCCAGTTGGACCAAAGCGACTTTGTTTCGATCGAAAAAGCGTTGGGTTTTGTGAGGAATCTGAATGATTCCTTGGAGTAATTGACGTGCCGTCACCATGAACCATCGTAAGACTTCTTTGAGACTAGCTTCTAAGACACGGGCTCGTGTTTGTGGATCTTTTTCTCGACTGATGCCATACAAGGCACGAATCAATTTGACGGGAAGATGCGACTGAAGGGACGTCATGTTCACACTGTGTGAGACAGACGAAAAAGGGTCTGAGGTTTTTATAGATTTTTTCATGGGGAGTGAAATGAAGTCGAGGACGGAGACGTGTACAGGACAGGCCCTCCGTCTTGGCACCAGTGGTGAAACAAGTGGGTACGAAATCGCAAATCCTCGGGGGTCGTAGGTTTCAAATCGACGAGTAAATAGGCGTGTGGCGTTTGAGTGGCATCGTCGTACGCCTGAGTCAGCCAAGGCGTTCCTAACTGTTTGGCTAAGACTTGCACTTGCGATTTATCTCGAGGGCTTTTAAACAAGACCACGTAATGCGCATTGAGACTGATGGTGCGATGGGCTTTACTTTGTTGAAACAAATTTTGGGTGATGTAAATGACACTGGCATTACGGTGATGCCCTTTGCGCGTGAACCACAATTTAATTTCTTCTTCGTCTTCTCCTAACATGTCGTCGAAAATGACCAAATGGGTTTGACGGGAGTCAGAGACGATGCCGTCGTCTTCTTTAGGAATGCCTTCCACAAACACGATGGAATCGCCTTGACTTTCTCGCAAGAGGCTGTACGCCGATTGCCACTCTTTGTAACACCACACGATCCGTTGAGGGGGCCGATCGATCAAATGATGTTTATGTTCGATCAAACGTTTGACGAATTCGGTTTTGCCAGAACCGCTAGGTCCAGCAATGAGCATGTTAAAGGGATGGCGAAGATACAAAGCCTCCCAACTGGCACGATCTAAGTGTTCGTCGATGACTTTGACAGTAGAGGAAGAGGGAGCAGAGACAGCAGAGGTAGCCATGGTGTGAGAAATGTCACTTGTGACACGAAAAACAAACAAGACAAGAGTTTATATACTTTTTCAGAACACGTTTATTGAATGTTTCAAATATGAACACGAAAGACAAAAATACATACAACCCAAATAGTGATGTACAGGAATATAAAACACAGCAAAGCGATCAAAGTGGAATATAAACAAGTGTCTGTACAACATGTTTTGGGTAACCAAGATGTCCTAGGGACAGTGTGTAATGTTCTTACAGTCTCTACATGAGGTATTGTCACACAAGTGTCCTCCCGGAATGACCTTTCAGGAATGTCCATGACAGTCCTGTCCTGAAGCGAGTGGTTGTTCTCGGTGACGGGTTCTTCTGGCACCGTCACTAACACAGGTTGAAAAGTAACTTTTTTCCTTGAACAACTCTTGTGCATACTGGGCCACTTCTTGGGTCCAAGCCTCAAAACCCCCCTTTTTCCAGTCACGAACATCTGTCCAATGAGGGTGTAAGTCACAAGCTACACACACATCGTCATACACGTCTTGGGTAGCTAAAAGTTGACGAATCTTTTTTTCCTGTTGAGGTCGAGAAGTATCCAGATGAAACCGCAAGGCTTTGAGCAAAAGGAGTTTTTCGTGACCATTTAAGGCCATGGAGGTGGTAAGTACTGATCGTAAAGAGTCCACAAAGAATCGGCTGGTAAACGAAATCCCAGAAAACAAGTCACTAAGACACACACCACTTGTCGTCCCAAATTGAATGGATACAGTTCTTGTAATAATCGATGGTAATGATCCACGGTTTGAATATGGTCATTGAGTTCCTTCCACGGAATCTGTTGGATGACATGTGACATAAGTCGTGGCATGGCAGCCTGTTTTTATAGTCTCTTTGTTTCGGAAACAATACACGTACTTTCTAGCCAGAGATCTTCGTTCTCCAGTAGGGAATCTAAATCTTGCATACTGTAACCGAAACTTCAGAGTTCGTTTAGAAGTTTCCTCTTCCTCTAAGTAGATTCCACGTAAAATATGTTGATAATCCTTTAACTTGTCTTCCTCAATGTATTGCTGTAGGTGAATCTCGAAGTAACCAAAATAATGAACATTTCGATCATTCACTAACTCAAAGTGTTGAACAAGGTCTGACCACTGAAACAATTTCTGACGAATCAGTTCTCTTATACCATTCAGGTACCAGTGGTTAAAGATCTGGTGACGTAACGGATGCAATTGTTCTTTACGTTTGACTTGTATTTTCACCAGCTCTCGGTAAATGCGTTCTCTCAACTCCACAGGCAAAGCACGAATGTTCTCTAGCAAAGTATCCATGAATAGGTCATACTAAATCCTCTTTGGTCTGACACAAGAAATGTACTGTTTGCACAAACATGGTTTTACTTCAGTGTCGAATTTAAATCGTTGAGTCACTAATTTGCACATTACAATTCGTTCAGAAGTTTCCTCTTTCACTAAGTTGACATTGTGTTCAAGATGTTGGTAATTCGTTAACTCTTCCTCTGGAATTCGATGCAGTACGTTTACAATGATGTAGGTAGAATCGTCCATACCAAACCAATCCTTTTTAAAACTAGAGGATCGTTGATCAATGTCTGTCCGATGGAACACTTTCAATTGAATCAATCCTTGTATAGCCTTCAGGTACCAGTGGTTCAAACACCGGTGACGTAACGGATGCAATTGTTCTTTACGTTTCACTTGTATTTTGACCAGCTCTCGGTAAATGCGTTCTCTCAACTCCACAGGCAAAGCACGAATGTTCTCTTGTAAAGTATCCATGAACAGATTATTATGGTAAGAAGTTACTTCAATGTCTCGGTCCCACTAAGGGTAAGTAATGACAATTCGGTGACCATCGAGCATGTTCTACGTAGGCCGAATCTTGCGGTTCCCAGTGGTGAAGTGTCACATCGCAACTGAAGCACTTGACTTTATCTCCTTCGCCCAAGTAGAAAAATCCGGCTCTGGCTAATTCTTCGGGGGTCGGTCCTCCCAGATACTTTGGCCATTTTCCTTTGAACGATTGAAGACGATTTTCAAAGTCGCAGTATTCCGACAAACGCACAGGAAACGAATATTCGTTTTTCACAGGTTCGTTTCGATGAGGGTTAAGTGACATAGGTAGGAGTTTGCTCAGGGCTGGATGACATCCGTAAGGGGGTAGACGTGAAGGTGGACATTCCCCTTTAAAACGAAACCCAGTAAAATGTCCAAGAGGACGAGCAGCATCACTTTCGCATCCCACAGGTCTGACACGCACAGCATCACTTTCCATGATAGGGGTAGGGGTACTAAAGTTCCCATGATGCTTTACGGCATCGCTCAGGTCACAAGGTACAGCATCGGTCCCATCGCAAGGCTCACAATCGCACTCGTCTGCAAACTCCGTTACGCAATTACAATGGTAACCACATGGACAATCGCAGTTTCCTTCCGGACATTTTCCGTCGCAATGCATGGGTCTTATCCATCCAGTATTAGTCACACTAGAGGAAGATACAACTTTTTTACAATCCCCAAACTGGAACGATGCCTCTTTCAAAGTATTCATCTTGTTCGCTTGGTCTTGGTAGTCACAATGAACTATCGATCTTGCCTAGGGTTCCTTTTTATATACAGACCAATACCGACGTGACCGTACGGTAAGGTGAAATGATTGGGAAGTCGAACTCGCTTCTGGTATACAATTTGATAGACTTTTTCCAAGGGTCGACTGACGATGTGGTGAGTGGGTAAACGTACAATTTTGTTGGGTTGGTAGGTGGTCACTTTAAAGTTTCCATCCTCTCCCGATTGCAAGGCTTCTTTCAATACCCCAAAGTTGACCACTCGACTGGTACGATAATTCAGAGTCAGTCCTTTCACTTTGCACGTCGTGTGCACTTCTTCTTGTTTGTCCCGGTATTCGTAGCCGTAATTTTTAGGACCGCCACTGACGAAACTTAGAATCTTGTCGTCGGGATGCTCGTCTGTCCAGGCTCCTAAACGGTCTCCTTCGATGTCAGGGTGATGTTGAATCGGGTGATGGATGTAAATGCAACTGTCCGTGTCAAAGTACAGGACGCGTTCTTCTAACAGTTCTAAAGCTTCGTACAATTTTAAGCGAGCATGGGCTGTCACGTAAGCCGCAATGATGACATTTCCAAAAGGGTCGTCTTGTACAAAGTCCAGATCTTCTTCGTAATTGACCAAGATCAAATTCTCTCGAACGACGTCCACGTGTTTCATGTATTTGGTTTTGTCGTGAATCATCTGGAAGTAGCGGGAAGGTTCTGTCAAATATTCCGTCTTGGGTAAACACGGTCGTTGTGCCATTTTACCCCACAAGCAATTTAACATCACTTTGGCAAACGATCGCCTGCCTTCGTTTTTCTCGATGTGGTCTAAAGTGATGCCTTCTTGTTCATAGTATTTCTCTTTGAATTGTATTTGGTCTTCGGGAGTGTGACACCAGGAAGGATAGCCGCTGGCTTCTTGCTTCAGTTTCAAAAAGGCATCCACGTAGTCGGCGAAAATGCCTTTCTGACTGGGATCACCCTTGCGGTACTGTTGTGTCTTGGGAAAGTGGCAAATTTCGTACACTTCTAACAGTTGGTATCCCATGTCCAGAGCTTTGAACAATTCTACGCTGACCCAGGTTCCCGTCAAGGCCCGTTCTTCCTGGCTGTGCTGACAAGGTTGATCTTGGTTGCACGTTTCGGCACAAGTACGGCACAAGGGAAACATCAATTTGCCTTGACAATGGTGAGGTAAGACGGGATGGTATAGGTTCGTGGGAGGCAAAACTTTACACTTGATCAAGCCTTCGTATTGTCGAATGTTTTTCAGGTCGATGTGTTCCGTTAACAATTGCGGGTGCCCTACAGGAAAGCGACAATATTTGCACACGTAGGGATACAGCGAACACACGTCCAAGTATTTGATTTCTTCTCCTATCTCTTCGTCGGCTTGGTACAGCAAACAGGTGGCATTGGTCCTTCCTCCGTACAAACTATCCCTCGGGTTCAGTGGGTCCATGAACTGGTAACTTTCCACGGCACGTTTAAACTCGGGATCGGTTTTCATACGGTGATCGTACTCGTGTTCCCACATTTCCACCACTTGGTATCCTTGCTGTTCTAACTTTAGGCGTCGCTGACAAGTGTCCTGGTACAAGTCTTCCATGGTTCGTTGCAAAAACTGATTTTTAGTGCCACGGTCAGGGTAACAGACGGGACATCCGTGAAATAAGCAACCGTTAAACTCGTACACGATCTTGGGGTTTTCTAAGTCCCAGCCATCGACCGAATACGTTCCGATGGTCTTTTCGCCCCCTCCGTTGCGGGCATGCTGAATCCACTTGTCTTCCTTGTCGCACAAGTAATGTAACCAACGTAGGGCTTTGACCGAGTATTGACGTTTGACAAAGTGGGTCGTTTGAGGACTGATGACAGCCACGGTCTTTTCAGGCATGAATCGTTGTCGATACACTAAGGAACACGCTTTGGCAATGGTGCAAGCTTCTTTCAAAGGATCGACCCCTCCGTGTTCCATGAACAGTTCTCGAAATTTTCCACAGCAACGTCGTAAAATGTCCACGTCGGAACGACAATACTTTAGCATTTCTTCCTGAAAGTCGAAAGGGTCCGAGGCGTGAATCTGGTACCAAGCGTAGAAAGCTTCTCGTTGTTCGGTACGCATGTTGTCGGGGTCGTAATAGTGAGCCTCAGGTAAATGGGGTAGAACGGCGTGTTGATTGGCTTCCGTATTGAAAAAGTGTGGAAAATACCCTTTAGCCATTTCTGTCATTCCAAACGTTTTAGGCATTCGACTCAAAGGCATGGCCAAATAGCTCATCGAATCTTTAAACTGTACTTGTCCCACTTGCATGAAAATGATTTTGGCTCCGTTCAAAGTCACTTTAGGACGTTCGGTGCCTTGTTCCGTGTAGTATCTGAGAAGAAACTGTCCATCGTATCCGGAGAAATTGTGAGCCATCACCGTGGCATGGCGATGACAATCTCCGTAACGTTCGATGTCCTCTTGGCTCCACGTCTTGTCGACGGGGTCTAAGACCCATTGGGCAAAATCGGCTAACGTGTTTGGTCCCCGAAAGATTTTTTCACGCCCTCCGGGAATCTTGCTACAGTGAGGGCAATGACTGAAGATAGGTTCTTGAATGCACTTCTCGCACGCTCGATGAGCCACGCAGAAATTAGGAATGTGAATGCCAGTCTCTTGCATGCATTCGAAATCGAAAAAGATGAAATTGCCTTTCTTCTTGTGACCGTCCTCTTTCTCTGGTGGGGGTTGGTATTTTTGCACGTAACATTCGTGTTCCAAGTCCACGATGTGGTGACAAATGTGACATTTTTTCTTTCCTGAACATACGTGTGCCTTGGTATTATTGGTACGTATGCCTTGTCCACACGTAGGGCACAATCTCAGGAGTTGACAAGCGCATTTCTTCTGTGAACCTTGCGTCTTCAAATGTTGTTGGTAACAGGTAGGGCTGACAAACGTGCGCAGACAAGTGGAACAAGGCACTGGTTCTTCGCTCAGACAGGGTGGAGAGGCCAAACATCCTGAGCATTTCCATCCACAATGTTTGTGTTGCTCTCGATTATTATAACCATAGTCACATTTCTCACAGTAATAACCGTATCCCAGGAATCCGGTGATACTGGTAATGGTATCGAAATGGTCATCGTGATGATAAACATGAATGTATTTTCCGTCCTTAAAATCTTGGCCTCGAAACAATAGAGGCCCGCGCATTTCTTGAGGGTGCACTTTCAAGGTGTATCGTGGAGCTAGGACATCTTGCAATTTTTGCATCTCAGGAATGCCGCAGGGTGTGTCTTTGGGCAGTCCGGCTTGTTGTAACAAGAGTTCTGCTTCGTTTCGTTGTTTGGCTCGGTCGGAACGTTGAATAGTGTCCCAGGTTCTTTTCCATTCTACCGTGTTGTTCTTGTTGGCATAGGTTCGTCCCACCACGATGGCACGGGCTAAACACATCTGGTCTTGAGGGTTGTTAATTCGGACGAGACTCTTTTTGGTGTTGCGAAGGTCGTCCACCAATAACATCTTTTTGCGTCCAGTCCCTTGAGGAGGAGAGACGTGGGTCATGTCCAGTGTGGCTTTACCATCGGTGATGTCAAACTGATCATTAGATTGTTGTACGTGCTGAATCTTGTCCATGACTTTGGAAGCAGTTAATTCTGCAGGGGTGCTAAACTCGATCCAAACAGGGGATTTCAAACCGTCGTGTTGTATGGAAAGTCTCAAGCGATCGTCTTCTTTGGGTTGACATTGTCGCTTGAGTGAAGTGAGCAAAGAATCCCACACCTCGGTGATGAACACTTCTGCTTTCTCTAACGGCACGTCGGACTTGAAATCTTTAAACTTCACCGTGTATTTGTAAGCCGTAGTTCTAAATTTTCTAGAGGAGCGCTTTTCCGTCTCTCGAATGGAATAGTACTTTTCAGGGTTGACTAAGGGTGATGAACTTGGTTTAGAGGGTTGGGATTCTGGTTCACTCATGTCCTCTTCAAAATCACTGGCATGAATTTGTGCCAAGATTTCAGCCCTGGTACGAGGCGATAGATCACGTTTCTGCCTCTTACTTTCTTCTTCTTTCTTCTCGAATGAATGGGATCGTTTCATCTTGAAAGCAAAAAGTCAAATGACTCAAGTTCAAACACCATAAACTACTTTATAGTCATAGCAGACCAGCGTATATAAAAGGGTGTGTGTCTTGTCCTTTCACTATTCATTTCACTCTCAAGCCGAGCACAACGATGGAAGAGACTAACCAGATGGAACGTTTCGTCAGAGCTTTGCGAGGGGTCATTAGAAAATTCTCTTCAGACCAGCCGACGGACTACTCTCCTTCCTTTAGAGATAAAAGTCAAGATACTTGCTATATCTGTCAGAAGAAAGGGCATTGGTCTTCAGAGTGTCCAGACCGTCAAACAAGAACAAAAACAGGGACTAAAAAAGACAAAAGTCAAGATACCTGTTATTATTGTAAAGAAAAAGGACATTGGTCTCCAGATTGCCCAAAAAAGAAACAAGAGGAGTCAGAAGAAAAGAGGAATTCTTCAGAAGAAGAGAGGGATTCTTCGAAAGAAGAGAGGGATTCTTTAGAGGAAGAAGAGGAAGAAAAAAGACAATTCTATTTACAAGAGGCAAAGAAACAGGAGAAGAAGAAAAGAAGAAGGGAAGAAAATGAGGAAAAGACGGTGAAGAAATTCAAAAACCAGAGAGACTAAACAAGGAGAAAGAAGAATTTAGTGAACTTTTAATTAAAGTGTTGTGTTGTGAATTGTGAATTGAATTGTAAAAAATGGAGAAAAGAATAAATGAATGATATAAGGTAAGTGTCTTTGAGTTTTGATTTTAAAATAAGAAGCTACACTCACGCACTCATACACAGACACGTACTATAAGGTAAAATGGGTGGGGTTTTTTGAGTTATTGGCAAATTGAAATTGTATTTCTTTTCGAGAAATGTGGGTGGCCCTGAAAAGGGCCTTTTTTGGTGTAGGGGTGAGTTTAAGCAATCAACTTTAACTGCCTTATGCCTTTGCCACGGCCAAGGCCTACTTCTGGACTGCGTAATGTTGATGATGATTGGGTTGAAATCACTAAGGGTGGTACGGTAGGCTTAGTCACAGGGTTGACGTGTTTAGCTCGGGAAGGTCGTATTCTCTTCGGTCGTGATAAAGAAGTCTGATACATTTGTTTCAGACTTCTTAACTCCGCTAAAATGTCCAACAGTACCGTAGCCGTTTGATTTTCACCCTCTTGTTTCTTTGCTGCTACTTCTTCTTGCTGTTGCTGCTGTTGTTTTTTTCTTACCTCTTCTTCTTGTTGCTGTTGCTGTAGGAGAAAAGCCTGTTCCGCTTCCTTTTGTCGTTGTATAAATTTCTCCAATTCTTCTTTCTGTCTCTGTCTAAAATTTTCCACTTGCGGTAATGAAGAAGGTAACGAAGGTTCCGGAACAAATTCTTGCGAGGAGAGAAAATCCACAAAATCCCAATTCACTTCTTCTGAAAGTAAGTCCGAGTTCCCTTGGGCAGTCTCCCCTGCTGGTGCACCCCACTGGATCGTTTTCTGAGTTTCGGTCATGTTGAATCACTATCGCATAGATTGACTGCACACAAGCACTAGCGAATCTATATTGACTACGTGACGTCACAGACTGCTCTCTTCGGATTGGATGCGGGCTGACTGAATTCTGTAACGCGTGTTCGGATTGGTGAATGAACTCAATCCGTTTCAATCCTTCCTGTCCCTATAAATAAGCGCAGTTCACTACATTGATTCACCTATTCTCGGAGCCTCAACATGTGGACCGACGTTGAATCTTCAACCCTTGTGTCAACAATGATGTTCAGGACGGACATGCTCATGTATGTCCGATCCAAGTGGACCGTTGTCTACAGGACCAACAGCAGTCTGTGGATAAGAAGAGTCTATATAGAGAGACAAGGTTGCCTCAAGAGGACTCTGATGTATGGCCCTGCTGTAAGACGAAGTTTGAGGAAAAGAAGATGTCGCAAATGCCCTTTATGTTAAGGGAATATTAACATAAACCAAAGGCCCTTTTCAGGGCCAGCCATATTTCTCGAAAAGAGATAGTCTTTGAATTGCCTACCCCTTTTTTAAAAATTTTTTTTAAAAAAAATCCCATGTTAAATTCCCCTTGTCCGTAGATTGTCCCACGATTTATTCCCATGTTAATTCCCCTTGTCCGTAATCTGACCCACGATTTTTCGCCATGTTAAATTTCCATTGTCCGTAATCTGACCCAGGGGTCCCTGTAATGCTAATTCCCATTGTCCGTAAAGTATCCCCTTTCACTACTCTTCTATGTCCACTCACAACAATGACTTCATTATGTTGATGTGTGTGAATTAATGCCAGATTCAAGCTAATCTTAATTACTGTTTGAGAATCCGTTTATTTAATATCGTTATCCCAATGAGTCCTGATAGTTTAATAAAAACTTGCAAAAATTGTTTGAGCTGACTGCATGTTTTGCCTGTCAGGCAGATAAGTATTATTGTCATTGTTTCTGTGATTTTGCATGATTCTCTCATTAATAAAGTATAAGACAAATTTCTAATGGCAATATCTTCAAGGAAGGTTATGACGCTTTTTCGTTGGGTGGTCAAGTGATTGTTTCATAGTTTATGAGTTTATTAGGAAAGGTCATAGTTTGATAAAGAATTTCTATTTTCATCTGTTTTACATTATTAGAAATACAAAAGAAGACGCCTGAAATTTTATTTAACAATTATCATCTTTATTTCCTTCCATAGAAGGTTACAGGATATAAGAATGAATCATCTGAATACAATCAATAAATAAGTATTTTTAGAAATATAAACAATAAAAATAAATATTAGAATACAAATTCTTACAGTATATCATTCAACAAACTGTGCATAAGTTGCAAGTTTCAGTACCTTATTTACAGAAGATAGCTGCACACTGAATGACAAAGTATGCTGCATACAGGACGAATAGCTTGGAGTTTTCTTTGTCGATTACGCCTGCTGGTAACCTTTTACATAGAAGATATTGTAGTTGCAGCTCATCTTCTGCATTAAATAGCGTAATGTTCAGGCTCAGTGGAAATTTCTCATTAAGGAAATCCCAGAAAGAGTTTCTAAAATTCGAAATATAAGGACAACTAACACAACAATGAAGTATCAAGACTGTATAAACATTCCCACGTCTAATACACATATCAAACTGTGTTTGAGGAACAGCAGCCCATAGTTTAGCTACATATGTAAATACCTTAGTGTGTTGTCTGGTTTTAGCCGACTGCCACACTGAGGTAGGTCGTAAGTATTCGTGTATCGAAGAGAATCCATCAAAATCTGCTTGATTAGACATACGAACTCTCCAGATTCTATTGTCAAGACCAACAATGTTTGACCTTACAATTTCTTTCCAATTTTGTTTATCTGGAATTTCAGAATGATACAAATAATCAGTTAGATACCCGAGCAAGTCAAACTTCTTTGAGGTATAATATAAATTTGAAATTAACCCGCAGCTTGACATGCATCCGCTCAAAATGAAGTGAAATAACGCAACGTTAAACACACGTTTAGTATGTACGTTATTAGGCATCAAACACAATCTGTGTAAAAACGTCAATTTTCTTCTATCAATTTCGGACTGCGCTGATGTCCATCCTAGCATTCTCAGGGTGATGTCTGATCTTGTATGTGTTGGAAAGCCTTGCAAATGTTTGGCAAAATAATTTAGAGTTTTATCCAATAAAGAGAGGTCACTTTCTGAAATGTTACACCATAATTCACTTCCATAAAACATTAAAGGAAAAATTACCTTTTTGATTACATTTGCAGCAACCAAAGGATTTAAACCATTCGGTTTCATGCCAATACCAAACAGACCGTGAAAAGATTTTTGTCCTTTCTTGCATGCATCGAGTATTGCGTCATTTAGAGAACTAAATAAATCAAATGTATTGTCATGTTGTTCTCATATATTGGCCATGTAAGTAGTGAAGGGGGACACTTTACGTACAATGGGAATTAGCATTAAAAACACCCTTGGGACACTTTACGTACAATGGAAATTTAACATGGAGAAAAATCGTGGGACACTTTACGTACAAGGGGAATTAACATGGGAATAAATCGTGGGACACTCTACGTACAAGGGGAATTAACATGGGAATAAATCGTGGGATACTATACGTACAAGGGGAATTTAACATGGGTTTTTTTTTAAATTTTAAAAAAAATTTTTTAAAAAAAGGGGTAGGCAATTCAAAGACTATCTCTTTTCGAGAAATACGGCTGGCCCTGAAAAGGGCCTTTGGGTTTTCTTCTTCTTCTAATTTCTTCTTTTCCTCCACCAAGTTCTTATTTTATCTCCTACACTCTTCTTCCCTTTCTTTTTTTTCTTCTCCTCCTCTTCTTTCTTCCTCTTCTCATTTTCTTCTTCTTTTTCAATTTTTTCGTTCCATTTTGTGACGATCGTGGATAAATACCTATGTATCTATAATCAGCTGAAATTCCTATGAAATCCCACTATCTATTTATAGCTCCAACTTGTGGGTTTTTCCTTTGGAAAATCCCACTATCTTTTTATAGCCTCAGCTTGAGTGACGTTCCTGTTTATGAATTCTAGTATATATGTATAGCTACAAAATGTGGAAATCCCCAAGTCGATATTTATAGTCTCGAAATTTCCAGCGTCAGTGACGTCACTGTACTGAACACTAGGGATAAATATCAACAGTGTTGCAAGTGGCTGACCTGAATACGCGCTACTGTAGGTAGGTAGGTAGAGTGTATCTCATAGGGATAAAGTGAGTTTTATACGGACAAACAGAGACCAATAGACACACACAACGTACGCGCGCAGACACACACACACACACACACACACACAAACACACAAACACACACACAACGTACGCGCGCAGACACACACACACACACACACAAACACACACACAACGTACGCGCGCCGACATACTCACACACACACACACACAGAGAAACACACAACGTACGCGCGCAGACATACTCACACACACACATAAACACACACACTATAAAATAGATAAAATTAGTAACTACTTACAATATCAACTTCTGTGACGATCGTGGATAAATACCTATGTATTTATAATCAGCTGAAATTCCTATGAAATCCCACTATCTATTTATAGCTCCAACTTGTGGGTTTTTCCTTTGGAAATTCCCACTATCTTTTTTATAGCCTCAGCTTGAGTGACGTTCCTATTTATGAATTCTAGTATATATGTATAGCTACAAAATGTGGAAATCCCCAAGTCGATATTTATAGTCTCGAAATTTCCAGCGTCAGTGACGTCACTGTACTGAACACTAGGGATAAATATCAACAGTGTTGCAAGTGGCTGACCTGAATACGCGCTACTGTAGGTAGGTAGGTAGAGTGTATCTGATAGGGATAAAGTGAGTTTTATACGGACAAACAGAGACCAATAGACACACACAACGTACGCGCGCAGACACACACACACACACACACACAAACACACACACAACGTACGCGCGCCGTCATACTCACACACACACACACATACTCACACACACACACACACACACAGAAACACACAACGTACGCGCGCAGACATACTCACACACACACACATAAACACACACACTATAAATAGATAAAATTAGTAACTACTTACAATATCAACTTCTGTGACGATCGTGGATAAATACCTATGTATCTATAATCAGCTGAAATTCCTATGAAATCCCACTATCTATTTATAGCTCCAACTTGTGGGTTTTTCCTTTGGAAAATCCCACTATCTTTTTATAGCCTCAGCTTGAGTGACGTTCCTGTTTATGAATTCTAGTATATATGTATAGCTACAAAATGTGGAAATCCCCAAGTCGATATTTATAGTCTCGAAATTTCCAGCGTCAGTGACGTCACTGTACTGAACACTAGGGATAAATATCAACAGTGTTGCAAGTGGCTGACCTGAATACGCGCTACTGTAGGTAGGTAGGTAGAGTGTATCTGATAGGGATAAAGTGAGTTTTATACGGACAAACAGAGACCAATAGACACACACAACGTACGCGCGCAGACACACACACACACACACACAAACACACAAACACACACACAACGTACGCGCGCCGACATACTCACACACACACACACATACTCACACACACACACACACAGAAACACACAACGTACGCGCGCAGACATACTCTCACACACACACATAAACACACACACTATAAATAGATAAAATTAGTAACTACTTACAATATCAACTTCTGTGACGATCGTGGATAAATACCTATGTATTTATAATCAGCTGAAATTCCTATGAAATCCCACTATCTATTTATAGCTCCAACTTGTGGGTTTTTCCTTTGGAAATTCCCACTATCTTTTTATAGCCTCAGCTTGAGTGACGTTCCTGTTTATGAATTCTAGTATATATGTATAGCTACAAAATGTGGAAATCCCCAAGTCGATATTTATAGTCTCGAAATTTCCAGCGTCAGTGACGTCACTGTACTGAACACTAGGGATAAATATCAACAGTGTTGCAAGTGGCTGACCTGAATGCACGCTACTGCAGGTAGGTAGGTAAAGTGTATCTGATAGGGATAAAGTGAGTTTTATACGGACAAACAGAGACCAATACACACATCCACACAACGTACGCGCGCAGACATACGCACACACACACACACACACACACACACACACACACATACACACATACACATACAGAGGGAAGAGGAAAAAACAAACCCCAAATATACTATCAACACAGAAGGGAGATGATACAAACCCCAAATAAACTATCCACACAAACGTACGCGAACGCATACAAACTCCAAATATACTATCAACACAGAGTGAAGAAGTAAAAGTTTTTTGAAAGCACCTAAGCCCTCACCTGCAATGACCAACTCTGCCAAACACCTACACCCCACCCACCCCACTCCCAACACTACAAAACCCATTTAACCCGTTATTTTATGGCATCAGTGTGTGATTTAGGAAACATCAAGACACAAAATAATGGAGGAATAGACTGACTATTGTTTACCGACTTGCATGCCTAAAGAGCGTGCGTGAAGGAAAACATCCTTCCATTTCAATTCTAACTAAAACATGATCCAGAGGGATAGAGATAGGTGAAAGGGCACAATTTCATAAAGTGTGAGTAGAAAACAAAACACGCCATCCTTATTATACAATGTCAAGACCAAGAGACACTTACGTGTTCTTTCTGGTCTATTCTCTTTTAGAAGGTAGTATGAAATTTCACATCAGGACCAACGCATCGGCTCACATTGTCAATTTTTCCATTTCCATGTCTTTACTGGCACAAGTTCTTCATCATCTTCAATTTCTTCTTCTTCTGAATCCCTCTTCTCTGTTTCGTCTTGTTTTTGTTTATTCTCTTTTCTCGTAGGGCACTCTGAATTCCAGTGTCCTTTCTCCTGACAACGATATTAGGTATCTTGACTTTTGTCTCTCTTTCTTAGACGAAGCAGGTATTCTGGAGACAAATACCCATTTACCTTTGCAGATATAGCAAACTTCATTAGCACTTACACACTTTCGTATGACTCTTATCAAATCAACGACCAAAAGAGTAAGTTTTGTTGCCACTTTCGCATGTGAATTATGCTTTCGTATGACTTTTAGCAAATATTTGACCAGCAGGTCGATCTGTGCTGACTCTTCCATCTTTGATCGTTTGAGAGCGAAATGAATACTCTGACGCTAAGACACTCTCCTTATATACAGAGACCTGCTGCGTATGAAACCTAGTCAAATGTAATTTTGCAATAAGATGAAACGATTTCATTGAGGAAGTAAAAGGCAATGATGTACCGTATCGCCTCACACAAAACCTGAAGTGTTAGTTCAAATCCGTGTCAGCGATTTCGAAGACGACATAACTGGGCTTTAATCAATGCTCTCCATTTCTGCCACAAAACCACGAGTCCTGATTCACGCCAAAAGAAATTTCGTTCGGTCCATAAAAAATAGTATCACATCCGAGAAACGCAAAAACGAACTTCCAGAAAACTGAGAACGACGGCTTACACCTACAACGTGAAATGTATGAGTTCAAGTAGTGCGTAAAACTTAGTCAAATTAAATTTTTATAATCAAGACGAAACGATCTCTTTTCGAAGAAGAAAGCAGACACCAAGCGACAATGGCGATCCGTGTCACACAACACTTTTCAAAATGTATATGATCAGAGGTTTGTTCTAGCGATCTGCATGGTTAAATTAAATGTTGATGTATTTTGCAATAAGACGGACAATGGTCGCCCATGGAACCATTGTTCGTGCATTAGTTTAATTTTTTAAAATATTTTTTATATAAATCGCCTATAGGATAGACCCAGTAAAGCATGGCCATTCTCGTCACTGTGTGAATAGCTGCTCAAGTCAATTCGAAGTGAACGCGGTAAGAAAATAAGTATAGCCAATGAAATGGCTTACAACGGGTGATGCATTGTTTTGTTCTAGGACTGTGTGGCATAATAATCCCTATGTTCTTGCGTTGTTACCATTACAGTGCAGACAGACTGAAATGTGAACTTACAAGCCCTCTTTGTGTGTGTGTGTTGTACCATTTCTTCTTACCACATCAAAAGACTGAGCGTCACAGTATTGGTTCGCGTTTTCAAGCTGACCATTTTTTTTAAATCTCACTTAAACATTTTAACATAAACACTCACACTCACATCGGTAGAGTCAGAACAGACGTGTTACAGTACTGAGGGGCATGTTATCTTTTTTTTCAAACTAATAAATTTGGGGTTTGTATGAAGTAAAGAACCGAAAGTACAGTGAAACTCAAGGATGATGACCCAATCTGTCTGTCTATTGATGCGTGTATTTACTTAAGAAGAAATATGACCTCTAAAACACAAAGAGATACGGCAAGCATGATTAGAATGAACATAACGATGTTTTCCTTCACGTCCGTGTAATTTAGAGTTTCAATCCTCTTTGAAAACAAACTTGGTCTCCTTTTGTAGGGCTTGAAATAATAAAAAACCTGAAAAAATCTTAAGCACTTTGCTATAGATAATTTCATCAACAGACTAAACAACATAAATGCCGTTACAACACTAGAAAGCCTTAAATCTTCTATCAAAAAGAAATGTATCAAAAAATTAAAGATTAACGATAACTAACCAATGAAACCGAATTTAACAAAGGCAGTGACATGTGAAGAAATGTCTCTCACTTTGGAAAGGTAGGCGAATGTACTCTGTCATGCACCATCAACTTGAAAAAAAATTATAAACAGAGAGAAACCTGAATTCAAAATTCAGTTGTTTTTTTTCTTCAAAATTGTTTCGTTTCTTTTTTCTTTTTTTGGAACAAATCTAAGCACTAATATAGAGTGGAAAAGGGAAAATGCGCATACAATCTTTGATATTTCTGAAAAAATGAGGGGATATTCCTAACGTTCATAACCACCTATGGACTTGGACTTGTCTGTGACTTATCCACAAAACAAGATGTACATATTTCTGGTCAAGCTGCAAGTGTGTGCGTGTTTTTGAAAATGGCAAAAACTTGGATATACAATTTTCTCGTGACACTTATAAAGTGAAGAGTCTGTGCAAGTGTCAAAAGCCAAAGTCATATAAGTTTTGTATTTTGTACGGCTTGTAAAGATTTCCACTTTAGAAAATGTGAAGTATCACAAGTTATTATCACAAACAGAAGTGGAACATAGGGACTTGCAAGAAAGAAAATAACCCAGACAGTTGGTGTCATCAAGAGTGCTAGAGACGGTACCCGAACTTGCTTGCTTGCTTACTTGAATTAAAGTGATTTTCGCCCTAATGGAGCATATATCACTGGTTTAATAACGCACCGCGTGATTTTTAATTACTCCTAGGGAAGGAAAGAGAGCCTCATCTCCCAGGCTTTTATGTACTCACAGACTACTTTTAAATTTAGCCACTCAGGTGTAGGACTAACTAGTCCTTAACAACCTGACTGAAAGGCTTTAAACATGAGTGGGAATAGTCTCACCACACACTCATATTTCTGTCCGAGCGTGGTAAAGGAGGAAAAAGGTGCTCAAAAAGACAGCCATGGGTGTTAAGTACTCAACAAAACGCTAGCCCGTACTTATTTCAAATCAAGTCCCGTTTTTGCTAATGGACAGTAAAAAGTACCAATAATGTGTTAACCACTTGTGCAATTAGTTCAAATCTAACGAGTCTGTTAAATTTCCTACTTCCTAACATATCTATCTAATATTAGTACTTAGTGTACATAAAAATAGCCATACTGATCTTATTTAAATTATTATGTCTAAGAGACATATACCAGTTTGGTCGCTGTTAGGTTTAAAAAGTTAAATTTGTTGCGGTGTTCCAATGGGTCAAGTTTGTTTCGAGAATAGTTTAGTCAAGGAGGGATACCAAGCCAAATATGGTTCCCTATTTAATAAAAAGCAATCTTTTGGAGCCCTGAAGAAAGTCTGTTTTTTCTGTTAGAAGGTAACACGTCTCTCTTTTGCTTTCACGTTCTTTCCTGCACTCCTAGTCTCATGATTCTTGATATCAGGAAATGCGTAGCCATGATGGGCGGCAATGTAAGCAGCGGCTTCTACCAGTTGACTGAGGGGGTATCCAGTGTAGGTTTGTCTGTAGAATTGGGGAAGAACTCTGACCCTAATCCCCATTGAGAAGGTCTTGGTTTAAAGGTGTCTAGAGATTTGTAGGCAACGTATTGTATGGCTCTAATAAACTGCCCTGATTTGTTAACGTCATACAATGCTTGATCTAGTCCCATTTCGGTGTACTTCTCAACGAGGGTCAGCGTCCCCCTCTTCCTCCTCAACCGCCTCAATTACCTCTTCTGGTTCTGATACTAATTCTTTAGTTGAGGTAGATAGTTTTAAATCCGCTGCTATGGCGTCTGTCGCTGTTATTGTTGTTGTGGTTGTTCTTTCAGCTGAGATTGCCTGTAGTATCGGAGTGAGAAAAGAACGTTGTTGTTGTTGTAGGGTTTAACGCCATTTTTCAGCACGCGATAGGCTATACATGGCGGCCAGCATTAATGGTGGAGGAAGAACCCGGGAAAAACCCGGAAAGAACCACCGACCCACGAGAAGCTACTGGCAAGTTTTCTCACATACCCACATTAGCCGAATCCGAGACTCGAACCCACGCAGACAAAGGTGAGATGACAGTGATCCGTAACGGAGAGCGCTTTAGACCACTCGGCCACTCTGGGCCCCAGAAAAGAACGTAGTGCCTCCGATAATTACATTTGAGTTTGCCATACCGTTTGTCTAACATAATTGGCCCTTTGTTTTGCCACCACTCTTTCCGGGTCAGGTTGTTTGTTAGGTATAGTCGGCTGTTAACTAGATGTTATTTGTGTTCTCGAGGTGGGTGGAGTGCTAACTGGCTAGGTCTGCATTTCTTGCTCCCGCTACTGTTGCGTATATTTCTTCCCTCCACACCGAGTTCTGGGCCTAATTCTTTTAATTTCGTTGTACCCGAACTTACATTATCCATATTATCGCCAACAAAAAAAAACAAAAACGCACAAACCTAAAAGAAACACTCACTCACTTTTTTACAGAACATTACTATTTTTAAAATTTTGATAAGCGACGGAAACGAAGGACTTAGAGTCGCACTTTCTAACCAAGATAAAGAAATCATGTGCTGATAGACTCACTTCTGTATTTTTTCTTCTAACTGACTAACATATCATAGGCAATGGAATGTTATTTCTTTTCGAGAGTATGGGGTAGCCCTGAAATTTTTTTTTTTGGAACTTGAAGCTATGGCGATCGCTTAGGTTATAAGATGGCGGCCTCCTCTGCTGAGAGGCTTTCTCATAGGATAAGGTCTGCTTCTTCGGAAAAGAGAAGAAGAACTCTTTGGTGTCGATACAACTGTTGACAAAGCCTGTTAGGTTCATGCTGCTGCTGTTGCTGCTCTCTCTGCTGTTTATGAAGTCTGTACTTCTCCATCCATTCTTCTTTCTCCTTCTTGAATTCCTCCTTGAAGAGCTCTTCTTTCAGGTCTTCAGTGACTTTTAGCATTCTCACATTTTCTATCTCTTCTGGCTTCGGTATCAGACTGTGTCTGACCCTATGTAAATTCACGTAGGCTTCGTTTAGCTTAGCTAGTTTGGAGCACATCTTCGTAGGAGGATGAGTTAACAATGGATGGGCAGACTGGAAACTTCCCCGGTTCTTAAAGTCAAAGCGCGGACGTGAAGGAAAACATTACTACACGGTTTTCTAGCCGGAACGTTCAAATAGTGTTATGGGAGGGATAGAGAGAAGTCAAAGAGCATGAATCAAGATTCCTATAGCCAAATAAACCACAAAGGCATTTTTTTCTTCAAAACACAACATTTTTTATTCATACTAACAAACAACTCTAACATTTTTTTAACAATAATCCAACACTATAACATCAAACATTTTTTCAAATACCAAACATTTTTTTTTCAATTCATACTCTACTTTAAACAGGGCTGACAACGTTGTGAATGAAATTGTGATTTCCACTGTCGGAAGTCATTAGGCCATTGATGGACACTACGTTTTCTAGTTAGAGACAAAAGATAAGCATACTGGTCACAAAACCATCGATGTACTTTCACATCGTTTCTAGAAGAATGACGAGCATCAAAATGAGTCACTAAATGTTCTAAAGAATAGCCCAGGCTGCAATCATGCAGAAAAAACACACACAGTACTGTCCACACACCAAGGAATATGTGCCTTGTTATTTCACATTATTGAATCGTGTGGTCTATGCATTTCTTCTCATAAAGTTAATGATATCGTCTTCCAAAGAGGGCAGTCCATAGGAATCAAAGTATTCCACACATCCTTCTTGAGGAAAGTAGACGGCTACCCAGTGGGTTCCTGGGAGATGACTGTCGTCCGTGTTGATCACATAAGCTTGATGGTTTTGAGGTGTGCAATGAGGGAGTTCATCTTTAGCACAGACGACAGGATTCCAAGAAGCAGTGTACAAACTGTGGTTCAAAAGGTAATAAAGTTCTCAGGTATCCATTTTTTGTTTTTTTTCTTCTTCACAGGTAATGATAAGTGGTCAATTCGATCCAGACTTTTTGCTTGAAAATGTCTGACGAATAAACGGTTATTCGTTCTGTTTCCTCACTCTGATTCAGGAGAGCTTCGATGCGATGGATCTCTTGTGTGGTTAATGGTGGACAAGAATGTTCACGCAAGTCTTTATACCACTGGTGCAACACGTCTTTGTTCGAGATGAGACTCCAAGCTTCGTCCAGATACTCGTCCAATTTTTCTTCTTGACTTAACATCAGGCATTTATCGTGTTGAATTTGACTGGGATGATCGTTTTGACATCCATAACAATTTTTCTTGATCAATTCCTTAATTTTTTTCTGTCAAGACTATAGCATAACAGGAAACTAAATGTGGTTCTTGTTCTGGCCATCTAGACTTCATCATGATGACTTCTTCGTCTTTGTCTTGGGATTCTCCTTCCTCAGGGATCTTCACATTCCATGTCCAAAGAATCCCTACTATACAAACATTGATAAAAATCCTCCATGACTTCTAATAGTCTAGAATGACTTCTCTCAAACTGTTGGTTTATATCGTATTGTCCAATTCAGCATACAGGATGACGTTCACCGTATTATCTGCGCGTAGATTTTCTGCAAACTGAGATTCCACACGCATCTGGCCGGATTTTATAGGGTGGAAATGTCCCTCCTCGCTGTCTTGACTTACAATTCGTTAGAGAACCGTTTTCGAAAATGGAGTTTCACTGTAACTTTCCCTTTGGAGAATGGAGTATTTTGTCCCAGATCTCCTTTTATAGCAATGTTGACAGTGTCTAAATACGACTTACTGACGGGCAAATAGTGAGGATGTACAAATTCACGGTGTACGTGATAGGTGTTTGCACCTTCCTGGTCATTGTTTGTGGTACTATCCACTTTGAAAGGAATGACACGCAGTAACGGAACAGAGGTGTGTCCCACTACGTTGTACTCCACCACATCGGAATAAACAAAGATCAAATTAAGTCCTTGGTTCAGTTCTACCGGGTTTCCAAAAGCTCTGTAAAAATCCATATTACTTTTGATCTTGGGGCTCATATTGTTTGCGACCATTTCTGCATGTCCGCCCAAAATTTCAAACAAACTACCATTGAACCTGAGGGTCAATGTGTCCGTATCTTGAAATTTGATCACGAGACGATGAGCCACTTTATTGTTCTCAATCTTCACACTTTTTTTGGCTCTGTTCAGTGCTTTGCCAAAGGCTAAGTTGAACCTGTCCGCAATAGTGTCCACCAAATGTTCACCACTAAAATAATAACCTGAAGGAATTTTCAAGGTGTAGATAATGAAGGCTGGATTGCTGGCTGGTCTTGTGTCCCCTAAAAACCCTATTTTGTTGATTTCTTCCTCCAATTGGGCATTCAGGATTTCCACCTCGAAAGTGTCTTGCTTTTCGGTGATGTTTTTGATTTGTGTTGGGTGAATGATTTCCACTAAAGCCACTTCCCAATGGGCTTCGTGATCTAACTGGATGGTCTGAGGTAATTTGACCGTGTAACAGCATAACGTGTTCTTGGGAAACACCTCCATGGAACTGTCACTGGGTAAGGTTAAGTAAAATTGGTTCTTATTGCTCATAATTCCAGAGTTTTGTGGCTCTCCGAGGCGATACTGGAAGTTAGAGGAGTGTCTCCGCCCAAAATGGGGTTGTTGTTGGAGTGGTGACTGGCACTGACACTGGACACAAGGTTCCCGTGGTTCCCGTTCGAGGAGAATTTCAGGGAGGGATTAGGAAGCAGGTAACCGATGTAACTGCTCAATACAATGGTCCACAAGTGTTTGTCTCCTTGTTGCAAACTCAAATTGGCAATGGCTGCACCGATGACACAATACACCACGAAGGTTTGGCAGAAAAAGACGATTTGCGTTTTAGGCACACGTTTTCCATACCACACCCACAAGGGTTGTGTTTGTAAATCTTGCAGAGAAGAATTGGGTGAAGGAGTGATCGCAGTAGCTGAATCTGTGTGAAAGGGCATGATGGTCACTTCTTTTTATAGTGCGAAGCGTCGATGCAAGAATGAAAACTGGGTGGATATCCTTTCCAACGTACTTTGACTTCTTTGACACGTCGTTTGCCCACTTTACGGTTTCTGCGTTTGACAATGCCTTTGATGTCGTACACGTCGTCTTTTTTGGTGACACGACTTGATTTGAAATAAGTACGGGCTAGCGTTTTGTTGAGTACTTAACACCCATGGCTGTCTTTTTGAGCACCTTTTTCCTCCTTTACCACGCTCGGACAGAAATATGAGTGTGTGGTGAGACTATTCCCACTCATGTTTAAAGCCTTTCAGTCAGGTTGTTAAGGACTAGTTAGTCCTACACCTGAGTGGCTAAATTTAAAAGTAGTCTGTGAGTACATAAAAGCCTGGGAGATGAGGCTCTCTTTCCTTCCCTAGGAGTAATTAAAAATCACGCGGTGCGTTATTAAACCAGTGATATATGCTCCATTAGGGCGAAAATCACTTTAATTCAAGTAAGCAAGCAAGCAAGTTCGGGTACCGTCTCTAGCACTCTTGATGACACCAACTGTCTGGGTTATTTTCTTTCTTGCAAGTCCCTATGTTCCACTTCTGTTTGTGATAATAACTTGTGATACTTCACATTTTCTAAAGTGGAAATCTTTACAAGCCGTACAAAATACAAAACTTATATGACTTTGGCTTTTGACACTTGCACAGACTCTTCACTTTATAAGTGTCACGAGAAAATTGTATATCCAAGTTTTTGCCATTTTCAAAAACACGCACACACTTGCAGCTTGACCAGAAATATGTACATCTTGTTTTGTGGATAAGTCACAGACAAGTCCAAGTCCATAGGTGGTTATGAACGTTAGGAATATCCCCTCATTTTTTCAGAAATATCAAAGCTTGTATGTGCATTTTCCCTTTTCCACTCTATATTAGTGCTTAGATTTGTTCCAAAAAAAGAAAAAAGAAACGAAACAATTTTGAAGAAAAAAAACAACTGAATTTTGAATTCAGGTTTCTCTCTGTTTATAATTTTTTTTCAAGTTGATGGTGCATGACAGAGTACATTCGCCTACCTTTCCAAAGTGAGAGACATTTCTTCACATGTCACTGCCTTTGTTAAATTCGGTTTCATTGGTTAGTTATCGTTAATCTTTAATTTTTTGATACATTTCTTTTTGATAGAAGATTTAAGGCTTTCTAGTGTTGTAACGGCATTTATGTTGTTTAGTCTGTTGATGAAATTATCTATAGCAAAGTGCTTAAGATTTTTTCAGGTTTTTTATTATTTCAAGCCCTACAAAAGGAGACCAAGTTTGTTTTCAAAGAGGATTGAAACTCTAAATTACACGGACGTGAAGGAAAACATCGTTATGTTCATTCTAATCATGCTTGCCGTATCTCTTTGTGTTTTAGAGGTCATATTTCTTCTTAAGTAAATACACGCATCAATAGACAGACAGATTGGGTCATCATCCTTGAGTTTCACTGTACTTTCGGTTCTTTACTTCATACAAACCCCAAATTTATTAGTTTGAAAAAAAAGATAACATGCCCCTCAGTACTGTAACACGTCTGTTCTGACTCTACCGATGTGAGTGTGAGTGTTTATGTTAAAATGTTTAAGTGAGATTTAAAAAAAATGGTCAGCTTGAAAACGCGAACCAATACTGTGACGCTCAGTCTTTTGATGTGGTAAGAAGAAATGGTACAACACACACACACAAAGAGGGCTTGTAAGTTCACATTTCAGTCTGTCTGCACTGTAATGGTAACAACGCAAGAACATAGGGATTATTATGCCACACAGTCCTAGAACAAAACAATGCATCACCCGTTGTAAGCCATTTCATTGGCTATACTTATTTTCTTACCGCGTTCACTTCGAATTGACTTGAGCAGCTATTCACACAGTGACGAGAATGGCCATGCTTTACTGGGTCTATCCTATAGGCGATTTATATAAAAAATATTTTAAAAAATTAAACTAATGCACGAACAATGGTTCCATGGGCGACCATTGTCCGTCTTATTGCAAAATACATCAACATTTAATTTAACCATGCAGATCGCTAGAACAAACCTCTGATCATATACATTTTGAAAAGTGTTGTGTGACACGGATCGCCATTGTCGCTTGGTGTCTGCTTTCTTCTTCGAAAAGAGATCGTTTCGTCTTGATTATAAAAATTTAATTTGACTAAGTTTTACGCACTACTTGAACTCATACATTTCACGTTGTAGGTGTAAGCCGTCGTTCTCAGTTTTCTGGAAGTTCGTTTTTGCGTTTCTCGGATGTGATACTATTTTTTATGGACCGAACGAAATTTCTTTTGGCGTGAATCAGGACTCGTGGTTTTGTGGCAGAAATGGAGAGCATTGATTAAAGCCCAGTTATGTCGTCTTCGAAATCGCTGACACGGATTTGAACTAACACTTCAGGTTTTGTGTGAGGCGATACGGTACATCATTGCCTTTTACTTCCTCAATGAAATCGTTTCATCTTATTGCAAAATTACATTTGACTAGGTTTCATACGCAGCAGGTCTCTGTATATAAGGAGAGTGTCTTAGCGTCAGAGTATTCATTTCGCTCTCAAACGATCAAAGATGGAAGAGTCAGCACAGATCGACCTGCTGGTCAAATATTTGCTAAAAGTCATACGAAAGCATAATTCACATGCGAAAGTGGCAACAAAACTTACTCTTTTGGTCGTTGATTTGATAAGAGTCATACGAAAGTGTGTAAGTGCTAATGAAGTTTGCTATATCTGCAAAGGTAAATGGGTATTTGTCTCCAGAATACCTGCTTCGTCTAAGAAAGAGAGACAAAAGTCAAGATACCTAATATCGTTGTCAGGAGAAAGGACACTGGAATTCAGAGTGCCCTACGAGAAAAGAGAATAAACAAAAACAAGACGAAACAGAGAAGAGGGATTCAGAAGAAGAAGAAATTGAAGATGATGAAGAACTTGTGCCAGTAAAGACATGGAAATGGAAAAATTGACAATGTGAGCCGATGCGTTGGTCCTGATGTGAAATTTCATACTACCTTCTAAAAGAGAATAGACCAGAAAGAACACGTAAGTGTCTCTTGGTCTTGACATTGTATAATAAGGATGGCGTGTTTTGTTTTCTACTCACACTTTATGAAATTGTGCCCTTTCACCTATCTCTATCCCTCTGGATCATGTTTTAGTTAGAATTGAAATGGAAGGATGTTTTCCTTCACGCACGCTCTTTAGGCATGCAAGTCGGTAAACAATAGTCAGTCTATTCCTCCATTATTTTGTGTCTTGATGTTTCCTAAATCACACACTGATGCCATAAAATAACGGGTTAAATGGGTTTTGTAGTGTTGGGAGTGGGGTGGGTGGGGTGTAGGTGTTTGGCAGAGTTGGTCATTGCAGGTGAGGGCTTAGGTGCTTTCAAAAAACTTTTACTTCTTCACTCTGTGTTGATAGTATATTTGGAGTTTGTATGCGTTCGCGTACGTTTGTGTGGATAGTTTATTTGGGGTTTGTATCATCTCCCTTCTGTGTTGATAGTATATTTGGGGTTTGTTTTTTCCTCTTCCCTCTGTATGTGTAT
The DNA here is from genome assembly GCA_028554795.2 of Sinohyriopsis cumingii. Lineage (NCBI taxonomy): Eukaryota > Metazoa > Mollusca > Bivalvia > Unionida > Unionidae > Sinohyriopsis > Sinohyriopsis cumingii. The sequence goes on from CM068824.1 coordinate 14,987,165, forward strand.
GTGTGTGTGTGTGTGTGTGTGTGTGTGTGTGTGTGTGTGTGTGTGCGTGTGTGTGTGTGTGTGTGCGTATGTCTGCGCGCGTACGTTGTGTGGATGTGTGTATTGGTCTCTGTTTGTCCGTATAAAACTCACTTTATCCCTATCAGATACACTTTACCTACCTACCTGCAGTAGCGTGCATTCAGGTCAGCCACTTGCAACACTGTTGATATTTATCCCTAGTGTTCAGTACAGTGACGTCACTGACGCTGGAAATTTCGAGACTATAAATATCGACTTGGGGATTTCCACATTTTGTAGCTATACATATATACTAGAATTCATAAATAGGAACGTCACTCAAGCTGAGGCTATAAAAAGATAGTGGGAATTTCCAAAGGAAAAACCCACAAGTTGGAGCTATAAATAGATAGTGGGATTTCATAGGAATTTCAGCTGATTATAAATACATAGGTATTTATCCACGATCGTCACAGAAGTTGATATTGTAAGTAGTTACTAATTTTATCTATTTATAGTGTGTGTGTTTATGTGTGTGTGTGTGTGAGTATGTCTGCGTGCGTACGTTGTGTGTTTCTGTGTGTGTGTGTGTGTGTGTGAGTATGTGTGTGTGAGTATATCGGCGCGCGTACGTTGTGTGTGTGTTTGTGTGTTTGTGTGTGTGTGTGTGTGTGTCTGCGCGCGTACGTTGTGTGTGTCTATTGGTCTCTGTTTGTCCGTATAAAACTCACTTTATCCCTATCAGATACACTCTACCTACCTACCTACAGTAGCGCGTATTCAGGTCAGCCACTTGCAACACTGTTGATATTTATCCCTAGTGTTCAGTACAGTGACGTCACTGACGCTGGAAATTTCGAGACTATAAATATCGACTTGGGGATTTCCACATTTTGTAGCTATACATATATACTAGAATTCATAAACAGGAACGTCACTCAAGCTGAGGCTATAAAAAGATAGTGGGATTTTCCAAAGGAAAAACCCACAAGTTGGAGCTATAAATAGATAGTGGGATTTCATAGGAATTTCAGCTGATTATAGATACATAGGTATTTATCCACGATCGTCACAGAAGTTGATATTGTAAGTAGTTACTAATTTTATCTATTTATAGTGTGTGTGTTTATGTGTGTGTGTGTGAGTATGTCTGCGCGCGTACGTTGTGTGTTTCTGTGTGTGTGTGTGTGTGTGTGAGTATGTGTGTGTGTGTGTGAGTATGTCGGCGCGCGTACGTTGTGTGTGTGTTTGTGTGTGTGTGTGTGTGTGTGTGTGTGTGTCTGCGCGCGTACGTTGTGTGTGTCTATTGGTCTCTGTTTGTCCGTATAAAACTCACTTTATCCCTATCAGATACACTCTACCTACCTACCTACAGTAGCGCGTATTCAGGTCAGCCACTTGCAACACTGTTGATATTTATCCCTAGTGTTCAGTACAGTGACGTCACTGACGCTGGAAATTTCGAGACTATAAATATCGACTTGGGGATTTCCACATTTTGTAGCTATACATATATACTAGAATTCATAAATAGGAACGTCACTCAAGCTGAGGCTATAAAAAAGATAGTGGGAATTTCCAAAGGAAAAACCCACAAGTTGGAGCTATAAATAGATAGTGGGATTTCATAGGAATTTCAGCTGATTATAAATACATAGGTATTTATCCACGATCGTCACAGAAGTTGATATTGTAAGTAGTTACTAATTTTATCTATTTTATAGTGTGTGTGTTTATGTGTGTGTGTGTGAGTATGTCTGCGCGCGTACGTTGTGTGTTTCTCTGTGTGTGTGTGTGTGTGAGTATGTCGGCGCGCGTACGTTGTGTGTGTGTTTGTGTGTTTGTGTGTGTGTGTGTGTGTCTGCGCGCGTACGTTGTGTGTGTGTTTGTGTGTTTGTGTGTGTGTGTGTGTCTGCGCGCGTACGTTGTGTGTGTCTATTGGTCTCTGTTTGTCCGTATAAAACTCACTTTATCCCTATCAGATACACTCTACCTACCTACCTACAGTAGCGCGTATTCAGGTCAGCCACTTGCAACACTGTTGATATTTATCCCTAGTGTTCAGTACAGTGACGTCACTGACGCTGGAAATTTCGAGACTATAAATATCGACTTGGGGATTTCCACATTTTGTAGCTATACATATATACTAGAATTCATAAACAGGAACGTCACTCAAGCTGAGGCTATAAAAAGATAGTGGGATTTTCCAAAGGAAAAACCCACAAGTTGGAGCTATAAATAGATAGTGGGATTTCATAGGAATTTCAGCTGATTATAGATACATAGGTATTTATCCACGATCGTCACAAAATGGAACGAAAAAATTGAAAAAGAAGAAGAAAATGAGAAGAGGAAGAAAGAAGAGGAGGAGAAGAAAAAAAAGAAAGGGAAGAAGAGTGTAGGAGATAAAATAAGAACTTGGTGGAGGAAAAGAAGAAATTAGAAGAAGAAGAAAACCCAAAGGCCCTTTTCAGGGCCAGCCGTATTTCTCGAAAAGAGATAGTCTTTGAATTGCCTACCCCTTTTTTTAAAAATTTTTTTTTAAAATTTAAAAAAAACCCCATGTTAAATTCCCCTTGTACGTATAGTATCCCACGATTTATTCCCATGTTAATTCCCCTTGTACGTAGAGTGTCCCACGATTTATTCCCATGTTAATTCCCCTTGTACGTAAAGTGTCCCACGATTTTTCTCCATGTTAAATTTCCATTGTACGTAAAGTGTCCCAAGGGTGTTTTTAATGCTAATTCCCATTGTACGTAAAGTGTCCCCCTTCACTACTCATGTATTCATCTACGTTTGTGTTTAGATTTTTAAAGATAAAGAATTTCTCAGGTTTTCTAACTAGTTATCCTGGCTATTTAGAAAAGACATTGTCTATTTTAGACGTTGTTTAAATATCTTTTCATTCCCTTTATTTCGGTATATGATTAATGGGCATGATATGGGTTAGAGAGTTTACTAATTGTCCTTACGCCAGGCGTGCATCTATTAGAAAAAGCTGCTAACTCCGCTTGGTCATATTCACTTCCTGGACTTTATAGAGAAATTTTCAACAAATGCCAACACAACAACCGACAGCTTTTTTACTTTTGACATATTCTGCAATTATTTCATTGCACTTTATTGCCCACTCACTCTGGAAAATTTGTTTTTCCTATTTTAATAACTGATAAAGTTAGTGTATTTTAGACTAATTCAGGCTGATTTTTTGACCACATCGGAACAGACATTTTATTCAGTCGTGTACTCAGATCATGTATAATTTCATCATGTACAATACTGAAGGGAATTGTAGCCACAGTGAGTGAAAGCAGCATAGAAGTATGTCAAAATTCTCTCCAATGTACATGTTGCAAATGCAAATAACTTCATAAACCCGCCATTCCCCCAGAAGTACGTAATATCTGTACAGTGTCCCATAGAGAGCAATGATAAATCATGTATTTTATTGTCATGTATTGCTGATATGTTGGTCATGTATTAATCTACGCAATAATATTGTTGGTAAACGATTAATTAAGAAAAAATGTCGTCATCTTTCTACTTTAATTGCTCGTGTAAAGCAAACACTGAGAAAAGCGTAGACCTACGACTGCTTTCACAACATATGCCCAAACATCAGGATAAACACTGTCCTGTCTAAGCAACATAAGCCGGAACATCAGAATTAACACTATCCTGCCTTAGCAACATAAGCCGGAACATCAGGGTTAACACTGTCCTGCCTTAGCAACATACGCCGGAACATCAGGGTGAACACTGTCCTGCCTTGGCAACATACGCCGGAACATCAGGGTGAACGCTGTCCTGCCTTAGCAACATACACCGGAACATCAGGGTTAACACTGTCCGTTTCACTCATGACTTCAAGCAAGCAATGGAGATCGTTAGCTGTAAGAATATTAACCGATATTAAGCTATACGTTGAACCTTGGGTCTTTCATAAATGTCTCCCTCAGTCTCATTGACTGTATTGATAATGTCCAATTTCTGTACGACACATTGACGAAGATGCAAATGCGGAATTCTCACTGGGGACTAATGAATATTCATATATCTTTAAAACAAGGAGGAAGAACTTACTTTATATTACAATGGTAATTGTCTTTAATCACAATTGTACTTTCAATATGTACATAACTGATTGATAATTTTTTTTCCCTTTTAGTTATAAAATAAGCAAAGAAACTTGATCAAATTCGTCACACTGTATCCGATGGTCCTTGTATTTACAGAATTATTCTTTAAATCAAAGCACATGATGCAACATTAGACGCAAAGTATAAAAATTATATACCTGGTGTAAGGAAGTTTATGATGGCTGGTTGGCTAGTTTGCAACAGTACTTTCAACACGTTATTGACCGTGTCATTTCTAGGAAATGGGAGCTAAAGGCCTTTTTAAGAAAATAGTTAGTCTGATGACCCGTGCTAGGCATGATGGGTATCAAACCCCTAATTGTTATAAAACTATCCAAATAAATACCTGTATAGAGATAACCATCCTTTTCGCAAATAAAGCATCTCACTCACCTTGCATGTTTGGATAGAATAACACATGGATACACGTCTTCTTCACCTCCTCATCAGATTTCTCTGTCGTCCCACTGGTCAGTGAAAATGACAGTTCTTGGAGAATGGTGGATATAAGATGTCTTGTTGTGATTTGGCAGGGATAAGACTGTGTTGTTGATTAGGTTTCAGGGTATTTCCTCAGAAGGAGTCCGTTATTGTTGCATCATCCAAAGCCATTTTGTCATTGACACCTGACCATGTCTGCTGATGATCTGTGACAATACTAGCACTGAAGTCGCCAAGGACGATGAACTTGTCTACATTCGGTACTTATGTGATAAACGACTCCAGGCGCATGTATACAATTTGTCCTTCATCTTATATGGGTTCGTCACGGTAGATGCATAGGTGCCAGTGATAGTTGCATGTCTTTTTCCAGACAGTGGGGGTCTCATTTGCATTAGTTTGTAATTCACGCCATTTCTGAGCCCACTGCACGTAATGACACAAAGAACTTGTTTGATACTTTGAAGACGGTCTAAGGGCAAAAGCCACCAGGAACATATCCGTCACTTAGTGCTGATAGCACCAAATTGCTCATTGACAAAGAAACGATACTATAAAGATAGAAAGAAAACCTTTAAGAACATCCTGAGTGAACAATCAGCTGTGAGGGAGGAGGCAATTGATCAACTGTCGGAAGTGGAAATCAACATATCACTTGCTGATATTCCAACGCTTACTGAAACTGAGAAAGCAATCGACCTGCTGTCAAATGGCAAAGAAACCGGAGCAGATGATGTACAAACAGATGTCTACAACACCGGAGGCTCTCAGATGATACCTAAACTGACTGAACACATTCAGTCAGTGTGAGCTCAATGAACTATACCCCCAAAAGTACAATTATGCATTCATCGTCCATTTGTACGAAAGAAAAGGTAACAGACAGGCCTGCGCCAACCAATGGGGTATCTCCTTGCTGTCAGGAGCTGGAACATTCCTTGCCAGAATACTGCAAACTCGCCTTGTGTATCCAATAATGGGTCTCGCCTCAGAGTCAGTGCGAAAACAGGAAAGCCGATGGGCCACGGATACGGTCTTCCATCTCATCAGCTGCAGAAACAAATGCCAAGAGCAGAACTCAAACTCGTACATGGTATTTTGCTATGACTATCCAGATGCCTTCCTCTACAACTGACTGTGGCAAAGGCTGTTGTGTTGTAATGATAATACTGTAATCTCCTGTTGGTTAAACATAATAACAATTTATGGTTTCCGCTGTGCTCATTGGAAGTCATACACAGCGCAATAACTTTGAATATCACACAAACTTTAATCCTTCCATATTTTATTTTCACTTGACATGTTAAGATTTTAGAACACGACCAGCTGTTTGTAATTTCGTGTCGTGAAATTACTTTAGAAAGATTACACGAGTATGTCTGTGTGTGTGTGTGTGTGTGTGTGTGTGTGTGTGTGTGTGTGCGTGTGTGTGTGTGATTTTGATTTTAAAGCAGCTTTAAACAAATTTCAGTTATATCGATACGATGTGTATAGTGTGCAGTTTATAATGACGTTTAGCATTGAGGAATCATGCCGCAGACATGTAGCATGATATCCCACACGATCAGATTATCCTGACTCCAGCCCGACCAGTCCTAACACTAACTTCTTCATGCTAAGCGCCTAGCGAGGCAGCTGTTAGTACCATTGTTATAAGTCTTTGTAATGACTCGGCCCGGCTTCGAACCTGCCACCTCCCTCATCCGAGGCGAACGCTCTAACCAGTATGCCACAAGATTACACGAAACCTGTGTTTTAAAAAAAAACAACAGAGTAGTCATCTATTTCAGATTATTGTTATTTAACTTAAATTCATCCACTATATATTCCTGTTCTTGTTAAAATTGTTGTCGTTGTTGTTGATAATTACAGTGGTGGGGTGATAGTGGTGGTGGTGATTATGATGATGACGACCACGACGATGATGATAATATATTGGTTTAATTTTTTCTAAGCAGAATGGAAAGTTCTTGGCTTATATAAAGGTTCGAGATGGCATTACGAGTACAGCAATGTAATCTCAGCAGAGAATGATTTCTTCTGTAAATCATTGCAGACGGTATTCATTGATCGCAAATCCAGTGAAAGACAAAGGTCCAAAGCAGTACTAACCGTGCTTCATTACGACAACGAGAAGCCTGTCAATCAAGATGAGACAGTCAATCACTAGTGAGCGTTGCAAGCAAACCCTGGGAAAGTACAACAATCGGCGTGACAAACTAGCCCTTGTTGCACGCCAGCGGCTTGGTAACATTGGTATTGGTATACTGGAATCAAGGGACTCCCACGTCGGCTTGGTAACATCGGTATTGGTATACTGGAACCAAGGGACTCCCACGTCGGCTTGGTAACATCGGTATTGGTATACTGGAACCAAGGGACTCCCACGTTGGCTTGGTAACATTGGTATTGGTATACTGGAATCAAGGGACTCCCACGTCGGTTTGGTAACATTGGTATTGGTATACTGGAATCAAGGGACTCCCACGTCGGTTTGGTAACATTGGTATTGGTATACTGGAATCAAGGGACTCCTACGTCGCGCTCGTGGAATAAGAGCACTTAAAGAGCTGTGGGATACGCGGAGATCGTGCCAATTATGGTGGGAGCACTAGGTTCAATGCCCACGCATACGACACAGCCTAAAGAAGCTACGAAATGCAGCAAAGTCATACCTTTAGCGGCTAACGGTTGCCCCTGGAATAGCAACGATATCCTTACAGTGCACGGCCACGGAATCCCGATCTCAGGTGAAACGTACCAATGATAGAAATAACATCTCAAGGCCATTGAATAATAATAATAATAATAATAATAATAATAATAACAACAACAACAACAACCATCATCATCATCATCATCATCATCATCATCATCTCGTGTATGAAGTATATAAAATGCATAGCTTCTGTGCCAGTATTTTTGCGCTTTACCCTAAGCTTCTCCATTTATTATTCACGATACTTTGATTTATTACCTTTACTCTTGTACAGGTGGGTATAACCACGATACTTTGATTTATTACCTTTACTCTTGTACAGGTGTTCATAACCACGATACTTTGATTTATTACATTTACTCTAGTACAGATGATCATAAGCACGATACTTTGATTTATTACCTGTACTCTATCTAGTACAGATGGTCATAACCACGATACTTTGATTTATTACATTTACTCTAGTACAGGTGTTCATAACCACGATACTTTGATTTATTACCTGTACTCTATCTAGTACAAGTGTTCATAACCACGATACTTTGATTTATTACCTTTACTCATGTACAGGTGGGTATAACCACTATACTTTGATTTATTACCTGTACTCTAGTACAGATGTTCATAACCACGATACTTTGATTTATTACGTTTACTCTAGTACAGATGGTCATAACCACGATACTTTGATTTATTACATTTACTCTAGTACAGGTGTTCATAAGCACGATACTTTGATTTATTACCTGTACTCTATCTAGTACAGATGGTCATAACCACGATACTTTGATTTATTACATTTACTCTGGTACAGGTGTTCATAAGCACGATACTTTGATTTATTACCTGTACTCTATCTAGTACAGATGGTCATAACCACGAAACTTTGATTTATTACATTTACTCTAGTACAGGTGTTCATAAGCACGATACTTTGATTTATTACCTGTACTCTATCTAGTACAGATGGTCATAACCACGATACTTTGATTTATTACATTTACTCTAGTACAGGTGTTCATAAGCACGATACTTTGATTTATTACCTGTACTCTATCTAGTACAGATGGTCATAACCACGATACTTTGATTCATTACCTGTACTCTAGTACAGGTGTTCATAACCACGATACTTTGATTTATTACCTGTACTCTAGTACAGGTGTTCATAACCACGATACTTTGATTTATTACATTTACTCTAGTACAGATGGTCATAACCACGATACTTTGATTTATTACCTTTACTCTTGTACAGGTGGGTATAACCACGATACTTTGATTTATTACCTGTACTCTAGTACAGGTGTTCATAACCACGATACTTTGATTTATTACATTTACTCTAGTACAACTGGCCATAACCACGAATCTTTGTTGATCATAAGGATGTTATTGTCGTTGACTTTAAAATGTCGTCTCTGCCATTATAAATACAAATGTCTCTAACCTGTACAAAAACTGGCGAGGTTTTAAAGAACTGGTATTCCTCTCCCATAATTAAATCAATAAATACATGTTCATACCTTATCTGCGTGGCTAGTAAAATACAAGTTTGTGTTGTCTTTATTTAGAGCAACATAAGGTTGATTATATGCTTTTTTGTGCTGAATTCAGTTTCAAATTCAAAAGTATCTGTGACAAATCTTTCTTCTAAATCATTTAACTTCTTATCAAGTGTGACATCCTTACCAGAAGTGGTAAAATTATTCATTAGCTTCTAAACCTGGATCGTTTTCTTTGAGTTTATTGTTTACGTCTTTCTACATGATTCATTTAAGAATGCAATGCAACAGTCTTCGAAAAAAATCTTATTTTCTCCATGTGAATTTATTTTACGGTTTGTGCCTTGTTCTGTGGTTTGTAAATATTGTTGATTATTACATTTTTTAATGTTAAACCCGTTATAAGTCAAACCCGTTGAGATCCAGAAGAATGATAAACCCTGTTGATATTCCTGCGACTCCTACCAGAAACTGTAGCCATCCTAAACTATAATCATTTCAAAAAAGTGTTTGCTACTTTGTATTTCTTTCTTACAGTTGTATAGTGTTCGATCTCGTTAACTAAATGATTCTTAATTTGTAAATCGTTTGAACCTTACAATGATGTATGTCTGTCGGCATATTAGGATTATAAACTGTTGCATTTGGCACTTTCTCTCTGGTTATATGTCAAAAATATATAGCTTTGACTTGGCATTAGAGTTTGTAAAATTTGAATTTACAGAAAGTTTATTGGTCTTTTCGTGTGGTCCAGCCTTGTGTTTCAAGTTATATTTTGTTGGGTTTGCTTTTGAATGATGAAATGCAATTCTCCGGTGGGTTACTTGCACTTATTTTTGTGGCTTACGCTATTTAATTACTTAATTATTTTATTTCGTAGGATAATGTATCCTAACAAGCTGAATATTTTAAACTGGTCTAAGGAAAACAGTTTCTTGACATCTTCAGCATCGATACTTGTGTTGTGGATCTATTGTGAGCTTTGAAAACACACTGAAACTGGCAAAATATAAGACTGATTTTTATGTTGTACGAAAATCAGTACTAGTTGAGTTGTTTGTGTCATTTGCCATTTATTACTGTACAATTTCACAACATTTCCTGGTATGACATTTCTGATATTTTGGTGAAACAGCCAATTTTACTGGTTCGTCTTGACGTATTTTCAAAGGCAATAAAGGTGTGAAAATATCACCAGATATGATGTTTGTATACATCATTACCAGACCGCATACAGTATAAGGTGAGTGCAAACATTATTTTGAGATTACTTTCAAAGTAATGCGCGTAATTTTTAAATTATAAGTCAAACAAGAACTTAAACTGATCCTACTGTTGATTGCAGGATGACTAGAATAAAATATGAACAGTAAGGGATTCATTGCGATGTAATTAAGATAGAATATAAAATATGAATAGTAAGCGATTCATTGCGATGTAATTAAGATAGAATATAAAATGTGAATAATAAGGGATTAGTTGCCATATAATTAAGATAAAATGTAAAATATGAATAATAAGGGATTCGTTGCGATGTAATTAATATAGAATGTAAAATATGAATAGTAAGCGATTCATTGCGATGTAATTAAGATAGAATGTAAAATATACATGACGAATATTACTATATGTCTTCATTGTAAAGAAGAGAAAATATGAATGAGTTTTCCAGAGCTAGCTATAATACGAAGTGTTCCAAACAGCGCAGAGTAGGAAGACACGGTGAGAAGAAAATAGAGATTACGGCAAAGGGTATTTCCCGTGATAGAGATAAGAAAACAAGGAACAATCAAATGAATAGAACAAAAGGGAAATGAACAAAGATACCCTGATGATGAAAATCTTGGAATATGTCACAATACAAGAAAGAAAATATTAAATACGCTAAGATTCAAATTCAAATTAAACACTACGTTGAAAATGGTTTGCCACCTATGTCACATAATAAGGCAAGAAAATAATTAAATAATTTGGTATGCCTTAATTAATTAACTTCATTGACGCATACAGCATTACCTAGGGTGGTTAATTTTTTGTTTTTGTTTCGTATGACTGAACAATATATGCATCTCGTCGTATGTCGCTCGCGGCGAGACACTCGTATAGCACGGTGTGCACGGGTACGTTACCCTCGGTCGTGAGCATTTTGTTTTTCTCGTGTATTTGTATGAGGCTTATTGTTCTATGCGATACAGTGATCTTTTGGATCTTGTCATGAGAGTGTCACTACTCTTACTTCCAACTACAGCCATAGGGTTGAGTGTTTAATTTTAAATGCCATTCTTCTATTTACTGCCTTTATTTGTTATTCTGTGGGTTTAATACACTAGAAAAACAGTCGCTATGTTAAAATTTATCGCTAAGGGCTTTATTTTACATATAACAATTTAGTAACATAATGGATTTCTCCTTATTTTGTTTAATGCTAGTTATGACCAGACTGATTTATTTATAGCTCTTTCTATGGATGGGTAGATGGATAGATTGACTAGAAGAACCAGGATGGTGAGGCTAATCTCCGTAGTGTGGCAGTGAAGCCATTTCAACCGACAGTGTATCTGTTTCATGGTGGGGATTAGTGAATATGAACGTATAATTCTGAAGGACAGGAATTATGAAAAAAAAAAACAAAAAAAAAAACAAAAAAAAAAACCATTTTACCCCTATAGTACGTGTATATGAGTGTGTGAGTGTACCTTCTTATTTTAAAATCAAAACTCAAAGACACTTACCTTATATAATTAATGTATTCTTTTATCAATAGTTACAATCCAATTCACAATTCACAACAGAGCACTTTAAAAAGTTCTTACACTTCTTCTGTCTCATTCTTTAGTCTCTCTGTTTCTTAAATTTCTTCACCGTCACAGTTTTTTCCTCCTCTTCCTCCTCACTTTCTTTCCTTCTTTTCTTCTCCTGTTTCTTTTTCTTTACCTGGCTGCTTTCTTCCTCTGAAGAATCCCTCTCTTCCTCTGAAGAATCCCTCTCTTCCTCTGAAGAATCCCTCTTTTCTTCTGACTCCTCTTGTTTCTTTCTTGGGCAATCTGGAGACCAATGTCCTTTTTCTTTACAATAATAACAGGTATCTTGACTTTTGTCTTTTCTAACCCCTTTTTTTCTTTTTTGATGGTCTGGACACTCTGAAGACCAATGCCCTTTCTTCTGACAGATATAGCAAGTATCTTGACTTTTATCTCGAAAGGAAGGAGAGTAGTCCGTCGGCTGGTCGGAAGAGAATTTTCTAATGACCCCTCGCAAAGCTCTGATGAAACGTTCCATCTGGGTAGTCTCTTCCATCGTTGTGCTCGGTTTGAGAGTGAAATGAATAGTGAAAGGACAAGACACACAACCTTTTATATACGCTGGTCTGCCATGACTATAAATTAGTCTATGGTGTTTAAACTTGAGTCATTTGACGTCTTGCACTCAAGATGAAACGATCCAATTCATTTGAGAAGAAAGAAGAAAGTAAGAAGCAGAAACGTGATCTATCGCCTCGTACCAGAGCTGAAGTCTTGGCACAAATTCATGCCAGTGATTTTGAAGAGGACATGAGTGAACCAGAATCCAAACCCTCTAAACAAAGTTCTCCACCCTTAGTCAACCCTGAAAAATACTATTCCATTCGAGAGACGGAAAAGCGCTCCTCTAGAAAATTTAGAACCACGGCTTACAAATACACGGTGAAGTTTAAAGATTTCAAGGCTGAAGTACCGTTAGAGAAAGCAGAAGGGTTCATCACCGGAGTGTGGGATTCTTTGCTCACCACACTCAAGCGACAATGTCAACCCAAAGAAGACGATCGCTTGAGACTTTCCATATAACACGACGGTTTGAAATCCCCTGTTTGGATCGAGTTTAGCACCCCTGCAGAATTGACCACTTCCAAAGTCATGGACAAAATTCAACACGTGCAACAATCTAATGACCAGTTTGACATCACCGATGGAAAAGCCACACTGGACATGACCCACGTCTCTCCTCCTCAAGGGACTGGACGCAAAAAGATGTTATTGGTAAACGAGCTTCGCAACACCAAAACAAGTCTCGTCCGAATTAACAACCCTCAAGACCAGATGTGTTTAGCCAGGGCTATCGTGGTGGGACGAACAATGCCAACAAGAACGACACGGTAGAATGGAAAAGAGCGTGGGAAACTATTCGAAAATCGGACCGAGCCAAACAACGAAGTGAAGCAGAACTCCTGTTTCAACAAGCCGGACTGTCCAAAGACACACCCTGTGGCATTCCTGAGATGCAAAAATTGCAAGATGTCCTAGCTCCACGATACACCTTGAAAGTGTACCCTCAAGAAATGCGCGGACCTCTGTTGTTTCGAGGGAAAAACTTCAAGGATGGAAAATTCATGTCTATTATCACGATGACCATTTCGATACCATTACCACTATCACCTGATTCCTAGGATACAGATATTATTGTGAGAAATGTGACCATGGTTATAATAATCGAGAGCAACACAAGCATTGTGGATCGAAATGCTCAGGATGTTTGGCCTCTCAACCCTGTCTGAGCGAAGGACCAGTGCCTTGTTCAACTTGTCTGCGCACGTTTGTCAGCCCTACCTGTTACCAACAACATTTGAAGACGCAAGGTTCACAGCAGAAATGTGCTTGTCAACTGCTGAGATTGTGCCCTACGTGTGGACAAGGCATACTTACCAATAATGCCAAGGCACACGTATGTTCAGGAAAGAAAAAATGTCACATTTGTCACCACATCGTGGACTTGGAACACCAATGCTACGTGCAAAAATACCAACCCCCACCAGAGAAAGAGGACGGTCATAAGAAGAAAGGCAATTTCATCTTTTTCGATTTCGAATGCATGCAAGAGACTGGCATTCACATTCCTAATTTCTGCGTGGCTCATCGAGCGTGCGAGAAGTGCATTCAAGAACCTATCTTCAGTCATTACCCTCACTGCAGTAAGATTCCCGGAGGGCGTGAAAAAATCTTTCGAGGACCGAACACGTTAGCCGATTTTGCCCAATGGGTCTTAGACCCCATCGACAAGACGTGGAGCCAAGAGGACATCGAACGTTACGGAGATTGTCATCGTCATGCCACGGTGATGGCTCACAATTTCTCCGGATACGATGGACAGTTTCTTTTGAGATACTATACGGAACAAGGCACCGAGTATCCTAAAGTGACTTTGAACGGAGCCAAAATCATTTTCATGCAAGTGGGACAAGTACAGTTTAAAGATTCGATGAGTTACTTGGCCACGCCTTTGAGCCGAATGCCTAAAACGTTTGGAATGACAGAAATGGCTAAAGGGTACTTTCCACACTTTTTCAATACGGAAGCCAATCAACACGCCGTTCTACCCCATTTACCTGAGGCTCACTATTACGACCCCGACAACATGCGTACCGAACAACGAGAAGCTTTCTACGCTTGGTACCAGGCTCACGCCTCGGACCCTTTCGACTTTCAGGAAGAAATGTTAAAGTATTGTCGTTCCGACGTGGACATTTTACGACGTTGCTGTGGAAAATTTCGAGAACTGTTCATGGAACAAGGAGGGGTCGATCCTTTGAAAGAAGCTTGCACCATTGCCAAAGCGTGTTCCTTAGCGTGCAGACAACGATTCATGCCTGAAAACACCGTGGCTGTCATCAGCCCTCAATCGACCAACTATGTCAAACGTCAATACTCGGTCAAAGCCCCACGTTGGTTACATTACTTGTGCGACAAGGAAGACAAATGGATTCAGCATGCCCGCAACGGAGGAGGCGAAAAGACCATCGGAACGTATTCGGTCGATGGCTGGGACTTAGAAAACCCCAAGATCGTGTACGAGTTTAACGGTTGCTTATTTCACGGATGTCCCGTCTGTTACCCTGATCGTAGCACTAAAAATCAGTTTTTACAACGAACCATGGAAGACTTGTACCAGGCCACTTGTCAGCGACGCCTAACGTTAGAACAGGAAGGATACCAAGTGGTGGAAATGTGGGAACACGAGTACGATCACCGTTTGAAAACCGATCCCGAGTTTAAACATCTCGTGGAAAGGTACAAGCTGATGGACCCCCTGAACCCGAGGGATAGTTTGTACGGAGGAAGGACCAATGCCACCTGTTTGCTGTACCAAGCCGACGAAGAGAAAGGAGAAGAAATCAAATACTTGGACGTGTGTTCGCTGTATCCCTACGTGTGCAAATATTGTCGCTTTCCTGTAGGGCACCCACAATTGTTCACGGAACACATCGACTTGAAAAACATTCGACAATACGAAGGTCTGATCAAGTGTAAAGTTTTGCCGCCCACGGACTTGTACCATCCCGTGTTACCTCACCATTGCCAAGGCAAACTGATGTTTCCCTTGTGCCGTACTTGTGCCGAAACGTGCAACCAAGACCAGCCTTGCCGTCACACCCAGGAAGAAAGTGCCTTGACGGGACGTGGGTTAGCGTGGAATTGTTCAAAGCTCTGGACATGAGATACCAACTGTTAGAAGTGTACGAAATTTGCCACTTTCCCAAGACACAACATTACCACACGGGTGACCCTACGCAGAAAGGCATTTTCGCCGACTACGTGGATGCCTTTTTGAAACTGAAGCAAGAAGCCAGTGGCTATCCTTCCTGGTGTCACACTCCCGAAGACCAAATAAAATTCAAAGAGAAATACTATGAACAAGAAGGCATCTCTTTAGACCACATCGAGAAAAACAAAGGCAGGCGATCGTTTGCCAAAGTGATGTTAAATTGCTTTTGGGGAAAAATGGCACAACGACCGTGTTTACCCAAGACGGAATATTTGACAGAACCTTCCCGCTACTTCCAGATGATTCACGACAAAACCAAATTCATGAAACACGTGGACGTCGTTCGCGAGGATTTGATCTTGGTCAATTACGAAGAAGATCTGGACTTTGTACAAGACGACCCTTTTGGAAATGTCATCATTGCGGCTTACGTGACAGCTCATGCTCACCTAAAATTGTACGAAGCTTTAGAACTGTTAGGGGAACGCGTCCTGTACATTGACACGGACAGTTGCATCTACATCCATCACCCGAGTCAACAGCACATTAACATCGAAGGAGACCGTTTAGGAGCCTGGACAGACGAGCATCCCGACGACAAGATTCTAAGTTTCGTCAGTGGCGGTCCAAAACATTACGGCTACGAATACCGGGACAAACAAGGAGAAGTGCACACGAAGTGTAAAGTGAAAGGATTGACTCTGAATTATCGTACCAATCGTGTGGTCAACTTTGGGGTATTGAAAGAAGCCTTGCAGTCTGGAAAAGATCAACACTTTAAAGTGACCACCTATCAACCGAACAAGATTGTACGTTTACCCACTCACCACATCGTCAGTCGACCCTTGGAAAAAGTCTATCAAATCGTGTACCAGAAGCGAGTGCGACTACCCAACCAGTTTACTTTGCCATATGAACACGTTGGTATAAAACATTGGTTGTAAGAGGATAGCCACCCACCAGAAGGATGACTTCGCCACAGCAAGAATCGAGTGAGAAACCCGATGAGAACTCCAAGTCCAACCCTACCATTTTCCGGTTTTCTTGCCTGACTATTGTGATTGTACCCGTCGATTGGAAACGTTTCAAGCATGGTCTACGGATAGGAAAGGATTACCTTCTTCGCATATTTTAGCTAGAACAGGATTTGTCTACTTGGGACCTGAGTCAGGATTGGAATATGAAGTACAGTGTTTCGCTTGTGGCCTGAAGTTACGAATGGATCTATGTATCTATAAAGATTCAGTTATTCTGGAATATACTCGATGGTCTCCGCACTGCCCTTACCTTTCTATGGCCTTTCCACCCATGACATTACGGTACAATGATGACGGTTCCTTAGAGACGGTACCATCCAAAACAAGACATAAAAACATAAAAAAGGAACGATGTACAAGCTTGAGACTGCATTGCGACTAGTATAAAAAGGGGCTATGGTCAAGATCGATAGTTCATTGGGACTACCAAGACCGAGCGAACAAGATGAATACTTTCAGAGAAACACAAAACAAGTTTAGAAAGGCACAATTCAAGTGTGGGGCTTCGAAAGTGGAATGCGATTGTGAGCCTTGCGATGGGTACGATGCTGTACGTTGTGACCTTAGCGATGCCGTAAAGCATCATGGGAACTTTGTTCTCACTACCCCTATCATGGAAAGTGATGCTGTGCGTGTCAAACCTGAGGGATGCGAAAGCGATGCCGCTCGTCCTCTTGGACATTTTACTGGGTTTCGTTTTAAAGGTGGATGTTCACCTTCACGTCTACCCCCCTACGGATGTCATCCAGCCCTGAGCAAACTCCTGTCTATGTCACCCAACCCTCATCGAAACGAACCTGTGAAAGACGAATATTCGTTTCCTGTGCGTTTGTCGGAATACTGCGACTTTGAAAATCGTCTTCAATCGTTCAAAGGAAAATGGCCTAAGTATCTGGGAGGACCGACCCCCTAAGAATTAGCCAGAGCCGGATTGTTCTACTTGGGCGAAGGAGATAAAGTCAAGTGCTTCAGTTGCGGTGTGTCACTTCACCACTGGGAACCGCAAGATTCGGCCTACGTAGAACATGCTCGATGGTCACCGAATTGTCATTACTTACCCTTAGTGGGACCGAGACATTGAAGTAACTTACCATAATCTGTTTATGGATACTTTACAAGAGAACATTCGTGCTTTGCCTGTGGAGTTGAGAGAACGCATTTACCGAGAGCTGGTCAAAATACAAGTCAAACGTAAAGAACAGTTGCATCCGTTACGTCACCGGTGTTTGAACCACTGGTACCTGAATGCTATACAAGGACTGATTGAGTTGAAAGTGTTCCATTGGACAGACATTGATCAACGACCCCCTGGTTATAAAAAGAATTGGTTTGGTATGGATGATTCTATCTACTACATTGTAAACGTACTGGATCCAATTCCAGAGGAAGAGTTAACGAATTACCAACATCTTTTACGCAATATCAACTTAGTGAAAGAGGAAACTTCTGAACGAATTTTAATGTGTAGATTCGTGATGAAACGATTTAGATTCGACAATGAATTAAAACCATGTCTGTCCAAACGGTACATTTATTGTGTCAGACAAAAGAGGATTTAGTATGACCTATTCATGGATACTTTACAAGAGAACATTCATGCTTTGCCTGTGGAGTTGAGAGAACGCATTTACCTAGAGCTGGTCAAAATACAAGTCAAACGTAAAGAACAGTTGCATCCGTTACGTCACCAGATCTTTAACCACTGGTACCTGAATGGTATAAGAGAACTGATTCGTCAGAAACTGTTTCAGTGGTCAGACCTTGTTCAATACTTCCAGGGTCCCGATGATCCACGTGTTGATCATTTTGGTTACTTCGAGATTCACCTAGTGCAACGCATTGAGGAAGACAAGTGAAAGGATTACCAACATATTTTACGTGGAATCTACTTAGCGGAAGAGGAAACTTCTAAACAAACTCTGACGTTTCGGTTACAGTATGCAAGATTTAGATTCCCTACTGGAAAACGAAGATCTCTGGCTAGAAAGTACGTGTATTGCATCCGAAAAAAAGAGAATATAAAAACAGGCTGCCATGCCACGACTTATGTCACATGTAATTGAACAGATTCCGTGGAAGGAACTCAATGACCATATTCAAACCGTGGATCATTACCATCAATTATAACAAGAACTGTATCCAATCAATTTGGGACGACACATAGTGTGTGTCTTAGTGACTTGTTTTCTAGGATTTCGTTTACCAGCCGATTCCTTGTGGACTCTTTACGAACAGTACTTACCACCCAATGGCCTTAAATGGTCACGAAAAACTCCTTTTGCTCAAAGCCTTGCGGTTTCATCTGGATACTTCTCGACCTCTACGGGAAAAAGAGATTCGTCAACTTTTAGCTACCCAAGACGTGTATGACGATGTGTGTGTAGCTTGTGACTTACACCCCCATTGGACAGATATCCATGCCTGGAAAGAATGGGATTTTGAGGCTTGGACCCAAGAGGTGGCCCAGTATGCACGAGAGTTGTTCAAGGAGAAAAGTTACTTTTCAACCTGTGTTAGTGACGGTGCCAGAAGAAGCTGTCACCCAGGACAGGACTGTCGTGGACAGGCCTGAAAGACCCTTTCGGGAGGACACTTGTGTGACCTTACCCCCCATAGAACTGGTCAGAACATTACCCAAAACATGTTGTACAGACACTTGTGTTTATTCCATGTTGATGGTTATCATGTGCCTTTTATCGTTGTACTTAAGCCTTTGGCTTTTATGTATTTTTGTCTTTCGTGTTCATGTTTAAAACATTCAATAAACGTGTCCTGAAAAAAGTATATAAACTCTTGTCTTGTCTGTTTTCGTGTCACAAGTGACATTCCTAACACTATGGCTACCTCTGCTGTCTCTGCTCCCTCTTCCTCTACTGCCAAAGTCATCGACGAACACTTCGATCGTGCCAGTTGGAAGGCTTTGTATCTTCGCCATCCCTTTAACATGCTCATTGCTGAACCTAGCGGTTCAGGCAAAACCGAATTCGTCAAACGTTTGATCGAACATAAACATCATTTGATCGATCGGCCACCTCAACGCATCGTGTGGTGTTACAAAGAGTGGCAATCGGCGTACAGCCTCTTGCGAGAAAGTCAAGGCGATTCCATCGTGTTTGTGGAAGGCATTCCTAAAGAAGACGACGGCATCGTCTCTGACTCCCGTCAAACCCATTTGGTCATTTTCGACGACATGTTAGGAGAAGACGAAGGAGAAATTAAACTGTAGTTCACGCGCAAAGGGCATCACCGTAATGCCAGTGTCGTTTACATCACCCAAAATTTGTTTCAACAAAGTAAAGCCCATCGCACCATCAGTCTCAATGCGCATTACGTGGTCTTGTTTAAAAGCCCTCGAGATAAATCGCAAGTGCAAGTCTTAGCCAAACAGCTAGGGACGCCTTGGCTGACTCAGGCGTACGACGATGCCACCCAAACATCACACGCCTATTTACTCGTCGATTTGAAACCTACAACCCCCGATGATTTGCGATTTCGTACCCACTTGTTTCACCACTGGTGCCAAGACGGAGGACCTGTCCTGTACACGTCTCCGTCCTCGACTTAACTTCATTCCACAAAAAAATCTATAAAAACCTCAGACACTTTTCGTCTCTCTCACACAGTTTGAACATGACGTCCCTTCAGTCGCATCTTCCCGTCAAATTGATTCGTGCCTTGTATGTCATCAGTCGAGAAAACAATCCACAAACACGAGCTCGTGTCTTAGAAGCTAGTCTCAAAGAAGTCTTACGATGGTTCACGGTGACGGCACGTCAATTACTCCAAGGAATCATTCAGATTCCTCATCAAACCAATCGCTTTTCTGATCGAAACAAAGTCGCTTTGACCCAACTGGCCGATCGCCGCATCGACACTCAAACCAAAAAGCAAATCATTTTGAAACCTGGAGGGAGCGGTACTCTAGGAGGGGTCATCATTCACTCTCTCTTAAGATGGGATCCTAATGCCCCCAAAGTTCTCCACAAGAAAAAAGTCAAACGAAGCTCCAAGAAGAAGAAAAAGACCAGGTCCCCAAGGAGAACGTCTCCAGTGGCGGGACCCTCCTCTTACCAGACACCACCCCGGAAAAAGAAAAGAAGCCCCCAGAAAAAGACACAGAGAAAAAGTCCCCAGAAAAAGAAAAGTCCACAGAAGAAAACTAGTCGCAAGAGAGGCACTTCGGCCAGGACGCAACCTTACACTCGCAAACCACGACCTGCAACGGCGGTGACCGCGCCTCCGGCAGCCTCACGTTCATCCACTTCCCCGTTGATGACACCAAGAACTGAAGAGTACTTGGAGACGTTGATCACACCAAGAACTTCTCCGTTGATGACCCCAAGAACTTCCCCAGTGGCAGGACCCTCCAATTTAGTGGCAGTGGCTGCTGCTCACAAAGTACCTGCTCCCAAAATCAAGTTCAAGAAAGATCGGGCATGTTACAACGTTTACTGGATTTGTCCAAGCAAGAACTGGCTCGATTTAGTCCGTTGCGTACCCCTGCACGATGTGTCATGCCTGTCCTGAAGTTGATACGACGTAAAGACAATCAGTGGCGACGCGTTCCAGTATAAAAAGGGCCTGTGACCAAGTCGGGGTATCAGCGTTTCTGGTGCTGAAGACTCAAAGATATCACCCTCCAGAAAACATCGCTCTTCTAAACAGCCCCAAGGAAAGAAAAGGAAAGGACTGAGTCCTCGTTTAGTCAAACATGTGGACATGTTATCTGTCCTGTCCAAAGCTTCTCCACCTCTACGAAAAAAACTCATTCAATCAGCCTCCAAAGAGGTCATCGATACCGTGTGCGAATGTTGTTTGAACGTCTTGAAAGGCACGATCCCTTTGTCCAAACACCAGAAACAATGCTTAGGCAAACATCGTCACGTTCTTCGCCAAATGGTTCAAAAGAAAATTCCCATTCGTCAAAAGAAGAAGATGTTGGTTCAACGTGGAGGCATTTTACCCTCTTGTTAGGCCCCTTACTGAAAGGAGTCTTGGGAACCATGTTGGGAGGACTGGTGGAAGCAAGATAAAAAGGTCCTCGGAAGTCCCAAGATCTCAGAATCGGCCCCTGACAACCCCATGGAAGGACGAAAACTAGCTTTAGTGCCTTACAAACGACGGATGGAATACCATCGTTGGCAAGAACAACGCACCCCGCATTTACCTCCCAGTCCCCATTTGAGCGAGATGTCCCAGTTACAACACGAATTGCAGTCCTTGATGGATCGCCAAGATTTGTCCGAAACAGAAAAATCGCAAAAGTACGGTCAACTCTTGCAACGACTGCAACTCTTTCACCAGAAAGCTTTAGACGAAACAGCTCTACCCACTCTGAAAGATTTTAAGACCTTGATGAAAAGTCCAGCACCATCACCAGTACCAGTACCAGTGACCAAGACAGAAAAAGGAAAAGAAGAAGAAGAAGAAGGGTTTCAAACTCCACCAGAAAAAGTACGCAAGTTAACAACACCACCTACCTCCAGAATTGGATGGATTAAAAAGATGATGGCCACCCCTTCTTCCTCACAAGAGAAAAAGAAAGTGAAGACAGAAGTGAAACAAGAACCGATATCCCCCGCTCAGACATCCCCCTCCTCTTCAACACCTATTGCCGGTCGCACACGCAAAGCATTGCAATCCAAGAAAATACCCCAAGAGAAAAAGAGTAGCCTCTTCCAAGAGTGGGTGCCTTATTAAGACACCAATCAACACAAAAAATGGAAAAA
The DNA here is from genome assembly GCA_028554795.2 of Sinohyriopsis cumingii. Classification (NCBI taxonomy): domain Eukaryota; kingdom Metazoa; phylum Mollusca; class Bivalvia; order Unionida; family Unionidae; genus Sinohyriopsis; species Sinohyriopsis cumingii. The sequence goes on from CM068824.1 coordinate 15,009,257, forward strand.
GTCTTAGCCAGCATTTACTACGATCCCTCGCATCCTGCAGGTTACGCAGGAGTTCAAAAATTGTATCGTGCTGCCAAAACGCGACTGAAAAGTCTCCGTTTACCTCAAGTGCAACGATGGTTACAAGAACAAGCTACCTACACTTTACACAAACCCATTCGACGCAAGTTTGCCAGAAGTCGCACCCGAGTGGAAGACATCGATCATCAATGGCAAGCCGATTTAGCCGATGTCTCTCATTTGGCCAGCTACAATCGTGGCTACAAATATTTGTTTTGTGTCATCGACGTCTTTTCCAAATTTGCCTGGGTCGTGCCCTTGACTTCCAAATCGAGCAGCGAGTTAGTGCGAGCCCTGCAACGGGTGTTGAAACAAAGCGGTCGTCACCCTCTTCGATGGCAAACGGACAAAGGTACCGAATTTCTGAACCAAGCTTTCCAAAAAGAATTAAAGAAACGTGACGTTCATTTTTTTACCACCGAGAATCCGGAAACCAAAGCCAGCATCGTGGAACGTTTTCAACGCACTTTGAAAGAACGCATGTGGAAATATTTTACGCATCACCACACTCTGAAGTACATCGACATCTTACCGCACCTGGTGCAAGCGTACAACCAATTTTACCATCGAAGCATTGGACGTGCCCCGCAAGAAGTGACTCCCGACAACGAAGTGTTGGTGTTTGAGCGTCTATTTGGTACGTCCTGGACGAGGGCTGTCCCCAAGAAAAGTGGAGAGTTGACCGTAGGAGATTGGGTGCGCATTGGCAAAACCAAACGCACTTTCGACAAAGGTTACTTACCTAACTGGACGACCGAATTGTTTCGTGTCACTGGACGAGTGCATGGCCGTCATCCTACCGTCTATAAATTGGAAGACATGAACGGAGAAGTGCTCAAAGGAACGTTTTATTTGCCCGAGTTACAACGTGTCACCAAAAAAGAAGACGACGTGTACGACATCGAAAGCATTTTCGAACGCAGAACCCGTAAAGTGGGCAAACGACGTGTCAAAGAAGTCAAAGTACGTTGGAAAGGATATCCACCCAGTTTCGATTCTTGGATCGACGCTTCGCAAGTCATCGACTATAAAAAGAAGTGACCATCATGCCCTTTCACACAGATGCAGCTACGTCGACCACTCCTTCACCCAGTTCTTCTCTGCAAGATTTACAAAAACAGCCCTTGTGGGTGTGGTGTGGAGAACGTGTGCCTAAAACACAAATTGTTTTTTTCTGCCAAATCTTCGTATTGTATTGTGTCATCGGGGCAGCCATCGCCAATTTGAGTATGCCACAAGGAGACAAACAATTGTGGACCATTTTATTGAGCAGTTGCATCGGTTACCTGCTTCCCAATCCCTCCCTGAAATTCTCTTCCAACGGGAACCACGGGAACTTTGTGTCCAGTGCCAGTGTCAGTCACCACTCCAACCACAACAACAACAACCCCATTTTGGGCGGAGACACGCCTCTGACTTCCAGTAACCCCTCGGACAGCCACAGAACTCTGGAATTATGAGTCACCAAAACCAATTTTACTTAACCTTACCCAGTGACAGTTCCATGGAGGTGTTTCCCAACAACACGTTGTGCTGTTACACGGCCAAATTACCTCAGGCCATCCCATTAGATCACGAAGCCCATTGGGAAGTGGCTTTGGTGGAAATTATTCACCCTACACAAATCCAAAACATGACTGAAAAGCAAAACACTTTTGAGGTCGAAATCCTGAACCAACAATTGCAAGAAACCATAAATGAAATGGGGTTTTCAGGCGACGTAAAACCAGCCAACAATCCAGCCTTCAGTATCTACACCTTGAAAATTTCGTCAGGGTTTTATTTTAGTGGCCAACATTTGGTGGATACCATTGCTTTCCAGGTTCGAGTTAGCCTTTCGCAAAGCCCTGAACAGAATAAAAAAAAAAGTGTCACCCTGGAGTACCATAAAGTGGCTGGTCGCTTACTGATGAAATTTCAGGATTCCCAAACGTTGTCCATCAGTTTTAATCGTGACTTGTTTGATATTTTAGGTGGAGACACAGAAATGGCTCCAAATTTTAAACCGAAGATCAACAGAAATATGGAATTTTACAAGTCTTTTCGATTCCCGGTAGAACTGAACCAAGGACTGAATTTGATCTTTGTGTATTCCGATGTGGTGGAGTATAACGTGGTGGGACACACCTCCGTACCGTTACTGCGTGTCATTCCTTTCACAGTGGATAGTACCACAACCAGTGACCAGGAAGGTGGAAACACCTATCACGTCCACCGCGAATTTGTACATCCTCACTTTTTGCCCGTCAGTAAGTCGTATTTGGACACGGTCAACATTGCTATAAAAGGAGATCTGGGACAAAATATTCATTCACCAAAGGAAAAGTCACGGTGAAACTCCATTTTCGAAAACGGTTCTCTCACGACTCGTAAGTTATGTATCCAGTGTACCGAGGGGTTGCTCGACAGCGAGGACACGGTTTAGGAGATATGCTAAAATCGGCCTTTCGTTCGGTGGCCCCAATCTTGAAACCGATGGTGACACGCGGATTGCACGCCTTGAAAGATGCGGCACTGACGCAAGGCAAAGAATTTCTCCAAAATGTCATCATTGACAAAAAAAAAACAAAGAAGCCTTCATGAGGGCAGGCAAAAATGTCTTGCAGCAAACGGGCAAAGACCTTTTGGGCCGACGAGAAACACCTATAAATGCCATGCACGCTACCTAGTCAGGCATTCCTACTTCCCTGACGCCACAGCAAGGACAAGGCAGAAAGAGACGACGAAGAAAACACCCTTTCACCAGACTTCACACGTCTAAAGCTAGAAAGACAAAAAAAAAGAAGAACCGTTCGAGACTTAGACGTTTTCGATTATTGAGAAAGAGACAAAAATGATGCACCGAGAGTCTTGCGTTTGTTCCAAGTCGGAACTGGATCTGTTTGCCATGCCCCCCACCATGATGACAATGCAAGAATCCCAGTGGGTGGAATTTCATCCCGACTCCTCACTGACCGATTCCGCTCCCATCGAGTTTGAAATCAAAGGACAGCCCGAAGATTACATCGATCTGAATAGCAGTTACTTGTACCTGAAAGTCAAAGTTCAAGATAAGGATGGAAATGCTATAGACGACGAAGCAGTAGCTCCCGTCAACAATTTCATGCATTCCTTGTTCAGTGGAGTGGACTTGTACTTGAATAACAAACTAGTCAGTAGCAGCATGGATACTTACCCTTATCGTGCCTACCTGGAAAATCTCTTGACGTACGGAATAGACGCCAAGAACACTCATCTCAGTGCCTGTGTGGTATGGGAAGCTGACGAAGCAGGCCAGTTTGAATTATTGGAAACTGATACAACTGATAAAAAGAAAGAATACAATGAGGGATTTGTAGAACGAAGAAACAAAATCATGGGACTTAACAAAATTTAGAACTGATGGATCGTTTGCATTTGGACATGTGGTTGCAAGAGAAATATTTGCTAAACGGTGTGGATGTCCGCCTGAGACTGAATCATAGCAGTACCGCTTTCCATTTATTGGCTGATACTGACGATTACAAAACCAAAATCCAAGAAGCCAGACTCTACGTACGACGCGTGGAAGTGTTACCCAAAGTGGGAAACGACATTAGTCAGACATTGAGCAGAACGACCGCCAAGTATCCGATCCGACGTGTAAGTGAAAACTTTCACTATTCCTGCTGGACAGCGATCCATGATCGAAGATCATCTGTTCCAAGGACAGCTACCCAAACGTTTAATCGTTGGTATGGTCGAGAATGAAGCCTTCAACGGAGCTATCGCTAAAAATCCTTTCTACTTTCGACACTTTGGCGTGTCCAAGATCGAAGTCAGTCGCGATGGCAAGACCTTGTGTACCCGACCTTTTGAACCTGACTTTGAGAAGAAGAATTACTTGAGATCGTACTTGTCCCTGTACGAAGCCACCGGACAGTTAGGAACCAACACCAGTCACGGCATTACGTACGAGGATTATGCAGGAGGTTATGCTTTGTGGGCTTTTGATTTCACTCCAGACCAAGGCAGCGACGAGGGACATTTCCACCCTATAAAATCCGGCCAGATTCGTGTGGAAATTCAGTTTGCAAAACGAGAGCCTGATGTAACGTTGAACGTCATCCTGTATGAAGAATTCGATAATACGATAGAAATCAACAGTTTGAGAGAAGTCATTCTAGACTATTAGAAGCCATGGAAGACTGTTATCCCTCTTTACCTAGTGGAGAAACTTTGGAGATGGAATGTGAGGAGACCGTGGAAAAAGAAGAAGTTATCATGATAAAGTCAAGATGGCCAGAACAAGAAGTCCATTTATTCTCCTGTTTTGCCAAACACTTGGTCGAAAAAATGACGGAATTGATCAAGAAAGATTGCTATGGATGTCACAACGATCATCCCAGTCAAATTCAACACGATAAATCCCTGATGCTGAGTCAAGTAGAAAAATTGGACGAGTATCTGGACGAAGCTTGGAGTCTCATCTCGGACGAAGTCGTGTTGCATCAGTGGTATAAAGACTTGCGTGAACATTCTTGTCCACCATTAACCACTCAAGAGATCCATCGTATCGAAGCTCTCCTAAATCAGAGTGAGGAGACGAAGCGAAGAAACGGTTATTTGTCAGACATTTTCAAGCAAAAAGTCAGGATCGAATTGATGACTTATTATTACCTGTGAAGAAGAAAAAAAAAACATGGATACCTGGGAACTTTATTACCTTTTGAACCACAGTTCGTATACGGCTTCTTGGGATCCTGTCGTCTGTACTAAAGATGAACTCCCTCATCGCAAACCTCAAGACCATCTAGCTTATGTGATCAACACGGACGACAGTCATCTCCCAGGAACCCACTGGGTAGCCGTTTACTTTCCTCGAGAAGGATGTGTGGAATATTTCGATTCGTACGGAATGCCCCCTTTGGAAGACGATATCATCGACTTTATGAGAAGAAATGCTCAGACCACCCGATTCAATAATGTGAAATTACAAGGCACATATTCCTTGGTGTGTGGACAATATTGTGTGTATTTTCTGCATCATCGCAGCCTGGGCTATTCCTGAGAACATTTAGTGACTCGTTTTGATTCTCGTTCTTCTTCTAGAAACGATGTGAAAGTAGATCGATGGTTTTGTGACCATTATGCTTATCTTTTGTCTCAAGCTAGGAAACGTAGTGTCCATCAATGGCCTAATGACTTCCAACAGTGGAAATCACAATTTCATTCACAACGTTGTCAACCCTGTTTAAAGTAGAGTGTTAATTGAAAAAAAATGTTTGTCATTTGAAAAAAAATGTTTGATGTTATATTGTTGGATTATTGTTAAAAATGTTAGAGTTGTTGTTTGTTAGTGTTAAGTGATTTTTGAATAAAAAATGTTGTGTTTTGAAAAAAATGCCTTTGTCTTTTGTTTGGCTATAAGAATGTTGATTCATGAGCTTTGACTTCTCTCTAGCTCCCTCATGACACTCATTGAACGTTCCGGCTCGAAAACCGTAGAGGGATGTTTTCCTTCACGTCCGCGCTTTGACTTTAAGAACCGGGGTAATTTCCAGTCAAACCATTCATTGTCGACTCATCCTCCTACGAAGATGTGCTCCAAACTAGCTAAGCTCAACGAAGCTTACGTGAATTTGCATTAGGGTCAGACATAGTCTGATACCGAAGCCTGAAGAGACAGAGAATGTGAGAATGTTAAAAGTCACTGAAGACCTGATAGAAGAGCTCTTCAGAGAAGAAGTGAACAGGGAGAAAGAAGAATGGACAGAGAAGTACAGACTTCAGAGACAGCAGCAACAGCAACAGCAGCAGCAGCAGCAGCAGCAACCTGAACCTGACAGAGGCTTTGTCGATTGTCGTATCGACACCAAAGAGTTCTTCTCTTTCCGAAGAAGCAGACCTATCGTCAGAAAGTCTATCCTCAGAGGACGTCGCATTCTTAGAAACTAAAAGATTGCCATAGCAAACAAAAAAAAAACCTTGCCAGGGCTACCCAATACTCTAGAAAAGAAATAACAATCGATTTGCCAATGTGTGTATGTAGAGTAGTGTGAATATAAACACACTTTTGTGGTGTGAGTGTATGTGTTTGTGTGGATAGTAGATCATGATCATGTTTTTTTGCTGTTTCACATGCGTGGAGATTAGATTTGGGGTTTGATTTGATTGTTTTGCGTATGTGAATAGTATATTGAAGTGATTAATGAAAATTTTTAAATTAGTAATGGGTAGTATAAAAAAAGTGAGTGAGTGTTTCTTTTAGGTCCGCGCGTTGTTTGGTCATGATCTAGGTAATATAACTTTTGTTTTAGGGGGATGTTTTCCATCACGTCCGCGCTTTCACTATAAATTGAAACTCGCTTGGTAGTCTAGCTACCCTGTTCATTCGTTAACAAGACAATGAATACCAGAATAAGTAAACTTCTTGAACTCCAGATACATCTGGAATATGTCAGGCGCCTGTTAAATGAAGTGGCAGCGGAGACCATAGTAGAAGAGGGAAGAATAAAGAAGGAAGAGGAGGAGAGAAGACAGAGGGAAGAGGAGGAAAAGAAAATAGGAGAGAGGATGACTTACAAGATACCAGAGACAGAGGATTGGGGTGCTGAAGCCAATCATCCTCCCTCTGCGCTCTCAAGAAAAAAAGTAAAAGGAGACTGGGGAAGAAGATGTGTGTGTGGTGCCAGGCCTGGAAGGTGCCATCATTAACCAGGTGTCACTGGAGTTCAAAAACAAACAGCCCTTTTCAGGGCTACCCAATACTCTAGAAAAGAAATATTAATCTATTTGCCAATGTGTGTATGTAGAGTAGTGTAAATATAAACACTGACTCTTTTTTCTTGTGTGTGTGTGTGTGTGTGTGTGTGTGTGTGTGTGTGTGTGTTTATTTGTAAGCGCTCAAGTACGTTTGTGTGAATAGTAGATTTGGGTTTCATTTTAATGCTTTGCGTGTGTGAATATTAGATTTTGGGTTTGTTAATTGCTGCTTCACGTATGTGGATAGTAGATCATATGAAATGAGAAAAGTAGGGGGATGTTTTCCTTCACGTCCGCGCGTTTTAAGTGATAATTTAGGTAATATCAATTTTGTTTTAGGGAGATGTTTTCCATCACGTCCGCGCTTTAACTATAAAGCTAACAGTGTTAGCCATTAAAACCCATTCCACGGAATAAAGACAAAGAAAATGATGGTAGCAACAGAGTTACTGAATCATTTGATAAGTATTTATTATTGGATAGTAGATGTTACGTTTGTCATGGAAAAGGTAGAGAAAGAATTCAAGTTAGAAAAGTGTCTTGAATGTTTTAATACTCTGACGGAAGCAAAGGAGATAGTAAAAGGAATGATGGAAGAAGAGGAAAAGAGATTGAGAGGATTGATTGACCCACCTTTTGTAAGAGTGGGAAGTTTAAAGGAAGCACTTGAAAATGTCATTGAAGTCAGGTGCTTCTTAGAAAAAATATTGAATTGGACGGAGTTGCGATACGTAAAATGGGGGTTGGACCAGCTGACAAAAACGGAAGAAGTAATGAGGAAAGTGATGACGGAAGAGGTAAAGAACATCAAAGAAAAGAGGACTAAGGAAAGAAGAGAAGAAGAAAATAGAAAGAGAAAAGAAAGCTTTGAGAAACTCAACAATAACTGGATACAAATACAGGAGAAATTCTGATTTATAGGTCATCCTGACTGGATGCCTGAATCAGAAATAAAGAAGAAGACAGGAATAATGGCAAAAGTTAGAAGATGGCTACAGAAGTGGAGGAAATAAAAGAAGAAGATGATGATGAAACCAAAGGCCCTTTTCAGGGCCACCCACATTTCTCGAAAAGAGATCGACTTTTAATTGCCTACCCCTTTTTTATTTTTATTTTTTTAAAAAAAAATAGAAACCCCTCCCTGTTTCAATTTTACATAGACCCTATACAGACCCAGGGTTTTTTTGTCCATGTTAAATTTACATAGACCCTATACAGGCCCAGGGGTGTTAATGTTAAATTTACATAGACCCTATACCGACCCAAGAAGGTCTGTAATGCTAATTCCCCTAGACCCTATACAGGCCCAGGGTTTTCATCCATGTTAAATTTATATAGACCCTATACCGGCCCGGGGGGGGGGGGGGCTGTAATGCTAATTCCCATAGACCCTATGGTGGCCCCATTCACTACTGATGTGGCGTTAATGTTATTCACAAACCCTATAATACGATTGGCTCATTTGTATTATATGCCGAAGACCAAACTCCTTTGAATCAGAAGTGAAATCATCTGAGATCCAATATGATAACTGGATAATTGGACTACACTGGGGAGACCTCTAATGCCTTGAAACAAATGTTATGTATATCCATAATTTTGTAACTCCTGGCACGCACATGATTTTTAATTTTTTGCAATTATTATTAATGACATGAAGTTGTACAGTTTATTTCATGTTGGATTTTGCCAACGTGACTGGGTCTGTTAAGAGCGTAAAATTATATAGATCTGTAAATGATTCCGTATGCGTACACAATTACTAATAATCGTACACAATTACTAGTAATAATCATAAGTCTTAATTAAGCTTTTGGATTATTTCTCATTGGCTGATGGGGTTTGGAAGGTTATAGATTTCAGCAGCTTCCCATTGGTTGGGTTAGGTATTACGAATAGGCAAGTTCGAGAGAAATTGATTAGGAGGATATGTCACGTGGGGTATATGGTGAAATATAGTCGTATTAGAAGATGTATATAAGGAGAGAACTGAATAATAAGATTATTTCATATTTTAGAATTATCGTTTCTTCTGTTCTTATCACTTAGGCCACCGGAAATATCATGAACGAAATCCTTCAAACAATATAGTAGTCAAAGGGGAAAATTTCCTATGCAAAGGACTCCTTCGTTCCAATATCAATATAGTAAGTCAAAGGGGAAAATTTCCTATGCAAAGGACTCCTTCGTTCCAATATCCTTGGATTGCGTAAGTAGTAAGGTGTGGCACTAGACCCTCAATAGGAATTAGCATTACAGAGACCCCTGGGCAAATATAGCCTCAATGGAAATTTAACATGGAGAAAAATCGTGGGCAAATATAGCCTCAAGGGGAATTTAACATGGGAAATAGTCTTGGGCCACTCTAGCCTCAAGGGGAATTTAACATGGGAAATAGTCTTGGGCCACTATAGCCTCAAGGGAATTGAACATGGGATTTTTTTTAAAATTTTTTTTAAATTTAAATTTAAATTTAAAAAAAGGGGTAGGCAATTGAAAGGCTATCTCTTTTCGAGAAATATGGCTGGCCCTGAAAAAGGCCTTTCGGTTTCTTCTTCTTCTTCTAACTCCTTAACTTCTTCCACCAAGTCCTCACTTTTTCCATTATTCCTTTCTTCTTCTTTTTCTCCTCTGGCATCCAGTCTGGATGGCCCAAGGCTCTAAACTTTTCCTGGACTTTGATCCAATTCTCATTCATCCTCTCAAACTCTGTCTGTTTCTTTTTGCTTTCCACATCTTTTCTTTCTTCCCTCCATTTCACTTTAATCTTCTCTACTTCTTCCTCCATTACTTTTCTCATCAGATCTTCCCCTTTCTTCACCTTTTCCAATCCCCATTTTACATTTATCCACTCTATCCAGTACAATATTTTTTCTAGGAAGCACCGGACTTGGATGACATGATCCAGTGCTTCCTTCAAAGCCTCTTGACTTACTGACTTCTTCTTCAATCATCCCTGCTATGATATCTCTTGCTGTCTTTAGGCCTTCAACTTGACTCGTTACAAGGTCTTTCATATCTCCATGCCTCCATTCCTCTTCTATTCTTCCTAAAACATATTCTACATCCATTATCCAGAAATAGATGTCTCTCAATAAATTAAATAGAACTGATACTTGAGTCATTTTTGTCTCAGTTATTCCTTAGAATGGTTCCAACATCAAACTTTGTGGGTTCTTATAGTGAAAGCGCGGACGTGATGGAAAACATCCCCTAAAAAACATAAAATTGATCTTACCTAGATCATGACCAAACAATGCGCGGACGTGAAGGAAAACATCCCCCTACTTTCTCATTTCATATAATAAAACCAAAACTATACTCTCCACATACGCTAAGAAACAATAAAGAAACCCATAATCTACTATTTACACAAACTCACGTGAGCAGTTACAAACACAAACACAAACACACAAAATAAACAATAAAGAAACCCATAATCTACTATTCACACAACCATACCTTAGCTCTTACAAACACCATCACACAAACACATACCCTCACATTTTTTTCAAAAAGAGTTAGTGTTTATAATCACACTACTCTACCTACACACATTGGCAAATCGATCGTTATTTCTTTTCTAGAGTATTGGGTAGCCCTGAAAAGGGCTGTTTTCTTTTGGAACTTCATGGACACTTGGTTAATGGTGGCACCTTCCAGGCCTGGCGCCACATACACATCTTGTCCCCCAGTTACTTTTTACCTTTTTGGGGGAGAGAGCAGAGGCAGGATATGTGGCTTCAGAATCCCAATTTTCGGTTTCTGGGATTCTGAATTTTTTTCTTCTTCTCTCCTTTTCCTCCTCCTCTTCTTTGTATCTTCTCTCCTCCTCTTTGTATCTCCTTTCCTCTTCTTCTTTATATCTTCTCTCCTCTTCTTTATTTCTTCTTTCCTCCTCCTCTCTCATCCTTCCGTCTTCCACAATGGCTTCCGCGGCCAGTTCATTCAACAGGCGCCTGGCATATTCCAGATGCACATGAAGTTTCAACAGTTTAGACAGTCTCGTGTTCATTTTTGGTGTTGATCAATCAACAAGGGTAGCTAGACTGCCCAGCGAGTTTCAATTTATAGTGAAAGCGCGGACGTGAAGGAAAACATCCCCCTAAGAAACATAAAATTGATCTTACCTAGATCATGACCAAAAGAAACAACGCGCGGACCTAAAAGAAACACTCACTCACTTTTTTATGCTACCCATCACTATTTTAAAATTTTTTATAAATCACTTCAATAGACTATCCACATACGCAAAGCAATCCAATCTAACCCCAAATTTACACCTCAAACACCAAAAAAAAAAAAGACATCATTTTAATCTACTATCCATACCAACTTACTTAAACACTTACAAACACAAACACACAAACACATACCCTCACATTTTTTTAAAAAAGAGTTAGTGTTTATTTTCACACTACTCTACCTACACACACTGACAAATGGATTGTTATTTCTTTTCTAGAGTATTGGGTAGCCCTGAAAAGGGCTGTTTTTTTGTTTGCTATGGCATTCTTTTTTAGTTTCTAAGAATGCGATGTCCTCTGAGGATAGACTTTCTGGCGATAGGTCTGCTTCTTCAAAAGAGAAGAAGAACTCTTTGGTGTCGATACGACAATCGACAAAACCTCTGTCAGCTTCACGTTGCTGCTGCTGTTGTTGTTGTTGCTGCTGTTGCTGCTGTCTCTGAAGTCTGTACTTCTCTGTCCATTCTTCTTTTTCCCTGTTCATTTCTTCTCTGAAGAGCTCTTCTATCAGGTCTTCAGTGATTTTTAACATTCTCACATTCTCTATTTCTTCTGGCTTCGGTATCAGACTGTGTCTGACCCTATGCAAATTCACGTAGGCTTCGTTGAGCTTAGCTAGTTTGGAGCACATCTTCGTAGGAGGATGAGTCGACAATGGATGGTTAGACTGGAAACAACCCGGTTCTTAAAGTCAAAGCGCGGACGTGAAGGAAAACATCCCCCACACGGTTTTTGAGTCGCAACGTTTAGTGAGTGTCATGAGAGGGATAGTAAGAAATGAAAGAGCATCAATCCAACATTCTTATAGCTAAACAAAAGACAAAGGCATTTTTTTTCAAAACACAACATTTTTTATTCAAAAATCACTTAACACTAAACAACAACTCTAACATTTTTAACAATAATCCAACAATATAACATCAAACAATTTTTTCAAAGCACAACATTTTTTATTCAAAAATCACTTAACACTAAACAACAACAACTCTAACATTTTTTAACAATAATCCAACACTAAAAGTTTCTCCACTAGGAAAAGAGGGATAACAGTCTTCCATGGTTTCTAGTAATCTAGGATGACTTCTCTCAAACTGTTGATTTCTATGGTATTATCGAATTCTGCATACAGGATGACGTTCACCGTTTCATCAGGGTCTCGGTCTTTAAACTGAATTTCCACACGAATCTGGCCGGATTTTATAGGGTGGAAATGTCCCTCGTCGCTGCCTTGGTCTGGAGTGAAATCGAAAGCCCACAAAGCGTAGCCTCTTGCATAATCCTCGTACGTAATACCGTGACTGGTATTGGTTCCTAACTGTCCGGTGGCTTCGTACAGGGACAAGTACGATCTCAAGTAATTCTTCTTGGTAAAGTCAGGTTCGAAAGGTCAGGTACACAAGGTCTTGCCATCGCGACTGACTTCGATTTTGGACACGCCAAAGTGTTGAAAGTAGAAAGGATTTTTTTCGGCAGCTCCGTTGAAGGCTGTATTCTCGACGATACCAACGATCAAACGTTTGGGTAACTGTCCTTGGAACAGATGATCTTCGATCATGGATCGCTGTCCCTTGGGAATGGTGAAGGTTTTCACTTCCACGCGTCGTATGGGATACTTGGCAGTCGTTCTGCTCAACGTCTGACTGATGTCGTTTCCCACTTTAGGTAACACTTCCACACGGCGTACGTAGAGTCTGGCTTCTAGGATTTTGGTTTTGTAACCGTCACTATCAGCCATCAAATGGAAAGCGGCACTGCTACGATTCAGTCTCAGGCGGACATCCACCCCGTTCAGCAAATACTTTTCTTGCAACCACATGTCCAAATGCAAACGATCCATCAGTTCTAAACTTGTGTCGGCTCCCGTGATTCTCTTTCTTCGTTCTAGAAATCCATCATTGTTGTCTTTCTTTTCATCAGTTTCCAATATTTCAAACTTGGTAGGTTCGTCAGCTTCCCATACCACACAGGCATTGAGATGAGTGTTCTTGGCATCTATTCCGTACGTCAAGAGATTTTCCAGGTAGGCACGATAAGGGTAAGTATCCATGCTGCTACTGACTAGTTTGTTATTCAAGTACAAGTCCACTCCACTGAACAAGGAATGCATGAAATTGTTGACGGGAGCTACTGCTTCATCGTCTATAGCACCTCCAGTCTTATCTAGAATTTTGACTTTCAGGTACAAGTAACTGCTATTCAGATCGACGTAATCTTCGGGCTGTCCTTTGATTTCAAACTCGATGGGAGCGGAATCGGTCAGTGAGGAGACGGGGTGAAATTCCACCCACTGGGATTCATGCATCGTCATCATGGTGGGGGGCATGGCAAACAGATCCAGTTCTGTTTTGGAACAAGCACAAGATTCTCGGTGCATCATTTTTTGTCTCTTTTCTCAATAATCGAAAACGTCTAAGTCTCGAACGGTTCTTCTTTTCTTGGCCTTTCTCGCTTGAAGTCTGGTGAAAGGGTGTTTTCTTCGTCGTCGTCTCTTTCTGCCTTGTCCTTGCTGAATGCCTGACTCGGTAGCGTGCAGGGCATTTATAGGTGTTTCTCGGTGACCAAAAATGTCTTTACCCGTTTTCAGCAAGACATTTTTGCCTGCCCTCATGAAGGCTTCTTTAGGGTTTTGTTTGTCGATGATGACATTTTGGAGAAATTCTTTGCCTTGCGTCAGTGCCGCATCTTTCAAGGCGTGCAATCCGCGTGTCACCATCGGTTTCAACAACGGGGCCACCGAACGAAAGGCCGATTTTAACATGTCTCCTAAACCGTGTCCTCGCTGTCGAGCAACCCCTCGGTACACTGGATACATGACGTACTTACGAGTCGTGAGAGAACCGTTTTCGAAAATGGAGTTTCACCGTGACTTTTCCTTTGGTGAATGGAATATTTTGTTCCAGATCTCCTTTTATAGCAATGTTGACCGTGTCCAAATACGACTTACTGACAGGCAAATAGTGAGATGTACAAATTCGCGGTGGACGTGGTAAGTGTTTCCACCTTCCTCGTCAGCGTCCGTGGCAGAATCTACTTTGAAAGGAATGACACGCAGTAACAGTACGGAGGTGTGTCCCACCACGCTATACTCCACCACATCGGAGTACACAAACATCAAATTCAGTCCTTGGTTCAGTTCTACCGGGGCACGAAATAACTTGCTAAAAGACTCGTTGTCGTAAACGATGGGTAATTCGTTTTTCTTGAGCATGGTCTTTCTCATGTTCATGTCTCCGCCCAACATGTCAAACAATTCAGGACAAAATAAAATGGACATGATTTTACTCCGTTCAAATTTCATCAAGAAGCGACGAGCTGCTTTGTGGTACTCCATGGTGACACTTTTGTTGACATGCTCCAAAGCTTTCAGAAACACGACATTAAACCTGGAGGTTATGGTGCTGACCAAATGTTGACCACTAAAATAATAGCCTGGGGAATGAACAAGTGATAGGTGGTGTACTTTTGTGTACGGGTTTTCTTGTCATATTTGACATTGCTATCCATCCACTGTTGCATTTGCTCGTCATGAACTTCCACATCAAAAAAATTTTGATTGGGAAGGACATTGAGGACTTGGGTCGGGTGAATGATTTCTACTAAAGCCACTACCCAATGGGCCTCGTGATCTAACGGGATGGCTTGAGCTAATTTGGCCGTGTAACAGCACAACGTGTTCTTGGGAAACACCTCCATGGAACTGTCACTGGGTAAAGTTAAGTAAAATTGGTTTTGGTGACTCATAATTCCAGAGTTCTGTGGCTGTCCGAGGGGTTAGTACCGCTCCCTCCAGGTTTCAAAATGATTTGTTTTTTGGTTTGAGTGTCGATGCGGGGATCGGCCAGTTGGACCAAAGCGACTTTGTTTCGATCAAAAAAGCGTTTGGTTTGATGAGGAATCTGAATGATTCCTTGGAGTAATTGACGTGCCGTTACCGTGAACCATCGTAAGACTTCTTTGAGACTAGCTTCTAAGACACGAGCTCGTGTTTGTGGATCTTTTTCTCGACTGATGCCATACAAGGCACGAATCAATTTGACGGGAAGATGCGACTGAAGGGACGTCATGTTCACACTGTGTGAGACAGACGAAAAAGGGTCTGAGGTTTTTATAGACTTTTTTATGGGGAGTGAAATGAAGTCGAGGACGGAGACCTGTACAGGACAGGCCCTCCGTCTTGGCACCAGTGGTGAAACAAGTGGGTACGAAATTGCAAATCCTCCGGAGTCGTAGGTTTCAAATCGACGAGTAAATAGGCGTGTGGCGTTTGAGTGGCATCGTCGTACGCCTGAGTCAGCCAAGGCGTTCCTAACTGTTTGGCTAAGACTTGCACTTGCGATTTATCTCGAGGGCTTTTAAACAAGACCACGTAATGCGCATTGAGACTGATGGTGCGATGGGCTTTACTTTGTTGAAACAAATTTTGGGTGATGTAAACGACACTGGCATTATGGTGATGCCCTTTGCGCGTGAACCACAGTTTAATTTCTTCTTCGTCTTCTCCTAACATGTCGTCGAAAATGACCAAATGGGTTTGACGGGAGTCAGAGACGATACCGTCGTCTTCTTTAGGAATGCCTTCCACAAACACGATGGAATCGCCTTGACTTTCTCGCAAGAGGCTGTACGCCGATTGCCACTCTTTGTAACACCACACGATCCGTTGAGGTGGCCGATCGATCAAATGATGTTTATGTTCGATCAAACGTTTGACGAATTCGGTTTTGCCTGAACCGCTAGGTCCAGCAATGAGCATGTTAAAAGGATGGCGAAGATACAAAGCCTCCCAACTGGCACGATCTAAGTGTTCGTCGATGACTTTGACAGTAGAGGAAGAGGGAGCAGAGACAGCAGAGGTAGCCATTGTGTGAGAAATGTCACTTGTGACGCGAAAGCAAACAAGACAAGAGTTTATATACTTTTTCAGAACACGTTTATTGAATGTTTCAAACATGAATACGAAAGACAAAAATACATAAAAGCCAAAGGCTTAAGTACAAGAATAAAAGGCACATGATAACCATGAACGTGGAATAAACACAAGTGTCTGTACAACATGTTTTGGGTAAAGTTCTAACCAGTTCTATAGTAGGGGGTAAGGTCACACAAGTGTCCTCCCGAAAGGGTCTCTCAGGCCTGTCCACGACAGTCCCGTCCTGGGTGACGGGTTCTTCTGGCACCGTCACAAACACGGGTTGAAAAGTAACTTTTTTCCTTGAATAACTCTCGTGCATACTGGGCCACCTCTTGGGTCCAAGCCAAACCAATCTGGTTTCTTCTTCGTCAACGACATGGTAAGTTACTTCAATGAACAATGAACTATCGATCTTGCCTAGGGTTCCTTTTTATATACAGACCAATACCGACGTGACCGTACGGCAACGTAAAGTAATTGGGAAGTCGCACTCGCTTCTGGTATACAATTTGATAGACTTTTTCCAAGGGTCGACTGACGATGTGGTGAGTGGGTAAACGTACAATCTTGTTCGGTTGATAGGTGGTCACTTTAAAGTTTCCATCCTCTCCCGATTGCAAGGCTTCTTTCAATATGCCAAAGTTCACCACTCGACTGGTACGATGATTCAGAGTCAGTCCTTTCACTTTGCACGTCGTGTGCACATCTCCTTGTTTGTCCCGGTATTCGTAGCCGTAATTTTTGGGGCCGCCACTGACGAAACTTAGAATCTTGTCGTCGGGATGCTCGTCTGTCCAGACTCCTAAACGGTCTCCTTCGATGTCAGAGTGATGTTGAATCGGGTGATGGATGTAAATGCAACTGTCCGTGTCAAAGTACAGGACGCGTTCTTCTAACAGTTCTAAAGCTTCGTACAATTTTAAGCGAGCATGAGCTGTCACGCAAGCCGCAATGATGACATTTCCAAAAGGGTCGTCTTGTACAAAGTCCAGATCTTCTTCGTAATTGACCAAGATCAAATCCTCTCGAACGACGTCCACGTGTTTCATGTATTTGGTTTTGTCGTGAATCATCTGGAAGTAGCGGGAAGGTTCTGTCAAATATTCCGTCTTGGGTAAACGCGGTCGTTGTGCCATTTTACCCCACAAGCAATTTAACATCACTTTGGCAAACGATCGCCTGCCTTCGTTTTTTTCGATGTGGTCTAAAGAGATGCCTTCTTGTTCGTAGTATTTCTCTTTGAATTGTATTTGGTCTTCGGGAGTGTGACACCAGGAAGGATAGCCGCTGGCTTCTTGTTTCAGTTTCAAAAAGGCATCCACGTAGTCGGCGAAAATGCCTTTCTGAGTAGGGTCACCCTTGTGGTACTGTTGTGTCTTGGGAAGGTGGCAAATTTCGTACACTTCTAACAGTTGGTATCCCATGTCCAGAGCTTTGAACAACTCCACGCTGACCCAGGTTCCCGTCAAGGCCCGTTCTTCCTGGCTGTGATGGCAAGGTTGGTCCTGGTTGCACGTTTCGGCACAAGTACGGCACAAGGGAAACATCAGTTTGCCTCGACAATGGTGAGGTAAGACGGGATGGTATAGGTTCGTGGGAGACAAAACTTTACACTTGATCAAGCCTTCGTATTGTCGAATGTTTTTCAGGTCGATGTGTTCCGTCAGCAATTGCGGGTGCCCTACGGGAAAGCGACAATATTTGCACACGTAGGGATACAGCGAACACACGTCCAAGTATTTGATTTCTTCTCCTTTCTCTTCGTCGGCTTGGTACAGCAAACAGGTGGCATTGCTCCTTCCTCCGTACAAACTATCCCTCGGGTTCAACGGGTCCATGAACTGGTAACTTTCCACGAGACGTTTAAACTCGGGATCGGTTTTCATACGGTGATCGTACTCGTGTTCCCACATTTCCACCACTTGGTATCCTTGCTGTTCTAACTTTAGGCGCCGCTGACAAGTGTCCTGGTACAGGTCTTCCATGGTCCGTTGTAAAAACTGATTTTTAGTGTCACGGTCAGGGTAGCAGACGGGACATCCGTGAAATAAGCAGCCGTTAAACTCGTACACGATCTTGTGGTTTTCTAAGTCCCAGCCATCGACCGAATACGTTCCGATGGTCTTTTCACCCCCTCCGTTGCGGGCATGCTGAATCCACTTGTCTTCCTTGTCGCACAAGTAATGTAACCAGCGTAAGGCTTTCACCGAGTATTGACGCTTGACATAGTGGGTCGTTTGAGGGCTGATGACAGCTACGGTGTTTTCAGGCATGAATCGTTGTCGGTACACTAAGGAACACGCTTTGGCAATGGTGCAAGCTTCTTTCAAAGGATCGACCCCTCCGTGTTCCATGAACAGTTCTCGAAATTTTCCACAGCAACGTCGTAAAATGTCCACGTCGGAACGACAATACTTTAGCATTTCTTCCTGAAAGTCGAAAGGGTCCGAGGCGTGAGCCTGGTACCAAGCGTAGAAAGCTTCTCGTTGTTCGGTACGCATGTTGTCGGGGTCGTAATAGTGAGCCTCAGGCAAATGGGGTAGAACGGCGTGTTGATTGGCTTCCGTATTGAAAAAGTGTGGAAAGTACCCTTTAGCCATTTCTGTCATTCCAAACGTTTTAGGCATTCGACTCAAAGGCATGGCCAAATAGCTCATCGAATCTTTAAACTGCACTTGTCCCACTTGCATGAAAATGATTTTGGCTCCGTTCAAAGTCACTTTAGGACGTTCGGTGCCTTGTTCCGTATAGTATCTGAGAAGAAACTGTCCATCGTATCCGGAGAAATTGTGAGCCATCACCGTGGCATGACGATGACAATCTCCGTAACGTTCGATGTTCTCTTGGCTCCACGTCTTGTCGATGGGGTCTAAGACCCATTGGGCAAAATCGGCTAACGTGTTCGGTCCCCGAAAGATTTTTTCACGTCCTCCAGGAATCTTGCTGCATTGAGGGCAATGACTGAAGATAGGTTCTTGAATGCACTTCTCGCACGCTCGATGAGCCACGCAGAAATTAGGAATGTGAATGCCAGTCTCTTGCATGCATTCGAAATCGAAAAAGATGAAATTGCCTTTCTTCTTGTGACCGTCCTCTTTCTCTGGTGGGGGTTGGTATTTTTGCACGTAGCATTCGTGTTCCAAGTCCACGATGTGGTGACAAATGTGACATTTTTTCTTTCCTCGACATACGTGTGCCTTGGCATTATTGGTAAGTATGCCTTGTCCACAGGTAGGGCACAATCTCAGCAGTTGACAAGCACATTTCTTCTGTGAACCTTGTGTTTTCAAATGTTGTTGGTAACAGGTAGGGCTGACAAACGTGCGCAGACAAGTCGAACAAGGCACTGGTCCTTCGCTCAGACAGGGTGGAGAGGCCAAACATCCTGGGCATTTCCATCCACAATGCTTGTGTTGCTCTCGATTATTATGGCCATAGTCACATTTTCTCACAGTAATAACTGTATCCCAGGAATCCGGTGATACTGGTAATGGTATCGAAATGGTCATCGTGATAATAGACATGAATGTATATTCCGTCCTTAAAGTCTTGGCCTCGAAACAACAGAGGTCCGCGCACTTCTTGAGGGTGCACTTTCAAGATGTATCGTGGAGCTAGGGCATCTTGCAATTTTTGCATCTCAGGAATGCCACAGGGTGTGTCTTTGGACAGTCCGGCTTGTTGCAACAGGAGTTCTGCTTCGTTTCGTTGTTTGGCTCGGTCCGATTGTCAAATAGTTTTCCAGGCTCTTTTCCATTCTGCCGTGTCGTTCTTGTTGGCATAGGTTCGTCCCACCACGATGGCTCGAGCTAAACACATCTGGTCATGAGGATTGTGAATTTGGACAAGGCTACGCTTAATGCTGCGAAGCTCGTTCACCAATAACATCTTTTTGCGTCCAGTCCCTTGAGGAAGAGAGACGTGAGCCATTTTCAGTGTGGCTTTACCATCGGTGATGTCAAGCCGGTCATTAGATTGTTGTACGTGTTGAATCTTGTCCATGATTTTGGAAGGAGTTAGTTCTGCGGGTCTGCTAAACTCGATCCAAACAGGGGATTTCAAACCGTCATGATCTATGGATAGTGTCAAGCGATCGTCTTCTTTGGGTTGACATTGTCGCTTGAGTGCGTTGAGCAAAGAATCCCACATCTCGGTGATAAACCCTTCTGCTTTCTCCAATGGTACGTCGGCCTTGAAATCTTTAAACTTCACCGTGTAGGTGTAAGCCGTGGTTCTAAATTTTCTAGAGGAGCGCTTTTCCGTCTCTCGAATGGAATAGTGTTTTTCAGGGTTGACTAAGGGTGACGAACTTGGTTTAGAGGTTTCAAATTCTGGTTCACTCATGTCCTCTTCAAAATCACTGGCATGAATTTGTGCCAAGATTTCAGCTCTGGTAAAAGGCGATAGATCACGTTTCTGCCTCTTACTTTCTTCTTCTTCTTTCTTCTCGAATGAATGGGATCGTTTCATCTTGAGTGCAAAACGTCAAATGACTCAAGTGTAAACACCATAGACTAATTTATAGTCATGGCAGACCAGCGTATATAAAAGGGTGTGTATCTTGTTCTTTCACTATTCATTTCACTCTCAAGCTGGGCACAACGATGGAAGAGACTACCCAGATGGAACGTTTCGTCAGAGCTTTGCGAGGGGTCATTAGAAAATTCTCTTCCGACCAGCCGACGGACTACTCTCCTTCCTTTCGAGATAAAAGTCAAGATACTTGCTATATCTGTCAGAAGAAAGGGCATTGGTCTTCAGAGTGTCCAGACCGTCAAAAAAGAAAAAAAACAGGGGCTAAAAAAGACAAAAGTCAAGATACCTGTTATTATTGTAAAGAAAAAGGACATTGGTCTCCAGATTGCCCAAAAAAGAAACAAGAGGAGTCAGAAGAAAAGAAGGATTCTACAGAAGAAGAAAGGGATTGTTCGGAAGAAGAGAGGGATTCTTCGAAAGAAGAGAGGGATTATTCAGAGGAAGAAAAGGAAGAAAGAAGACAATTCTATTTAAAAGAAGCAAAGAAACAGGAGAAGAAAAGAAGAAGGGAAGAAAATGAGGAAAAAACGGTGAAGAAATTCAAAAAACAGAGAGACTAAACAAGGAGAAAGAAGAAGTCAATGAACTTTCAATTAAAGTGTTATGTGGTGAATTGTGAATTGGATTGTAAAAAATGGATAAAAGAATACATAAATGATATAAGGTAAGTGTCTTTGAGTTTTGATTTTAAAATAAGAAGCTACACTCACGCACTCATACACAGACACGTGCTATAAGGGTAAAATGGTTTGTTTTTTTTTTTTTGTTGATTTTTGAGTTATTGGCAAATTGAAATTGTATTTCTTTTCGAGAAATGTGGTTTGGCCCTGAAAAGGGCCTTTTTTTTGGTGTAGGGGAGAGTTTAACCAATCAACTTTAACTGCCTTATGCCTTTGCCACGGCCAAGGCCTACTTCTGATGATTGGGTTGAAATCACTAAGGGTGGTACGATAGGCTTAGTCACAGGGTTGGCGTGTTTAGCTCGGGAAGGTCGTATTCTCTTCGGTCGTGATAAAGAAGTCTGATAGATTTGTTTCAGACTTCTTAACTCCGCTAAAATGTCCAACAGTACCGTAGCCGTTTGATTTTCACCCTCTTGTTTCTTTGCTGCTACTTCTTCCTGCTGTTGTTGCTGTTGTTTTTTTCTTACCTCTTCTTGTTGCTGTTGCTGTTGCTGTAGGAGAAAAGCTTGTTCCGCTTCCTTTTGTCGTTGCATAAATTTCTCCAATTCTTCTTTCTGTCTCTGTCTAAAATTCTCCACTTGCGGTAATGAAGAAGGTAACGAAGGTTCCGGAACAAATTCTTGCGAGGTAAGAAAATCCACAAAATCCCAATGTACCTCTTCTGAAAGTAAGTCTGGGTTCCCTTGGGCAGTCTCCCCTGCTGGTGCACCCCAATGGATCGTTTTCTGAGTTTCCGTCATGTTGAATCACTGTCGCATAGATTGACTGCACACAAGCGCTAACGAATCTATATAGACCACGTGACGTCACAGACTGCTCTCTTCGGATTGGATGCGAGCTGACTGAATTTTGTAACGCTTGTTCGGATTGGTGAATGAATTCAATCCGTTTCAATCCTTCCTGTACCTATAAATAAGCGCTGTTCACTGCATTGATTCACCTATTCCCGTCGCTTCAAGATGTGGACCACAGTTGAGGCATCCACCCTTGTGTCTTCCATGATGTTTAGGACGGACATGCTCATGTATGTCAGGTCCAAGTGGACTGTTGTTGATAGGACAGATACTAGTCAATGGATGAGGAGAGTTTACATAGAAAGACAAGGATGTCTCAAGAGGGTACTTGTGTATGGACCGGCAGTTAGAAGGAGTTTAAGAAGAAGAAGAAGAAGATGTGACAGATGCCATCTATGTTAATATTAATATTAACATAAACCCAAAGGCCCTTTTCAGGGCCAGCCATATTTCTCGAAAAGAGATAGCCTTTCAATTGCCTACCCCGTTTTTTTAAATTTAAATTTAAATTTAAATTTAAAAATTTTTTTAAAAAAAATCCCATGTTCAATTCCCTTGAGGCTATAGTGGCCCAAGACTATTTCCCATGTTAAATTCCCCCTGAGGCTATATTTGCCCACGATTTTTCTCCATGTTAAATTTCCATTGAGGCTATATTTGCCCAGGGGTCTCTGTAATGCTAATTCCCATTGAGGATCTAGTGCCCCACCTTACTACTTGCGTATTCAGTAAGTAACATATTTCCGCGAAATATTCGCCGGTCAAAGAAAATATTTCGTTAAAGAAATTGAAATCGATTGTCAACAAGAAAAATAATAGCCTGATGTTTTGTTTGAACAAATATTAGGTAGAAGTTCACGTTTCACTCTTATCTAAATCTCTTTAATTTGACATAGGTTGGGAACAAGCCAACTAAATGTATCTGGACAAACTGTTTGAAGTCTATCGATATAGAAATCAGCATATTAAAAAAAGATCATCGTGTTTGCTTTCGTGAGATCTAGTTGTTAGCCGGAGAGCATGGTCAATATTACGTTTTACAAAAGGTCATCGACAAATTTTGTACGAAGAGGAAAGTGAAGAGGAGCCAAAATCACCTTATAGTGATTGGTTGCTATTCTTAGGAATATGCAGCAGAGTATCGACAAAGACATTGAAAGAACTGACTCCGTATTTTATTTCTGGTTTTTAATCTTACGACTGACTCTCAATTGAAACAAACGTACTTTGCATTTGATCAAATTTAAAGTTACATGCATTCGAGAGGGAATGCATGTCCTGGTGTATTTTTAGAATGATTGCTTCTTTTATCAAAACCAATCAAAAAAGCATTTAGTACGAATACAACAGACATTATTTGAAAAGTTATCATCTGCCAGTGATCAAGGTGGTTGGTTGGTTATTGACGTTTCTATGCATCAATACTGTGATTCAGATCGATATAAGTAGGTAGTATTGAGCGTGATAGGTGGCATCAGAGCAGACTATGCAATAAATGTTGCCGGATTTCTTTTGAGTGAATGGTAATATATGGAACATGTCTGCTACAAACCCTTGCATCTGTTTAGTTTCGACAATAAATATGCCAATGCAGACGTCATGATTGCACAATAGCAATCACTATGTGAGGCTTGTCGATCTATTTTCAGCCTTAGTGCCAGATACCATTCGGAATGTATCTTCTTCAGGCGAAAATCACCAGGTTGTTCATAATATCGAATAACAGGTGTACTGTAACCTTTGATACTTAGCAACAAAGAAAAGAGATAAAGCCCGAATAATGACTAGCGTAGCGGTAACGCACCCTTTTTGGATCTTTGCGGTCCCTGGCGTGTTCATTTCTTCCGACAAGTGAAAAATGAGTCGTCGATCATCCAATGGAGTTTCCTCCAGATTTTCCGGTTTCCTTCGCATCAGATATCCCACTAAGCCGACTTTGAGCCATCAAGCCTAAGTGTTTAAAGACTTTTAAACATTTTGCGCATTTGACGTCAAAGTGTTTTAAGACTTTGAAACATTTGTCCTCAAATGAATGAAGTTTCAAGACGGTTTAATGGTCTCAGTCGGTGTCTTTTCTTGTACACATTTTACCACGCATGACAGACTGATATAGTGATTCACTGTGTCCAACATCATCGTAAAAAAGTAAAGAGGACTAGACAAGAGTAATACTGATTTATATCGGCCAGATGCCCCACTTATGTAAGTGTCCTACTGAAAGTCCAGAAGCGTCACTTTAAATACTATGTATGGTCCAGAGGCGTCACTTTAAATACTATGTATGGTCCAGAGGCGTCACTTTAAATACTATGTATGGTCCAGAGGCGTCACTTTAAATACTATGTATGGTCCAGAGGCGTCACTTTAAATACTATGTATGGTCCAGAGGCGTCACTTTAAATACTATGTATGGTCCAGAGGCGTCACTTTAAATACTATGTATGGTCCACTCAATTTAGATCTTATATGTTTCACGTTGTTTCCAGTGTAACATCAGAAATATTGAACGTGGAAAATTCTAAGTATCTAAAGGCACATATAAACGCGGCTTGTTGACTGTGAAGTGTGTGTGTGTGTGTGTGTGTGTGTGTGTGTGTGATTAGGATTTTTGACGTAGCTTTTAACAATTTTTCAGTCATATCGCAACGATGTCTGCAGTATGACACCTTATAGTGATGTCTAGCACTGGGACATCATGCCGCAGACACCTAACACGATGTCCCACCCATTCACATTATCCTGACCCAAGGGCGACCAGTCCTAACACTTAACTTCTTAATGCTGAGCGCCTTGTGAGGCAGCTGTTAGTACCATTTTTGTAAGTCTTTGGTATAACTCAGCTGGGGTTCGAACCCACGACCTCCGGCTTCTGAGGCAGACACTCTAACCACTGGGCCACCGGAGCGGTCACTTTTGAATTGCAGTGAATTTTTAAGTTTAATGCATTGAGAATTAAAATTTTATGCCATTTAAGCCAGAAAAGTCTTTGTGAAGTGTCACTTCGACCTTTCTTTCTTCATCTCCCCCATGTCAATGTAAACTTCAAAGGGGCAGCATTCCAACTCGGTGAAATTTACCGGGGTATCTTCACGCGGTCCTTAGAAAGTAAAAATCTGAGCTACCAAACCTAACCGCTTGGTAGGAACCTATGTCCACTTATCATTTTTTCAAAGTGAGGTCAATTTCCTACCTTACTGTCAGAATTTACGCAGTGTGTGGAGCCAACATGCTTTGAGTAACGTACGTGAATTGCATGTACCTCTAAAGAGTGTGGTATACAGAATTATGGGGTAATTTTGTCCTTTAAGGAACAGCTTTCTGAGAGAAAAACGGGACAGTCTGAAGACAGAAGTCCGAGGGAAAGAAGGACGAGGTCAGAACAAAAGTACCAGGAAGTCCATGAAGGGGCAAAATCTAGAGCTTAGGAAGGATGAACTAGGATACGTTGATATACGGTCCAGACAGGAAGGTGATGCAAATCGGTCGCGGACATTGCGCTCGTTTCACCTCTCGTTATGATGATGAAATAACTCCAAATTAGACACGCCTGCTAAATTCTACTGATATAATCTAACTTGAATTGGAATTGTTGTTATTAATTTGTGCTAATTAAATTTGTTATTTTCTTGTCAAAGGGGGCTCGTATTGCTTTATTTCTTCCCAGTATTCTCGCTCAGTTCTCTGTTGAAATTCCATTCTTCGTTCACTCCCGCCGGGCCATAATATCGAGGGAGGTCATCGCCAGCCAAATATTAACCATCCCTCTTATTAAGAGGGCGACGATACATTGACATATTACGAAGTTTGGTTGAAGGACGTTTAATTTTTTTTAGACGTATGGTCGTCAAACGAAATGTTTACTAACAGACAAATAGACAGACAAAAACATTTAATGAAATAACATAGTGAGGAAATAAAATGAATCCTTAAAGGTTATTGGTTTTAGACCCTGTTGATATAGGATTAAATTGTACGTAACAGAAAAACAGATGTTGTGAAAGATTCTCATAAAACCTTGTATTCCGTATCTGACTTATCATGCTGGCTGTGGTTAAAAGCTTACTGTATTCAATGACCTGTGTCAAAAACTCATAAAAATAGGAATTTGACAGTGAAGAAACAGAACTATTGTTATCATTAGATATGCATACAGCGGACACGAATGTGAAAAGGATAGACCTGATCTGCAGATGGGTACGATGTACTGACGGAAGATATGGTATTTTTATTTACAAACTGAAAATGAACAAATAGGACTAGTGTTGTTATATTTTAGCAAAGTGTAAAGTAACGCAATCAAATTCATCAGAATTATCACTATATTCTACAAGTACAATGAATAACATTGACTCCTTCTCTCCATCTTATTTTTGGATGGTACAACATGTTTATTTTAATATATTATACATGCAGTTTTGTGAATACTTATACATGCAGTTTTGTTAATACTTTTAGAATAAGGTCAAATGACAATGCTTCCCAAATTGAATATAAGATTACATTTTTATTATTTGTTAAATTTGTTCATTTTATAGGTACTGGGGACTTAATTCCTTTTAAAAGATCTAATTCAAGAGCCACGTCCCATGCATCATGTATATGACATTTACAATTAGAATTGACAGTTGTTGATCGTCAACAGATCGCAGCCAAGTCCAGGCATCGTCAGACTCGTTATAAATTATAATATTTCGCATCTTAAAGTGTCTATCATACGGATGTATAATCAACATTTCCGTATTGCACCCAACATGTCTGAATCGCGCATCAAGGCTTGTTGTAGGGTTTAACGCCATTTTTCAACCCAAGATAGGCTATACATAGCGGCCAGTATAAATGATGGAAGAAGAACCCAGGCAAACCCCGGAAAGAACCAAAGACCCACGAGAAGCTACTGGCAAGATTTCTCATATGCCCACTTTAGCTGCATCAAGGCTTGTACTATTTATCACATGCATGCAAAAACTACCAACGACAGACATTGTGCAGCAGTGAGTTTCAGGTCTGTATAAACTCTCGGCTTTGCAATGACGCATATCATGCACTTTAAAATCGATATCATTATTTCAAAACAATTTATCTCATATGCTATCTTCTACCAGTATCGCTTCAAGCCATCGGCAATTCACCATGCATATGCCAGCTTCGTTATTTCATCCTCATCTCAGATGCTTAACGATGCGGGACCGTAGCTATCAATACAAACGTCAATGAAAAAAGTAAACTGTTTAATCTATGTAATGTCGACTGTTTCCATAAAGATTATTTTGTCTTGGGAATTTTCTAGAGTCATTGTCTAGGAACAGTTTGTCAAAAGATCATCAAAGGCGAAGGTTTGTCCGTTTTTGATCAGCTGTAGCTAAAATGGTGTATCTAGTTTATTTATGACGTAATCAATATGCAATTAGTAAACGATTCCGCTTTTGACTGTACCCCTTGACTATTACAATGTAGTGACAACGATTCCGCTTTTGACTGTACCCCTTGACTATTACAAAGTAGTGACAACAATTCCGCTTTTGACCGTACCCCTTGACTATTACAAAGTAGTGACAACGATTCCGCTTTTGACTTTACCCCTTGACTATTACAAAGTAGTGACAACGATTCCGTTTTTGACTGTACCCCTTGACTATTACAAAGTAGTGACATAAACAGAATTAAGAAGTTTCACAGAATGTCAAATCTAGCAGTTTTTTTTTTTGTTTTTTTTTTTGTCCCTTTGCGAAAGGTCTGGTTCTACATTTTCAGGTCAGTAGCTTGGCGTAAAACGTCTACCCGAGTAAGTTCTCAGATTATTACTAAACACTTGGTTATCTTATAAAAATCCTCTTTTTTGGTGATTTTACGAAAATATGATAAACTAATGTGTGGAAAAAGGAAAGACATTTCTAACTGTGTTCCTTTATAGTTGTGTTGTTCTTTATTTTCATCCCATATCTTTGCTTTTCTTCTCCATTTTAACCCCAACAAATTGATCGGGCTATGAGACTGACTTCTGTGTCAATATGATGTTGAATAAATAAGCATTGGAGTTAATATTCGCTGAACCAGTAGACGCCCTTAAAAGCTTATTACTTTGTAGGTCGGGATCAATCCCCATAGCCTTGGGCCCTCATCCCTCCCTTGGGCCCTCCGTTCCATATTGTTGCAACATGTAATACGTACGTAAGCCCTTTTTATTATCATTAGGCCCCTCGTGAGCATAATTCGGCCTTGGTCTAACTATGGACATGCTATGAATTCGCGTAAACATAAAATAAAAATAGCATTTTGTGCTTCCTTTCCTTTAGTAACATGTCTTCCCTTATTTTATTTGTCTGTATATTAAAATATCTTGTCAATCCTCTGGAACTTATCTTCCATATATAGGAATGACTTTGGAACTTATCTTCTATATATAGGAATGACTCTGGAACTTATCTTCTATATATTGGAATGACTCTGGAATATCCTAATTACACTGACTCCCTTTTATCGTTATCAATATTTTAGGGATCAGTATCTTCATACTATCACAAACCTAGATTATATGTGTTATTTGCAATTTAGTTATTCCATTGCTAGGTATTGTTGGTTGTTTTCGCTCTGACATGATGTGAAGTTTACTGTTTTTCATTTCTTGTTGTTGTTTTTCCTCTGTCTTATTACAGTATAGTTATAGAGCACAGAAATATAGAATATACGATGCAATATAACCACCTGTATTTGTATTGTTGGAAATATTTCAAAAACTGTAATCTTAATCACTACAACGGAAAATAAAATTTATCACAACATATTGTCATTGTCTTTATTGGGCTATTTCGACCTACTTTTGTAACACAAACAGGAGAAACGTTGTTGAGAAAGTGTTGCGACTTGTATATGGTTGTATCAGGTGAATATTACGTTGCATTTGTGCAAACGGTATGTTTAGTGTAGCAGTGTAACTAAATATGTGGCATGATAAATTGCATGCGTGAAAATTTAAAGATGCAATGTGTACACACAATGTCATTATAGCATCGCTTCTTGCTTTTGCTTCTGGGAAAAGATGTGCAACAGAACATCAAAGGAGATACAGGAAACAAATGTTTCCAATACCGGAACTAATTTGAATATTGACGATTAAGTTTCCTGGCAAGAAAAGATTCTTTTTCTTAAATATAACATTTCAAAATAATGTTCTTCAGGGAGAAAATATCTTTACCACCAGCTCTTTTTAAACCATTTCATCTCTCAGGAAATTAAGTTTCAATTTCATGCACATTTAGTAAACAGCTTTATTTCAAATGGTTTT
The DNA here is from genome assembly GCA_028554795.2 of Sinohyriopsis cumingii. Classification (NCBI taxonomy): domain Eukaryota; kingdom Metazoa; phylum Mollusca; class Bivalvia; order Unionida; family Unionidae; genus Sinohyriopsis; species Sinohyriopsis cumingii. The sequence goes on from CM068824.1 coordinate 15,038,494, forward strand.
CGTTGTGGATTGCACGTAACTATTTTGCCTGCATTTATGGTGAACCCTTATCTGATTGTCTTTCTGCTGCTTTTTTGTGTGCTTTTGTTTTGCTCATTTGTTGTTATTATATTTTGCTGTTTTTTTAAATATTTATTTTTACAATTTAGTAGTAAATTTCGAAGAGTAAAAGAAACAAAATATAACATAATTATATTGCCACTTCGCAATGGTATAGTTTAATTCAAACGACGTGTGCTGCACGTGCAGTTGTGTCCCTTTGAGTGTTCTTTTGAGAGCCTATTGGTCATGCACGTACGTGGTAATGAGAAGTTTGTCAAAAAAATAAAGAAGAATTTAAAGAAGGCGAGAAATGAACTTCAATAACTTGGAATGAGCCATACCATATAATTCAGTATAAATAATAGTCGATAGCTCGCAGTTAAGTATGCTTATTTGTTTTATCTTGTCACCAATACATCACAATTATATCAGTTAACATTTGTTCACGTATTATCTTTAATAATAATAATAATAATAATAATAATAATAATAATAATGTGAACTTAGCATAGTGCTTAATGTTTAGAAGCCCATAGCGCTTTACAAACTTAAATAACACATAAAGACATACAATGACGAATACAAAAACAAACGCCATGAAAATTACAAAACAAAAACACGCCGACACTAATTAAGGAAGCTAGTATTATTACGTCTTTAAATCTATTCGTGTAGTCGAAATAGGTGAGCTTTAAGAACTTTCAATGCGTCTAAGATCTATGGGCAATTTCTTCCGAGTAGCTGGGCCCTGGTACGCAAAAGAACGTTGCCCGCATGATTTCGTTTAATAGTGGGGACAATGAGAATTCGAGTGTCGGAAGAGGTGGGATCTACATACAGATGGGTGAGGTCAGATAGGTATATTGAACTAAAGTCAGTTATCTAAATATAGCATGGTGAATAGATTTTGTTTGATTCTGGATCAAACAGATAGCTACTGGAGGTTACAGCGGACGGGGGAGGTGCGCTGATTTCTTCCTTCTACAGGGATGATCCGAGCAACTGTATTTTGAACCGTTTGAAGTTTTTCTAGAAGACACAGACAAACCCGATAAAGTAAATAACAATAGTCCATTCTTAAAAGTACTAAGGAATACAAGTGTTTCAGTCGCATCAACCGAAAGAAAATTGCACATGAAGCTGGTGCGCTTCAACTCCAGATATGCAGTCTTGCATATATTCAGTACATGGTGTGATGCGATCGTATTGTCAAGAGTGACACCTAGGTTTACTATTGACTGCGTAGATATAATGTTGGTATTGCTGATACTTGATGTTTGAGGTAAAGGATGTGAATGAGAAAGTCTTTGCGTTGTGATCAGAATGTCTTCAGTTTTTTATTCATCTGCAACTTATTACATGTCATCCATGATGTCACATCGGAAATTTACCTCTCAACGTCTTGGATTGTAGCCTCAACTTCAGTCGGATAGCTAGATTTGTATATTTGAGTGTCAACAGTGTTACGAAATGCCCGATATGGCTCATTTAGTCTTCCATACTTTTCATTTAATCAGGTTGTCTTGTTTCACGCGCCGTAATTTTTCTGTAAATGTAATTTTTCGTCGTATCGCGTGACGCTTTTATTGCTCGCGCGGCACGTGCGAAATAATGTATTATTGCGCACTACTATATATATCGGGTAGAGATATTGAAGGGCACAGCCAATATAGAGGGAAGCTCTTAAACATATTCAGCTGTCGGGCAGGTGCCGTTGTAATTTCGTTAAAGCCAAACAGTTGGGTGAGTCGAATGTTTTTTTAGTCAACTCTTTTTATTATTTACAATAATTATTCAGTTTCGTAAAAGCACGTTCATTGTTGTATTATGTGGTCACATTGTTTATTGTATTTGCAGTTCAGTTTATTAAGATATAACCTGGGCAATGTAGTAGCGAGTTAATTTCATCTAGTCGCTATCACGACTAATTTCGAAAACATATTATTTATGTATTAATGTCATACATTACGTATATTTGTTTTTATTGCATAGCATTCCTATGTCATACTTCGTGCCTATCGTATATTCTTAAAGCAGTTGCAACAAAACCCATTCCAATTAAATTAGACTATTGGAAAAGTGTTTATTTTCCATATTCAGCTCGCCGGTTATGAGCAGCCGGATGGGCTTGTGAATACCATGACGTCTGGTGTACCATTACTAGCATAACCCACCAATTCAGTGCCAACGTACGGGTACAAGTGCGGAGGGGAAAGTGACCGTGCCAGAGAGAAGGCCGTGTCAACGTGTATTTTCCAATCAAGTAGTGTATTGACTACAAGTAAAAGGACAGTAACAAGTAGTGGTTTGACTACATGTGAATTATGACAGTAGTGTCTGATTACATAAATGTTTGCAACCAGTAGTTGATTATATGGGTTTGCAACAAGCATTTGTTTATATGAAAGTTTGCTAGAGATATTTGTGTACATGAAGTTTACATGGAGTTTCTAGAACTTTTTGACTACTTGAATGTGACATAGTAGTCAAAGTATATTTCGTATGTGTTTTATATTCATTTTATATGCTTTTCTGTGTTATTTTCATATCATTAGTACCAGTGTTTAATATATTGTCATTTGTCATCCACAAACGTGTTTATTGTTTCTTTAAAACCCTGCCCGGTCTCAAAGGGTCAGCTCGACTACGTTACAAACAGCGTACAATTGGTGAGACGCCTGATGTCGACCTATGACACTCGAGTGCGGCTGAGTGTACAGAATGAAGAAAAACGAGTCCGAGAACAGTCTTGCGGAACACCAACAGAGAGATCAACTGGGCTTAAATATTTTCCATTTACGGGCGTAGTTTGTGCCCTGTTGAATTAGTACGACCTAAACAATAGTAAGGATGTATTGTGAATAACAAAACATGCTGGTGACAGTGTATATTGTATTAAATACCGCAGACAATTAAAGGAGTGTGAGGAGTGTAATATTTCCATTATCTAAAGAAAGTTGTTAACTCTCTCAGAAGGGCAGTTTCAGTACTATGGCGAAGACATTATTATAAAACTAATATAAATATGGATTTCAGTTTTTTTTTATTTGGAAGACGATACGTGATATATAGTGGCGCCAGCTCTGCAAGCACTAGACAAAGGATTATGTCATGTGGGATAAGATACTTAGTAACAGATATGTTTCCATTTCATGGGTAAATAACTCATTTAATATTTTGATTACTTTATTCAGAATGTTTCTTTTTAAAATTAGTCTAGTTTCGTACAAATCTGTCCTAAGGGTGACCACACACACACACACACACACACACACACACACACACACATATATATATATATATATATATATATATATATATATATATATATATATATATAATATTAATGAGGACTTTTCTTTAGAAGCGCTTTACAACATTAGACAACACCTATAAGATAAAAAAAACATATAATATGATTACAAACACAAACACCATGAAATTAGAAAACACGGGAAAAAAAAACATGTTGAGAATATTTAAGGTAGGAAACATTATTAGGGGTTTCAGTTTGTTCTTGCAGTCGAAATAAGTGAGTTTTGAGATCACTCTTGAATGTGATCACTGTCTTTGTGTCTAAGTTCAGTGGGCAATTCATTCCACATTGCTGGGCCCTGGTATGCAAAAGAACGCTGTCCATATGACTTTGTTTTCATACTGGGAATAATGAGTATACGATTGTCAGAAGAGGAGCGTAAGTATCTTGCTGGTGTTTACACATGGGTGAGGTCGGATAGGTATGTTGGACTAGTCCGTCAGTGAAACGTAGCACAGAGAACAAATGTTTGATTCTAGATCGAATGGATAGTCAATATAGGGTACAAGGCAGCGGGGAGGTGTGCTCTAATATATATATATATATATCTGTGTGTGTTTGTGCATTAGCTATTTTTCATTTCTAAATAGAGTATATTTTTTATTCAAATCACTTTTAGGGTAAAATAAAATCTGTCCTGCGCAAGCGTGTATGATATTTTAGACTGTATTCCAGACAATCGGCATATGTTTGCTATTTCCGCCACTCGATCATGCTGACTGATTGTGCTTCAACATACGAAATCATATTTATCAGTTGTTTGAAAATTCAAATAAGAATAATTTGTGATCAACATCTGGTTTCATCATCGCTGTGTTGATGTATAACGTTTCTTAACAAGGACGTTATATTCATTTAAGAAATATAATACAATTATCAGTCAGTTGTCAATAGTTCCAAATACTCTATACGAATATGACTTGCTCATAACATAAGGTATTGTAACTAATTTATGGCCGCAGTCGAATTGTACATTAAGAATTACAGTTGTGATGGTGGATGCAAATTTAATGTGTAATTTACCTGAAGTAGTTCTTTAATATACGGCGTGGCTAGTTTAGGACTTATTTACACTGAAATTCAAAGTTACCCCCACCCTTTTCTACATGAAGTGTTTACTTAGGCTCTGTTAGGTCTGACCATTTTTACCGGTCAACGCACGCGTCCACTCTCTGCGCATGTCGGATAGTCCGGTCGCGGAGCGAGTATGCATTTCATTTTATGTATGCTTTTCGACCGGTCCAGCGTCGGGTCCGGCGGAATCGCTGTTTGCTTAGTACAGTCGTCATGGTTTGGCGTTAGACCAGACTTACGTGTCTACAGAGTTAGGGGTCATCCGTTTAGTACGTACGGAAAAATCTGACAAAGCTTCACGCCTCCCTTCCTCCCTGTACACAGGCATACTTTTTGTTATACACACCCCCACCTGCGTACGTACGCTTGACGCATCCCCGCCCAGAATTATATAGAACGGCCTATATTTCATCCACGCAGAAACCATAAGCGATTAATAATATGAACGTGTTTAATAAACAGATAGCCCACCGACGTTGAATGTCTGACTGCATCAAAGAAATAAGCTGCATAACTTCAAACAGTTTGTCTTAGTGTCCGCTAAAATTAAAACGCCGACTGAACCCAGTCGAACAGTTCACGTATTAGACAAATGACTATCGAGGTTTCACACACACCGTTTCCTGTGCGTACGTACATTATCAGTAGATCCCCCCCCCATACGCAAGCGTACGCATTTGTTACCCCCCCCCCCCCATGCGTACGTACTAAATGGACGGCCTCTTACTATATCTAGACGATACAATCGTCTGGTTTGTTTTTGGCGTACATGATACGAAATTCAGCTTGGCCCCATTAATTACATATTTTGTCAGATTATTTTATACTTTTCTAATTTCCTTCCTAAGTTTAGTCTCCATCCACCTAAAACATATCCTTAATTTGTAACTGCTTATTTAACTAATTATTTACTTTAAACCTTTATATTTTCACTGGAGTTTTATCTTTGCTGCTTGATTTCAATAAGTAATAATTTCACATTAATGAAAGCTTTCTTTTCTTCTCTTTGTAGTTCTATTTTTAGAACTTTCTATTTCTCTCTCTCTCTCTCTCTCTCTCTCTCTCTCTCTCTCTCTCTCTCTCTCCAATAACTAAATATCACCGAATACCCTTTTATTAGAAACGAACCTGGGTTAGAATAAATTAAATACGTGGGGACTATTTGAAGGCTTCACTCTGTCCGTTCGTCCAGTAACTTCGCTGGTGTGCACCAGCCCGCCCCCCCCCCTTGTCCCATCAAGCGGAGAAAGCCCTATTTAGATTTTGTAAAGAATTCCCCACCCCCGTTACAGTCAACAAAACTCAGTACCATAGCTAAAACTATTTAGAAATATTATAATCCGGACTGACCATCTGATATAAATGCAGAAGGTTTTCTTGTCTTTCTTTTATTTTGCTTCTTGTTTCCTTTTCTTTGCATATTGCATTTTTATGCCGTACGTGGTACTGCAGTTATCTAACATGCATTATTCATGGAGCATTGTTAATAGATATATGGCATGTCGGCATGCACAAGGTGCGGAACCCACGCATTGATTATATGCTGTAACGCGTTTTGTGCCTGGGCGAAAAAAATAAACAGGCAACAAAAGAAGATACAGGAAATAAATGCCATAAATATAATGAAATAATTAATACATGTATCAATACCACGTGCACATCAGAGTGAATCTTCTACACATTTAAATTTGATAGAAAAGAGGTAATAAGTGGCTACCAGTTGGTTTCTTAAAGCAAAATACATCAAAAATGAATCAAATAAAAATAGTTGCTGGAAAATCTATCCATCGTAAGAAAAAATAATACCTTGACTAGCAAAAGCAGAGATATGCAATATTCTGTGCTACCTAAACATCTGGGGGCCCCGAGTGGCCGAGTGGTCTAAAGCGCTCTTCGTTACGGATCACTGCCATCTCACCTGTCAGCGACGGTTCGAGTCTCGGATTCAGCCAATGTGGGTATGTGAGAAAGCTTGCCAGTAGCTTCTCAAGGGTCGGTGGTTCTTTCTGGGGTTTTCCCGGGTTCTTCCTCCACCATTAATACTGGCCGCCATGTATAGCCTATCATGTGCTGAAAAATGGCGTTAAACCCCACAACAACAACATCTTGGGCCAAAGTAATAGGTAGGTCATTCAGTCCATATGTATTGTGGAATTCCCGACCAAGAAAATGCTAAACAAAATTCCATCGAATGTATTATGATGAAAAGCACAAAGTTATTTACAGTAACAGAGTGAATTTTGCAGACATTATTGTAACGTAGCGATTTTAAATAGATGTAGCCGATTTTCAACCCGGTTAAATTCGTGTCATGTTTAAGGATGCTAGTACTTGAGTTTATCTGTAAGGACTTAACTGATTATTAATGTGGTTCCATCCCATAACTAGGTCAGGCAAAACTGGACAGGGTTGAAGACTGAATTTTGTTTATCGAAATGGCCAAGAGTTGAAATGTTGCAGAAGCAACGGTTGTACTTGTTGGAATATTTGTCACACGTTGAAACGTTGCAGAAATCGGTATATTAACTGGAGCGGGATAGCCAGAATTTTCCCAAACCTTGGTGGGTGGTGTATTAATAATGGCGGTTGGATAAACTTGAGATCTGATTGGGTAGTTAATGATTTGTGGTGCGTTTCCCAAGCGAAGTCTCGTGTTTTAAAATTAACTTGCAGAGCAAAATGAGGCAGTCCAGTTTTAGCGTGAGGCGAAAAGTCTTGACTCTGAGGGGTGGGCGAGACCCCCTCGTCAAGTTTGTCCAAGGAACGTTTAGTTGAGTCTATGGAAGACACGTAACCATCGATGTATGGAGACGGTTCTGCTAAAGAGAAAGAGAGTGAACCTCAACACTTAAAATGGTGCTGTGTCTTAATTTCATACATAGTTTCTCACTTATATGAGTCTTATGATAAAAGTATGAATTAATTTATCCTAAATTATATATGAATCACGTATGCTACGAATTGATCATTATTAGGTTTGTAGGAGGTTTTCTGCCCAGGAATTGTTAATTCGCAATAGGGTAGTATAAGCTAGTACGTTAATTTTGTTTGATCCATTTATTTAATCAAGATGATAATTCTTTCAACATATGAATTGGTTGTATTATTATTTGAACAGCGTAATGGGCTATCAGTTATTTCGCTGATCAGTCGTGACCGCTCCGGTGGCCTAGTGATTAGAATGTCCGCCTCGGATGCGGAAGATCGTGTGTTCGAACCCAGGCCGAGTCATAACAAAGACTTCTAACAATGATACTAACAGCTGCCTCACAAGGCGCTCATCATTAAGAGATTAGTATTAGGACTGGTCTACCTGGTGTCAGGATGATGTGACTGGGTGGGACATCGTGCTAGGTGTTGCAACATGATGCCCAAGTGCTAGACTATAAACTGTCACACTGCAGACATCATAGCGATATGACTGCAAAATTGTTAAAGCTACGTTAAACAACCAAATCACAGACACACACACACAAACTGACCAGTTATATGTGGGCATGTGTCCGACAGTTACTTCAAGATAGTGATTAATAGGGGCTTAATTGTCATTAAGCGAGAGCAGGCCATTCTATCGATACTATCGATCAGGTAGTAATGACAAATAGATATGTTGGAGAAATACATTAATTTTCCTACACTATGTTAACTGTTTGTTGAAAGAGCTAAGCTCGAGTATATGTTGATAAATACGGCATTGTAAAGTTATAACCTGAAGTGGGGTGGTGAAATGTGATACAGGTATTCTGAGTGTACTGGAGAGTAGAACGTTGATAAATACGGCATTGTAAAGTTATAACCTGAAGTGGGGTGGTGAAATGTGATACAGGTATTCTGAGTGTACTGGAGAGTGTATGTTGATAAATACGGCATTGTAAAGTTATAACCTGAAGTGGGGTGGTGAAATGTGATACAGGTATTCTGAGTGTACTGGAGAGTAGAATGTTGATAAATACGGCATTGTAAAGTTATAACCTGAAGTGGGGTGGTGAAATGTGATACAGGTATTCTGAGTGTACTGGAGAGTGTATGTTGATAAATACGGCATTGTAAAGTTATAACCTGAAGTGGAGTGGTGAAATGTGATACAGGTATTCTGAGTGTACTGGAGAGTAGAATATTGATAAATACGGCATTGTAAAGTTATAACCTGAAGTGGGGTGGTGAAATGTGATACAGGTATTCTGAGTGTACTGGAGAGTAGAATGTTGATAAATACGTCATTGTAAAGTTATAACCTGAAGTGGGGTGGTGAAATGTGATACAGGTATTCTGAGTGTACTGGAGAGTGTATGTTGATAAATACGGCATTGTAAAGTTATAACCTGAAGTGGGGTGGTGAAATGTGATACAGGTATTCTGAGTGTACTGGAGAGTAGAATGTTGATAAATACGTCATTGTAAAGTTATAACCTGAAGTGGGGTGGTGAAATGTGATACAGGTATTCTGAGTGTACTGGAGAGTGTATGTTGATAAATACGGCATTGTAAAGTTATAACCTGAAGTGGGGTGGTGAAATGTGATACAGGTATTCTGAGTGTACTGGAGAGTAGAATGTTGATAAATACGGCATTGTAAAGTTATAACCTGAAGTGAGGTGGTGAAATGTGATACAGGTATTCTGAGTGTACTGGAGAGTGTATGTTGATAAATACGGCATTGTAAAGTTATAACCTGAAGTGGAGTGGTGAAATGTGATACAGGTATTCTGAGTGTACTGGAGAGTAGAATGTTGATAAATACGGCATTGTAAAGTTATAACCTGAAGTGGGGTGGTGAAATGTGATACAGGTATTCTGAGTGTACTGGAGAGTGTATGTTGATAAATACGGCATTGTAAAGTTATAACCTGAAGTGGGGTGGTGAAATGTGATACAGGTATTCTGAGTGTACTGGAGAGTAGAATGTTGATAAATACGTCATTGTAAAGTTATAACCTGAAGTGGGGTGGTGAAATGTGATACAGGTATTCTGAGTGTACTGGAGAGTGTATGTTGATAAATACGGCATTGTAAAGTTATAACCTGAAGTGGGGTGGTGAAATGTGATACAGGTATTCTGAGTGTACTGGAGAGTAGAATGTTGATAAATACGGCATTGTAAAGTTATAACCTGAAGTGGAGTGGTGAAACGTGATATAGGTATTCTGAGTGTACTGGAGAGTAGAATGTTTAGTTCAGTTCAGAAAGTAAGGAATGAACAAAGAATTAGGATAATAATTGTATTAGGAAAATAGCTTTTGCAACTAAGTATAAGAGATTGAACGACGGACCTGCTAATCGCATGCAAGAACTTTTGTATTTGTTTTCTTTCTTTTTCTTGTAGGTAGAGGTGTGTCCTGCAATCGGTCCTGTACAATTTTATTACGTTTTATCCAATTGTTTAACTTTTTGTATTCTGTATACAGGGCTTGTGTTTTTCTATTCAATATAGCTACTCAGATTTAAATTTATTCCATCCATTAATTTCATTTTAATATTAGCTGGATCCGGGCAATAACACTGTCGTCGATTCATCCTCTAGGCATCGATATGACCAGAAGCCACGACAATGACCACATGAGAGCAAATTCGATCCCACATTCCATCTGTTTTTACCCTTTTAACCTCATTTTCGACCCTGGTATCTGCATTTTACCGCTATAATATAATAGTATACATTTTAAACCTTTGAAATGTTGGATCGTAAACATATGTGCTTAATGTGATAGTTCTCGTATAAATTTAAAGCGTACAGTATAAAGTGCACGTATTTTTTTAGCTAGAATTTCATATCTAGTACAAAAACAAGAAAAGTCTTTGGAGTCGTATTTGGAGAGTATTTCCAATGCCGACAACGGAATATAATCATATAATCTATTTGAGCATGCTTTTTCTACATTTGCTACACAGTTGGTGTTATCGCTGATAGGGTAACACTGTGGTCGGCACATCGCTGATAGGGTAACACCGTGGTCGGCACATAGCTGATAGGGTAACACCGTGGTCGGTCCTGCACAATTTTATTACGTTTTATCCAATTGTTTAACTTTTTGTATTCTTTATACAGGGCTTGTGTTTTTCTATTCAGTATAGCTACTCAGATTTAAATTTATTCCATCCATTAATTTCATTTTAATATTAGCTGGATCCGGGCAATAACACTGTCGTCGATTCATCCTCTAGGCATCGATATGACCAGAAGCCACGACAATGACCACATGAGAGCACCGTGGTCGGCACATCGCTGTAACACCGTGGTCGGCACATCGCTAATAGGGTAACACCGTGGTCGGCACATCGCAAATAGGGTAACACCGTGGTCGGCACATAGCTAATAGGGTAACACCGTGGTCGGCACATCGAGAAAACGGTATAGTCTTTGGACCAATTTTCCACTTGAAATCGAAGTCTTTATTATGTCTGTTTCCTTTTTTAATTAAAAAAACGATGATGCAGCTTTTTTCTCAGTGATTTTAACATTTCAGATTACCAAATATAGGTCAACAATAGTTAACATTACTTGTAAATGAGCAGGGGTTATCAATTATATCACCATCTGATGCAGGGTTTGCAGAAAGAAATGATCCAACAATTTTGCCTAATTTGGAAATTTCCATGAGTCATTGATATATACCAGGTAGAAGAACGTCGAAAGCATACCACCTTGGGGAACACCGTGTCTGATTAATATTGGTTCAAATTTCATGCCAACAGTGCTATAGATATTAGAGAATGATTATCTTCTCACAGCTCAGTTTACCAGTAATCCCCAATATGGAAAGTTTATACAAAGTTCCTCGTGCAATTCGTTGCAAACCGTTTTTCTTATGCCACAAATGTTGGCATAAACTTGTGATTTTAACTCCATAATATCGTAGCTTCGTGTAAGTTCAAGGTTGATGTTATGCAGTTCAATCCCATTTAGAAACCCTGCTGTTCAGTATTCGGAAAATGTAATATTTTGATTTCGTACTATGTATTAAGTCGATTATGATATATATATACTTTTCAAATCAATTGTACACAACAGTTAGTAAAGATGCAGCCTAGTCAGGATTGTTTATTTGGTTTTTTTTTTTTTTTTTTTTTTTGTTTTTCTTTTTGTTGCACTTTCCTCTGCCTTGTAGATTAATACAATTAAGCCGATGTCCCAGTCTTTTCTTTGTGTCAGTTCTGCACACCACGTATTCCGGACGTTTTATGGAATCATTTCTAGCAGCAGGGAGGGCGAACCCACCTTTTTGTAGGAGCGTCCAAATGTCGAAAATAATCCTTCCTACAAATGATCGAAGAAAAGAAAAGTGTCGACAGATTTTTAAAAAGCGTCGACACTTTAGTGAGAAAATTCCTCCGGAATTTTTCTAATTAATATTACTCCATTGCCGTTGGTGATTGTTTTTTCTAGTTTATTATGCACGTTGTTTACGCAAATTACGTCTTAATTGAGGTCGCGCCCTCCCTGCTGCTATTAATTTATCCAAATATCTTATCAAGACCTACACGATATCGGGATCTAGGATCATGTAAATGTATCGTTATAAATCCGTGCGGAGTAGCTTGCGCTCGTGAAAAGAAATTTCTGAATTTAATTATATCCATATCTCCGCTACACCAAGTTTGATGAATATTGCGCAACGTATGTGTGTCTACGCCATTAAACACAACTAAAACATTACAGTTATCCCTGATTACTTTCGGAATCTGTACGTATCGCTGAGTAACATATATCACGTCAATGTTTTTATGTCTTCCTCGAGAAAATATTCTAGCAGGATTTGATTGTTTGTCTAGCATCACATCATCGTATACAACTAAATTATTAATAAATCCATCTAGATCATCAACAGATGGTGCTTCATCAATATCGGTTATAAATTTAATGACATCGTCATCCAGTAATCGCGCGTTTTCATTAAAATCTTTAAGCACATCGTAGCATCGTTGATCATCAACTGATGGTGCTACTAAATATAACTTATCCCATTTTAGCCATCTTATTTTAAGATTAAGTAACAATTGTGTCTTACCCGATCCAGATGGTCCTATTATTATCATCATAATCGAGTTCGGTAACGCAGGATGGTGTTTAACTGGCTCTCTTCGCCGAGTTGCTGAGAAATCAGTTATATCCATATTATATAAATACATGAATCTATATTGTTTACGCTGTAGAACTAAAACCCCAACTAATGATCTATCCACGGTTACAACAAAAAATGCGAGAATAGCATATGGTGGAAGATGTGCAGTATGTAACAGAAAAAAGTTTTCTTTTTTGCCTATAAAAGATGGTGGTGATATTGCTACATTAATGTCAAATTTCCCAGGAACTCCGTGGGCTAAATACTAAGGAGAAAAACATCTACCAGGATATAATTATTGCGGTCCTGGTACTCGACTTGATATCAGACTTGACAATCAGGATCAACCAAACCCAGGCGAGGAACCAATAAACGCTATTGATAAAGCGTGTCGTGTTCATGATGTAGCATATAAAAGCAAAAATCTACAAGACAGACATATTGCAGATGTGAAATTAATTCATGCGTTAAATTCTATAAAAAATAAAAACATAAGAGAATCATTAGCTAATTGATTAATAAGATCCGCTATGAAAGGTAAATTAGCGCTAGGTGCTGGTAATTAATTATAAATGGAAACGATTTATTATTCCCCAAGATGATACTGGAAAGGTAATGCAGCAATTAGCAAACTCGTCGAGGCAGCAAAAGTTACACGTGTTACTGCTAAAGGGTGGTTATCTAAACAGGCAATATGGCAAATTTACCTACCACCACCGAAACAAATTCAGTACGCGTATTTCGATGTTAGTGTTCCTAATGAAGTTCATCAAGCTGATATTCTATTTTTACCACATGATACTGTACGCAGAAAAACATACAAATACGCGTTAAGTGTCGTTGATGTTGCAAGTAGATATAAAGAAGCAGAACCGCTATCAACTAAAACAGCATCTGAGGTAGCTTCTGCGTTTAAACGAATTTATCAACGAGGTGATCTACAATGTCCACAGCTGCTACAGGTTGATCCTGGCAAAGAATTTCTTGGTCCAGTATCATCGCTGATGAAGCAACATAATGTCAAAATACGACGAGGACATGCCGCAATTCATCGTGATCAGGCAATTGTTGAACGATTTAATCGAACACTCGCTGAACGGTTATTTGGATATCAATACGCGAAGGAATTTATTCAAGACAAGAGATCTCGTGAATGGGTTGCAAGATTAACAAATGTGACAGCTGCATTAAATAATGAAATTACTCGAAAAACCAACACGAAACCTATTCATGCAATTACAAAAAAATACATATACCTACACAACAACGTGATTTTTCAACACAGCCAGTATTAGGTAATACCACTGTCAGGTATTTATATGAACCCGGTGAACTCGAAGGTGGTAAAAAAGGGCGACTGATCCTGTTTGGAGTGTTACCACACATAAGATATCCACCGTGACAAGATCCTCAGGTAGACCCGCAATCTACAGATTAGATTCAACTGCTCCTCAACGTGGATTTACACGCGAACAATTACAGGTGATTCCAGAGGACACACTATTACCACCGAGATCACTTAACTAGCACCCCTACGTCGACTACACTCAAAACAGGTCAACATGGTATTTTCTCGTGTATGACCGCGACTGTTATCTTTTCTATCCACGGTAAATTGTCTTGGATTATTATTTGAATATCTCCATAACATCACACAGTTACAACTTGTACAATGATTATTCTGTTGTTGTTTCAACGTGCTGATAAAGTCAACGTCGAGATCAAATTCGCGTTTATTTTCTTTTATCAGATTGTTTATAACCAGCTAATTTTTTTTCTTATTATATCATTGTCAATATCATCGCTAGTCACTGACTCGTCCAAGACAATTCTCCACAACTGAGATATTCTTCTGACTCTAGACACTGCGAGATAAACTAAGTTTGACCAATCGATACATACGATAATCTATAATCCAAACAACTGTATCAGAAATAGTTAATCCCTGATATGAGTAAATCGTCATTGCCTATCCTAGTGTCCACGGAGATTTGTTCAACGATAATGTATCTTCAACAGCGTTGATATCAACTGTGATAATATCATTTAATACTAAATTCAGTTTCTCGGTCTGTCCCGGTATATCAACGTCAATATTCTGCCGCCGTGTATCAGCTGGTCGATAACATAACGGAACTGGCAATGTTGGAAATTTTTCTTTATGTAACTGAAACAATTCCCGTTGAAGTGTATCACGAACTACTTTTCTACTTGCACTATCAAATCATTTGGCTTCCACGTCAGCAGAAAGTTGTTCATGGGTGTTTCTGAAATTATTCCACGCATTACTTCACATTGAATTTTATTCGGCTGTAGTCTGATTAATTTTTTAAACTGTTTTAATTCTTCATCAATTGCTCTATGATCATCATTTATTTCTTCGTAATAATCAACGAAACTTTTTAACCAATTATATGGAGATGGTCCAACAAAGGGTGGTGGTTGACCATGATCGCCAGACATTATTACAGCAGTATTTCTTGTTAATAACCAATCAAGAAATGTTTTTAATGTTTCTAACGGCACCGTGCATATTTCATCCCATATTATAATCCTTGGAATATATTTTTCTCCCATCCTCGAAGAAGTCCATGCATCACCCTTCCATCGGAAGAAGCTATGATAAGTACATGATTGTACTCCTCGTTGTTTCATCTCTCGCGCGAGTCTATGTGTTGGTGTTAGCACGAAATAGTTCAATCGCTCGAGTGGTTTTACCAGATTCCCCAGGTCCGTTTAGATAAACTATTTTATTTCTAGTTATTGGATCGTACACCGATGGTGCAGATGATAATTGTAGTGTTTGATGTTTTTTACAATAAATATCTTTAACCGCAACATCAGCTGATTCGGAATAATCGAGTATATTTTCCTTTTTTATTCTCCACGAATCCCATGATGCACCAGTGTCTATATTTAACTTTTCTAACAGTCCTGAATATTTTTATTGATATAAAACGAATCTGTAGCGACTCTGTCAGCGAGTGTAGAAACTTTATTTATCATCGATAATAGATTTATTGAAACGTACGCGAGCATCGATGATCTTAAATGAGTAAACTGTGGTGACTCACCGTCCATATAGCTCACAATTGTACCTAATTTAGTTCCATTTGACAAGAAAGCAATTTCTCGACTTATAAACGTATTTCTGTTCGTTGTATCAGCGATTATAAAATCTCGTCTGTGATCATAAGCTCCTCCTTGGGTGAACTTGCCGATTATTTTTCTACCAAGATCTTTTGTAATTTTATTCTCATAATCGGTTATATCAGGATTTTCATCATCGGAATATTTCTTTTGTTGTGGTAGCCAAACTTCGGTTTGTTTCCGGTATGATATAATTGTTTCACTTACAATCAAAAGTGTTAACATTGCACAATCGAGCATATACCGTAATAGTACTATTGGTGCCCACATTTTTTCTGAAAAATGTTTTCCAAACCAGGTATAACAAATCGCATGGAGATCTTTAGACATTTCAAATGACTCGATAAGCAAATCCAGTTAAGTCAAAATCCGGTAATGGTCCATTTATCGATACTCGCGTCATCTCGTGCGTCGGATGACCGAATCGCTCAAAGTATACAGAACAATCTCCGTATCCAAGAAAACTTCCAGGATAGCATGCAACCATATCAACTGAAATTACATCTAATTATACTTGGTATTCCATAATCCACCGTGCCCGTATTCGGCACAACTCAGTGTTATATCATCAAGAAAATCGGACCGAGTTGGTTTCCACGAATTTTTCTTTCTAGCAAAATGAGCCGCAACTGACGGAACAGTAAAACAGTTGCTCAATAGTTCGTCAGTATCATCAGTATATTGCAGCGCAAGATTTTTCATTTTTTCGTGGAGAAGATCTGTTCGATAAATAACGCCATTCGGTCTTACAAACTGATCAAATTTATTTTTTTTTTCTTCCATATCTGATTCGTAGTTAGAACTTTGAAATAACCATACTGACACAAGATCGTTTTTACTTATCTCGTTAATAAAATCAAACACATCTCCGCGATAGTATTTAACAGTTCGATTTCGTGGAAACACTGTTACTGCGCTGGTCCACGCGTGCGCGTTATGATCAATGATATTTATTGGAGCCCCTCCTTTTTTATAATGTTTCGAATCATATATAATCTCCCCTGTTATAGTTTTTACTATTATTGGGAATTTTAGTGTTTTTTCCAACTTAGCAACATCGTTTATTGTAGCTCCAGTATCCTTCACTAAATCAGCCAATTTGTTTATTTTTTCACGTCGTAAATTCGTCAGACCGTTTCCACGGGCCGTGTTTGTAAAATGTTCTATTACTCGTTCAGCCACACAGTTTATTTTTGAAAATCTCATCGGTGCCAGTTTATCAGCGCTGGGTTTTTCATTCATCACATAGATTCCATAAATAACCGCCGTCACAGGATACGCTCGCTCATAATACGGTTTGTCAATACAATTCAGCGCTCCTGGTTTGGAATTTCTACTCAGTATGACAGATTTTTTATTACTGTGGACAGGATCATATTTGTCACGGATAATCCAATTATCTGTTTCTGTTAACACGACAAATTTTATTCTGAAAAGATAACTTCTATCATCGAGCTGCTCAATAATAGCTGCCACTCGTTTGACATTCATCGTAACGTCGATGATATCTTTGTCGCGTATAATCTTGAACGTTGACCAGACATGAGATAAACCATCTGCGTGCAATTCTTTCTTGGCGTCGTGAATTTTATTAATCAAACTTTTATTTTTCTTGTCAACTAGATGTTTTATTGGTAAATCAGAAGATATCCTGTCGAGGTTGAATTTACTTGTTTTCCAGAGCTCGATTCTGGATAATCTCTCGAATTCTCCCATATTATATTTCAGACAAGTATTTAAATAAAATAATTGTATATAGAATGTCTCAACAGAACAAGTGCAAATGGTTGATGTTCGGATCATTAACTCGTTGTAATAAATCCTGCAGGAGGGAATTCTGCGGGATTCACTTGCAGAGCGTTCGTAAAGGTTGTTGAGGACAGATACCGTGTCTGCGATGTGGTGTTGGAGTACGAGGTAAAAGAGAGTTATGTGCGCGTTGTGATGGTAAAAAATATCGCGAACTTAAAAGATACTATGATAAAAAAATAAGTCAGTGACGGAGCTATAAAATCCGTGGAGGATTATTTAACTAAATTTTCAGACAAATTATGATTTAAACAAATAATATTATTATACAATGGAGCAAAATGAATTTGTCTCACATCCTATAATAACAAACTACGAATCAAATCGTGATGGTGTGATCAGAAATTGCAGATTGAAAAACCAGTTGGTTTTGTTATTAATACTGGTTATCTGATGTTTACTGCTGGGAAGAAAAATTATTTCTGTCATCGTTTCGTGTACGAGTGTCACAAGGGGTTGATCAAAGACGGTCTTGTGACCGATCATATTGACGGGGATCCTCAGAATAATAATTTATCCAATCTGAGGGTTGTCACACAAAGCCAGAATTGTAAATTTGGAAACACTGGCTATAATGATAATAGTGCCAGAGCAGTTTTATCCATAAATTTAGAGACTGGCGAAGAAATAATGTTTCAATCAATGTATGCAGCTGGTAAATATTTTGATATTGAAAGATTTTCAATACGTTCTGTCGCGGAAAATATATACAAATCCGCTTTCTCAAAAAATTATAAGCAAAAAATTATTTTCCAATATTGTTAATGAGATAAATTATTATCACTATCAAGTAATTACCTCGAATTATATTTATTGACCATTTATTTAATTTTTATTTTGGTGACCCAACATTCTCCAATAGTATACTACTTATTTTTTCGACTTGAATGAAGTGAGATAATTCTGTAATATATATATTTCTCCGTAGATTTCTGATTTTTACGGTCGTAATTAGTCAATTAACCATCTACGTCGTAATTAATACTCGTAGAAATATATTTTTGGTTTTTAGCTCACAAAAAATAAAATAAACGTATTTTACATTGTACAAAATACAACACAGTAAGTTATTTTTATTTTGCAGAGATACATACAATGTATTTTGTCATTTTGATACTTCTATCGTTGATGCGGAAAAACCCAGAACATTCCCCATTTATGGGTTTTTCCGGGTTCCTCCACTATATCTACTGGCCTTATAGGTTGTGTTTTTGCCTCTAAACTTGCTAGTGTGTGGTGGCAGACTAGGAGTTATGGGGTTTAATGTTGTATTGTGCATCCTCCTGAACTCGCTAAAACACTCGATTAGGGGTTCATAAGGGGATTATATGTTGTGCTGTCCCTGAAACATCCTCCTGAACTCGCTAAAACAATCGATTAGGGGTTCATAAGGGGATTATATGTTGTGCTGTCATTCATTCATTCATCATAGATGTTGTGCTGTCCTTGAAACATCCTCCTGAACTCGCTAAAACACTCGATTAGGGGTTCACATTGGGATATATTTTTTTGATTTAAATAAATATATACCGTATAATAATGAACTACGAAAATATTAATGATGTAATTGTTGCTATTATAAATATGGAAAAAGATGGAATTAATATATCTGATGAATTAAATCCTGAAAAAATAATTTCTGATTTTGAAATTTTACAAGAACGTAAAAATGATGGTGGTTATGTACTATCATCCGAATACAGGTTCATAAAACAGATTCAAGCTGCGATGTTCCAGTCGCTAGCTACTATAGAAGATGATAAAGTGAAGGAATTCGTACCTCTCTCTGCCGCAGTAGCAAAAATTAGATCGGAGTTATCCCACGAATACGAAGCAAAAAAATATACAGCACTCGTACAAGACAATTAAGAAAAATTATGTCAGCGAGTATCTTCGTTACTGATGAAACGACCGAGCACGTGTAATATTTTATCAGAAATATTTATTTTATCAGGAATATTTTTATTTTATTTTATCAGAAATATTTTTTATCAGAAATATTTTATTTTTTCAGAAATATTTTATTTTTTCAGACTTTTTTTATTTTTTCAGAAATATTTTTTATTTTATCAGAAATATTGTATTTTTTCTGAAATATTTTATTTTATTTTTTCAGAAATATTTTTGTTATTTTTTCAAAAATATTCCAACATTTTTTAGTCAAATTTGTTATTTTTTCAACTATTTTAGTCGATTTTGTCAAAGAAAATTGATGAATTTTTCAATATCATTCGGGTCAAACCTCAAGCGGTTCTCTAATTGATTTATCATTAAATCGTTTTAAAAAATCCTCATTTTTTCGAAAATTACCAGAAAAATTTACAAAAATCGCATGAAAAATCTCATTGTTTGAGCTAATTTTACTGATTTTTGGTGATTTATCGATAAATCAATTAGAGAACCGCTTGAGGTTTGACCTGACGAAAAATTGTAATTTGATGAATTTTCCTTGACAAAATCGACTAAAATAGCTGAAAAAAATAACAAATTAGACTAAAAATGTTGGAATATTTCAGAAAAAATAAAATATTTCAGAAAAAATAAAATATTTCTGAAAAAGTATTTCAGAAAAAATAAAATAAAATATTAAGATCAAAGACCTATGATCAAAAATCATCACGATAAAAGTCCTCAAGATGAAGATCTACGATCTTACATGTAGATTCACAATCAATTCCTCCCCACGCAGGTCAATTAATCGTCCTACATGGTCGGTGAGTTTGAAATTGATTCGTGACAAATACTGATCATGTGTACGTAGATAAACAGGATTGGTTGGCTCTTGCACGATCAAACTCCCAGGAGATACTTGTGGTGTGAACGTATATAAAATATATCCTTGTTGAGCCTGATTTGACTTTCCGAGATCTATTTGATAGCTACCAACGATTACGTCACAAAAAAGATTGACTGCGAACGTTGATGTTATATTAACGATTCCTGGTGAAACATGTCTACCACGTCCTTGTGGTCGTTATTGTATCTGAGGATAGGCTCGGGTGGTATCATCTTTCTCCATGCCTCAACAATTTTAGGAAAGTTTTCGTTGATAAGATCATTGAGAGATTTTTTTAGTTCATCTACGTTATATCCGGAGAATTTATAATTCGGTAGATCAGCTTCTTTTATCGAATACGCGTTTAAAAAATGTTGCTTCTTGCCTCTCTTATCATCAATTACCGCCTGAATTAATCGTTGGTTAAGATATTCCATGTCAGATACAAGCTGATTTAATACCTCCACGCGACCAATTATTTCTCTGCATGAACTCGCTGCATCAAAGATACATTCTTGGAAATATTGCCGTAGTCGCTCTAGTTGTTGTTTATGATGTTGATTTATTTCTTTAAAATACTCAATAAGTTCATCTATGTCAATATCATAAACAGTAAGAAATCTGAACAACACCTCTTTTGGGAGTTCAGACATAAATCTCCAATTAATTTTCTTATCATCAAGGATCATAAAATTACTAACTGACGTTAAATCGTTTATATCAAGTAATTTTTGCTTGTATGATGGGGTAATTTCATGTTATGATTGCCTATCCGTGACATAATCAGACTTTTTCGGTTCTGGTGGTATCGGTGGTATCGGTGGTGGGATTTCAGGCCAACGTAGTACGGATGTTATCGTGCACTGATAAATATCAACGGCGTAATCAGGTGAATGTATTTCAATCGTTGCTGATAAAGTTGACTCATGAACGTTAATTGATATTTTTGCTTCTTTTCCTGTTATTGATTTTATTCTACGTTGAAATTCTTCATTGATTTCTTCAATCTCATAACTGCCAGTTGGTATTCCAACAACGACCCAATCAGGTGTTCCATCTGGTTTGTTTTTATTAGCAAATACAAGCGAATTGTTTGCTGGTGTTCCATTAAATGATTTCGATCTGATGTTTGGCCAGCTGTAATATACTCGTAATTGTGCTAACGCGATTTCATTTGTACGAATCGCAGTTGGAAAATTAACACTAAATTCAGGATTAGTCGAGCTTACCGAGATCATTGTTGTTTTTAGTGAAGCTGTGTTTGTCACGATCTGTTGAAGTAGCTCTACTGGTGTCATTATTAATACTCGTACCTTTAACAGCACTGTTATATATTTTAATCATTTCTGAAAACTCAAAATCAGAGATAATTCCATCGCTGAGGCTTGCTGATAACAACGAAGATAACTTGGAATATGCGACCGTCGCTGTGTGTAATTTTATTACGTAATCGGATAATTTTTCATTCATGCAGGTGCATATTTTTTTTTGCTCCGATATTAAAAACACCTGCAATTGTTGTTACTGCTGAAATACAGATTGTTACGGCTATTGGTGCCATCATTGTCATTGTTGACAATATAACGCATGTTCCAGCAACAACAGCGGATACTGAATAAACAATCACGTCGACGATAACCAGTCGTCGTCGATATTTTTTTACTTTTACCGTATATTGTTCGATGATATCTTTCAACGCTGCTTGCCATTCACGCGCTTGATTATATCTGTATTGAGATGCATCGTAGATTGAGGTAGTCATTATATTTTATGCAGTAACCAATTGAGGTGTTTCAGCTACAAATTCCAAACACCAGCGGTAAGATGTTGCGGTTAATTTCTTATCAGCTGCTTCCAGAATAAACATTTCTTCGGTTCCCTTGTTTAATATGATAGTTACAACTCCAGAAAACTTATCAGTTGAATGACGCCATGGATACGTTGTAAATATCTCGAATTCTGCTGCACTGAATACAGATAGCCTGTACACGCCAGTGACGGTTGCGGTATATTTAATAGTTTTATTCTGCGTTGACCATGTTGCGAATCCAGATGATACCGTATATACGATGTTGGTAATTTGCCCGGGAGTTATTCCAGGTGGAATTTTAATCAAATTAATTTTGTTAACGATCTCAGGAATCCCCGCCACGATGTCTTCGAGTGTTTTTTTAATCGTGTCGATGTTAGTTTTGATATCAGATAGTTTTGCGTCAACGGTGGGCGGAGTACCAAAAAATTCCTCTGCGGTTTCGTTAATTTTTCTAAAATTTCTACGGAGATTTGTGAACGCGTTTACGTGAACATCATACTCGGCCCGCAACGTGGATAATTTACGATCTACGGTGTTATAGTTGACGTCGGCGTATTTTTTCTTTGCTGCGTCTACGTCGGATGTTGGATCCCTCAACACTACTATCTTATTCCCGTTCATGCTGAGTTCTCCCGTCATTGTGTCACCGGTATTTTTCACGCGATTAGCAACGCTTCTTGCAATTTCACCTCTGATGGTTGTAAACGATATACTTGAGTCTCTGATTTTTCCGCTGTCAGTAAACACAGGGATGCTATCCGTGACCGCACCGAGTACTCGTCGATCTATGTCATTCCATTTGATGTTACTCGTTTTTAAAACACCATATCGGTCCTGAAAAACAACAACTTCATCTCGATCAACTCCAGCCAGGTTCATAATATCAGCGAGTTCATCTTTTGTTGCGTACTTTGACAAATCGATGTCATCGGATTTTTTTTTACTTTTCTTAAAAGTAGAAGAAGATCTTCCGTAAACATCAACCATTCTATAAAATCCTTGATCTGTTTAAAGCACCTTGCGCCCAACGATGCGGTTACTTGTATAATCATGCACAACTTTATGTGGCGGTTTGGATGATTTTGATATGGCGTTAATTACGTTAATTGCTTCACGGCCGCATATTGGCGGATCTGTCATTGTTTGTGTTGGTAGCGTTGAATACCGAACTCTTTTATGAAGTGGCTCGACATACCTGATAAATTCGACTGGTGGAGCTAACCCGTACGAATCAAAATAAACGATTCCACGTGGATCAATTGCGTATGATACCCAATCAGTACCGGGTCCTGAATTTGAGTCAAGATTAATAATACCCGTTTCGAGTTCATTCGGTTGTTTCGGTAATTGATCTCGCATAAAAACACCTCTAAAGGCAGATAATTTTAGTTGTTTAGCAACATTAAGCAAATCAAAATTTGATGCTGGAACGTCTAACGAAGTGATCCTGGAAGCCTCAGACCTCTTCCCCAACGAGATCCTGGCAATCTTAGGCCGCGTCCATTTTTTTTTTGTATCCCTTTCCTGTTGCTTTCTTTAGAGCCATTCCAGCAGCTGTTCAACAGCACCTAACACGGTTGCTTTTGCTACGGCTGGAGCAGCTGCAGCTATTAATGCCGGAATGGCCGCGAGAAGTGGAAAAATACCACCTGTTTTAACCATGTCCTTGATGGTGTTCGGAGAAAGATGAAATTGAACTCCGGTTTTTGATTCCAGCGCTTTATTGAGATGTTTAGTCTGATTATTTGTCAACGATAATTTGTTTGGACCGCCACTAGAAATCTGATCTCGCTTTAGTGATATTTTTGTTCCACATTTGTTGGCGTTTTTTGAATGAAGTTTCTTCACCTGACCGGGAGTCAGAGTGACATTAACGTGATTGTGTGACATTTTTTATATAAATATCTTTTTCTAAATAACACGATTAAAGATTTTCCACTGGTGCATCAACGACTCTCATTCGACCGCTACCACCTTCAAGTAACATTGCCATATCGCTGAGTATAACCGCGATAGCTCTATAATCAACACCACCACCTGGCGGGTTATTAACACGAGCTCGAAAGTGTATATCAACGACAGATTGTCTAGATAAATCAAGATGTTCCAGCGAAAAATAATAAATCGGATATAGATTTGTAAAATCTAACTGTGATATTTGCAAACCAGTATCCACATTTTGATCACGTCCCATGAATGACATCAAACGATGATATGCACGCGCTACGTGATTTGTGGTATAATTTAACAATATATCTTCAGCTGGTTCTTGATGTCCATTTATCCTCAACGAAACCTCGCTAACACCGAAATTGTCAAATATCATATATGAACGTTCCTGACTACCTATCCGATTAATATTTTGCAGCGCAATAAAAAATATGTCGCGGCGCAGACACGTCCTGTTGTGATGCTATATGCCATGTAAATAAACCCCGAATAGAACTTTGATCAGCATCTGTGGTTACTGTTAACCATGATAGCAATGATTTACCGCCTTGATCCATAAAATACAATAATTTTTGTTCTTCAGCAATAGATGGAATCATTACAGGCATCCACAGTGAAAGTTTCGTTATAATTACTTTACCATTAGCAACACCTTCAGCTCGCCAGATTGCATCATTATCATCACCTTTTATTGCGAGCACAACTGTGTGTTTAGCTCCAAAGATGACCTTTCTAACATTTCTGCAAAATCCGAAGATGTGAGATAATGAAATTGCACATGAAAACTCTCTATTGTCACCTTTCAACATCGCTCGGCGTGTTGCAAATCCCAAGTTGTAAGTTGCATTAACAGTTCCTATAATATCAAAAACATCAACTGGTCTAGCTGCATATTCAGGACCATCAGCAACTGGTTGTGGATCAGATGCAGTATTTCGTAGTGTCCGTATTTTAGTATATTGAACATGATCAGCTTGGTTAGTAATATCCTTAGTAAACATCATTGTTGGACCGGCTGATCTTGTGTAATCATCAGAATATCTCGCTAGACCAATTATTGTTATAGCAACATCGACATTATTCTGAATCGATTCGATATTTTTTCCATCAATCATGTATGTGGCGCTATCAAACAGTGCCATAATCCCATTGTTGACAAAACCAACACGCAAATTAGCATCATATGCCGTATCAGCTGCAACATTCGTTAAAAGTTTACCCTCTACCCCAATAAACGCCTCATCGGGCAAGAAATATCTACTTCTTGTATCCTGAACCTGTAATTCTATTCTTCCCCGCTGATTTGGTTGTCTTGCGTCATAGGAATAAAATTGATAATCACGTACTGATTCATCTTTAAAAGTCGGTACGTCCATGTCAAATGATGGATCGGATACGCGTTTAAACATTTATTATATAACTTTGATTTAAATCATCATCGCGCTGACTTTGTCAAGCGAGTACGAAGTCCACTCCCTGCTATCAAATTTGCAGTAATATTTCTTTGTACTTCATCAGATTCTTGATCCACCAACGCTGCTAGTTTTTATTTGCGGCTTGATTTATTATTTTACTGACCTCCGCAGGCATAATTTCAGTACTTGGTAATTTTACTGGTTGTCGTTTTCGTCGTATTAATCGTGCTAGTCTATCTTTGATCACCGAGAACGCCTTACCAGCAAAATTGATAATTGCACCAGGAGCTTTTTCACGAACAACATCGATAGCTTTCAGCGATAATTGTTTTGCAACAGGTGCTATTTTTGGAGCTAATCTTCTAAATAACCCTTGAATAACATCACCAAGTCCATCTCCGTAAATTGCTCCCTAGACTGGTAGTCGTGAGTTCACTACTCTGACCGGTACAGGTCTACGATAATTATTACGTATGATCATCTTATCTTATTTATCATTTATCTAATCGCGGTGACTAATCATCAACGAGCTCATCAATAAGTTCCCGGTAAACACCAATATCCATGATGCCGCCGAGAAATAATCGTTGGCAAATATCAGCTGCTTCATTAATTATTTCTGGTGAATTATTTCCGGCACGTTTTACTCCTATGAGAACTTCTAACCGTGACACGTCATTGAGGATATTATTAGGACAGGTTTTAAAACCACTTCCCACTGTATTCAGTGAAGAAAGACCACTTCCAGTAGCGTCAAAAGAATCATCGCCAGGATCTCTTTCTTTACCCAGTGAACGTAATTTCTCCCGTTCTTTAGTTTCTGCAGCTCTAAATATTTCTTCTCTTTGTTTCCATTCTTCTTCTGCTTTTCGCTTCATTTCTTTTGCCATCTCCTTCCTTTTCTCTTTGGATGGTTTCAACATCATCTCTTTCTGCGGTGAAGAAGATTGTTGTTGTTCTATTTGTTGCAGTGGTGGAGGAAGTTGATATGAAGGCTCTTGATGGGAGAGTTGTTGTTGTTCTAGTTGTTTTATTTTCTCTCTATAAAGTACTTTTACTCCTTTATCAAGATTTTTGTATTCTGGACCTCTAGCTTGCTTTTTGTTGTAATATATATACGATATACCCATCTAATAAAATTTTCATTGTCTGTTTTTTCATAACTGGGTTTTAAAATATCAGATTTATTAAATATACCAAATAATATTATTTTGGGTAAATCATTTTCTTCAGTATTTCTAATATCTTCGATAAACACCTCTCTAAATTGTTTAATCAATTCTACGTTTTCTTTTACTGGTTTGATTTTAGGTGCAAGTTTTTTTTTCACGTCGGCGACTTCAGTACGAAGTTTTCCAATACCTTCAAGTATTTCTTCATCGACCGGGTGAAGGCTGAGCCGCAGATATATCAGTTGGAAGATCTCGTAAAATCTTCTTTGTCTGTTTAGTTCTTCTTGCTATTTTTTCAGTTTGTTCTGCGGATTGTTTTAATACTGGGAAAATACCCCTTTTTCCTCTCCTCCTCGTCCTCCTTAATATCTCCACATATAGTTTTTTTCAGCAGCCGCTGAAGCTTTTTCAGTAGCTGTAGTGACGGGTTTAAATAGTTTTTTAGTGTCTTCCTCGTACTCAACTTGTGATTGTTTCTGCGCTCGTAAGTTTTCTCTAAATGAGTCTCTAACGGGAAGAAATTTCTTAATTGCTTCTAATCGTTCTCGTGCTTTTCTTGCAGTATGAGATTCTGGATGTACCATTTTATTATAACAATAATATTTTTAATTAATAGCAGCAGGGAAGGCGCGACTTCGCGTTGACGTAATCGCGTAAACAACGTGCATAATAAACTAGAAAAAAATCACCAAAGACAATAAAGTAATATTAATTAGAAATTCCATAGAGACTCTCTCAGTAAAGTGTCGACGCTTTTTTAAATCTGTCGACACTTTTCTTTTTTTCGATCATTTGTAGGAAGGATTATTTTCGACATTTCGACGCTCCTACAAAAAGGTGGGTTCACCCTCCCTGCTGCTTTTCTTTATGTATGCTTCTATTTCAGATAACGTTTTCATTGAAACGGTGTTTTTGAAATCAGTTCTTTATTAACTGCATAACTCGAAAATGGTTTATTTTCAGGTACGTATATATATATATATATATATATATATATATATATATATATATATATATATATATATATATATATATATATATATATATATATATATATATATATATATATATTTACAGTATTTTGGCAAATAGGATAGCAATTTCTTGTGGATGATGTGTTAGTTCGCCAAATTTTAGTTGAAGTTGCCTTTAATGCCACTACCCCCAGTATGTTGGTTAACATATAAAATCAATCAAAGCCTAATATCGATGTCTGCTGCTTTGTCTAAATTACTTTTTGTATGCACTAATAGCTTGCTTTTAAATTTTCCAAATTTTTTTCTTTGCATTATCGTTTTGCTTTTAAAACCTAACATAGCTAAGCTCAGAAGCGTGCCATTTGTCATCCTAGTCATTCTTAAGACTCTAGCCCTTTTGTGGCCTTTGTAGACGTCAGGTAAAGGTTTTTATATGGATTATGATAAATCCTTATGGATAGTGTCTAATGCAACCTCTATTAAACCAGGAACAAAGTTACTATTTGCTGAACGAGTTTCAGTTGATATTTTGTTGTAGCCAATAAGGAATATTCAAGTGAAAACGAGTAATGGACAGTCAAAAGTTGCAAGCCTTTAGTCAGGTTTTTACGCGATAGCAACATGATTATTTCGTGGCTAAGTTTATAGGGAGTCATTGCTCATTCGCAAT
Source organism: Sinohyriopsis cumingii (assembly GCA_028554795.2). Classification (NCBI taxonomy): domain Eukaryota; kingdom Metazoa; phylum Mollusca; class Bivalvia; order Unionida; family Unionidae; genus Sinohyriopsis; species Sinohyriopsis cumingii. The sequence continues at coordinate 15,066,718 of CM068824.1, forward strand.
ATATTTTCTCTGGCGTGGTAATACAAAGATTATTGACACTTAGGCAAATAAGTTGTTGTTATTATGGGATTTAACACAATATCTCAGCGCAAGATAGGCTATATATAGCGGTCAGTATAGCTTGGTAGAGGAGGAACCCGGAAAACTCTGGTAAAAGCCACCGATCCTCCGGAAGTTATTGGCAACTTTCTCACATACCTACATTAGCCAAGCAAGAGACGAGAACCCACGCGGACAGGGGTCAGATGGCAGTAATCAGTAAAGGCGTGCGCTTTAGACCACTCGGCCATCCGGGGCCCCCAATAAAATAAAAAGCATATGTAGTGAAAAGGTTAAAAAAAAAATACAATAAGCAACAGAACGTGGACTAGAATTATAAATTTTTCACTCCAAAAGAAACCAGAGAATGTTTGCATGTGTCTTTGCTAAACGTTCATAGATGTTTATATTAAACTCATCCCAGAGGAATATACTTGACTCCAGTTCAAACGCGCAAGAATATAAACAGATCATTAGTATGGTTTAATATATTAGGTTACCTGTCGAACATATTTCCAGCAACTCAATTTAAAATCGGCGTAAAGGTTAAAATTAAAAAATTACCAAAAAAAATCCTGAAAAGAAGTATGTTTCTAAATTTGCCCTGGAAATATTTAAAATATGATAGGTAATTTTCGGTCATTAAATTGTTTCCCAATTGAAAGAGTTTAAAGTAGAGGATACAGGGGGCTTCTTTTGGGAACAATAGTCATCTCTATATGATAAACAAGATGACATATACAAAGTTGAAAAAGAGTTAAGAAACAAAATACATTGACTGGTGAAAAGTATATACCCATGACATACGATAAATTGTTTAACAGTTGTGAACCAGCTGAAAATAATACCTATTGAGTAACAGATAATGCCTTCAATGGAGAAAAATACGGAAAAGTACATAAACAATAGTATTAAGGAGTGTGAACTCTTTCACTTGTTTTTTTCTTAATTCAAGGTAGAGTTTCGAGAAAATCTCAAATGTGGAAAACAGTGCCTTAGAGTCGATATCCGAGTTCTAAAAGACCGGTGTCCATGATTTGTGAGTTAGTGAAGAAAATGCTGCTGTAAAGGGGAAAATTGATAAAGATGCTCGGTACACTTTTAAAAAATATTTATATCATCACCGCATTAATTCTTCAGCTGTTTTTAGTATATTTAAGAATCGTTTGAAGTTCAGAATGGTTTGTACAAGATTTGGCCCGCATTTGTGGACGGCTGATCAAACACAAATTATGGTTATATCGCCAAGTATTTACTCACCATATATAAAAGCTGTGACCAGAGACACTTAACTCATAGGACAGTATTGTTCTTCGCGTATATTTACGTAGATATCTTTCTGGCACTAGTTGTGAGATTAGCAACTTTGTAGATAAATTAAATCACGTTGCCAAAGACCCCATTAGAAATCAACTTGAATTCGAAACTGAAGAAAAGTATTTAATTTTATTGTTCATAATACTAAGTAATAATTTGTTTGTTGAAGCTGAAGAAGACAAACTGTTTAATTATTATATCTGAGTACCGTGTGTTGATGTTTATTGGATGTTCTTATGTGTTACCGTTAGTAAAAGATTTTGTCAATCAGACTAGTATATAGACACATCTAGGGTTATCTAGAGAATGATCAGTATATATGCTTTTATATATAAGAATTAATCGAAACATTCTTTTTGTTTTAGCAACAGGGTAGGATAAAAATAGAAAGCAATATCAAAATAGGTTTATTTTGTGTACAATCAAATGGCTGCATCATTAATTCTGATTGGAGGAATAGCATTTGGAGGAAGCGGATATATGTTCAAATGTTCAAATTATGAGACCCAGATGAAATTTATAAAGAAAGAAAAATGACATGACAAATTTAGAAGAATTACCAAATAAAACTGCAGGGTTCAGTAAAACAGATCAAGAACATATATTATTTGACTCAGATTCAGCGAACAAGGTTTGGCGACTCAGGACTTTCAAGACCTGGATGATGTTTCTTTTTACCACGTGTACATGTATTTATTCTGATATTTCTTTAGACAAATTTGGTAATAGTGTCTTATTAGTGATGATGGGGCTTATAGACAAAATTTGATTATTATAGTTCGCACAGTTTTATGCGGGCACAACTCAGACATTTGATATGCGTGCATTAGTAATATCCGTTTGCTAGTGAAACATGTTTTTGTCGCAGTTATCAAACATAAAGGCGTATTGTTTCTATTTAAAAATTGATGACCAAGAGAGCGTTTGAGTGTCATGGCGGCGATTAAAGGTCAGCATGGATCCTGTTGAGTTTCACTTACAACCTTTTCTAATTGGAGTCGAAAATGCCATTGCAAATATTATCATTTACCTCACATAAACTATCTTTAAGGAATTTACTTAGATCTGTTGCTTTGCAAATGTAGTACAACCTATGCCAAATAGGATGTCTATCATATTGATTGGCAATGGTTTTTAGAATGATCGATGGTAATCATTCTGACTGGCACCATTCGTGTCATTACTGCATTCTTAACGTCATTTGATGGAATTAAAATCTCTATTATTTAATGACAGATTTAAATTCTAGCCAGTTCTTAAAATTTGCTGTGCTTATCAAATATTGCCGTCTTTTCCTAAATGTGTTAATCATGTTAGAGATGGGGTCAGATGTTTTACTTTTAATTCAATGATTTTTCTTTTTCATTCTTTCCTTTCTTTTATCTTTCGTTAACTCTGCAGTGAAGCAGTCTGGCCCCACTTGAATATCATTAGAGTTAAGGTAATTCACGCATTTGATTGCTCCGTTTCTTAAGTCAACAGACCATTATGTATATCCAGATGTTTTCTTCTGTTCGTGAAATCCAGGCATCATTAAGTCAGCCTTTTCAACCAATCTGTGTTGCTGGATTCTAAATTTAATTTTAAGTCCGCACTTGGTTTCTTTCGCTGAAGTAAAACCGCGTTTTAGATTACGTTAAAATAACTGACATCTGTAACTAAACATGAGTCTTCAATCCACCTATCTCACTGGCCAAAATTTAAGTCTCACTTCCATTGATTAATCAAATATAATAAGCCTGGACACGAAGTGAGGGGCTCGTGTTGGCGAAATTTGGGACTAATTAGACTAAATTTAAGTCTGACTTCCGTTGATTAATCAAACGTATTAAGCCTGGATTAGAAGTGAGGGGCTCGTGTTGGTGAAATCTGGGACTCATTAGATTAAATTTAAGTCTGACTTCCGTTGATTAATCAAATGTATTAAGGCTGGACTAGAAGTGAGGGCTAGTGTTGGTGAAATCTGGGACTCATTAGATTAAATTTAAGTCTGACTTAAGATCAGCCAATTCAATATTTAATGTCTAAGCTTATATTGTTGAAATAAAAGTTTTCTTCACAAATGAACAGTTCCGAATATCTCCGGGCTTAAATTTTGCTAAGATCTTTGATAGTATGAATTCATCCTTCAAAGATATGTTAATCATGTTGGGGACTTGCATCAATATTTTTTTTGTATATGTTTAATGTCTAAGCTTATAAGCTTATATATATATAAGTCTTCGAGTGTTTTTTTAATCGTGTCGATGTTAGTTTTGATATCAGATAATTTTGCGCCATCAGTGGGCGGAGTACCAAAAAATTCCTCTGCGGTTTCGTTAATTTTTCTAAAATTTCTACGGAGATTTGTGAACGCGTTTACGTGAACATCATACTCGGCCCGGAACGTGGATAATTTACCATCTACGGTGTTATAGTTGACGTCGACGTCGACGTATTTTTTCGTTGCTGCGTCTACGTCGGATGTTGGATCCCTCAACACTACTATCTTATTTCCGTTCATGCTGAGTTCTCCCGTCATTGTGTCACCGGTATTTTTCACGCGATTAGCAACGCTTCTTGCAATTTCACCTCTGATGGTTGTAACCGATATACTTGAGTCTCTGATTTTTCCGCTGTCAGTAAACACAGGGATGCTATCCGTGACCGCACCGAGTACTCGTCGAACTATGTCATTCCATTTGATGTTACTCGTTTTTAAAACACCATATCGGTCCTGAAAAACAACAACTTCATCTCGATCAACTCCAGCCAGATTCATAATATTAGCGAGTTCATCTTTAGTTGCGTACTTTGACAAATCGATGTCATCGGATTTTTTTTTTACTTTTCTTGAATGTAGAATAAGATCTTCCGTAATATCAACCATTATATAAAATCCTTGATCTGTTTAAAACACCTTGCCCGCAACGAAGCGGTTACTTGTGTAATCATGCACAACTTTATGTGGCGGTTTGGATGATTTTGATATGGCGTTAATTACATTAATTGCTTCACGGCCGCATATTGGCGGATCTGTCATTGTTTGTGTTGGTAGCGTTGAATACCAAACTTTTGTATGAAGTGGCTCGACATACTTGATAAATTCGACTGGTGGAGCTAACCCGTACGAATCAAAATAAACGATTCCACGTGGATCAATTGCGTATGATACCCAATCAGTACCGGGTCCTGAATTTGAGTCAAGATTAATAATACCCGTTTCGAGTTCATTCGGTTGTTTCGGTAATTGATCTCGCATAAAAACACCTCTAAAGGCAGATAATTTTAGTTGTTTAGCAACATTAAGCAAATCAAAATTTGATGCTGGAACGTCTAACGAAGTGATCCTGGAAGCCTCAGACCTCTTCCCCAACGAGATCCTGGCAATCTTAGGCCGCGTCCATTTTTTTTTTTTTTTTTTGTATCCCTTTCCTGTTGCTTTCTTTAGAGCCATTCCAGCAGCTGTTCAACAGCACCTAACGCGGTTGCTTTTGCTACGGCTGGAGCAGCAGCAGCTATTAATGCCGGAATGGCCCCGAGAAGTGGAAAAATACCACCTGTTTTAACCATGTCCTTGATGGTGTTCGGAGAAAGATGAAATTGAACTCCGGTTTTTGATTCCAGCGCTTTATTGAGATGTTTAGTCTGATTATTTGTCAACGATAATTTGTTTGGACCGCCACTAGAAATCTGATCTCGCTTTAGTGATATTTTTGTTCCACATTTGTTGGCGTTTTTTGAATGAAGTTTCTTCACCTGACCGGGAGTCAGAGTGACATTAACGTGATTGTATGAAATTTGTTATATAAATATCTTTTTCTAAATAACACGATTAAAGATTTTCCACTGGTGCATCAACGACTCTCATTCGACCGCTACCACCTTCAAGTAACATTACCTTATCGCTGAGTATAACCGCGATAGCTCTATAATCAACACCACCACCTGGCGGGTTATTAACACGAGCTCGAAAGTGTATATCAACGACAGATTGTCTAGATAAATCAAGATGTTCCAGCGAAAAATAATAAATCGGATATAGATTTGTAAAATCTAACTGTGATATTTGCAAACCAGTATCCACATTTTGATCACGTCCCATGAATGACATCAAACGATGATATGCACGCGCTACGTGATTTGTGGTATAATTTAACAATATATCTTCAGCTGGTTCTTGATGTCCATTTATCCTCAACGAAACCTCGCTAACACCGAAATTGTCAAATATCATATATGAACGTTCCTGACTACCTATCCGATTAATATTTTGCAGCGCAATAAAAAATATGTCGCGGCGCAGACACATCCTGTTGTGATGCTATATGCCATGTAAATAAACCCCGAATAGAACTTTGATCAGCATCTGTGGTTACTGTTAACCATGATAGCAATGATTTACCGCCTTGATCCATAAAATACAATAATTTTTGTTCTTCAGCAATAGATGGAATCATTACAGGCATCCACAGTGAAAGTTTCGTTATAATTACTTTACCATTAGCAACACCTTCAGCTCGCCAGATTGCATCATTATCATCACCTTTTTTTGCGAGCACAACTGTGTGTTTAGCTCCAAAGATGACCTTTCTAACATTTCTGCAAAATCCGAAGATGTGAGATAATGAAATTGCACATGAAAACTCTCTATTATCACCTTTCAACATCGCTCGGCGTGTTGCAAATCCCAAGTTGTAAGTTGCATTAACAGTTCCTATAATATCAAAAACATCAACTGGTCTAGCTGCATATTCAGGACCATCAGCAACTGGTTGTGGATCAGATGCAGTATTTCGTAGTGTCCGTATTTTAGCATATTGAACATGATCAGCTTGGTTAGTAATATCCTTAGTAAACATCATTGTTGGACCGGCTGATCTTGTGTAATCATCAGAATATCTCGCTAGACCAATTATTGTTATAGCAACATCGACATTATTCTGAATCGATTCGATATTTTTTCCATCAATCATATATGTGGCGCTATCAAACAGTGCCATAATCCCATTGTTGACAAAACCAACACGCAAATTAGCATCATATGCCGTATCAGCTGCAACATTCGTTAAAAGTTTACCCTCTACCTCAATAAACGCCTCATCGGGCAAGAAATATCTACTTGTATCCTGAACCTGTAATTCTATTCTTCCCCGCTGATTTGGTTGTCTTGCGTCATAGGAATAAAATTGATAATCACGTACTGATTCATCTTTAAAAGTCGGTACGTCCATGTCAAATGATGGATCGGATACGCGTTTAAACATTTATTATATAACTTTGATTTAAATCATCGTCGCGCTGACTTTGTCAAGCGAGTACGAAGTCCACTCCCTGCTATCAAATTTGCAGTAATATTTCTTTGTACTTCATCAGATTCTTGATCCACCAATGCTGCTAGTTTTTATTTACGGCTTGATTTATTATTTTACTGACCTCCGCAGGCATAATTTCAGTACTTGGTAATTTTACTGGTTGTCGTTTTCGTCGTATTAATCGTGCTAGTCTATCTTTGATCACTGAGAACGCCTTACCAGCAAAATTGATAATTGCACCAGGAGCTTTTTCACGAACAACATCGATAGCTTTCAACGATAATTGTTTTGCAACAGGTGCTATTTTTGGAGCTAATCTTCTAAATAACCCTTGAATAACATCACCAAGTCCATCTCCGTAAATTGCTCCCTAGACTGGTAGTCGTGAGTTCACTACTCTGACCGGTACAGGTCTACGATAATTATTATGTATGATCATCTTATCTTATTTATCATTTATCTAATCGCGGTGACTAATCATCAACGAGCTCATCAAAAGGTTCCCGGTAAACACCAATATCCATGATGCCGCCGAGAAATAATCGTTGGCAAATATCAGCTGCTTCATTAATTATTTCTGGTGAATTATTTCCGGCACGTTTTACTCCTATGAGAACTTCTAACCGTGACACGTCATTGAGGATATTATCAGGACAGGTTTTAAAACCACTTCCCACTGTATTCAGGGAAGAAAGACCACTTCCAGTAGCATCAAAAGAATCATCGCCAGGATCTCTTTCTTTACCCAGTGAACGTAATTTCTCCCGTTCTTTAGTTTCTACATCTCTAAATATTTCTTCTCTTTGTTTCCATTCTTCTTCTGCTTTTCGCTTCGTTTCTTTTGTCATCTGCTTCCTTTTCTCTTTGGATGGTTTCAACATCATCTCTTTCTGCGGTGAAGAAGATTGTTGTTGTTCTATTTGTTGCAGTGGTGGAGGAAGTTGATATGAAGGCTCTTGATGGGAGAGTTGTTGTTGTTCTAGTTGTTTTATTTTCTCTCTATAAAGTACTTTTACTCCTTTATCAAGATTTTTGTATTCTGGACCTCTAGCTTGCATTTTGTTGTAATATTTACGATATACCCATCTAATAAAATTTTCATTGTCTGTTTTTTCATAACCGGGTTTTAAAATATCAGGTTTATTAAATATACCAAATAATATTATTTTGGGTAAATCATTTTCTTCAGTATTTCTAATATCTTCGATAAACACCTCTCTAAATTTTTTAATCAATTCTACGTTTTCTTTTACTGGTTTGGGTTTAGGTGCAAGTTTTTTTTTCACGTCGGCGACTTCAGTACGAAGTTTTCCAATACCTTCAAGTATTTCTTCATCGACGGGGTGAAGGCTGAGCCGCAGATATATCAGTTGGAAGATCTCGTAAAATCTTCTTTGTCTGTTTAGTTCTTCTTGCTATTTTTTCAGTTTGTTCTGCGGATTGTTTTGATACTGGGAAAATACCCTTTTTCCTCTCCTCCTCGTCCTCCTTAATATCTCCACATATAGTTTTTTCAGCAGCCGCTGAAGCTTTTTCAGTAGCTGTAGTGACGGGTTAAATAGTTTTTTAGTGTCTTCCTCGTACTCAACTTGTGATTGTTTCTGCGCTCGTAAGTTTTCTCTAAATGAGTCTCTAACAGGAAGAAATTTCTTAATTGCTTCTAATCGTTCTCGTGCTTTTCTTGCAGTATGAGATTCTGGATGTACCATTTTATTATAACAATAATTTTTTTAATTAATAGCAGCAAGGAAGGCGCGACCTCGCGCTGACGTAATCGCGTAAACAACGTGCATAATAAACTAGAAAAAAATCACCAAAGACAATAAAGTAATATTAATTAGAAGTTCCATAGAGACTCTCTCAGTAAAGTGTCGACGCTTTTTTAAATCTGTCGACACTTTTCTTTTTTTCGATCATTTGTAGGAAGGATTATTTTCGACATTTCGACGCTCCTACAAAAAGGTGGGTTCGCCCTCCCTGCTGCTTTTCTTTATGTATGCTTCTATTTCAGATAACGTTTTCATTGAAACGGTGTTTTTGAAATCAGTTCTTTATTAACTGCATAGCTCGAAAATGGTTTATTTTCAGGTACGTATATATATATATATATATATATATATATATATATATATATATATATATATATATATATATATATATATATATATATATATATATATATATTTACAGTATTTTGGCAAATAGGATAGCAATTTCTTGTGGATGATGTGTTATTTCGCCAAATTTTAGTTGAAGTTGCCTTTAATGCCACTACCCCTAATATGGTGCTTAACATATAATATCAATCAAAGCCTAATATCGATGTCTGCTGCTTTGTCTAAATTACTTTTTGTATGCACTAATAGCTTGCTTTTAAATTTTCCTAATTTTTTTCTTTGCATTATCGTTTTGCTTTTAAAACCTAACATAGCTAAGCTCAGAAGCGTGCCATTTGTCATTCTAGTCATTCTTAAGAATCTAGCCCTTTTGTGGTCTTTGTAGACGTCAGGTAAAGGTTTTTATATGGATTATGATAACTCCTTATGGATAGTGTCTAATGCAACCTCTATTAAACCAGGAACAAAGTTACTATTTGCTGAACGAGTTTCAGTTGATATTTTATTGCAGCCAATAAGGAATATTCAAGTGAAAACGAGTAATGGACAGTCAAAAGTTGCAAGCCTTTAGTCAGGTTTTTACGCGATAGCAACATGATTATTTCGTGGCTAAGTTTATAGGGAGTCATTGCTCATTCACAATGTATTTTCTCTGGCGTGGTAATACAAAAATTACTGACACTTAGGCAAATAAGTTGTTGTTGTTATTATGGGATTTAACACAATATCTCAGCGCAAGATAGGCTATATATAGCGGTCAGTATAGCTTGATAGAGGAGGAACCCGGAAAACTTAGGTAAAAGCCACCGATCCTCCGGAAGTTATTGGCAGCTTTCTCACATACCTACATTAGCCAAGCAAGAGACGAGAACCCACGCGGACAGGGGTCAGATGGCAGTAATCAGTAAAGGCGTGCGCTTTAGACCACTCGGCCATCCGGGGCCCCCAATAAAACAAAAAGCATATGTAGTGGAAAGGTTAAAAAAAATAATACAATAAGCAACAGAACGTGGACTAAAATGTATAAATTTTTCACTCCAAAAGAAACCAGAGAATGTTTGCATGTGTCTTTGCTAAACATTCATAGATGTTTATATTAAACTCATCCCAGAGGAATATACTTGACTCCAGTTCAAGCGCGCAAGAATATAAACAGATCATTAGTATGGTTTAATATATTAGGTTACGTGGCGAACATATTTCCAGCAACTCAATTTAAAATCGGCGAAAAGGTTAAAATTAAAAAATTACAAAAAAATCCTGAAAAGAAGTACGTTTCTAAATTTGCCCTGGAAATATTTAAAATATGACAGGTAATTTTCGGTCATTAAATTGTTTCCCAATTGAAAGAGTTTAAAATAGAGGATACAGGGGGCATCTTTTAGGAACAATAGTCATCTCTATATGATAAACAAGATGACATATACAAAGTTGAAAAAGAGTTAAGAAACAAAATACATTGACTGGTGAAAAGTATATACCCATGACATGGAAAGGATAGGATAAATTGTTTAACAGTTGTGAACCAGCTGAAAATAATGCCTATTAAGTAACAGATAATGCCTTCAATGGAGAAAAATACGGAAAAGTACATAAACAATAGTATTAAGGAGTGTGAACTCTTTCAATTGTTTTTTTTTTCTAAATTCAAGGTAGAGTTTCGAGAAAATCTCAAATGTGGAAAACAGTGCCTTAGAGTCGATATCCGAGTTCTAAAAGACCGGTGTCCATGATTTGTGAGTGAATGAAGTAAAGGATGTTGTAAAGGGGAAAATCGATAAAGATGCTCGGTACACAGTAAAACATATTTCTATCATCACCGCATTAATTCTTCAGCTGTTTTTAATATATTTAAGAATCGTTTGAAGTTCAAAATGGTTTGTACAAGATTTGGCCTGCATTTGTGGACGGTTGATCAAACACAGATTATGGTTATATCGCCAAGTATTTACTCACCATATATTTACGTAGATATCTTTTTGGCACTAGTTGTGAGATTAGCAACTTTGTAGATAAATTAAATCACGTTGCCAAAGACCCCATTAGAAATCAATTTGAATTCGAAACTGAAGAAAAGTATTTAATTTTATTGTTCATAATACTAAGTAATAATTTTTTGTTGAAGCTGAAGAGGACAAACTGTTTAATTATTATATCTGAGTACCATGTGTTGGTGGTTATTGGATGTTCTTATGTGTTACCGTTAGTAAAAGATTTTGTCAATCAGACTAGTATACAGACACATCTAGGGTTATCTAGAGAATGATCAGTATATATGCTTTTATATATAAAAATTAATCGAAACATTCTTTTTGTTTTAGCAACAGGGTAGGATAAAAATAGAAAGCAATATCAAAATAGGTTTATTTTGTGTACAATCAAATGGCTGCATCAGTAATTCTGATTGGAGGAATAGCATTTGGAGGAAGCAGATATATGTTCAAATGTTCAAATTATGAGACCCAGATGGAATTTATAAAGAAAGAAAAATGACATGACAAATTTAGAAGAATTACCAAATAAAACTGCAGGGTTCAGTAAAACAAATCAAGAACATATATTATTTGACACAGAGAACAAGGTTTGGCGACTTTCAAGACCTGGATGATATTTCTTTTTACCACGTGTACATGTATTTATTCTGATATTTCTTTAGAAAAATTTGGTAATAGTGTCTTATTAGTGATGATGGGGCTTATAGATAAAACTTGATTATTATAGTTCGCACAGTTTTATGCGGGCACAACTCAGACATTTGATATGCGTGCATTAGTAATATCCGTTTGCTAGTGAAACATGTTTTTGTCGCAGTTATCAAACATAAAGGCGTATTGTTTCTATTTAAAAATTGATGACCAAGAGAGCGTTTGAGTGTCATGGCGGCGATTAAAGGTCAGCATGGATCCTGTTGAGTTTCACTTACAACCTTTTCTAATTGGAGTCGAAAATGCCATTGCAAATATTATCATTTACCTCACATAAACTATCTTTAGGGAATTTACTTAGATCTGTTGCTTTGCAAATGTAGCACAACCTATGCCAAATAGGATGTCTATCATATTGATTGGCAATGGTTTTTAGAATGATCGATGGTAATCATTCTGACTGGCACCATTCGTGTCATTACTGCATTCTTAACGTCATTTGATGGAATTAAAATCTCTATTATTTAATGACAGATTTAAATTCTAGCCAGTTCTTAAAATTTGCTGTGCTTATCAAATATTGCCTTCTTTTCCTAAATGTGTTAATCATGTTAGAGATGGGGTCAGATGTTTTACTTTTAATTCAATGATTTTTCTTTTTCATTCTTTCCTTTCTTTTATCTTGCGTTAACTCTGCAGTGAATATCATTAGAGTTAAGGTAATTCACGCATTTGATTGCTCCGTTTTTTAAGTCAACAGACCATTATGTATATCCAGATGTTTTCTTCTGTTCGTGAAACCCAGGCATCATTAAGTCAGCCTTTTCAACCAGTCTGTGTTGCTGAATTCTAAATTTAATTTTAAGTCCGCACTTGGTTTCTTTCGCTGAAGTAAAACCTCGTTTTAGATTACGTTAAAATAACTGACATCTGTAACTAAACATGAGTCTTCAATCCACCTATCTCACTGGCCAAAATTTAAGTCTCACTTCCATTGGTTAATCAAATATAATAAGCCTGGACTAGAAGTGAAGACTCGTGTTGGTGAAATTCGGGATTAATTAGATTAAATTTAAGTTTGACTTCCGTTGATTAATCAAATGTATTAAGCCTGGACTAGAAGTGAGAGCTCGTGTTGGTGAAATTCGGGATTAATTAGGTTAAATTTAAGTTTGACTTCCGTTGATTAATCAGATGTATTAAGGCTGGACTAGAAATGAGGGCCAGTGTTGGTGAAATTTGGGACTCATTAGATTAAATTTAAGTCTGACTTCCGTTGATTAATCAAATGTATCAAGCCTGGACTAGAAGTGAGGGCTCGTGTTGGTGAAATTTGGGACTAATTAGATTAAATTTAAGTCTGACTTAAGATCAGCCAATTCAATATTTAATGTCTAAGCTTATATTGTTGAAATAAAAGTTTTCTTCACAAATAAACAGTTCCGAATATCTCCGGGCTTAAATTTTGCTAAGATCTTTGATAGTATGAATTCATCCTTCAAAGATATGTTAATCATGTTGGGGACTTGCATCAATATTTTTTTGTATATGTTCAATGTCTAAGCTTATATATATATATATATATATATATATATATATATATATATATATATATATATATATATATATATATATATATATATATATATATATATATATATATATATATATATATATATATATATATATATATATATATTATAAAATTCCCAAAGTTAAACGGTAAATAACGCTTGTTTCATATGTCGTAGTTAAAGACATCTTGACGATAATTCCTAGTGGTGACAACACAAAGATAAATGTTAATAATCTATGCCACAATTTCACTTACATGTTTCAAAAACTCCAAAGATTTACGCCACTTGTTTTTATGGTCTTCAAGAAGTCTTAAACATTATTACAATTTCAGCAATATAAGTCGCTATGCTAAGTTCAGACTTATATTGCACAGTTTTAAGTCAGACTTAAAATTTCGAGTTAATCAGATCGCCGTATTATGGACTCAAAATGAAGTTAAAGCTTAAAGTCCCAATGCCGCCGTTGAGTGCAAAAAATCATATATGCCAAATCATCTGATTAATACTGAATATTGATATGTGGTGTTCGGGGTGATCTGGGAGGAGTAGTACCTCTGGGAGGGGTAGTACCTCTGGTGGATGGGCACGTCGTGCTCCTTCGCGAGTAGCTTGTACATCTTTGGTCCTCACCAGGCGCTCAGACCTCACCTGTGGCTCCAAGTAGCTGTAGCTTGCGCAGCGGCCACACCACGGGCAACGGCTTCGACTGGCCGGCTAAACCAGGTAGAGGGTAGCCGACGGGCCTCAAAAACCCTCGGTGGCTTAGGAGCTTGCCTATCCTTGCATGCAAAGCCAGTTTCGGCAGACTGGGCGGAAGAGATCAACTGAGTGATCCAACGGCCACGAAGGCGAATCTGCAAACATTTTGTTGAGAGTGCAGGTTATGACAAGGCACGAAAGACGTCATAGCCATCCAATGCAGCCGAAGTAGTCCCCAGCCGTGACGAATCTTCGTACCACTGAGTTCTAACTACCAAGGCCGAGAGAATGAGGCTGTCTCTGTGCAAAGGCTGTTTCACTTTAATCTCCTTCATGCAAAGGTTATGTTGTGCACCTATCATTCATCCTCATCATCACACTCATTGTTCCTCACCTGCACCTACCAAAGTCCTACGGCGATGGGCGACTGGCGACGCAACAGGTGGAGATGACCACTGGGAGTTGTAGTCAGAGACCTGCACGTAGGCGGCCCTTGGACAAGTGGTCGTTTTGCTCTGCACCCAGGGCAGCAGAACAGTTCGGCAGCATCCAGGGGCGACTGAGCAGACCTTTTCAAGACGGCGCTGCTCACCCTGAATAGGGAGAGGCCTAGAAAAGATGGCCTAAAAAAAGCTTGCCCTAAAATATCTGGCCAGCATGCCGCGGCTGGCAAGATCATCCATATCCGCGGTCGAAATAATCAAAGAAAAAAACTTATTATTGGAGCATGGAACATCCGTACTCTCATGGACAAAGAGAACTTAGCAAGACCACACAGGAGAACAGCTATAGTTGCTAAGGAGCTTTCATGCTACAATATTGACATTGCAGCCTTGGGTGAAACCAGGTTCGCAGAGGAGGGTTCTCTTACTGAGCTAGCAAGCGGCTACACATTCTTCTGGAAAGGAAAAGCCCAAAATGAGGACAGGATCCATGGAGTCGGCCTGGCTATCAAATCATGTCTTCTGAAGCAGCTTCCAGAAATGCCTGTTGGTATCAAAGAGAGGTTAATGAAATTGCGAATACCTATCAGCCACAAACGCCATGCAACAATCATCAGTGCCTACGCCCGTACCCTATCGAGTCCAGCAGAAGCCATCGAGCAGTTCTATACCGACCTCAGCTCTGTACTTAGCTCAGTTCCAGCTGACGACAAGATCATACTACTGGGGGACTTTAATGCCCGTGTTGGCTGTGATTATGGTCGATGGAAAGGTGTGCTTGGCAAACACGGTGTCGGCAGAATGAACAACAACGGCCTGCTCCTACTCAGCAAATGCGCAGAATTTAACCTCCTAATCACAAACTCAATGTTCAAAATGGCGAACAAACACAAGAACACCTGGATGCACCCCAGATCTCGCCAATGGCACTTAATCGACTATGTAATAGTCCGCCAGCGTGATGCCAAGGATGTCCTCATCACCAAGGCCATGCGAGAAGCAGAATGCTGGACAGACCACAGACTTGTCCGAACTACCCTACAGCTGCACATTGCCCCTCATCACCTAAGACGTCCCAAACTTGTGCGCACAGCCTTCAACATTGTCAAACTTCAGCAGCCTTCAACCAAGCTCAATTTCCAGAAGAGGCTAGATGACAAGCTGTCAACAAACGGACCGATATGTGGAAATGCCTCCGAAAAATGGAACAAGCTCAGGGACACGATAAGAGAAACAGCTATGGCGACCCTGGGCCCAAAGAAGCGAATCCATCGAGACTGGTTTGACGAGAACAACGATGCCATTGAATATCTGCTTGCCAGAAAGAACAAAGCATTCATGGACTGGCAGAATGACACAAACTTCATCAACAAAAAAGACCGCTTCAAATTCTATCAAGCTGAGGCTCAGAGGGAAATCCGCAAGATGCATGACCATTGGTGGGAAAAGAAAGCTGATGAAGTGCAAAGCTATGCTGACACTAACAACTCCAAAGAGCTCTATAACGCCATCAGGTCAATCGTCAGCCACGCAAAGTCCACCTCTGCGCCCTTGCTCGCTGCAGATGGCATTACACTAATAAAGGACAAAAATGGCATTAAGGAAAGATGAAAAGAATACTTTAGTCAGCTCCTAAACATGCCCTCATCGGTCAGTCAATCTGTTCTTGACCAAATACCTCAGCAGCCAACGCACGACCAACTGGATATTCCACCAACAAGGGAGGAGTTGAGGAGGGCCATTAAACAAATTAACTGTGGCAGGGCACCTGGAAAGGATGGTATCCCAGCGGAGGTGTACAAGGCTCTCAGTGAACAGACTCTAGAGGCATTCCACGATGTGCTAATCAGCATCTGGACGGAAGAAGAGATGCCAGACGACCTCAGGGACGCATCAATCATGACCGTCTATAAAAATAAAGGCACAAGTGTAGACTGCAGTAACTACAGAGGTATCTCCCTGCTGTCCATAGCTGGCAAAATACTTGCTAACATCATCCTCAACAGGCTTATTGCGGCAGTGTCAGAAGATAACCTCCCCGAGTCTCAGTGTGGTTTTCGCCCAGACCGCAGCACCGTTGACATGATCTTCGCAGTGAGACAAGGCCAAGAGAGGTGCCTTGAGCAGAACATGAATCTGTATGCTGTCTTCGTGGACCTGACAAAGGCTTTTGATACAGTCAACAGAGACGCACTGTGGGTAGTACTCAATAAACTAGGTTGTCCTCAGAAGTTTACCAACCTCATTCGGCTCCTCCACGTTGACATGACTGGAGAGATTCTCTCAGACGGTGAACCCTCTGAGAAATTCCCAATATCTAATGGTGTCAAACAGGGCTGTGTACTTGCTCCGATACTCTTCAACCTCTTCTTCGCACAGGTACTGTTCCATGCCATCCGTGACCTTGACATTGGCATCTACATTAGGTATCGCCTGGATGGATCAGTGTTTGATCTCCGT